>OX451740.1:863388780-864020932 GCA_948472305.1 Vicia faba
ACGAGATACATCCAAAGCTAATATTGTCAAACAAATTATAAAATGGTTTCTATAAACATAATGTGTTTAATACTTATTATAAGAATTAAATTTTGTTGGATCATATATGGAATAAACTAATAATTTATCAATTAGGTTTTTTTAAATGTTTAATAAGAATTTAAAATTATTTAAATTTTATTAAACAATTGAATGAATAACTTTTTTATAAGATATACAAATAAATATCCATGATCAATTATAATCACATGATTATAATAATTATCGACTTTGTCCTTAAATCCTAACTCAACTCACATATATTGTTTGGTTTTTGGATGTTCATAAAGAGTTTTTAGGCTTCATTGACAAGAAATGGTTTTCTTTGGATGTTACATGGAGATGTGATTTTGTTTTCAAGGAGAAACTTTCTCTTTTTAAGGGCGGATTAAGGAAGTGGAATTGTGAATTTTTCGGGTGGTTGGACTTGCAGGCCGAGAACTCAATTTTGGAGCTTAAATCATTTCAACAACGAGCTGATTAATTCTGGTGGCACTTTAAATTCAGAGGCTATTCAGAACAGTGTGAAGGCTGCTTCTTATTTATGGAGAAATTTATCCTTGGAGGAGAGTTTAATGAGGTAAAAAGCTATACTGAATTGGCTTAAGGATGGTGATTTCAACACTTCATTTTTCCATAATGTAATGAAAGACCGATTTAGGAGGAATGCTATCTCATTTATATATATTGTGCACGGTTGTTTGGAAAAAGTGGAAGACGTTAAAGAAGCGGTTAAAAGACATTTTAAGACCAACTTTCGTGAGTTGAACAAGCATAGACACGCATTTGAAGGGACGTCAATGGATCCAAATGTCTATCGAAGATAACATGGATTTAGAGGAGCCTTTCACAGAAGTTGAGATAAGGGAAGTTGTTTGGAATTATCATAGTAATAAAAGTCTCGGGACGGATGGTTTAGCTTTTGCTTCTTGAAAAGTTGTTGGGAGACAGTCCAAGCGGACATTTATAGGTTTGTTAAGGAGTTTCATGCCAATTCTAGGTTGTCAAAGTTGTCACAACGTCTTTTCTTAAGTTGATTCCTAAAAGTTTTCAGCCTTGATCCCTTCACAACTACCCCATCCATTCTCTTTTATAAGCAAATTTTAACATTTTAGATTCATTAAATATTTGATTTATCTAGTCTATATATAGTCCAAATGAATCACTTATTCAATGAACCTAAAAAAGTCAAAATTACTTATAAATGATAATGAAGTGGAGTATATATCAATTTGCTTAGTCAATTGTCTTTAAAAGATACTAGCTAAGATTTGGCTTGTAGATTGAAAAAGGTGTTAGGAAAGATCATTTATAGGAAGCAGTCGGCATTTGTGCCAGATAGACAAATTTCAAATGGAGTCTTTGTGGTAAAAGAATTTCTTTATATGGAAAAAAGAGAGAAGAAAGAGTGCATGGTATTGAAATCGAGTTTGAGAGAGCTTATGATTGCGTGAGCTGCAATAATCTGATTTTCTATCAACAAAATGGGCTTCGGGCTTAAGTTGAAATCCTATATCGAGGCCACTGTGTTCACTAGTTCAATGTTAGTTTTGGTAAACAAGATTACTACAAGGGACTTCATTATGAAGAAAGGGCTTTTGTCAAGGCGATCAATTGTCTCAGTTTCTTTTTATTCTTTCTATGGAGGTCCTTACCGAAATAATGAAGAAAGTAGTTGTTCTAAATGATTTTGCAGGGGTTTCAGGTGAATGATGCAGTATCCCTACGACATTCTTCAGTTTTTTGACGATACTATTATTTCGGATGCTTGTAATTGGTCGGAATTTGGGAAGTATAAAGTCTTATAGTTATAGGTATTGAGCTTTGTTTTCGATCTGCGCATAAACTTCTACAAAAGCAACATATATGGAGTAAATGTGAGCAACTGTTTCATCCAGTGTGCTTCCTCTTTCCTTTTTTGTTGTATAGGTAGCTTACCTTTCAAATTTTTGGGGGTGAAAGTTGGCTCAAGTCCTAAAAGAGTTAGTATGTGGAGTGAAGTTATTGAAATATTGGGGCAGAAACTAAGTTGCTGGCAAGGGAGGATGATGTCATTAGGTGGGAGAGTTATGATGATAAAAGTGGTGTTGAATGCCATTCTGATTTACATGTTATCATTTTACAAAGCTCTGATTAAAGTATTGAAGGAGATTACCAAGATTCAAAGTCATTTCTTTTGGAACAGTTCTTATCAAAGAAAGTGTATTCATTGGATGAATTGGAAGAAAGTGTGTATTGCTAAAGACAATGGTGGGATTGGAATTAAGAACATCAAAATTTTCAAATTCTTGTTATTACTCAAGTAGAAATGGAGGATCATTCAAGAAAATGATATTATTTGGGTTGGTCTCCTTACACATTGTTACAACAATCTAGGGCTTGGTTTGATGAATGGAGTTTGTAGAATCGGAAGCCACAAACACTCCTTTTAGTGGCATGATCTTGTCATCCTGGGTCGTCCCCGAGGTTAGGAGGTTTGACAAATAAAGGTTAAATTTCTTTATTTTCCAAAGGCTCGGTAACTTCAAGATGGATTGTCCCGAAAGGGAGGACAATAAAGATTCAATTCAGTTTGATGATGCCTTCGATGAGGATATTTATGAGAGTGATGGTGCATTAATGGTGCTGAGTTTAGAGACTAAGACAGGTTGGTCATGGACTTTGATTTCTCTTATCACACGTGTCCATGAAAAGAATACTTTGAGACTTTGAGTTTGGAAGAATGTTAAGTAGTTTACCTTAGTAACAATAAGGTTTGCGAGATTTATCGTATTGGTACAATTTGACTTAAAATTTTCAACGGTCGTGATTTTCTTTTTCACAGCGTGAGGTATGTCCCAGAGCTCAGGAGAAATTTGTTGTCCATAAACATGTTTGATGATATATGCTATTGCACTAGAGTTGAAGATGAGATATTAAAAAATTCACATGGTTAAGTGATCAAAGGTAAAGGGTATAAAATATGTGACTTATATATTTTAGAAGTTTTTAATGTTATTCATTCATCACAAGCTAGTTAAGACTATCATGAAAAAAAAAGTTATGGGATCTGAGACCTAGGTATCTTTAATGTCTTAAGGTTATTTCAAAGCACTTTAATGAATTTTTGCCAAAGACATGGGTGAAAACGCATTTGATCGTTGAGTTAGCATGAAATTTTTGCGGTAAGTTTGGTGCCAAAACACCTTACGTGATCTTCAAATATTCATTTACGTAAATAAATTTCCAAAAAGTTGTGAAAATTTAGGAAAGAAAAAAAATAACTTAGTAAAGGAAAAATAAATTTTAAAATTCACATTATGAAAAAAAAATTACGAGATACATCCAAAGCTAATATTGTCAAATAAATATGAAATGGTTTCCATAAAACTAATGTGTTTAATACTTTATTATAAGAATTATATTTTGTTGGATCATCTATCGAATAAAACTGATAATTTATCAATTCGGTTTTTAAATGTTTAATAAGCATTGAAAATTATTTAAATTTTATTAAACAATTGAATGAATAGTTTTTTTATAAGATATACAAATAAATATCCATGATCAATTATAATCACATAATTATAGTAATTATCGACTTTGTTCTTAAATCAGAACTCAACTCACATATATTGTTAGGTTTTGGATGTTCATAAAGAGTTTTTAGGCTTCATCGACAAGAAATGGTTTTCTTTGGATGTTACAGGGAGATGTGATTTTGTTTTCAAGGAGAAACATTCTTTTTTAAGGGAAGATTAAGGCAGTGGAATTTTAAAGTTTTTGGGTGGTTTGACTTGCAGGCTGAGAACTCAATTTCAGAGCTTAATCATTTCAACAACGAGCTGATTAATTCTGGTGGCGCTTTAAATTCAGAGGCTATTCAAAACAGGGTGGAAGCTGCTTCTTATTTGTGGAGGAATTTATCCCCGGAGGAGAGTTTAATGAGGTAAAAGCTATACTGAGTTGGCTTAAGGATGTTGAAGCAGAAACTAAGTTGCTGGGAAGAGAGGATGATGTCTTTAGGTGGGAGAGTCGTGATGATAAATGCGATGTTGAATGCCATTATGATGTACATGTTATCGTTTTACAAAGCTCTGATTAAAGTATTGAAGGAGCTTACTAAGATTCAAAGTTATTTCTTTTGGAACGATTCTTATCAAAGAAAGTGTGTTCATTGGGTGAATTGGAAGAAAGTGTGTATTGCAAAATAGATTGGTGGGATTGAAATTAAGAACATCAAATTTTGCAACATCTTGTTATTACTCAAGTGGAAATGGAGGATCATTTAAGAAAAAGATATTATTTGGGTTGGTCTCCCTACAAATTGTTACAACAATCTAGGGCTTGGTTTGATGAATGGAGTTTGTAGAATCGGAAGCCACAAACACTCCATTTAATGGCATGATCTTGTGATCCTGGGCCGTCCCCGAGGTAGGACGGTGATCCCTTTGTTGCTAACAGTGGTTGTGTTTTAGGTAATGGTTCGAATATTTCCTTTTGGAACAACAAGTGGAGAGAATCTCAAAGTCTTAGTGACACATTCTCAAGTTTGTTCGCATTATCTACTTTTCTTATCAGTAGTGTTGCTGAAGCATGATTTGGGGATATAGTTACGGTAGTTTTCTATCTGATTTTCCGTTTGGGGAAGATTGGGTGATAAATGAGTTTTTTATTGTTTAAAAGACGTAAAACCAATTCCTTTTCCTCTGACGGTTCTGTGTGGCAGTCTGATCATTCAGAAGTGTTTAAAGTTAAGTTTTGCTACACCATCTTGTCTGAAGTGGATCTGACAGATTCGATGAATGTTAATTTGTCTAGAGCTCTTGGTGGTTTATGGAAACTTAAAATCCCCTCTAAAATTTATATGTTCGAATGAAGATTATTATTAAACCAAATTCCAACTAAAGACCAGCCTGTGAAGAGCAGTTGTTGAAGAGAAACACTATCAATAATATTAGGGAGCAAACTTGCGCTCCTTATTTTGCAAGGAAGAAAACTTGGACCACTTGATGTTTCTCTGTTGGTTTTCAAAGAATATTTGAAGAGGTATTTTTTCTTGGTTAAGTATGGACATGGCTTGCTCTTCTAACTGCTTGATGATTTCAACTTTCATTCAGACATTGCAGAAGTCTCTAAGCGCGAGTAAAGCTACTATAATCTGGTTAGCTATTTGTTGGAGTATTTAATTAGGTAGAAATAGTACTTTATTTCGTGGATCTATTGTTAATGTTAATGATATTTTGATCTCTATTATAATTCTTACGTGAAATTAGATTGCGATAGATAACAAGAATAAAGTCTTTTGTAATTTAATGGACTAGTTTCGCTCTATTAAATTGTTCAAATTCAAAGGAACCACTTTCTTTAGGTTGTATCGATTGAATATCCTTTATACTCTTTTTAATATTGAATTCCTATTAATAAAATTATAATTTATAATTGTTGAATTTTTATTATAATTTATAAAACTAATTTTTTTAATAAAAACTCTTAAATCAACTATTAAATTTAAGACATTTAAAAATTTATAATAATTGTATTTTAATCTAAGTGCTTCTGAAATAGGATGTTTAGGATGTTTTTAAAGCTATCGAGTCAGTTGTAAATATAATTATGATAAATTATTAAGTAATGTAACTAATAACTATACATATCTATTTGATCGTTATTCAATAATCATAATTAAAATATCATAACATGAGTATTTGGATAAGAAGTCACCACTTGTCGTTAAAAGACTGCTCCATGCAATGGATCAATCCATGGAAATAAAACGAGTCTGTCTTCAACCATGAATTTCAAAGAAGAAAGTGATTCATGTATCTGTTTTCGTCATTCAAATTAACGGAAAGAAAACCTCACGTGTGTTTATTTTCATTTACTATCATATACTATTAAATTTTATTTTATTATGGTAGCTAGATTCATGAATGTTCTTGCATCATCTCTAAATTCGTATAGTCTTATGCAATTTTTTTAATATAAAACTACACTACTTGTTAATTATTATGAAAGTACAAAATAGAAGGCACATAGTTGGTCATGGTCAAATCCATTAGATCATGTCATCCTAGTTAATAATAGTGCTATAACAGTGGTATTGATAACGGTAATGTTGACCCAAAAAAGAACGTAATGGGAATGAGTCATGTTGGTAAGCGTATGTTATTGACAGTGGCGCGCGAATGTTTAGTTTGAATATTCGTCATTCAAAATTATTAAATTATTTATAAAATAAATGATTTATATGACATGCATTTAATTTTTTATTTTAAGATTAGATGTTATTTTGAACTGGTCTAATGATTAGAATTGGTTTAATCTGTTCATGCCTTTGGCACGATTCGATGACAGTGGTTCAATACTTTGATCGACTACGATGTTTGTTATCCGATCAGTTATGTCTGACATACATGCCTACCCAGATCAACGAATGTCTTCTGTCGGCCCGACACGAGTCGGACAGACATCCAGGAAACGACCAAAACAGTCATCTACCCGTAATTCTTCTCCTCAGAACAAACGACTACTTACGAGTATACCTGCCCATTTTGACTAAGTCTTGGCAGTTCCTTATTTTTGCGACCCGCATATCTAAACCCAAAAATAAGAACCAATCGCTACGCGTTGGGGGAACATTATATAAACCCTCACATATGTGAGGGCCAAGTATTCACAATCCCACACTTACTTGATCGTTAGAGTGCCTTGCAAGTACAACTCACTTTTCTCCTCAACTTTTCAGTCAGTCAAAGATCATCCTTCGATCCACTTGCAGGTTCTGATCAATCGGTAAGATCAGTGGCGCTGTCTGTGAGAATCTATCTTCCCCGTTTTCTATCCCAAAAATTTGAAAACCAAAGATCCTTTTCATTCATCAAACATGGATAACCATGATTTTTACCATCTATCTGGAAAGACCGTGCTCTCCCCGACACACAAGACCGACGAAATCTAGGAGCATCCTCATCTCGAGGATGACTTAGACGTCCGAGACAGGCACACTGCGTCCCCAGATTCAATCGACGCTAAACGCGACAACAAGAAGTTCTTGGACGGACAACACCCAAAGAACCCTGTCGAAGACCTGCCATAGATTCACCCAAGCCACGCTAGGCGAGAAAGGAGGCAAAGGGAATGGGGAGAAAACAGAGCTTCTGGAAAATGTATGGGGAAGTGATCTCGCTTAGCTTCACCGACAAAGCAGAGGTGAAGAGAGCCTCACCGGATGAATGAGACGCATCATTGAGCGATGGAAGAAGAGAAAAACAATGCTCCTGGAATTTTTATGGGGGAAGGTCTTTTGTAACACCCTTCTAAACCCCAAGGAATATTCTCAAAATAATTCAATAATTAAATCAGAGTAATACACCAAAAAGGGTGTTACTTGCTTCATACAAACATTATAGTAAAACACATCCTGCTCCATAAAACAGGTTCTCAAATATTAAAACATTTTTCCCTTTGAAACTATCATCATAAAGCTTTAACTCATCACAACGAAATTATCATCTCAAAACATATTTATTAAATACTTCAATATCAAATACCATCATACTTCGTAGCTCATAAGTTAAACTTCAAAACATCTTTAAAACGAAATAGAGTATTCTCAACACATCATGTAAACATGGAACGTATAGTTCAATTCAAACGATCTCAAAGACCCTGATGTTACATATTAGAGCAAGATCCTCTTTATTAGAAATAAATTAACTAAAAGATTCTATAAAGATATCCTCTAAGCTTCGATGGGCTATTCCTGATCACATGCACGTTATCCATGTATAGAGACAACATTTCCAAGCAGAAATGGTGAGTAATCATAACCATTATAAAATACATAAAGAATAAATGTAGTAGCTATAACATAACAGCAAGAAAACCACACATCATCAAGACCTCATGTTATACTCACCCCTTCGCAAAATCATCAATAAACATCAAACACATCATCATGTCATCACATTAACACATATCATCAAAACACCATAAAAATCATCACATCTTCATTATCATATAAACAATCATGATACAATGTAACATATAATGCAATGCACTTCATTAGACTCATGCATGTGGTACCAAAATAAAACTTCACTAATGACACAATCATCGTTTCTCCAAAGATCTCCACCAATAGGATTGATTCCCGCTTAAAACTAGAGCACATTATAGAATTTCACTCAATCCACACTATGGGATCAAAGCCTTCACTGGACTAAAGTCCTATCACCATCACTGGACCAATCGTCCTAACAACATCACTGGACCTAAGTCCTAACATATGACATGAATGCATGATGTGAAACATCTCAATAAAAACATGATCACTTCTGGTCAAAACGTGTCATCATTCATATGATCAATCATAAAATCCTCACATACTTCTTATTAAACACGTCATCATCATAGCCAGAATAATTCATCATATGCACATACATCATAATAAAACAATCATCAAAATATCTTATTAATCAAATTAAATAAATTTTAAATACATCATATGACTCATTTTATTCCACTAAAGTAGATTTCATCGCGTTAAATTCCTAACACTTCGAACACCGCATCCAACGGAGTCGTGAAACTCAAGTTACGACACTTTTAAAATTCTCCCGCTATCCTTCACCTAAGGCTCGCCCGGCGAAGCAGGTTGCTCTCCTGAGGCTCTCCCGGCGAGGTGGGAGAGACAACTTCCTCCTCATACAAACTCCAGGGGTCTAGTTTCTTCTCGTCAACCTCGCCTGGTGAAGCACTTCACTCGCCCGACGAACACCTCTCGCTTCTGCTATGCCCAACGAAGTTCGAGCGAGTCCCCACTCTCCATACAAATTCTAGGGGCTCTATTTTTCACCCCTTCCCTTTGCCTCATGCCTTCCTAGAGAGACTCTTTCACTCGACGACACATCACGCTCGCCCAGTGAGCCTGCACGAACAACACTTCCCTATTACGATCTCTGCACTGCATCAGTCCAATTTTTACACGATTTCTTCATATTACAGGTCTCAATTCACCATAGATTCTCTTAGTTTCATAATATAATAACAACACATATTATTATATACCATGGGCATCAAACTATTGTAAAACAAACTCACAATTTCACCAATTTTCATCAAAGCACCATATTAACAACATCATCCAAAACCCCGAGACAAACCTATAATCATCTAAACTTTAAATTAATTATAATAACAATGATAAACTCCCCTTACCTTAGATGATTCCTAGAAATTGATTCATCTCCGCGTTATATAAAATCCCTCTGGGTTCGTTTGTTCCATATCTCTCTTTACAACGTTCCTCTTACTTTCATGATCGCACATAATGATAAATTTTCCCATCTATTCCTTGTTTAACCCTTGGACCCTCTATGGTCTTCCCATCTTACCCTTACTTACATCACAATATTACCACCTTTTCCTCAAAGTCTCTACCTCTTATTTATATTCTATTTATCTAATTAAAATAATCCCAACTAATTATTCTAATTATTCTAATTATCCAAGTTATTCTAAAAATACTCAATATCATTTTAATCCCCAGTACCTCATCATAAACCATATAAAACATCATATCAAACATCATTTTCATCAAGACATCATATAAACACCACAAATAAGTCACAAATACTCATCATAAATCAATCAAATAATTAAATGAATAATCTAATTATTTTGGGGTGTTACAACTCTCCCCCACTTAAAATATTTCGCCCTCGAAAATTACCTAACGAAAACAAAATAGGATAAAAATCTCTCATCTGGTCCGCGCGTTCCCAAGTCCAACTTTCACCAGCTGGTCCACCCCCACAATACCTTTACTAAGGCGATGTCATTACCCCACAATTGCTTCACCTCTCGTCCTTCTATTCGCGTGGGTGATGCTTCAACAGTCAGATTATCTCTCACTTGTACAAATCCATTTGAATCACATGCGAAGGATTCAAAAATGTATTTTCTCAACAGAGACACATGAAACACGTCATGAAGATTCACAAGCGATAGTGGTAACGTAATCCGATAAGCCACCTCACATATCTTCCCTGATATTTGATATGGACTACCAAAATATGGCGTAAGCTTTCTTGATTTCAAAGCTTTACCAACACCAGTCACTGGAGTGACTCTCAAAAACATATGATTGTCTTTTTGGAATTCAAGTGCCTTCCTCATCTTATCATGATAACTCTTTTCAAGACTCTGAGAAGCTTTCATCCTTTCTTGAATCATCTTAATCTTTTCAGTCGTCTTCTGCACAATCTTAGATCTGAGCATATCACTCTCGCCTAACTCATACAAACACAATAGAGTCCTACACCTCCTACCATACAACACTTCATACAGGGCCATACCAATATTTGCATGAAAACTATTGCTGGATGTAAAATCAATCAACGACAAGTGGTTTTCCTAAGCACCTCCTTGTTCCAACACACAAGCCCTCAACAAATCCTCCAAAGGCTGAATAGTCCTCTCCGTCTGATCGTCAGTCTATGGATGATATGCATATCTCAACCTTAACTTAGTACCAAAAGTATTATGAAACCCTTCTTAGAATTTCAATGTAAACCTCGAATCTCTATACGACACGATACTCGAAGGTATCCCATTCAATTTAACAATTTCCTCAATATACATCTCAGCTAGCTTCTCTATAGGATGATTAATCTTCATCGGTAAGAAATGAGCCGACTTAGTCAACCTATCCACTATCATCTAAATCGAATCATTTCCCTTAGAAGTCTTCAGAAAAACCGACACAAAATCCATTGAAATACTGTCCCATTTCCACTCTAGAATACTCAAAATTTGCATAAGACCCATAGGCTTCTGATACTCAATCTTCGACTTCTGACAAGTCAAACTATCATAAACAAATTTGGAAATTTTCTTCTTCATACCAGGCCACCAAAACAACTTTTTCAAGTCTTGATACATCTTTGTAGCACCGAGATGAATACTTAACCCACTTCTATGTCATTCCTCAAGAATACTCTTAAGTTCTTGAACATCCGGAACACAGGCTCTATTTCCGAACCTCATCACACCAGTCTCATCAAATATGAATTCTTCTTTGTGATACGGTGGCAGAATTGACTGTTATACTGGTTTTGCGTCTATATTCGGAAATGTTGCGGTAAGCAAGAGTTGCCGCTGACTTTTCTTTTATCCAACAAAGGAAATAGTGAAAAGAACAGAAAAATACCTTTCGAGATGTTTTCTGAGTAAGGGGGGTAGATTATGGAAAGGGAAGGTGTTAGCACCATTTCCATCCGTAGTTATCTACGGGCTCTTTGATGCTTAGCCCATTTGAAAAATACCTTGTGCTTTGTGTGTTTTGAAAAGTTTTTGAAATGCCAATAGTAAGGATATTTTCTTTATGATAACTCTTGTATCATTCCTCAAGAGTGTTGATAAAGCATTTGAAAATGTTTTTGAAACTTTTTTTGTGTAAGTGTGGAAATTTGTTTTTTGAGCAAGAATCTAACAACTATCTACTTTTACTCAAAAGGTTGTTCTTTTCCTCCTTTCCTTTAGACAAGGCTAGCCTACTATTTGTGCGTAGGTAGCCATAGTCGTTTGGATGTATGAGAGATATTCGTGGGTCATCGTACAGTCATAAAGGCAAAATATAGAGACTCTTTAGCATTTTTTGTTTAAGGGACTAGATAATTTACAAGAAAGGAAACACCGTAGGATCATTGATGGACTATGATCTTTTAATTCGAGGGTCTTTGCTAAAGTGTCCCTATTTTTTAGGGACATGACTGTTTTATTCTGAAGGCAACCAAAGTGGGAGTATCCTAGAGGTGTATATGTATAAGTGTGTTGTATTCAGTTAATTTTGTCTTTTTTGTTAGGTTTGATAGCGTTTTGTTTTATTCTTGACATACAATCCTATTACCATACATCTAACAATTAATATGTACAAGAATAAAATGCGAGAATTGTAAATCCTACGCTATTACAAAGCTTCGGGGAGGGGGGTTATTACATGTCCAAACTTTGGGGAAAAAGAAAGAAAGCAGTAAAATAAAAGAGTCCTAATTACAGTCTATTACAACCAGGAAGCAGAAACAATAATATGATAACGCTAAAATAGAATTGCACGTGAATTAGAAAAGACGTCTAAAACCCTATGAAATAAAAAAAATCTTTTTCTTTGTTTTTATTCTATTTGAGAAAATATTTAAATAAGAATTAGATTAATTAACCTAAATCTAGATTTAAAGAAAAAATTAAAACTAATTAAAAGGAGTTAATTCTATTTTTTTTTGTATTTTTATTATGAAAAGAAAATAAATTAAAATGAATTAAAAATCCTAGGTCTAATTAATTTTAATTAACAAAAGAGGTTAAAATAATTAATAATTAATTTACAAAATCAATTTAATAAATAAAAAAAATCTAAGGCTATATTTTTTTGTGACTTTTGCTGATTTTTATATTATTATAGAAAAAATGCTTAAAATAAATAAAGAATAAAACAAATAAATAAATAAAAAAAGAGCAAATGGGCCTGACACAATCAGAAATGGGGAGGTGAGAATTGAAATTGCTAGGCCCAAAAAAAAATCAAGCAAAGGCTACGTTGGGATCCTGTGTTGCTGGCCCTTGAGGGTGCATGATGGGCTAGTACCCCAGGGGCGTTGGATCTAACCTCGTTGTGATCTAATGGCTGGAGCTTGAGAGTACATGGTGTTTGCATTTAGTCTAGGAATACTGGATCAACAGTAAATTTTTTCAAAAAAATCACAATCCAGACCTGGGTATCGAACCCAGGTCTCTCCCCTTCACACAAGTTCCCTTCATTAACTGAGCCAGCTTGTCAATCAAAAGAAATGACCTAAAATTGAATCCTGCGAATTCTGTTAATTTTAAAAAAATAAACAAAAACCTATCCCAATCGAAACCATCCCCTGAACCCAAATCTAGGGCTGTTTCAATTTGTAATGGTCTGTATCAGGAGTTTCGAAAGTGACTATTTCGAAAGAGCCCTGGAAATGGTATCCTAGCATCTGGGCACTGCAATTACATATATTATATTAAATCATTCATAAACAATAACATGAGTATGCAAACAATATGGATTCAAATTATAGATTGGATGAGATTGAAAATTTCATTACCCATTCGGAGGTGCTTCGATTTGGAATCCTGAGTGTGGGAAAGCCTGCAACGAGGGTTGTGGAAACTCGGAGATTCTTTGAAAATTTGAGGAATTTTTGGTGCTCTCTAAGGGCAAGTTGCGCCTGTGAGGCAGTATATGTGTGTAGTCCATCTCTTTGCCTATGTATCTAGTCTGTGTGCGCATGTACCTTGTGTATTTATAGGAGATGGAGAGAGGGTCATAACATAGAAATGGCAAGGGACAACCATAAACTAGGCTTTGAAGGCCAAATCAGACACATTAAGTGATTGCCTTTTTTGAGGGATTCCTACCCTTTTGGGTCTTGGGATGAACCTGGACATGTTTGGCTCCTTCAAATGCCCATAATCTTTTCTCTTCGATTGGCCCGAGGTTTCCTCCTTCGAATGAATCCAATTCTCATCATTGGGGCTTCTTCGATTGAGCCCCTATCTGTCTTGGTAGCTTGATTTAAACTCTTCAACTAACCCAAACGAAAGCTCCTTTCTAGCCAGTAGAAGCTTCCCTCGTTACCTCCTTCGAATGCAATTGTGCAGGAGGCTTGGGCTTGGCAACATGTTGGCTTTTGGGTCAGTAAGGAACTTGGACTAAGACTTATCATAAACTTAATTTCAATAATTATGTGTCTCCTTCGAATGGAACACCTGTACATTCTTCGAATGGCCCTTGTGCATTCCTCGAATGGGCCACCAATGTGTGCTCATAATTGCGCAATCCTATGCTTGTGAAACAAAGGCAGGCATGAAGAGGAAATCTTTTCTTGTTGAATCAAAGGCCAGTCAAAGAGGAAGCCTTTGCCTTGTGCACTGCAGGAAAGCATCTTGAACCACTACTCATCAATAGGAAAAACAAGCTTGTTTCCCATAATTATGTATCCTTTGAATGGCCCACATGTATGTCCTTCGAAGGCACCGTTGGTGTGTCCTTCGAGTGGACTTTACTAGGTGTTAAAATCTGGAAAATTCTGGAGTCAAATCTAGCATGAGGGAAGCCAACTGCTCAATGAATCGAAGCACATATGAAAGGAAGCCACTGCTTTATGGGCGTTAGCATGAAGGAAACCATTTCCTTACGCATTAGAGGCAAGCCCAGAGGAAGTCATTTTCTTGTGGGTCGAAAGCAAACACAGAGGTAAGTTGAAAAGGCTTTCGCCTTGTGGATCAAAGGCAAGTCTGAGGCAGCCTTTTGTCTTTTGAATCGAAGACAAGTGAAAGGGGCCTTTTGCCTTGTAGATCAAAGGCAAGCTAACGGGCCTTTGCTTTATGAATCCAAGGAAATCATGAGGAAGATTTCGCCTAGGAGACCAAAGGAAAGCATGAAGAGGCGTACGTGTGCTGATGCAAGCTGAAGGGGCCTTTTGCCTAATGGAAGCTTTGTGAGTTAAGCTTGATCGAAGGAGACTCAGCATCCAATCGAAGCTTGTATGCAGGAGTCCACTGCTGGTGAATTGAAGAAAACTTGTAGAGAGTTCTTGCCTTGTGCGCTGAAGGCACGCACAGAGGGAGTATTTGCCTAGTGCGTTGAAGGCACACACATAGGGAACTGCTGGAATGATACTTGTGGGCCAAAGCTTGCTCGAAGGATGCCAAATACTCAATCGAAGCTTACTAATAAAAGGATGATTGAAGAGTGCTAGACATCCAATCGAAGTACCTTGTTCATATGCCAATCGAAAGACACTTGATTATATTCAAAAAATTTATATTTTCTCTAAGAAAGTGTTTGTAACCACCATGCAAAAAGGGAAGATCTTGGAAAACATGAGAGGTAAAATTTTGGGGTACAACAGCTGCCCCTGTTCAATCTTGTTAAAGCTGGAGATTTAGATTGGCATGTTTTCCTTTCGTGATATGAAGGTGGAAGATGATTGAACACTAGAGTGCCCAGAAATTTGTGCTTGCATGATGTGATGGTTAAATATGTAGGAAATGGGCTTAAAGATTCCATTTGGAGAAGATGACTGAGAGTTATCGGAGATGGGCTTAAAGATGCCATCCAAAGTAGGTGCTGACTTCATAAGAGGTCCCTTTGTGGGGAATTCCTAGTCCTGTTGTATGAGGAGGAGTCCACTATGGAAGGTTGATTTCAGTTGTTCTCCTACTTGAGGAAAACTCTGTGGGGAATAGAGTTTAGGAAATTCAGTTGTCCATGGATCTATTGAGGAGTTACCTCTGGACTAAAGAGATGAAAGTTTGTTGTTTTTTGGTTGAACTCCAGGCTTCACAGTAACTTGCTGGGGAGGATGAATTTAACTGCTTATCTGGAAATGTATTAGAAAGAGCCTGTGTAGGGCTACTTCAGGATGAGTCTGTTAGACAGCATCTGGAAATTGAGAACAAATTCGTTTAAGATTTCTCTAGGATAAGTCCGTGTTAGACTGCATCTGAAGATTATGAGAAGGAATCCGTGTAAGATTGCTTCAAGATGAGTTCGTGTTAGACTGCATCTAGAGATTATGAGATAGTTTTCCCGTCTTGTTTCAGGTATTAATCTTCAATCTGCTCATGTAGATAGTTTTTCTGGCTTGTTACAGGTATTAATCTACAACCGGTCATTCACAGATAGTTTTTCTGGCTTGTTATAGGTATTAATATAGAACTTGTTTTTGTCGGTCGTTGAGATAGTTGTCTTGGCTAGTTTCAGGTATTAATCTCTGACCTTAGAAAGAAAGATAGTTTTCCCGTATTATTTCGGGTATTAATTTTCAATATTTTTATGTAGATATTTTTCCTGGCTTGTTACATGTATTAATCTACAATCGTTCGTCCACAGATAGTTGTCATGGCTTGTTACAGGTATTAATCTGGAACTTGCTTTTGTCGGTTGTTGAGATAGTTGTCTTGGCTGGTTTCAGGTATTAATATCTGACCTTAGAAAGAAAGATAGTTTTCCCGCCTAGTTTTGGGTATTAATCTACAATCTGCTTATGTAGATAGTTTTCCTGTCTTGTTACAGGTATTAATCTATAATCGGTCGTCCACAAATAGTTGTCCTGGCTTGTTACAAGTATTAATATGGAACTTGGCAATGTTGGTCACATAGACAGTTTCACGTATGGTTTCGGGCATTAATATTTGACCCGTTATACTTGTTGGTAAGCCCGTCTTGCTTCGGGAGTTCATACCACTTGGTCGTGTAGATAGTTTCCCCGTCTGGCTTCGGGCATTAATCTTTGACTTGCTGTATAATTTGATAGTGTTTGTTTGTCTGCTAATTTAACCTGAAAAGGTAAAACCAGTTTCATGCGATGTCATGATGTATGAATTGCATGATGCTCTCAAAATAAATGATATTGTGATATATGCATTTGTGTTGCATATGCTATGATGTTTGTAGAAATGATGCATGAATGCAATATATGAATGTGTCAGCTGTTCTATTGTAGTGTTTGTTGATTTAGGGAAATAAATCCCTGATTATTGTTGAAGATGAAGAATGTAGGTCTTTAAATATGTTGAAGTTAAATGTTGGCAGATAGATTTCCATTTTTAGAGAAATAAACTCTGTTGGGGAAGGAAAACTCCGTGCACTGTTTGGGGATTTTGCGAAATCCTACTGGGGAATCCTGAGAAGCTTGGCGACTTCACTGGGGAATTTTTCCTATATGTCAGAGCAGTAGTTGGATATTTTTGCTCTGACGTGTATGTGAGAACAACTGACATCATTAGGTTGTATGATGTGGATATGGCAGTGACTTTTATAGTAGGATACCCCTGCCTCTATACCTGGTGGAGAAAGTATCTGCGGGAGAAAATATTTGCGGGGATTTTGTAGATGGCCCTTAGACATTGTCCCCTTTCTTAAAGCCATTAGTAATTGTCTTTTTGTTTTTTATGCGAGTATTTGTAAACATTAATCACACTCAAATGCATATGTTCAAAAATAATCACTGGACGTTTTCGCAAACAAAACAGAAAAACAAAAACAAATAGTTTTGAACTTTCAAAGGAATAGCTTTCATTAATATGAAGAAATTTTGTATAAGGAGACGAACATCCTAGTAAGAGAATGTCGTCGTAAGAATGAAACTAATACAAAATAGTGTACAAAGAAAAAGAACTATGTGAAATAATCACATCGAGTTCCCATTCTGTTATTGCCTTTATGTCTTCGATCACCTCATCTCCTTACTGCTTGTCCGAAGCTGACTAGATTTATTAGTACCGTTTGAGCTTGATAGTTGATACAAAAAATTGGTTGTAAAGTGATCCAACATGACATAGTTATATGCTTTAAATCCATAAATTTTGTCTGGACCGCCCTCTCGGGTTTTCAGTCCACCAGGATACCCTTTTTTGCCCAAGCTGCCTTTTCAGGGTTTCGACTTGTCGGGTGTACAGATTTTTTTGTATGTATGTATATTCCTAATTTTTTCCCGAACCCTTTAGGTTCGCTGGGATGCCCTTATTTTTGCCTAGGCCAGTCAACCTAGCGGGTCTTTGTTCATACGTAGTATCTTTTAACTATGTCCGCATTCATAGGGAGCGAAAGGTCGTCATCGTCCATGGTGGTTAAGATCATGGCTCCACCAGAAAATATGGTCTTGATCACAAATGGCCCTTTGTATGTGGGAGTCCATTTGCCCCTGGGATCACCTTGCGGCAGGATAATGCGCTTGATTACCAGATCACTAGCCTGATATACCTGTCGTCTGACCTTCTTGTTAAAAGCTTTGACCATACATTTTTGGTACATCTGACCATGGCAGACAGCCGCGAGCCTCTTCTCGTCAATCAGGTTTAATTGGTCAAATCGAGTCTGAACCCATTCATCTTCATTCAAACCTACATCCTTCATGATTCTCAAGGAAGGGATCTGGACTTCTATGGGCAGGACAACTTCCATACCATATACCAAAGATAAAGGGGCTGCCCCTGTTGATGTGTGCACTGTGGTACGGTAACCATGAAGAGAAAATGGTGATATCTCGTGTCAGTCTTTATATGTCACTGTCATCTTCTAGATGATCTTCTTGATGTTTTTATTCATAGCTTCTACAACACCATTCATCTTTGGCCGGTAAGGAGAAGAGTTATGATGTTGGATCTTAAATCGCGTGCAGAGCTCGGTGATCATAATGTTATTGAGATTGGTACCATTATCCATAATGATTCTTTCTGGAATAGCGTACCAACATATGAGGTTATGTCTGATGAATCGAGCCACAACGTTCTTGGTGATGGAAGCAAATGAAGCAGCCTCGACCCACTTCGTGAAGTAATCAATGGAAACCATGATGAAGCGGTGCCCATTAGAGGCTGTAGGTCTAATCTCTCCAGTCATGTTGATCCCCCACATTGCGAATGGCCAGGGAGCAGTCAAGACGTTTAGAGGAACCAGAGGCACATGTACTTTATCAGCATAAATCTGGCATTTGTGACAAGTCCACGAAAGCTGATTGTCATACCCCAAATTTGCCCTACTACGACGATTTTATTTTTCGAAATTAAAATAGAAGAAATATTTAATGGAAGACGGTACGAGATTATCTGATGTCCCATCTTTATCCAAGTAGGAGGTGTATTTTAATTCAGGGAAATGAGGCTTTTTGGATCAGAAAGACTCATGAACCGATTCTCATGTTGGCCAATGGCCCATGCGATTCAAAAATGAAAGTTAGTTCAAAATAATAATAATTATTAAGCTTTTAATTATGATAACTCGTTTAAAAATGGTAGTTATTGTCACTTTAAAATTAATAATCCATTTTTAAACAAGAAAGGAGGTGCAATTTGGAACACAAGCTCGTTACGCTAAGCCCATTGGTTTTTATTATTATCTAAGGAAATTATTTTTTTTAATCATGTTGTTGTTTGCTGATTGGGCCAATTGAGGCCCAATATGAGTTGGAAAGAAACAATAGGCGTTAAAAAATGCTAGTAGCCCATTCTGTTTTTTTTTTATATAAAACTATTGTTGGGTAACTTTCACTAATTGATCTTGAGAGATTATTATTAATGTTAAAAATCGTGTTTAAAAAAAAAGAAAGAGAAGAGTCCTGTTTAAGAATAAGCCAACGTTGGGCCAATTGGGCTTGGTTACAAAAAAAATATATCTTTGCTGTAATATATCTTTGCATGCTTGTTGAAGTTTCATATAACAATTCACAGTAAGGGAAAAATAATAATAATTTTTAACTGGTAGCTAGATTGCCAGCGCAACATCTTTATTGCAATTTGGGTTAGCTATAAAAAGGAGTTTTTACACTAATTATTAGCAAATACAGCTAGGGCCCAACTTACTGATTATTAAACTATGTAAATCAAAGCTTAAGATACAAAGATTGTGATTAAATCATTGAAAGCAAATCTGCAGTAAGCGATTAAATCTAGTAGAATCTGAAACTGTCAAACTAATTTTGTGTATTACAGAACAAAAATAAGACAATATCTGCAAATCAGCTATGCATAATCCATTTAAAATCAATATTGCAGAAAGCTCCATCAATGACAAAATCGAATCATTACACAAATAAATCTTTTAATGACACAATTAAGATCCAAAAAGATACGCAAATGTGCTAAGAATGTAGAAATATATAACCTATTACAGAAGACTAATGCCAGTACAGATTGCAGACCTAAGAATCTAAAACAAATTCTGGAAATAGTCTCAAACCAAACTACAACAAGCAATCCAGCAAGTTGACAAATCGCGAAAAAGACTCAGAAGATGTTTGTACAAGCCAAATCCGGATAACTGACAGATCCAATCTTCACCAAATCTTCAATACAAGTTTGTTGTTACAAGAACAAATAATGAAATCAAATCATTACAAAAATAAATTTTTCAATATTGCAAATAAGATCCAAAATGGCATTCAAATTCTCAAATCTTCATCAAGCAAATCCTTGACAAAACTGTAAATCTTCAATTACAGTAAATCACAATAGAATCAAATATTACTGCAAAATCACATAGAACTAGTTGCAATCTAAGTTTGTAACAAATCAAATCTCACAAAAAAAGGAATTAATTACATTGATTGATAAATCCCTAATTTCTCCAATAAGCCCTAAATCTAAGCAATTGTAACGCATACAGCAAAAAAAAACCTAGATCTAAATGAACCTATAAATAGAGAAGGAGAAGAACAGTGAAAGGAGTTGCTTTCTTACGATTGATAGAGGGGAAAAGAATCGGGAGACAAACCTTAAAGAAAGCTTCGCTGCTGAAGATCCAAGGCAAAGGTGATTGGAGCTTCCAAGTCGGAAACCCTAATCACCCTCGAACATAACTGCCGTCAACTACTGAGCGCCGCCGCTACGCTGATTTCCTGCAAGAAGAAAGAGATTAGGACAAATCAGACTAAAAAACTCTGAAATCGGAACCCAGAAATCACAAAAAGGGGTAAAGGGAAGTATATACTCAGCTTTGGTTTTCATTATTGTTTGATTTGTGGGGTAATGGGGGTAATCGGGGTTTAGAAATCATAATCGAAAGGGGTTATTGGCAAGGGAAGCGACAACGTTGATTTATGCGTTTTAGGGTTAACGAAAGGGGTTGGGGTCTTGGTTGAACGTGAGAGAGAATGTTTTGATAACTTCTGGAAATGAAAAGAAAAGCGTGTGTATAGTCTGTAATGATCCAACGCGTGCGTGTTTGTGGTATCATCATACACCCTTCGCTTATGAACATTAGATCTTGATTGGACTGCCATAAGGACAGGTCCATCATAAGCATCGTACACTTGCGCGTATTGGATCACGTTGGCCCTCTCTCATAGCCGTTTGGGCCTGGGACCAATACTATACACACCTCCCTTTGACACAATTAATGAATAAAGGCTAGCAGCGCACCCCCCCCCCCCCCCCCGGTCCAGAATTGTTTTGGGCTTAGCCAGTCCACTTTTCACACCCTCTGCTTTTGCTATTGTACTGAAACAACACCCCCCTTTAGAAAATCATATTGTTTTTCTATCTTTCTTTTGGTTTTTTTCTTATATTTTTCTTATTTATTTATTGTTATTATAATTATTGATATAACACTTTTATATTATTTATTTAATACTTTATTATATTTTATTTATTATTATTATTATTATTATTTATCATCACATATAAATTATTTTATTTAAAGCTCATGAACATACTTTTGATATTGCATTAAGTTTTAGTCATGCATTAACCAAGATGTTTTGCAATTAATACAGTAAAAAACACAAACAAACATCAATTTATTTTCACGAACAAATTAAGCTAACTAACAATTCCTTTTTGCAAATGGGTTTCGAACTAACTCTGGCTTACTACGTACTCAGTCAAAATTTATGCAATCACTACTCCCGACCGAGTGCGAAGTGATTCAACATATATTCATAAACCCCTAAAAAACACCAACCCATACGAACTACGAATTGGGACTCTGATTCCTCATAAGAGGATACGTAGGCACGTGATCTAAAATCGTGGCGAGTCTTTCTAATTAAAACTTAAAACACTGTTTTCCCTAAACCTAAACCTAAACCTAGGGTAACATCATTTTGAACAAGGTGGATGAAAGATGCCTAACACCTTCCTTTCGTCCAATTGAGTCAGAAACCTAGAATCTTTGTCCATGCATTAGGGTTTTCTGTTAGGCTCCCTTCCCTAGGATAAATACTAATAGTGGCGACTCTTGATAAAAAACCAATCGCAACAGCTGACGAATCTGCTGGGGACTCTCTTTAAACCCTAGGTTTTAGGTCTCTTTTGGGGTTTTAATTTTTGTTTATTTATTTGCATTAATTTATTTATTGCATTTTATATTTTCTTGTCTATTTTATTTATTTATTTATTTATTATTATATATTTGCTATGTGGTGGGTTTTTATCTAAAAAAAAGTATATTTCCAATAAACCTTAAAAGAAGGTTCGTCTATTAGCTTAGGGGGTATATCATCCTTGCGAGTTTATGTGACGACTTCGCCTAGAGTCGGTGAACTTCCGAAAAAGGAATACTTATCAAGAGATATCATCTTGATGAGTAGGACTTTGGAAGGTCACCCATGACTCTTTGTAACGGCCTTAACCTAAAATCTCATGACGAGACCTTTCACGACTTGGAGACGAAAGTTTCAGTCCGTAAAGAGGCTCTACCTAAGGGAGGCCCTTGTGCCTTGTCCCTATGGTATTATTCATGATACCCTTAAGGAAACCACCTTCTGGGAGGGTATACTAACCACATGTCAAAAATTAAGGAACCTACCTCCTAAGGGTACTTATCACAAAATCCCGTTACTCACGTATACATTTATTGCATTCATGTATATCTAATGTTCACCATTTTTTCCTTTTATCTGTCTTATTTACAGGGTACAAAATAAAAGATAACAAAATCAAGATTTTTGGTGACTGTCTTAAAAATGGATGCCAAAGGGAAACAACTTGTCCGCGTCAATGCTTGCAAGCCTGACCTTTCTGATATCAAAACGATAAAAGGTAAACTGTCCGAAAGAGCTTTGAAGATATACACTCGGCATTATGGGGATACCCTTGATTTGACTAAAGTAGAAGTACAGATGGATGCAGTCTCTGCCCTACTTCAGGTTTATGACCCTCCACTAAGATGTTTCACTTTCCAAGACTTCCAGCTAGCACCGGCTCTGGAAGAATTTGATAGAATCCTGAATTTCTCCAAAGAAAAGGCCTATGTGAGTATTGGGTAAACTATTGAAGTCAAGGCTTTGGCAAAAGGCCTAGGGATTCCTTATCCTGAGTTAATGTAGAATTACCGAAGAGAAGGGCCAATACAAGGAATCAAAAGGATATACCTGGAAGCTAAGGCACTAGAGTTTGCTAATTATAAGGAGTGGGAATTCTGTGTTGACTGTTTAGGGCTATTGGTATTTGGATTAATCCTATTTCCTCGGACTGTGGACTATATTGACCTCGCAACCATTAGCATATTTTAGGGAGCAAAAGTCTTTAATACGGATCCTACTCTCACATTGCTTCCCAACATTTATTACACTTTGCATATGATGTATGAAAAAAGAAGAGGTACGCTAAGTTGTTGTATCCCGCTTCTATATACTTGGTTCATGACTCATCTCTACAAGGAAGACTATATGATCCCAGAACTGACCAGGTGTGAGTAGCCATAGAAATGAAGGTCTCTCACTACAAACTCAATATTATGGTATGCAAGAAAATTGGATATTGGTGACATCACTATTAGTTGTTGGGATTTTCCTAACGTTCCTTTGATTGGATCGCGAGGCTGTATTAACTACAACCCTACTCTAGCCCTACGACAGCTAGGGTATCCTTTGGAAGACAAACCTTCGGACGAACAACTCCGACCATTTATCATCCATAATATGGGTATAGAAGACCAAGGGTTTCTCAACAAATTTATCCAGGCCTAGAATAAAGTTAACAAAAGGAAGGCTGAAAGAAAGAACGACATAGAAAAAGAACTCTACACCAAATGGGTCCAGGATAAGGCACGAACTATCAAGCTGCCATTCGAGAAGGATACAGAGTACAAGTCAGAGGTCCCAGAGGTAACACCTATGTCTTTGGAAGAAGTCGACAATCTGAAAAATTCCTTAAAGCAAGCTCAAAAAGAGAAAGAATCACTGGAAGTCGACCTCCTCAACCTGACCAGAGAAAAGAAACAGATGCAGCTTATACTTGAGTCAAAAGACGAGAAAATTGATAAAAGTCAAAAGGAACTGGAGAAATAAAGTCTCAAACGAAAGCGTACAACTGAAGGGCTGTTAAGGCAATGTTCAACCTAGATTCCCATAACCAAAGGCTATAAGAGTCCGCTGCTAAAATTGGCAGGTTGACTAGGTGGTATGAAAAGGCGACACATGACAAAAAGGTGTTGGAGGAAAGTTTGAGAGCCCAAATTCAAAGTCTAGCACAATTTTCCTTAGATCAAGAAGAGCAAATCAAATACCTCGCCACCGAAATCCAAGACAGTCACGAATCAGAGGTCAAGGCACGCCTCGAGAGGATAGAAGCAGATAAACTTTTAACTCAGAGGACTCGAGAATATGAACATGTATGTTTAGAACTGCAGGGTCTTCAAAAGGACTTTCTCATCCAACAGAGACTTTACACAGAAATGAGGGGTGAAAAAATTTATTGGGAAGAGTAGTACGCTAAGATCGCCCAGGCAGGGAGGGATAACCACAAAATAATCCCGCATCTTTACCAGGAATACAGGCACTACAAAGACAAACATGAAAAGCTAGTCTGCTTAGCCAACAATCTCATCGAGGATATCCCTAGAAGTTTAAAAGATGCAGAGAATGTAATGGTTCCTCTCCCAAAGGACGTCGAAGACTTTCTACAACTTTGTCGGGCAATGGTTGACGGCTTCAGAGCACACATCCACAAGCGTGCTTGAGAGATTTAGTTCCTTTTTATGTTTACGCAAACAGTTTCGATTTCAGTTTGTAATATTTTTCAATATATGGATTATGTTACTCTTAATAAAGGCGTTTTGTTTCCCTATCTCGAAGGCATATCTGTTTTTAAGATGGTCACCAAATAAAATAATAAGTGGATACAAATGCGTACCCTAATGAATAAGACAATTAAAATAAAAATTATTTCATAATCATACATCCTCATCTGCACGCATGCATTTATAAAACATTCGCATGTCATTTTAAAGAAAAAAACTCATTCGCTTTGAAAATCTCTCCAGTTAAGCCATTGGTAAAAGAAGACCCCCTCCTCCTTGGCCCCCATATCAAACAAGGGCCCATCAACAGAAAACAATGGAACAAATCGAGGAGACTCAAGCTATGTTCAAAGAGGATCTTGATCAGGTGGAGGGTGACGTAAGCTCAATGAAAGGAGATTTGAGCCAGGTTCTTCTAACTTTGAAGAACATTATCAAATCCTCAAGGTAGCCTTTGAAGAGGTAGCCCAAACCGTTGGTGCATCAAGCGGTCACCAAATGAGGAAAGAGCCAGAAGCAGGACCCCAAAAGTCCGCCATGGCCTATAAAGAGGTCGTTATTGAAGGATTCATCCACCACCGTCGAAAGTAGGGACATCACATACCCTACAAATTCCAACTAATAATGCAGATAATTACTTGGACTTACAATACGACGATCATGACCCAGAGGATGCTCCCTAGGCACCCCTGAAAATAACCAGTGCCTAGACTGCGAACAACCCACTGGTAATGAATTGGTACAAAGCCTTAGAAGAAATACTGAAGGCCGTGGAGGGCTTCGATGCCTTCGAAGTAGACGCTCTGGAAATGGGCTTAGTCTCTGATGTGGTGATACTTGCAAAATTCAAAGTACCCGACTTTAGCAAATCTAAAGGGCTCACTTATCCGATGAATCACCTTCGTATGTACTGCAGAAAGATGCATGCTCACGCACAAGACCAGAAGCTGATGATTCACTGTTTCCAAGACAGTCTAAGTGGGGCATCTTTGGACTGGTACATGCAGTTAGAACGAACTCATATCCGAACTTGGGTGGATCTTGCTAATGCTTTATTAAAGCATTACAAGTATAACTTGGACATGGCACCTACACGCCTCCAACTCCAAAACCTGTCCCAAAAGAAGGAAGAGTCCTTCAAAGAGTACGCTCCAAGGTGGAAGGAAATGGAATCGTGTGTGCAACCCCCACTGCTGGAAAAGGAGCTCGTGGATATGTTCATGGGAACCCTAAAAGGGATTTAATATGATAAAATGGTGGGAAGCATCGCGTCAGTATTTTCAGACTTAGTGACTATTGGTGAAAGAATCGAAACTGGTTTGAAGAGCGAAAAGATATCAGGGGGATCGTCAAGCACCCATTACAATTAGAAAATACCAGCTCTAAAATTTCCAAGAAATAAAGAGGGAGAAGTCAACGATGTGTCCTTACAACAAAGGACAACACAACCATTGGTGATCCCGCAAGGACAAAGGCAAGACAGGTTTAAAAGGACACCTAGAAATTTTGATCCACTGCCCATGCCACCAAGTCAATTATTACAACACTTGGTCAAGGCATCCCTGGTTGAAATCAAGCCTTTAGCACATCCGGTCAGGCCACTGCCGCAAAGATACAATGTCGATGCTAGGTGTGAGTATCATGCAAATTCTCCCGGGCATACCATAGATCAATGTTGGGCCTTCAAGCATAAGGTTCAGGATTTGCTAGAGTCTCAGGACATCACCTTCGACAAGCCTAATATCAAGTCAAACCCCACGCCTCCGCATGGTGGACCGACAATAAATGCAATCGAGGTAGTCACTGACTTTGGGGAAACCATAAAGACAAAAACCCCTATCAACTTGTTGAAGGAATATTTGTTCGAATGTGGGTTCCTGTTAGAGCACAATAAAGCTTTTGAAACAACTTTGGAAAGTTTGGTGGATCAGGGGATAGTCCAATTCAAACTTTACCCTGAAGAAAAATATGTAGCCACAATCGGAGGGAAAAAGCCGCTGGTAATCTCCTGCCAAGCGCCAAGCATTTCCAAGAAGACTCTAGTCATCCCATGGGGAGAATCAGAAGAGGTCGCTAGAGGGGTACCTAAGAAGACCCTCTTAATACCTACTACTCCAAAAGCTACGATGGTAATTAAGGGACCGTCACCTAGCCCTTACGAGAATGATAAAGCAGTACCTTGGAGTTATGACTCAGCTGTATACATCAATGGAGTGAAACAGGAGAGTAGGCCATCCGCAAGTCAAGGACCTTCTATTTCAAACATAGCAGGAACAGGAGGTATGACCCAAAGTGGGCGAATCTATGGGGTCGGACCATCAAAAAAGACAGATTTGGTTCCAACGAAGGACAAAGGAAAAACAGTGATTGATACAAATCAGGAAACATAATCTCCGAACAAAGACTTTATTGATCAAGAGACAGAGGAGTTTCTAAAAATAATAAAAAAGAGTGACTATAGAGTGGCGGATCAGCTACATCAAACTCCGGAAAAAATATCCATACTCTCGTTACTAATCAATTCTGAAGCGCACTGGGATTCTTTGATGAAGGTGTTAAGTTCAGCTCATGTCGCAAAATAAATTTCGGTAAATCAATTTGATAATGTCGTGGCCAATCTTACATCCAGATCTTACCTGGGTTTCAGCAACAATGAACTACCGCCACAGGGTAGGGCCCATAACAAGGCACTCCATATTACTATGCAGATAGGCACCACCCATTTGTCCAGGGTTCTTACTGACATTGGTTCCGCTCTTAACGTGTTTCCAAAATAGAGTCTGGTAAAGTTAACAATAGATGACGTGACAATGAGACCAAGTTCTACGATAGTAAAGGAATTTGACGGTTCTCGAAGCTCGGTACTAGGGGAGGTGGACCTTCCAGTCAAGATTGGGCCGCACATCTTCGAACCTAAGATCGCCCGTAGGCTAGGTCCTTCCTTAGATCATCATCGAACCTGAGATCGCCCGTAGGCTAGGTTCTTCCTTAGATCATCGTCGAACCTGAGATCGCCCATAGGCTAGGTTCTTCCTTAGATCATCTTAGAACCTGAGATCACCCGTAGGCTAGATTCTTCCATAAATCATCATCGAACCTGAGATCGCCCATAGGCTAGGTTCTTCCCATAGATCATCGTCGAACCTGAGATCGCCCGTAGGCTAGGTTCTTCCATAAATCATCGTCAAACCTGAGATCACCCATAGGCTAGGTTCTTCCCATAGATCATTGTCGAACCTGAGATCGCCTCTTGGCTAGGTTCTTCCTTAGATCATCGTCGAACCTGAGATTGCCTCTTGGCTAGGTTCTTCCTTAGATCATCGTCGAACCTGAGATTGCCCATAGGCTAGGTTTTTCCTTAGATCATCTTAGAACTTGAGATCGGCCGTAGGCTAGGTTCTTCCATAAATCATCGTCAAACCTGAGATCGCCCATAGGCTAGGTTCTTCCCATAGATCATCGTTGAACTTGAGATCGCCTCTTGGCTAGGTTCTTCCTTAGATCATCGTCGAACCTGAGATCGCCCTTAGGCTAGGTTCTTATTCAAATCACTCTCATGTTTCGCCTTAGGATCGTAGGTCGCCCGTAGACATCGTCTGCTGTCTTTTCATACCAACCATTTGTCTGGTATTGGTATCGCGCCACGTTACAAGTCCAATCTCCGCCTGTTCATTAAAAAAACAAAAATTTCCATCCCCAACAGATATTACAAAAATAAACAAGTACTCACACCCTCTTTCAGAACAAATTTTTGGCATTTGGTATTTAATCATCTTCTACCTCGAATGTTCGAAAGGCACGCGCCAATCGTACTTTCAAGTTTAAGACGATTAAATAGGGGCAGCTGTAATACCCCAAATTTGTCCTACCTTTTCAACAAATCATCTGGCTTAGGCGTCTCTTAATCATCATGTTCATACTTCCTATTAAGTAATTTAACAACTCCATTCATTCATTAATAAATCAAATGGGCATATGATCGGGGATCTTGAAGCTAGGGTTTTTAACTTTTGGACTTTCACCTTCATTCAAGCTTGTTTCTACGGGTTCCTCCATCAATCATTGGTCGAAATCTAGGGTTGCTTGTTTAAGCATTATCACGAACTTCTTCTTTCATCAAGCTACAAGGATCCCACTTTCATCAAGAGATTCAAGGGTATCTCGAGAAGACTAGGATTTCTCATACATGATATGAGCTTGTTAGCATTCATCAGTGCAAAGATCATGGATGGGGTTATCTCAAGGGTTTTCCTCTATGATTCAAATCTCATTCATCTTCATCCAAGGATTCTCCAAAGAGTATTGTTTTATGTTAAACTCATCAAGTAAAAAAATAATTCTTTCAAATCAAACATTTGAAGATAGAGTTTCCGAGGTTTTGATTCATGTTACAAAAGATGAAGTGGTGATTGAGACACTAGCGTGCTGCTTGAGATACAAGTTAACATGGATGGAAGAGTTGAATTAGGGGTTTTCATGGAATTTAAGACGATTCAAACTCAGGTAAAGTTCATATTTGTATTAAAATGAAAGAGGCATTTACTTGGAAATCAAGTCACAATCAAGTTCAAAGTTCATTCAATCATTTGAGGCTTTTTTTTAAAGCTTGGTGATCCATTCATAAATGTCAAAGGAAGTTTGGTTATTCAAGACCTTGATGGATCAATGTCCATGACTCATCCAGAAGCGAATACAAAATTAGAGACGGGAGAGAAAGCTACTTGAAGTATTTGGATTTTTTCATTGGAACTCAAAGGTTCTCATTACATCACAATTTCATCATCATTTTGTCAACATAATTACAAAAGCAAAGAAAAAAATTAACGAAAGGGAAATCCACTTTGAATATTCGGAAGTTGCCATTATATTATCAAGTATAAGATCATTTCATGGCACCAAAAACATTATACCACGTTAGAAAAGGAAATTTCAAGTATCAATAAACATCCATCACATACTATGGTACAAAATTTTATTACAACTTGGTTCATGCAAAACATAGGGACCTAGATCTACATTCAGACTGCTCTCTCAGATTTTATATGCCTTCATTCCCTTTTGCTTGGCTTGAGAAGATCTCCATAAGTCCGTCTCGAGTTGTTCTTGCTCTCTACCCCAAGTCTTATCCTGCATCCAAGACCAAGTTATGCCAAACAACGAACTTGCTTCGAAACATGAAACCAACCATGCCCTGTAATTAATCAATCAGTAGCTCAGCAATGAATAAAATAATTCATAACAGTTTTTACTAATTCATAACAGAACCCAGCTCACTAATCTTCCCTCTAACTGAAAACCATCATAATTATCAAAACCAAATTAACAAGGAATGTGCAGCCAACAAGTAACAGAAAAACAGATTCCATCCAATTCCAAACGGCCTTATAACAGATTCCAACAATCCCAGTCAACTAAAAAAAACGGAAAACCAGATTTCTAACCTCTAACATTCTAGCATCTCCTAACCAAACAGTTCTAACTTTTAGCTTAAGTTTCCATCTAACTATTTCTTTAACCTCCATAACAGAATGATAATAAACTAGAAAACTAACCAAAACAGAATTCTAAACTTTCTAACCTCCTAACCGCCTCTAACAAACTTCCAGCAGCCGCATAATAGAAACAGAGGAGAGGGGTTCAGAATTAAAAAAAAAAAGATATAGAAAAGCTCAACAGAAAATGGACAAGCTTGATTAACTTATCTCGAATCTCTCTTTGTCATTCAATATTTTTTTCACCAAGAACTCAGAACAACACACTTCTAAAAACCTCTATGAACCTTCATTGATTGTTCAACTGGCAGAAGAATCACAAAATTCTATTTATCTCTTCTCATCTTCATTCTTCAGTCTTCACAGAAGAATCAGAAAAAACCAAAAAAAATTCTCACTCGCTCTCCATCATTTTTCTATTCTCAGTTTCAACCATATCCATTCTCAATTCATAAATTCATCATCTTCAATCTCCCTCTTTCTCTGAATATTTGATCCTCTCTCTGAGCTACGATTTCTCACTTGGTAGAAGATTCAAAGAAACCTCAGAAACAGTTACGCAGAGATTAGAAGAAGATTCACTATTCAAAAGAAAATCTAACAAGCATCTTCATTCATCTCTGAAAATCACAAATCTCAATAACCGTAAACTTCGATCTTCATCATCGTTGCAACATCGGAATTTGCACTGCAATAACAAGATTGTATGAACGGAATTGCAAAAATTCGCAAACAAAAAGAGGAAGAATAGAGATCAGAACATATAGTCGAACCTCTGGATTTCTCATAACGACGATTGAGATTAGAGAAGTGTCGGACTTGACTCTGGTAGGTAAGCCTCATCCTTGAATCCTTCATCTCTTGGATGCATGGTTATGTTTCGTTTAAACTTTGTGTGTACATTAATATTGTGATTCGTTGACTTAAAACCCGAGCGGAGATCATAATTGATACAAAGAAAGAGTGAGATTCAATAGTGGTTTATGGAAGGAGAAGACCAGAGAACTCTGAAAAAGCAGTGACGCCTTGATTCTTGACAGAGATGGAGGCTGAGAAGGCTTCTCCACAAGTTGAGACAGATTTATATGAGGAAGTGGAGTTGAGGAGGGCCGCTTTGTTTGAGATATTGAAAAGGTGGTGTTATGGTGGAAATCTTCGGAGGAGATAAGTTAAGGGTAGGTTAAAGGTCATAAGCATTTGAGCCATGGAAGATCCTCACACGATGCGGTTTTCATTCCTTCATTGTCTTTTTTTATTTCGGTAATTCACTAAAAATGGTGAAGATTATATGGGCTGATGTTGTTATATGTTTGGAATTGAAGCATTGGACTCCGCTGTAGCCCCACTAGGCCTATATTATATTTTTTTGAAGCCTAATATTGAAGTTGAACAAAAACAATCTCCCGGACTCAATCTGATGGGCTCTCAACACCACTTACTGCACCATCATGGTTCAACCTGCACCTCTCTGGCTTTCCTAATTTCCGTTTTTGTTATTATTTTAGTTTCATGCTAGTTTAATTCTTCTTTTAATTGATAATAAAAAGTGATACCAAAATAATAGAATGTCTTAGAATTTTAGTTTTTCTCCTTAGAATTTTATTACAGTTTTCTATTATTTTATGTTTAATAATCATTTTCAAATTTTTAGCTAAGATTTTATGATAGAATGATTGACGTAAGTTTCACAATGTGGAATACTCGGGGATTAATGCTTTGATCACTCGCGTGGAGCGGCTTTTGGTAGATTTTTCTTATTGCTTGCATGGTTTTGAAGAGGCAACAAACCTTCTACGTTCAGTATCATCGCAACCTCTTTTTTATTCCTCACATTCGCACTTTATTGCTTTCTAGATACCATGAGAAGTAGGAAATAAAGAGCGTGCACTCGAAGTCGCTGTTTAAAGACCTGTAGCAGGCATTCTGCACTTCATTTGCTATATGTGTTTTGCTTGTGTTTGTTTACTTTCTTGTTGATCGATGAGTCACTCAATTTAGAAATTGAGATCATGACTTTGCTCTCAGTGCATGCTCCCTATAGGATTTTATCTCTTTCCTTTATTTCATGTCGATCGTTGAGTCACTCAATTTAGAAATTGAGATCACGACTTCGCTCTCATTGCATGCTCCATATAGGATAGTTTTGTTAGACTTTCTTTGGCATTCTAACTTAGGTAAGATCTCTTTAGGTGTGATCTCTTGAGCTTATTAGCTTGCTTGCTTTATCCTTGTACATACCATGTTCCCTTAGGACGCGCTTTCTCTGTTCGGTCGCAAGTTAGACCTTAGGTTGTAAACCATGCATGCTAACAGTAGGTATAAACTTGCAATTCATCCTTGAGATAGGACTAGCATTGTATGATAACATTAGGTTTAGAAATAGGCTAGTCTCCCTTAGACTCTTTTCTTCCCTTTTTGCATCCTAGCATCTAAAACTAAAACTCATTTTCTTAGCAAATCAAAAACATGCTAATCATACTTAAACCCTTTTTAAAGGTAATAAAACACAAATCAATTCAAATCATTTTGTGCGCTCGAGCACCTTTTCTCTAAAACCTTTTTTCAGGTAAAGACATCATTAATTTACTTTTGTGCCAACGTATAAGTCTCCAAAGGTAGAGCTGCAGCAGAAGGCGGAATTAACTTCATCCATAAAAAACACAAACAAACAAAAACATATGAGCCGAACTACGGAAGCTCTGATTCCTCAAAAAGGATACGTAGGCATTAGGGTAGGGCCCAAGTGAGCATAATTTTATTTCCCTTACATTATTTTCTTATTTCTTTTGCATGCATTCTCCCTTCAGTAGTATAGTAAACAGTAAGCATAGTTTAAACACACCCATAAGATAGATAACAAGAGTAGATACTGTAGAGTACTACGGGCGTGTGGGGTGCTAATACCTTCCCCTCGTGTAACAGACTCCCTTACCCGATCTCTCGGTCGCAAGACTGTGACTTCTCCCTTCCAAGGTTTTCTCGATGTTTACCTTTCCCTTCATATGGGATAAAAGACGTTCGATGGAGACTTCATTGTTTGATGATTTTCTACCGGTTGTTTCAGCTGGCGACTTCACTGGGGATAGGTCAACCAAATGCTGGTCCATCCCGGAGTCGCTCCTAGCTCTTGTTTCTTTTCTTAGGGTCTTTATTTTTATGCTTTTAGTTTATTCACTCATTTTGTATATACTTGAGCATATGTATGCACTGCATTTTACTGTCTTCCATATACTACTGTTATACTGTATCTGCTTCTTATTGGGTGGGTGTTACTATGAGGTAAAAGGCCCAATATCCAGGCCAAAGCTGTATACCATAGGAACCCTAGGAATAGAGTGGAACATAGACGACTAGTTGACTTAGGCATAACTATTGTCGCCATGCCGTCCATGCTCGGATGAGGTACAAATGAGGGGCTATCGTTTTCAAGTAGGTGATAAGGCGATAGTTTTTCAGGAGTACCCTCGATTCTGAGTTACCATTGCCTTACCCTGGCCTAGTTTTCACCCGTGAGTGGGGAGGGAATTATTATCACAAGTACAGATGGTGATTATGCTCAGATGGTGATTATGTTCAGATGGTTACTCATATTCAGATGGTGACTATGCTCAGACGGTGACTATTGGTTCTAATGGCTATGTTCTGGATTTATGTTGATGACTTTATGTACATGCTATATTCTGTTGGTCACCGAATGGTTCTCAGATTTATTTTCTAAGTTCCTGACTTATTTACTTGGAGGTTCATTCAGGCCTTCAATCCTGGTATTCCCAGCATGTTCAGAAAAGGCTCAACAGTATCCGATGTTCCAGAAGCCTTGATGCCGTACAATGGGAGATCTACAGGGTACGTGGTTCTTATATGTGCGGAAGCTATGACAAACCTTTGACTTGATGATACTCATATGTTCAGAAGAAGTGTATCAATCATATTTAGAAATGACGGAACCTTGATCCCATTCGATCTCATGCCTTTGCATACATAACATAGTTAACCACATGCTTAACGTACATGTTCTATTATTTCCAAGGAATCATATTTGAAAGCCTTATGGTGAACTCTTCCATCTTTTACTTGTGTAAAATCAAAATCAAAGCACGCAAATTCCTTGGAAATGACAGAACATGACATGGCATTCATTCATGCATATTCATGCATCCATGACAGGTACTCAAACATTGGGGATTATTATTCAGGCCTGACATTCTCTTCAAAGGTTCAACTTGATTTCTCACCGCACATGTTCAGGGATCAGTTATGGAGTAGCTCTGAGTGATATACATGCAAGCCTTAGTCTATGGTCGGGAATCTTTCAAGAAGGAAGATAATTGATCGAGGACTCAGACAAGACAGGTCATGGAAACTCTAATGATGATGTCAACAATCTTGCACCTACTGTCGCAGTAAAGGTTCTCTCCTCTCCTCATCTTCTAGGGAATGCTTTCAATCAGGGAGCGCTACACAACCTTGAGTTCTTGGAACATCTTATCAGCAGATGGTTCCCATTTATTATGGGATCTTATATCAGTGCTCCATTCTTGTTAACCAACGTCAGATGTGGTTACTATGCTGGGGAATCCGACTATTCAATCAGGGGCACTCCCCACAGCTTTGTGTTCCCTGATCTGTTCAACAACAGTCAATCTTCATTCCCCTAGTGAATTCCAAAAAAGCTTTTAAGCAAAGACAAAAGAAGCCTGATGAGCATGATGATGCGACCCCAGTGAATTACATCCAGTTATTTCCTATCCTGGTGGGAGTTTGACAAAGCTCTGATCTTTGGGGTCCTCTTCCCGCAAACATCCCTTCTGTTTGCGATACACATGCTAGACGTATCTCCTATTCTGAGGCACCCGATTTTGATATTGAAAAATGTAAAGGGGTTGAAGTATAAAGCCCAACACCTGTCTGGTGTCTCTTCCAAAAGTCCAATTCCTATTTGGCTGATTTCCAAGATCTTTCTCATGAGTTGGGTGTCTCCGTTTTTCTGATAAAAGATGAACTGTATTATTTCTTTGAGACATGATATGCCTGGTGATGCAGTTTGTACCAATTAGCTTGATGAAACATCCACTCGTTCTCCTGAAAGAATCTTCTATGCATATTATTCTGGGGCACCTGGCCGTTCGATTGAAGGTAATATGTCATCCAGAGACAATGTTCAAGACAGGCTCAATCCAGAGACTATTATGTTCACATCAGATCAGAGGGTAATTCTCTCACCCATTTAAGCATCAAGGCTACAGAAAGTCGTTAGAATCAGCAAGTTCATATGGAGTCAAGTCTCCTCAACGATGGCAACCATTGGTTCTCTTTACTGCATTTTCATTCGCATTCTTACTTGTTTGTTTAAACATTGCTTGTATATAGAAACTTGTCTATTTTTTAATTAAAATCTTAATGCAATAAGTACGCTTGTCTTGAAGTGTTCTTTTATTTTATTCGTTCATTCGTTATCACTCTTTAAATTTTTTGCTTGCATGTTGATGCCAAGTCTCTAAGTCTTATGCTTAGGTAATGACTGGAAGGAGGATGACAATAATCTAAAAACGTAAAAAATCTCAGGTTGGTACGCTTTTGAGCGAGACCCTGCTGACGATGTACATGCCTTGTTTCTATTCCTAAACACCGGAGATATAAGGGAGATAGACCCTCGTTAACCCATTTGAGCCTTCGAAGTAGGAGTTTATTTTCTATTTAGAAAAAACCTCATTTTAACCCTGGGGCTGGTAGTCTTCAGTTAATCTGATCAAGCATTCAGAACTCATCAAGAGTGTGCATCTAAGGATACAACAATGGTTATCCATCAAAAGGTTGAGGAAAGTCAAAACCACAATGGTTAACCCTCCTCTGTCAGCAATGTGCATCAATTAGTGATATCCCAATGGATGTCTCTCGCAGGTCAAGAAGCCGAGATCAAATGACGATACAACAATGGCTATCCCTCATCTATCAAAGACTCAGACAGTCATGATCACTTCCGACAAATCAAAGACAACGCAAAGATCAATGACTTGTTCAAAATGGAAAATACGAATAAGAAAGAAACAAAAATCCCCACTAAGTCGAAACTTGAAAACAAGTTGCTTAGGCAAAAGTTGGGGCATCCTACTGGACTTCAAAATCGAAATTCAAAAGAATATGTCCATGCAAAAGCAAGAAGGAAATTGAAAATCCTAAAAGGCAAGAAAAGTATTACCAATAAAACCCCCGTGAAAGAATAAAGTCATGTGATCATACACCGAAAGCAAAAGGTGAAGTGACTGTCGTGTCCAAGAAGCCATAGTGATTCCTCAAACTCTTCTCGAGAGATGAATGCTTGTATCGGGTTAATTGAATGTAGGAATGGAGAACATCATGGAGAATGGGTGGGAACCAAATAATTTTGAGCCTTAAGTCCTTTTTTCTAAAACCGTGAACCAGGCCATGTTACAACCCTTTCAAAGTCCTAATTGAAGCATGGGTCAATTCGAAAGCGTGTTACAACGAGATAGCGTTTAACTGACTCCTAAGAGGTATGTTTGAATATCTGTGTTGGCATCATATGCTTGCATTATCTTTCATAAAAAAAAAGAATTTGCAAATGTATCTCTCTGGCTGATGACTCGTTCACAACAGAGTTGTGACGTTATTTCATTTAATGTTTTTCAAACTTCAAGACTTACATATGTGTTGCATTAGAATTAGCATTCTCATAATAAACAGTCTTCTGCATACAAAACAACTGATTGACATCAAGTAAGTTTACACAATGAACAATCTGTAAAGAGCTCAATCTTGTCATAGAAGAGAGGCTTAAATACCCTGTGGAAGAAAGAGTCAGCTAGCACAAGAGAAATGACTTATCTAGAGGCATCTTAACCTTTTGTCAAGAGACAACATCTTGGCGCTTCACATTCTGAGTACCCTTCAGGGATGAAGTTAGCAGATTCCGTCAGTCTGGGGCAATCAAGTCGAGAGTCGATATCTCCAAGCTCAGCCAAATCGGGGGCATTCCCTTAAAGCTGCCAATCTGGGGCAGTCAAGTCGAGAGTCGATTTCTCCAAGCTCAACCAAATCTGGGGCATTCCTTTAAAGCTGCCAATCTGGGGTAGTCAAGTCGAGAGTCGAATTCTCCAAGCTCAGCCAAATCTGGGGCATTCCCTTAAATCTCTCAATTAGAAGCTATCACGTCGATTAATATTTTCAAGCTCGATCAATCAGAGGCTATCACATCGAGAAATCTATTCAGAATTCATTCAACTTGGGGCAGTTACGTAGAGATTCGACAAATCTCTCCAAGAAAGCTGTAATCAAGAGCAGTTTAATTCATGGTTCAAGACATTGGGGCAGGCCACTTCGTATCGTATTGTAGCACGAATATTCTGGTCTTCTATTCAACATAGAGCTTCTCAGAGATCCTCCAGACAGGGGCATTCCTCAGCCGTACTTGCAAAGTTGCTCAAGCCAATTATGTTGCACGAGACCACTACGATTAGCTAAAAGCGTCATAATGGTCACCCTGACCTCGCCAGCACATAAAGCCGCCTTCATCTGATACAGACAACTTCAAACCTGATTCCCCAAGTGAATTTGGAAATTCGGAGTCGTCATTTGACTCAGCACGCGCAAGTACATCCCCAGTGGAGTTAATCAAGAACATCCCCAGTGGAGCTAAACTGGGGCATTCATAGAGCTAAACCGGGGAATTCACAGAGCTAAACCGGGGCATTCATATGTGTCCATTCCCATCTCTTATCCCCAAGTGATTCAAGAGATAATTCCCCAGTGTGCGTAAACTTGGGGCATATATTCTGAGAGTTCCACATTGTGTTCAATATCCATTCTTCGGCATATTCAATTCTACCATCTTGTACAGTTCAGGATGTGTGGAAGTTTAGCCAGATTATCTCTTCCCTAACGGTATATTCAGAATTAAGCAGCGTGCCTGAAGACTCGTTTCGTCGACAACTCAATCTCCAGCAGAGTCATCAACAATCTTCGATATCTTGGGCTCCCTAATTCAAATTTTTATCGGTATCCCCAGTGATCTTTGGTACTGTAGACTTCTAGCGTCGATATGTATTGGCATTCCCATTGATGATAAATGGTTCCCAGTGAGCCTTCTCTTATCCCCATGAAGTCTATTCCTTTGCATTGCATATAGTTATCATTACATAACATTGCATCTTCAAAAGCGTGTAGCTGATCCATCAGAGTCAGTCTTTGCGTCAAAAGAAATTAAAACATGCATACGAAGCATAAGCCAGATCAGGTACCTTACACGAAAGACCTGAATAATTCAAGGACACCGATACATCCCTACAAGAGGATATAATTCCCAAAATCCCCAGTCGATGACCAACTAAATCAATATACTTTGTCATTCTAAACCCAATTTTCATCTGGTGGCTAGTCCCCGTCTGATAAATAATTCAGTCTTCCAACACTCGTTTGTGTCAACTCCTAAACACTCGTATGTGTCAGTTTACTAAATATTCATCCGTGTCAGTTCTTAAAACACTCTTCCGTGTTTAAGCTTTTGATACTCGTCTGTGTCTTCTTTCGATACTCGTCCGTATTGAATCAAACACTCATCCGTGTTTAATCTTTTGATACTCGTTTGTATCTCCCTTCAATACTCGTCTGTATTGATTAATACACTCATCTGTGTTTAACCTTTTGATACTCGTCCGTATCTTCTTTCAATACTCGTCCGTATTGATTCAAACACTCGTCTGTGTTTAACCTTTTGATACTCGTCCGTATCTTCTTTCAATACTCGTCCGTATTGATTGAAACACTCATCCGTGTTTAACCTTCTGATACTCGTTCGTATCTTCTTTCAATACTCGTTCGTATTAATTCAAACACTCGTCCGTGTTTAACCTTTCTTGTTATTCGTTCGTATCTTCTTTCGATACTCGTCCGTATTGATTCAAACACTCGTCCATGTTTAACCTTTTGATACTCGTCTGTATCTTCTTTCAATACTCGTCCTTATTGATTCAAACACTCGTCCGTGTTTGAATTTTCTTCGGTACTCATCCGTATCGATTCAAACACTCGTATGTGTTATACCTCCCTTGTATTGGCATCACGCTACGTTACAAGTCCGATCTCTTGTATTGGCATCATGCTACGTTACAAAATCGATCTCTTCCTTGTATTGGCATCACGCCACGTTACAAGTATTCTCTGTCCTTGTGTTTGCAGCATACTACCTACCTTTTAATCATTGTGTCCTGATCGATGTATTCCTATTAGCCATCGTATCCTGATCAATGTCTTCCTTTTGTTTATCGTGTCCTGATCGATACCTCTCCTCGAACCATCGTGTCCTGATCGACGTCTTCCTTTTTGTTATCGTGTCGTGACCAATACTGCCACCTTCTTAGAACCTGAGATCGCCCGTAGGCTAGGTTCTTCCTTAGGTCATCTTAGAACCTGAGATCGCCCATAGGCTAGGTTCTTGCCATAGATCATCGTCGAACCTGAGATCACCCGTAGGCTAGGTTCTTCCCATAGATCATCGTCGAACCTGAGATCACCCGTAGGCTAGGTTCTTTCCTCATATCATCTTAGAACCTGAGATCGCCCGTAGGCTAGGTTCTTCCCATAGATCACCATCGAACCTGAGATCGCCAGTAGGCTAGGTTCTTCCTTATATCATCTTAGAAACTGAGATCGCCCGTAGGGTAGGTTCTTCTTTAGATCATCTTAGAACCTGAGATCGCCCGTAGGATAGGTTCTTCCTTAGATCATCTTAGAGCCTGAGATCGCTCGTAGGCTAGGTTCTTCCATAGATAATCTTCCAACCTGAGTCCGCCCATCGGCTAGGTCCTTCCTTAGACCATCATCGAACCTGAGATCGCCCATAGGCTAGGTTCTTCCTTAGATCATCGTCGAACCTGAGATCGCCCGTAGGCTAGGTTCTTCCTTAGATCATCTTAGAACCTGAGATCGCCCGTAGGTTAGGTTCTTCCATAAATCATCGTCGAATCTGAGATCGCCCATAGGCTAGGTTCTTCCCATAGATCATCGTCGAATCTGCAATCACCCGTAGGCTAGGTTTTTCCATAAATCACCGTCGAACCTGAGATCAGCCATACGCTAGGTTCTTCCCATAGATCATCGTCGAACCTGAGATTGCCTCTTGGCTAGGTTCTTCCTTAGATCATCGTCGAACCTGAGATCACCCTTAGGCTAGGTTCTCTATCAAATCACTCTCATGTTTCTCCTTAGAATCGTATATCGGCCGTAGACCTCGTTCGCTGTCTTTTCATACCAACCATTTGTCTGGTATTGGCATCGCGCCACGTTACAAGTCCAATCTCTGTCTCTTCATTAAAAAAACAAAACTTTCTATCCCCAACAGATATTACAAAAACAAACAAATACTCACACCCTCTTTTAGAACAAATTTTTGGCATTTGGTATTTAATCATCTTCTACCTCGAATGTTCGAAAGGCATGCGCCAATCGTACTTTCAAGTTTAAGACGATTAAATAGGGGCAACTATAATACCCCAAATTTGTCCTACCTTTTCAACAAATCATCTGGCTTATGCATCTATTAATCATCATGTACATACTTCCTATTAGGTCATTTAACAACACCATTCATTCATTAATCAATCAAATGGGCATCGGATCGGGGATCTTGAAGCTAGGGTTTTTTACTTTGGGACTTTCACCTTCATTCAAGCTTGTTTCTACGGGTTCCTCCATCAATCATTGGTCGAAAGCTAGGGTTGCTTGTTTAAGTATTATCGTGAACTTCTTCTTTCATCAAGCTACAAGGATCCCACTTTCATCAAGAGATTCAAGGGTATCTCGAGAAGACTAGGATTTATCATACATGGTGTGAGCTTGTTAGCATTCATCAGTGTAAAGATCATGGATGGGGTTATCTCAAGGGTTTTCCTCTATGATTCAAATCTAATTCATCTTCATCCAAGGATTCTCCAAAGAGTATTGTTTTATGTTAAAATCATCAAGTAAAAAAGAATTCTTTCAAATCAAACATTTGAAGATAGAGTTTCTGAGGTTTTGATTCATGTTACAAAAGATGAAGTGGTGATTGAGACACTAGCGTGTTGCTTGAGATACAAGTTAACATGGATGGAAGAGTTGAATTAGGGGTTTTTATGGAATTTAGGACGATTCAAACTCGGTTAAAGTTCATATTGGTATTAAAATGAAAGAGGCATTTACTTGGAAATCAAGTCATAATCAAGTTCAAAGTTCATTCAATCATTTGAGGTTTTTTTTAAAGCTTGGTGATCCATTCATAAATGTCAAAGGAAGTTTGCTTATTCAAGACCTTGATGGATCAATGTCCATGACTCATCCAGAAGCGAATACAAAATTAGAGACGAGAGAGAAAGCTACTTGAAGTATTTGGATTTTGTCATTGGAACTCAAAGGTTCTCATTACATCACAATTTCATCATCATTTTGTCAACATAATTACAAAAGCAAAGAAAGAAATTAACGAAAGGGAAATCCACTTTGAATATTTGGAAGTTTCCATTATATTATCAAGTATAAGATCATTTCATGGCACCAAAAACATTATACCATGTTAGAAAAGGAAATTTCAAGTATCAATAAACATCCATCACATACTATGGTACAAAATTTTATTACAACTTGGTTCGTGCAAAACAAAGGGACCTAGATCTACATTCAGACTGCTCTCTCAGATTTTATATGCCTTTATTCCCTTTTGCTTGGCTTGAGAAGATCTCCATAAGTCCGTCTCGAGTTGTTCTTGCTCTCTACCCCAAGTCTTGTCCTGCATCCAAGACCAAGTTATGCCAAACAACGAACTTGCTTCGAAACTTGAAACCAACCATGCCCTGCAATTAATCAATCAGCAGCTCAGCAATGAATAAAATAATTCATAACAGTTTTTACTAATTCATAATAGAACCCAGCTCACTAATCTTCCCTCTAACTGAAAACCATCATAATTATCAAAACCAAATTAACAAGGAATATGCAGCCAACAAGTAACAGAAAAACAGATTCCAGCCCATTCCAAACGGCCTTATAACAGATTCCAACAATCCCAGTCAACTAAAAAAAACGGAAAACCAAATTTCTAACCTCTAACATTCTAGCATCTCCTAACCAAACAGTTCTAACTTTTAGCTTAAGTTTCCAGCTAACTATTTCTTTAACCTCCATAACAGAATGATAATAAACTAGAAAACTAACCAAAACATAATTCTAAACTTTCTAACCTCCTAACCGCCTCTAACAAACTTCCAGCAGCCGCATAATAGAAACAAAGGAGAGGGGTTCAGAATTAAAAAAAAAGATATAGAAAAGCTCAACAGAAAATGGAGAAGCTTGATCAACTTATCTCGACTCTCTCTTTGTCATTCAAGATTTTTTTCACCAAGAACTCAGAACAACACACTTCTAAAAACCTCTATGAACCTTCATTGATTGTTCAACTGGCAGAAGAATCACAAAATTCTATTTATCTCTTCTCATCTTCATTCTTCAGTCTTCACAAAAGAATCAGAAAAAACCAAAAAAAATTCTCACTCGCTCTCCATCATTTTTCTATTCTCAGTTTCAACCATATCCATTCTCAATTCATAAATTCATCATCTTCAATCTCCCTCTTTCTCTGAATATTTGATCCTCTCTCTGAGCTACGATTTCTCACTTGGTAGAAGATTCAAAGAAACCTCAGAAACGGTTACACAGAGATTAGAAGAAGATTCACTATTGAAAAGAAAAACTCACAAGCATCTTCATTCATCTCTGAAAATCACAAATCCCAATAACCGTAAACTTCGATCTTCATCATCGTTGCGACATCGGAATCTGCACTGCAATAACAAGATTGTATGAACGGAATTGCAAAAATTTGCAAACAAAAAGAGGAAGAATTGAGATCAGAACATATAGTCGAACCTCTGGATTTCTCATAACGACGATTGAGATTAGAGAAGCGCCGGACTTGACTCTGGTAGGTAACCTCATCCTTGAATCCTTAATCTCTTGGATGCATGGTTATGTTTCGTTTAAACTTTATCTGACATTAATATTGTGATTCTTTGACTTAAAACTCGAGCAGAGATCATAATTGAGACAAAGAAAGAGTGAGATTCAGCGGTGGTTTATCGAAGGAGAAGACCAGAGAACTCTGAAAAAGCGGTGACGCCTTGATTCTTTATAGAGATGTAGGCTGAGAAGGCTTTTCCACAAGTTGAGACAGGTTTATATGGGGACGTGGAGTTCAGGAGGGCCGCTTTGTTTGACATATTGAGAAGGTGGTGTTATGGTGGAAATCGTCGGAGGAGATAAGTTAAGGGTAGGTTAAACGTCATAAGCATTTGAGCCATGGAATATCCTCACACGATGCCGTTTTCATTCCTTCATTGTCTTTTTTATTTATTTCGGTAATTCAATAAAAATGGTGAAGATTATATGGGCTAATGTTGTTATATGTTTGGAATTGAAGCATTGGACTCCGTTGTACCCCCACTAGGCCTATATTATGTTTTTTTGAAGCCTAATATTGAAGTTGAATAAAAAAAATCTCCTGGACACAATCTGATGGGCTCTCAACACCACTTACTACACCATCATGGTTCAACCTGCACCTCTCTGGCTTTCCTAATTTTCCTTTTTGTTATTAATTTAGTTTCATTCTAGTTTAATTCTTCTTTTAACTGATAATAAAAAATGATACCAAAATAATAGAATGTCTTAGAATTTTAGGTTTTCTCCTTAGAATTTTATTAGAGTTTTTTATTATTTTATGTTTAATAATTATTTTCACATTTTTAGATAAGATTTTGTGATAGAATGATTGACGTAAGTTTCACAATGTGGAAAACTTGGGGATTAATTCTTTGATCACTCGCGTGGAGTGGTTTTTGGTAGAGTATTATTATTGCTTGCATTATTTTGAAGAGGCAATGGACCTTCTCCATTCGGTATCATCGCAACCTCTTTTTTATTCCTCATTTTCCCACTTTATTGCTTTCTAGATACCATGAGAATTAGGAAATAAAGAGCGTGCGCTCGAAGTCGCTGTTTAAAGACCTGTAGCAGGCATTCCGCATTTCGTTTTCTATATGTGTTGTGCTTGTGTTTGTTTACTTTCTTGTTGATCGATGAGTCACTCAATTTAGAAATTGAGATCACGACTTCGCTCTCAGTGCATGGTCCCTATAGGAATTTATCGCTTTCCTTTATTTCTTGCCTTTTGATGAGTCACTCAATTTAGAAATTGAGATCACGACTTCGCTCTCATTGCATGCTCCCTATAGGATAGTTTTGTTAGACTTTCTTTGGCTTGCTAACTTAGGTAGGATCTCTTTAGGTGTTCTCTCTTGAGCATATTAGCTTGCTTGCTTTATCCTTGTACATACCATGTTCCCTTAGGACGTGCTTGCTCTATTCGGACGCAAGTTAGACCTTAGGTTGTAAATCATGCATGATAACATTAGGTAGAAACTTCCCTCTCATCCTTGACATAGGACTACCATTGTATGATAACATTAGGTTTAGAAATAGGCTAGTCTCCCTTAGACTATTTTCTTCCCTTTTTGCATCCTCGCATCTAAAACTAAAACTCATTTTGTTAGCAAATCAAAAACATGCTAATCATACTTAAACCCTTTTTCAAGGCAATAAAACACAAACCAATTCAAATTATTTTGTGCGCTCGAGCCCCTTTTCTCTAAATCCCTTTTTCAGGTAAAGACATGATTAATTTACTTATGTGCCAACGCATAAGTCTCCAAAGGTCGAGCTGCGGCAGAAGGCGGAATTAACTTCGTCCATAAAAAACACAAACAAACAAAAACATATGAGCCGAACTACAGTAGCTCTGATTCCTCAAAAAGGATACGTAGGCATTGGGGTAGGGCCCAAGCGAGTATAATTTTATTTTCCCTACATGCATTCTCCCTTCAGTAGTATAGTAAATAGTAAGCATAGTTTAAACACACCCATAAGATAGATAATAAGAGTGGATACCGTAAAGTACTACGGGCGTGTGGGGTGCTAATACCTTCCCCTCGCGTAACAAACTCCCTTACCCGATCTCTCGGTCACAAGACCGTGACTTCTCCCTTCTCAGGTTTTCTCGATGTTTACCTTTCCCTCCATATGGGATAAAAGATGTTCGATGGCGACTTCATTGTTTGATGATTTTCTTCTGGTTGTTTCAAAGGGAAGTTGATCATAATTGACGGCGAAGAAGACATTTTTGTAAGCCATATTGAATCGTACAGATATATCAGTGCTGACAAAGATTTCATAGCTACCCTATTTCAGGCTTTGGAAATTGATTCAATGGTAACATTACCGGTTGAGAAGTGCAAAAAAAATAAAGTGACATCATGGAGAGATCTGCAAATGACTATGGGGGGTGATGCCTCAAAACACTAGGGAAAACTCCCAAAAATTCCTGAGAAAAAGAATCGCTTTGGTTTGGATTACGAATCGTCAAAGGCTACTCCAAGGGGCAAAACATGTTTCCCTCCGATCCGAGAGACGTTCATCAGTAAAGGAACGAAGCATGGCAGACACGTGGAAATGATATCAAGAAAGATCAATACTAAAAGGGCAGCTGACTTCATCAGAGAGGGCGCCCCAGGAGAAGAGCTTAAAGGATGGACTACTGTGGAGATTCCCGAAATATCTTTCTTTTCTAAGTAATTTTTCTTGTTTTGAAAGAACCTATGTCTGACCTGAGGCATAGGGGTTTCTTGTAAGGGTTTTCTTTGTTTCTTATTTCAGACAATATTTATAATTAATAAAGTTATATTTTGTCTTCAATTAAGATCCTTGTCTTTCTTTTTCATTTATCTATTGAATATAAAAATGGCAATACTTTCTTTGCATATACATTTTTCAAATTCCATGCGCTAAAATATGCACCAAAACATGATAAATATGCAGATCCATGCCCAAAATTACCGATAACACTACTGCTACGACACGATATGATTTTGATGTTCCTATCCACCAAGCCGAAGAGGAAGATGATGAAGATCTTGAACTCTTCAAAGAAATGGAGAGGGAAATAGAGCGAAAGGCTAGTAGCAAACAACCGTATCAAGAGCCTATTGAGACCATTAACCTGGGCACGAAAGGAGATCCAAAAGAAATCAAGCCAGGAGCAATGTTGGGGTAGAGCGTCAAAGATAGGCTAATCAAGTTGTTACACGAGTACATGGATATATTCGCTTGGTCTTACAGGGACATGCCAAGGTTAGATACATACATCGTGGTGCATAGATTACCTCTCAAAGAAGGTTGTTCTCTAGTCAGGCAAAAGCTGAGAAGAACCCGTCCCGATATATCCAGCAAAATCAGGGAGGAGGTTCTCAAATAGTTTGACGCAGGGTTCCTAGCAGTGGTAGACTATCTACCTTGGATAGATAAAATTGTACCAGTACCCAAGAAGGATGGCAAAGTACACATGTGCGTAGATTACCGGGACCTAAACAAGGCAATACCCAAAGACGATTTCCTGTTGCCTCACATAGATGTCTTAGTGGACAATACAACTCAAGCCTCTGTATTCTCATTTATGGACGGTTTCTTGGGCTATAACCAAATCAAAATGGCGTCAGATGACATGGAAAAGACTACCTTCATGACACCCTGGGGAACTTTCTGTTACAAAGTAATGTCATTCGGTCTCAAGAACGTAAGGGCAACTTATCAGAGAGCAATGGTCACGTTATTCCACGATATGATCCACAAGGAAGTTGAAGTATACATTGACGATATGATTGCCAAATCCCATAGGGAGGAGGAACATATCACACATCTGCAAAAGTTATTTGAGTGGCTACGTAAGTTCAGACTAAGGTTAAACCCAAATAAATGCACCTTCGGCGTTAGATCAGGCAATTTTCTAGGCTTTATCGTAAGCCAACGAGGCATCGAGGTAGATCCAGAAAAGGTAAAAGCTATACAAGAAATGCCCGTACCCAGGACAAAGAAAGAAGTGCATGGTTTCTTAGGGCGATTGAACTACATCTCAAGGTTCATATCGCATCTAATAGCTACGTGCGAACCAATATTTAAGTTGTTGCAGAAGGATCAAACGGTAGTATGGAATGACGACTGTCAGACCGCCTTCGAAGCAATAAAATAGTATCTGCAAGAGCCACCAGTTTTAATACCACCAGTCCTCGGAAGGCCACTCATCATGTACTTGACAGTTCTCGAAGGGTCGATGGGTTGTGTTTTAGGACAACAGGATGAAACTGGTAGAAAAGAGCATGCAATATATTACCTCAGTAAGAAATCAACCGATTGCGAGACCAGATACTCACTCCTGGAAAAAACTTGTTGCGCATTGGCTTGGGCTACCAAGAGGTTGAGATAGTATATGTTAACCCATACTACATGGTTAATAGCAAGAATGTATCCTCCAAAATACGTGTTTGAAAAGCCAGCCCTCACCAGAAGAATCGCACAATGGCAGATGTTGCTATCAGAATATGACATGTAATATGTCACACAGAAAGCCATCAAAGGTAGTGTGTTGGCTGATCATCTAGCTCACAAACCGCTATCGGAATATCAACCCATGAAGTTCGACTTTCCCGACGAAGATGTCATATTTATAGCTGACTACGAAATACTAGGACCAGATGAAGGGCCCGAGCCAGGGGCACGTTGGACACTCACGTTCGTCGGGGCCTCAAATGCACTAGATCACAGTGTAGGGGAAGTGTTAACATCTCCCAAGAATCACCACCACTCCTATACGGCCAGGTTATGTTTTGACTGCACCAATAACATCGTTGAATACGAAGCCTGTATACTAGGGATAGAAGATGCCATCGATTTAAGAATAAAGCACCTGGAAGTGTTCGGGGATTCTGCGTTAGTCATATACCAGGTTAATGGCGAATGGGATACTAAACGCCCTAAATTGATTCCATATCGGGATCATGTTTTAAAGTTAGTTGCGGAATTTACAGAAATCACTTTCAATCATATCCCACGAGAAGAAAATCAAATGGCAGACACCCTGTCTATCCAATCAGCTATGTTCAAGTTGACTTGGCCGAATCATGAACCGCGTATTACGGTTAGACATTTCAAAGAACTTGCGCATTGCCTAGCTATTGAGGAAGGACCCGACACTAAACCTTGGTTTTATGACATCAAGAAGTACTTAGAAAGGAAGGAGTACCTAGAAAGTGCCTCTATCATTGAAAAATGAACCTTGCGCCGGTTGGCTTCCAAGTTCTTTCTAAGTAATGGAGTGGTATACAAAATAAATTTCGATATGGTATTACTCAGATGTGTGGAAAAGCAAGAGGCAGATACACTCATGAGAGAAATCCACGAGGGCACCTTCGGGACTCATACAAACGGGAACGCCATGGCTAGAAAGATTCTGCGAGCGGGGTATTACTGGTTAACAATAGAAGCTGATTTTTATCACTATACGAAGACATGCCATAAGTGTCAAATCTACACCGACAGGATAAATGTACCACCAACTCCTTTGAACGTCATGAGCTCCCCTTGGCCATTTTCGATGTGGGGAATTGATATTATTGGTATGATCAAACCGAAAGCGTCAAACGAACACCGCTTTATATTAGTAGCCATCGATTACTTTACCAAGTGGGTAGAGGCTGCATCCCACACCAATGTAACAAGCCAAGTGGTTGCATGCTTTATCAAACAGAATATCATATGCGGATATGTTGTCCCGAGCCGGATAATTACAGATAACGGGTCAAATATAAACAACAAGATGATGAAGGAACTATACGATGACTTCAAAATCGAACATCACAATTCTTCACTGTGATAAGGTGGGAGAACTGACTTGAGGTTTGCGTTTGTTTTTGCAAATGTTTCGGTTGAGCAAGAGTCGCCACCGACTTTTTATTTTATCCTAAGGAAAGGTCAAAAAGCACAGGAAAGACCTTTGAGATGTTTTCTCGGGTTTGGGGAGTAGATTATAGAAAGGGAAGGTATTAGCACCCTTTCTATCCATGGTTATCCATGGGCTCTTAGTTACTTGCTTAGATCACTTGCCTTTGCTTTTTCAATTATTTGAAATGGTGCTTTGTGTGTGGTTTTGAAAGATGTTTTGAAAAGAGGCCATTGTTGTGGCAACCTTTGTAATGACTCGTGTTTGAGTATATACAAAGGTGTTTTTGTCTTTTGAAAAGTTTTCAATGTTTTGAAAGTTGTTTGGAAATTGTGTTGTGATGTGTGTTTTTGAAAAGTAGCAAGGGTGTTTTCTTTGCAAGTTTGATCAAGTAACTAAGAGTTTGTCTACCCTATTTTACTCAAAGATCTTTCCTTATGTTTTTAACCCTTTTAACAGTGTTGTTTCACCATTGTATTTGGTGAACAACCTTGTGTTAGGATGTTAACGGGACGGGCGCGGGTCATCGTATAGACCATGAATGCAATAGTGTCAAGTGTTTTTGGAAATTTTCTTGAGGGACTTGATCATTTTGTTTAGGCAACAAGATAGCGTCATTGAGGGACTATGATCATTTGATTTGTTTTTATTTTGCCAAAGACACTTAACATGCAAACATGGCCCATTTTTGAAGGCAACAAGTGGAGTAACCCTAAGGGTGCAAGTGTGCATTGTGTTTGTTTTTTCATGCATGTTTATCTTGGATTTAGGTCAAACTACTTGTTGATTTTATTTGCATACAAACCCTAAGTCTAAGCATGGCATAATTGAAAGCTTTTAAATGCGAAAATTTAAAGGCTAAGCTATTACAACATGATATAGGGAGGGGGGTACAAATTTAGATTTGGGGGATATTTGACAAGGAAATAAAATCTAAATTATTACAACCATATCGAATATACAAATATTTAACATTTAAATAAATACAATTTAAATAAATATCAAAATGCAATGTATTATGCAAAAAAAAAAGATTTTTTTATGTATGTAAAAAAGGGTTTTCATGTTTGAAGTATAAACAAAATAAAAAAGTCATATTTTTGATTATTTTTGTTGTTTAGGGCAAAACCCTAATTTTCAAGCAAATAGTATTTATTTATTAATTATGTACAAGATATATTAATTTATGCACTAATAATAAAAAAAAGAAGTATATTGTAGAAAAAGTATTTTTGGTGCCAAATATTAAATAAAAATAAAAGGTATTATTTTTGTGTTTTTGCCTTAATTAATAAAATATGTACATGTGCATATTATATATATTGAATATGCTAAATATGTATAAAAATAAAATATTAATTATTTACAAAAATGTGTATTTTAGAAAATGTTTTCAAAATGTAAATAAAAAAATAATAACTGAAAAATAAATATTTTTGCATTATTTTTTAGGGTTTTTTTTAAATGAAAAAGAATTATATTTATTTACATACATATGCTTAATAAAGTAAATAAATGCCAAATAAATGTAAAAAAATGTGGGAAAATATTTTTAGTGTTTTTTATGTTTGAGTCAAAAATATAAAATCAGAAAAAAAAAGAAAAAAACAAAAATAACAAATATTTCACATAATGGGCCAGGGGGGTGCAAAATGGAAAAAAGCGGTGCAAAAAGCAAGCTGACTCAGGCCCAGCCCAAACCAACTCTGTCTTCAACCTCCAGCACTTGTTTGAACAAGAAAACGCGCGCTTCCTTCTACACCTGCTATCTCTTGATTCCTTGATTTTTAGCCAAAACTCATAACACAAACATTGTAGAGCATCAAGCCACAATTTCAAATATGTAAAAAACTTGGATTAACTCTCAAAGGCCATAGAGAATTTCTCTGGCCCTAAATTTTAACCTAATGTTTTCCTCATGTTCATGGCTAAAATTCTCACCGCACGCTTAACATAAATGAAAAGTGATCATATGTATGGCTTCAGGGCTATGAGTAGGACACGTTTCATTCACAAACTTAAGCTTAACTCTTCCTAGATTGAGAGATAGAAGTCCATGGATTACCTGTTTCAGCTTGGATCGTGTAGAGCAATATGGCCACCTTCAATGGAGTTTGAGCTTCTGTATAGCTTGCCTGAGGTCCAAGGAAACTTCTCAAGTACCTAGCTTGCTTTGAAACAGCCTGTGTCGTGCTATAGAAGTTCACCTGCACAGCTTGAAAGTGAAAATGGAAAACGAGGTTAGGGGTGTTACAGCTTGAGTCTAAGGCTTGGAATAGTTTCAGTGGATGGTATGGAATGTGTTTGGACAGGTTTTAGCCAAAGCGCACAAGTGGATTGAGTTGTGGACCTCAATCTGCAACAGATGCCCTGTTTCTGCAGTAAGGTGGTGTTTTGATGTATGAGGAGGTATGAGGGATGGTTGAGTCGTGTTTCAGGTCAGTTGGGATGTATGGAAGATGAGAACAAAGTTTGTTTTGGCTCTGGTTTGCAGGAAGTGAAAGTTGTATATGTTTTGCAAAGTTTCCTTCTTTTTGAAGCAAAGAGGTTCAAGTTCTTATGCAGGCCTGTGACCTCTATCACTCTGTGCTGCAGCATTTGCTCTTGATAAATGGGATTTGTGCACAAAACTTTGCCTCAAAGATCTGGCCTGTACCTCAAGAATTTGGAACTTGACATAAAGTATCACTTTTCCAAAATGGCAAGTTTGCTTTTTCCAATTAAGGATTAATTTAGCATGTATTGTCCAAATGAATGAAATAACATCTTAACACAATGGTTAGGCATTAAATTAAGGAGTGTAAACTTGGTATTGAGTCCTGCAAGCTAGCAATACACAAACTGATTTGAAAATGCAAGTGTTATGCACAAGCCTTGGCCATGAACAAAAGTGAGTTTTGGCCAACTTTGCAAATTCGATTCTCTCTAACCACAAGGGTGTTTGAGAAGTTCTTGGACAATTTGGAAAGCTTGGAATGTGTACTACAATCCATATTTATAATGAAAATTGAAACTCCAAGTGGAACCATGTGAAAAATGGCCAAGAAGTTGGACAAAAATCCTGCCTAGAATAGGGCAAAATTTCTCTAAGTTAAAAATGTTTGGTACCCTTATTCCAAAAATCATAACTTGAGATACAAGCTTCCTTTGAGAAAAATTTGTGAATTAAAGTTGTATATTTTGCAATGGACTACAACTTTCATGTTTCAAGTTTTGTTTGAATCCATTTGCATCTTGGTGAAAAAATGGGACAAAGTTAGGAAAAAAAATAAGAAAGTTTCATAACTTCGAAAATTTTCGAAGTTATGAAATTTTCCATTTTAAACCCTAATTTGAAATTTTTGGTTTCTTGATGAACAAGTTTCATAATTTGACATGTCTTGATGAAAAATGAATTTTGGCACTTGATTTTGACCAAAAAGTCAAAGTTTGACTTTTTAGTGTACAGTCAAATTTTGATCAGTTGACTGAAAAATTCATCTGTCAATCCTATGCATTTGAGATCTTTTGAACTTGTTTGAATGTGTCAAGACAATGCCATTGAGTCCTTGAGTCCATATGTGAGCTTGGTCTGCCATTGGTTAGGTCAAACAGTCAAAAGTTACCCTTGTGCAGTCAAAACCCTAAAAATGACCATTTTGCCCTTTTGGTGATCTGATCAAATTTCTTGTGGAATTGTGATCCAAACTTGACTAAATGGTTCATATGAGTTTATTATGTTGATGTGGGTCAAAAATCATGAGGTTTGACTGTCAATTGGCCACAGTCGACTTTTCCCCCAATACAACTGATTTTTAGGTCAACTGTCCAATTGACTGGGCAAAGATTGGAATCAAGGCTTGAAACTTGGTATGGATAAACTTGTAAGTCCAACATGAAGCATGAATGTCACTTTGGGAATTTTAGGTCAAAACATCCCTGTGCAAACTCAAACCCTAATTTGGGTCAATAGTGCAAGGAGGGGTCTTGAGCAGAGCAAACCCTAACTTGATCTTGAGTTCCAAGAGTCTTGTGGTGAGAAAATGTTGATGAAATGGGAGGGCAAATTTTGGGGTACAACATTCACCTTACAGGCCAAAAATGAATGGGGCCGCTGAAGCAGCCAACAAAAATATTAAGAAAATCATCCAGAAAATGGTGAAAACATACAAAGATTGGCACAAAATTCTTCCATTCGCTCTGCACGGTTATCGTACTTCTATACGCACATCAACAAGCGCAACTCCTTTGTCGCTTGTATACGACATGGAGGCAGTACTCCCGGTGGAAGTTGAGATACCATCACTCTGAGTCCTAAGGGAAACAAAACTGGAAGAGGCAGAATGGGTACAAGTTCGACTCGATCAGCTCAACCGCATCGAAGAAAAACGATTAACGGCTTTGTGTCATAGTCAATTACATCAGGAAAGAATGAAGAGGCCCTTCGACAAGAAGGTACGCCCTCAAATATTTAAAGAAGGGGATCTTGTGCTCAAAAATATTTTACTATCCCGTCTCGATTCACGTAGTCAAAACAACATTCTCTGGAGGTGGTCTCATCCTCACAACAATGGATGGGGAAGAACCACCACATCCAACCAACGCATACGCAGTAAAAAAATACTTGTATAAAAAGCTAGCAAAAATTGAACCCCCAAAAGGTACGACTTAAGCAAAAAAAAAAGGAGCGTCCCGGTGGATCGAAAACCCTAAAGGGAAATCCAGGAAAAAATTAGAGGCATACAAAATTTTTTATCCCGGTGGATTGAAAACCCGAAAGGGCAATCTAAGAAAAAGTTAGGGATTTCATGTAAAGAAATAAAGAACAAAAAGACCGCGATCTAGGGGTTACGACCACAAATCAAGGAGAGGAGGATAGATTGAAATCATACAACTCAGAAGCCAAGGGGCTAAGAACATCAAAGAATATGGGGGAACGGCAGTAGAAATTATCATTTATCATTTCCATTTACCGTTTTAAGACTTTCTGTAATTACCTCTTTCTAGGAATTGCACCTTGTATTCTCACCCACTCTGCGACATATCAATAAAATATTTGTTTTAATTATATCTGTCAAATCATGTTCTTACTTTCTCAGATTTGTTTACAGAATACTACGATTATTACTCATGAATATTGTCTTAAAATAATTTCGGGGAATTAACAGAATAAAAGCATTTGAAAAATGTCAAAGAGTACTTGGGTTAGGAAAATAACAAAGGAAGATTGACGTATACTTCCACACACATAGCTACTCTTACGTCTTGCAACACAAAATATCTACACTTGTATCTACGCGTATCTACACCGACGTCCATGCACATGTCTGCGCCTATGATTACACTCGACAATGCAAAGTCTATGCATATATCTACGTGTCCCTATGCAACGGTTGCATCCATATCAGCATAACTTGCAACACGAGATTGACATTCGCACGCGTCAACGCACATATGTATTCCTGCCAATTCTACACACGTCCACGTATATGTCTACGCCCACATACAAAGTTACGCATAGGCCATCACTTATGTCTACGCCCGCAATACAAAATCGATGCTCAACTTTGGGCTAAATTCTGTCCATCGCATTTAAATTCAACAATGCTACGATGACACAACATACAACGCCAGGAATTGGTAATCCTAAACCAATGGCTAAAAGGAGAGAACTCCGAAAATAGTCTGCATAACATTTCGAGGCATACGCGCATCTTACACATATTTCACACGTACATTTCGCATATCTAAAGCATACATACAACATCCTTGCATACATCCAGGGTTCCATTTCAATGTCAAAACCCCATACATTTCGTATACATACGACATTCAATATGCATGCATACACATGTATCACATAGCAAATAGACAAACGACTTCGTCATCGATTCAACTCGTCACCTTAGCCTTCATGCCGTGACGCATTTGGATCATCACCTAGGTCTTCCCGCAATGGTGAAGTCCTTACAAGTCCCACTACATTGTCTCTAAGCCATAGTGTATCACTCCAGATCAGTATATTGCAACTAAGCCGCAATATATCTACCGACTCGAACCCATTGCCTCTAAGTCGCAATGTATCTGCAAAACTCAGAATGTTGCCTCTAAGCCGCAACGCATTGTCAAAACCCATCACATTGCGTCTAAGCCGCAATGTATCCTCAAAACTCAGCACATTGCCTCTAAGCCGCAATGCACTGTCTAAACTCAAACACATTGCCTCAAAGCCGCAATGCGTATTTCCCAAATCAATACATCGCTTCTGAGCCGCAATGCGTCCTTCCAACGCAAACACATTGCTTCTAAGCCGCAATGCATTCTTCTAACTCAAGCATATTGCCTCTAAGCCGCAATGCTTTCTTCAAATTCCAAACACATTGCCTCTAACCGTAATGCGTATTTCCCAAATCAACACATTGCCTCTGAGCTGCAATGCGTCCTTCCAACGCAAACACATTGCCTCTAAGCCGCAATGCGTTCTTCCCACTCAAGCATTTTGCCTCTAAGCCGCAATGCTTTCTTCAAACCCCAAACACATTTCCTCTAAGCCGCAATGTGTATTATCGAAATCAACACATCACCTCTAAGCCGCAATGTGTTCTTCATACTCAAATACATAGCCTCTGAGCCGCAATGTATTCATGCTCAAAACATCGCCTCAGATCTCATCCAACGATTCTCAAACATAATCCATGGCCTCAGTCTTCAATCAACCATGCATCATCAATCATTTCTATACTCACCCTCCGAATGAGTGAATAAGCCAAGACATACAGAATTGCGTTATCTACCTCGTTGTTAAACCCGGGTAAGCGATATATCATCAGCTTTGCCTACTTCCTTGAGACTTATAGGGGTATGCTACATCAATGTAACCTTATGTTTGTCGGACAAATTTTGGGATACTTCAAGTATTCAATAAACTTTCAATCAAAATACGCAAGACTCGAGTTTTCTCACTCTATTCGATTAAAAGACAATTGAATATGGGCAGCTGTCATACCCCAAATTTATCCTACCGCGACGATTTTATTTTTCGAAATTAAAGTAGAAGAAATATTTAATAAAAGATGGTACGACAGTATCTGATGTCCCGTCTTTATCCAACTAGGAGGCGTATTTTAATTCAGGGAAATGAGGCTTTTTGGATCAGAAAGACTAATGAACTGATTCGCATGTTGGCCAATGGCCCATGCGATTAGAAAATGGAAGTTAGTTCAAAAGAATAATAATTATTAAGCTTTTAATTATAATAACTCGTTTAAGAATGGTAGTTATTGTCACTTTAAAATTAAGAAACCATTTTTAAACAAGAAAGGAGGTGCAATTTGGAACACAAGCTCGTTACGCTAATCCCATTGGTTTTTATTATTATCTAAGGAAATTATTTTTTTAATTATGTTGTTGTTTGTTGATTGGGCCAATTGAGGCCCAATATGAAATGGAAAGAAACAATAGGCGTTGAAAAATGCTAGTAGCACATTCTATTTTTTTTATATAAAACTATTGTTGGGTAACTTTCACTAATTGATCTTGAGAGATTATTATTAATGTTAAAAATCGTGTTTTAAAAAAAAAGAAAGAGACGAGTCTTGTTTAAGAATAAGCCAAAGTTGGGACAATTGGGCTTGGTTACAAAAAAAAATATATCTCTGCTATAATACTGCTACTAAAACAAGAGAGAGATTATTATTTGGTTTTATCTTGCATGCTTGTTGAAATTTCGTATAACAATTCATAGTAAGGGAAAAATAATAATAATTTTAACTGGTAGCTAGATTGCCAGCGCAACATCTTTATTGCAATTTGGGTTAGCTGTAAAAAAGGAGTTTTTACACTAATTATTAGCAAATACAGCTAGGGCCCAACTTACTGATTATTAAACTATGTAAATCAAAGCTTAAGCTACAAAGGTTAGGAATAAATCATTGAAAGCAAATCTGCAGTAAGCGATTAAATCTAGTAGAATATGAAATTGTCAAACTAATTTTGTGTATTACAGAATAAAAATAAGACAATATCTGCAAATCAGCTATACAGAATCCATTCAAAATCAATATTGCAGACAACTCAATGAATGACAAAATCGAATCATTACACAAATAAATCTTTTAATGACACAATTGAGATCTAAAACGATACGCAAATGTGCTAAGAATGCAGAAATCTATAACCTATTATAGAAGACTAATGCCAGTACAAATTGCAGACCTAAGAATCTAAAACAAATTTTGGGAATAGTCTCAAACCTAACTACAACAAGCAATCCAGCAAGTTGGCAAATCGCGGAAAAGACTCGGAAGATGTTTGTACAAGCCAAATCCGGATAGCTGACAGATCTAATCTTCACCAAATCTTCAATACAAGTTTGCTGTTACAAGAATAAATAATGAAATCAAATCACTACAAAAATAAATTTTTCAATATTGCAAATAAGATCCAAAATGGCATTCAAATTCGCAAATCTTCATCAAGCAAATCCTTCACAAAACTGTAAATCTTCAATTACAGTAAATCACAATAGAATCAAATATTACTACAAAATCGCATAGAACTAGTTGCAATCTAAGTTTGTAACAAATCAAATCTCACAAAATAAAGGAATCAATAACATTGATTGATAAATCCCTAATTTCTCCAATAAGCCCTAAATCTAAGAATTTGTAATGCATACAGCAAAAAAACCTAGATCTAAATGAACCTATAAATAGAGAAGGAGAGGAACAGTGAAAGGGGTTTCTTTCTTATGATTGACAGAGGGGAAAAGAATCGTGAGACAAACCTTAAAGAAAGATTCACTGCTGAAGATCCAAGACAAAGGTGATTGGAGCTTCCAAGTCGGAAACCCTAATCACCCTTAAACGTCACTGCCGTCAACCACTGAGCGCCACCGCTACATTGATTTCCTGCAAGACAAAAGATATTAGGACAAATCGGACTAAAAGACTCTAAAATCGGAACCCAGAAATCACAAAAAGGGGTAAAGAACAGTATATACTCAGCTTTGGTTTTCATTATTGTTTGATTTGTGGGGTAATGGGGGTAATCGGGGTTTAGAACTCGTAATTAAAAGGGTTTATTGGCAAGGAAAGCGGCGACGTTGATTGTTGGGTTTTAGGGTTAACGAAAGGGGTTGGGGTCTTGGTTGAACGAGAGAGAGAATGGTTAGATAACTTCTGGAAAAGAAAAAAAAAGCGTGTGTATAGTCTGTAATGATCTAACGTGTATGTGTTCATGGTATTATCATACACCCTTCGCTTATAACCATTAGATCTTGATTGGACGGCCATAAGGCCAGGTCTATCATAAGCATCGTACACTTTCGCATATTGGATCATGTTGGCCCTCTCTCATAGCCATTTTGACCCGAGCCCAATACTATACGCACCTCCCTTTGACACAATTACTGAATAAAGGCTAGCAGCGCACCCCCCTGATCCAGACTTGATTTGGGCTTAGCCAGTCCACTTTTCACACACCCTGCTTTTGCTATTGAACTGAAACAACACCCCCTTTAGAAAATCATATTGTTTTTCTATCTTTCTTTTGGTTTTTTTCTTATATTTTTCTTATTTATTTATTGTTATTATAATTATTAATATAACACTTTTATATTATTTATTTAATACTTTATTTTTTTATTATTATTATTATTTATCACCACATATAAATTATTTTATTTAAAGCTCATGAACATATTTTTGATATTGCATTAAGTTTTAGTCATGCATTAACCAAGACGTTTTGCAATTAATATAGTAAAAAACACAAAGAAACATCAATTTATTTTCGCGAACAAATTAAGCTAACTAACAATTCTTTTTTGCAAATGGGTTTCGAACTAACTTTGGCTTACTGCGTACTCAGTCAAAATTTCCGCAGTCACTACTCCCGACCGAGTGCGAAGTGATTCAACATATATTTGTAAACCGCTAAAAAACACCAATCCATACAAACTACAAATTGGGACTCTGATTCCTCATAAGAGGATACGTGGGCACGCGATCTAAAATCGTGGCGAGTCTTGCTAATTAAAACTTAAAACATTGTTTTCCCCAAACCTAAACCTAGGGTAACATCCTTGTGAACAAGGTGGATGAAAGGTGCTTAACACCTTACTTTAGTCCAATTGAGTCCGAAACCTAGAATCTCTGTCCGTGCATTAGGGTTTTCTGTTAGGTTCCCTTCCCTAGGATAAATACTAATAGTGGCGACTCTTGATAAAAAAACCAGTCGCAACACTGATAACAGTTCCATAGTGGACGAGTAGTATCCTGCCCGTAGGATGTTTTTAGCCATCGTGTGCCCACTAGAATGGGTGCCAAAGGTACCTTCGTGCAAGTCAGCCATAATCTTTTGTGCCTCACTCTTGTCTATACACCAAAGCAAGGTAGAGTCGTGGTTGCACTTGTAGAGGATTCCGTTAATGAGGAAGAACATGGAAGAGAACCTTCTTAGGAACTTCTTATCATTGACTGAAGCTCCCCCAGGATACTCTTGAGCTTCGAGATATCTTTTGACTTCATGGAACCAAGCTTTGTCCACTACTTCTTCAATCTTATGACAGTATGCTGGTTCAACATCAAATCATACTTCTGATCTTCTCGAATTTCTTCTATTATACCACCAGTCAGTTTCAACAATCATAACTTCACACTATCAGGAGTCTCTTCACACACCAAATCATATCTCTAAATTGTTTGATTATTTCTAACTCTCAAACCATAAGCATCGACATATATAGAAATTTTATACTCAATGCATCAGCAAATACGTTTTCTTTACCAGGATGGTAACTTAAATCAATGTCATAATCCTTTAACAATTCGAGCTACCTTCTATGTCTCATATTTAATTCCTACTGATCGAACAAGTAGACTCTTATGATCGCTGAACACTTCAAATTTAGAGCCAAAAAGATAATGTCTCCAAATCTTCAACACAAACACCGCAATTGCTAGTTCTAAATCATGCGTAGGATAAATCCTTTCATGAACCTTCAGTTTCCTAGAAGCGTAAGCAACAACCTGTCCATTTTGCATTAGGACACCACCGAGATCCATATTTGGTGCTTCACAGGAAAAATCAATACCGGAATGGTCGTCAACTTCTTCTTCAACTCAATGAAACTTTCTTTGCACACAACATCCCACATATAAGCTTGACCCTTTTGAGTCAGCTGAGATAACGGTAACGCCAAATTAGAAAAACCTTCAATGAACCTTTGATAATAACCTGTTAAACCAATAAAGCTTCGAATCTCGGTTGCAAACTTCAGAGTCTCCCATTGCAACACTACATCAACTTTAGAAGGATCCACAATAATCCCACCACTAGAAATTACATGATTAAGGATACTCACTTCCCTCAACCAAAACTCACATTTGAAAACTTCGCATATAACTTCTTCTCTTTCAACACTTGTAACACAATTCTCAAATTCTTAGCATGCTCTCCTTCCGACTTAGAATAGATCAGAATATCATCAATTAAAACCACAACAAACTTATCCAAATATGAATGAAATGTTCGATTCATATACTCCATGAAAACACCCAGCGCAATGGATACACTAAACGACATCAAAATGTACTAATAATGACCATACCTCGTTTGAAAATCCGTCTTTGGAATATCATCTGGTTTAACAAAAATTGATGATAACTCGACCTTAAATCAATCTTACTGAAAAAACAAGCACCTATCAACTGATCCATCAAATTATAATCCTCGGAAGCTGATACTTATTTTTAAAAGTCACTTTATTCAACTGTCTATAGTTCACACACAACTTCATACTTCCACCTTTCTTCTTAATTAACAACACAAGCGCACCCCACGGTGAAACACTCAATCGAACGAACAATTCTCGAGCATCTCTTCCAGTTGTTTCTTTAACTCGTTCAGCTTGGAAAATGACAATCTATAGGAGCCATTGACACTGGACACGTACCTAGAACCAAATCTGTAGAAAACACTACTTCACATTCCGGATGAAAATCACTAATGTCATCTGGAAACACTTCTGGAAATTCAAAGACAACTGATAATTCTACACTCGCAGCTTCACGATCAAATTAAAGCAACACAAACATTGAAAACATCAAGGCATTATCTTCCATAAGTTCATTCACTTGCTTAGAAGACAACAATATCAATTCTCCATTATCACCGGACTTAGGGAGCCTCAAAGTCTTATTATAACAATTGATGTGAACATAGTATATCTCCAACCAGTTCATCCCAAGAATAACATCAATTTGGTGTAAGCGTAGACACACCAAATCCATAAAAAAAATCTTACCAAAAATGGTCAGAGCGCACTTTGAACACACAAGATCAATAGTAATAGAACCACTAGTAGGAGTATCTATTGCCATACTATCATTCATATTAGACAACTTCAGTCCCAACATGTTAGCATATTCACGCAAAATAAATGAATGAGTAGCACTAGTATCAATAATAACAACCAATTCAACATAATTAATAAAACAAGTACATCGAATCAAGTTGTTATTCTTGGAATCCCTTGATCCACTCAAGGAAAACACTCACCCGTTAGTCTGGACAGCAACGTCCTTCTTCAGCTTCTGACACTAGGTACTAATATGACTCTGCTCTCCACAATTAAAATAGGTTGGACCATCGTTCTTACATTCAGAAGCACGATGACCCGTCTTACCACATTTTTAACATCTCAGAAACTTATGAAGAATGGAAAAACACAAGAAGGGGGGGGGGGGTTGAATTGGGATCTTAAAACTTAATAAAAAGAACACATTAATTCTTCTCCTGGTTCGTTTAAACTCAAACTACTCCAGTCCACCCGCCAAGGTGATTTCACCTATCTCCAACGAGGTCTTAATCCACTAATCAATCTTGATTACAAGTCTACTTTGACAACTGCCAAAGTCTTATTGAGTATAACTAGAACCCGGTTTTTCTCAAGTAAATTCACTTAAACAATGTATGAATAAACAGTGTATAGTAGTGTTTCTAATAAAACAATATTACAATATAGTGATGTTTTACACAGTTTGAAAATATTGAACGTTTGAGGATGAGAGATGATAGAAGCGTTGTTGTGTATGTAAAAATCGTAAATGATTTATCCTCAAGGCTTGTTTAAATAGGAGAAGCATAGATGATCATTTGGAAACTTGATTAATGACAATTAAGGTGCTTTCCAAAAATAAAGATCCTTTTTCCCTTCCAGCCGTTACTCTTGAAATGGAAATATTTGATTTGTAACGCTTCAGAACATTGAAGTATCTGTTGTTGCTTGCTTCAGAACCTTTGGAGATCAGAGCCATAAAATCCTGTTTACAGCGTCATAACTTCTTTCAAAGAGTTTTATAATCATAGTTGAAAGATCCTTCTAGTGCATCTTCTGATCTTCTTTCATTAGAGCTTTTTGAGAGATGTTTACAATCAGAGCAGAAACAACTTTGTAACTTATCTTCTGATCTTCTTCCATCAGAACTTCTCTACAAAACATAATATAATTTTAGAGTTCATAATTGTTCTTTGTGTTTGTTATCATCAAAACTCTTACAAGGGTTGAAGAATCAAATTATGTTCTAACAATCTCCCCCTTTTTGATGATGACAAAAACTATGATATTTCAATCAAAATAGACAGAACATAAAGCATTATAAGGTCTCCCCCTGAGTTGAGTACTCAGATAGAGATGAGTTACTTCCCTGAAGTTCATTCTGACTAGAGCTTTTGATGCATCTACTTCTGTCTTCATCAGAGTTTTATTCCTGTTTTGCTTTTTAGGAAAAAAACGAGAATTTATGATATTCAAAATGTTTGAGACTGTGTCTCGATACTGTTATTATAAATATCTTACGTTCTCCCTTTTTTGTCAAGAATTAAAAAGCAATATAAACACTAATATTCAGAAGAAAAAGTTGAGTTGTATTAAAAATGATTGCAATAACACATTCAGAGGCAAACAACACGGAAAAAAAATCGAATACAATAAAGAAAACAAGTTTTAAAAAAACTAAGATTGAGGTGGAGGAAGTCGTGTGAACAGGGCTTATAACAAGCTCTTAATCTGAGTGTTCAATTCCTCTTGTTTTCCCAATATTCCTTTGATTTATTTGCATGTGTCATCTTTCTTGTCTAATCTCTCCTTGATCACTACATTTTCTTTCTTCAACTCCTCTAGAGTTTGCATAACCAGAGATGAAGAAGGTATATCCATAGAAGGTGCAATCTTCTTAGAACATGCTGCAGTAGATTCTGACTCCGTAGCTTCTTCAGTCTCTTTCTCTTTGTCTTGAACAACAACCAGAGGAAGATTATCAAAGCATGATTCATCAATTTCTGAAGGTTGGCGATCTTCCCAGGGAGCACTATCCAGCTGAAGAATAGGTTTTTTTCCCCAGTGACGCAAAACTTGATCCTTGAAAACATTCAGCTGATCACAAAAGTTCCATTGGGCCATTTCATAGCTTAACTCCTTGAGTTTCTGGGATTCAGAGTTGAACCATTTTCTGAATTGGTTCAAGTGAGAACCAGAAGCAGCAGGATTCAGATTTTTTTAAGCAGGCTAGCTTCAAAGAGTTAACCCATTCAATTATCTCTGTTTCAAAAATCAATAAATTTCTACCAACATCTGCCTTGGTGATAGTTGGTTTTGGTTTTGGGATAGCAATTTTGTGAGAGCTAGAGGCAAGGTTATCCAACACTTCTAAGTCTGTTACAGTTCTTAGGTGATCTTCTGGGGGATTGATAGAAGAGGGAGAGGGAGAACTAGAAATGATAATGGGTGATGGAGGTGTGTTTGGTGGAGTGGAATGGTAAGGATATGGAATTTCTGGAATGTCATGGATTGAGAGAGTTTATCGAACCATGAGAGGTTCTGTTATTCCAGGAATTGGTGTGGTGGTATCAGAGTCAATATAAGGATTTTCTGGTTGGGGAGCGTGAGCATTTGGATTATCATAGTGGGGAGCTTGGAAGTTTGGATTTTTTATGTTGGGAGCTTGAAATTCTGGATCAAATTGATCAATATCAGAAAGAACTTGAGCAAGTTCTGGCTGATTTTAGTCAAGATGTGCATTGGGAGAGTGTGGTTCGTTCATAATGTTTTCTAGTGTGACTGAAGGTCAAATTCTATATCAAAATCATAAAAGGTTTGTGGTGAGGGGTCTTCTATTGGTTTTAGAGAGGAGGGTGTTTCAAATGTTGATAAAATCACAGATTCTACAATAGAAATAAAAGAAGGATTATCTTTCTTCTTAGCAGCTTTTGGTACCTTCTGAGAAGATCCTTCTCCTGCGGCTTTCCTTTTTCTGGATTTCTTGAGAACAACTTCTGGAGCCCGTTGACGTAGATCACAAATGTTTAACTCTGGATTAGTCCCATCCATCTTGCATGCTTCCAGATATCTGAAAATGATTTCTGGTGAAGCATCTATTTGACATAACAGAGGGAAATCCTTCATAGGAACTCTTTTTGATGTGATGAATTCTTTGGTTGCAATAGTTGGATCCTTTTTAATGTTGTTAATGATTTTCATCTTCTTTGTATTCTTCGTATTGAGAGGTTTTCCAGCACATGCTTCCAGAGTGCTGATCTGCTGAGCTTCAGTCGGATATTCTACCAATTTGTTTTCAGTTAGAATATTTGATATCAGCCTACCCAGAGGTATCTAGTCCCTCTTAGTTCTTCCGTCTTCTCTAGTTTCCTTCACACTTCTCTAGTTTCTGAACATGACGCAAATAAACTTCTGTCACAAATTTTCTGTATGAAAATACTTGATAAATCCACATTTTTGAAGACCTTCTGATTGAAATTGGCTTCCAGCCGTGAGAGATGAAAACGTAGATAATGTCAAGACGGAATTTTGGCCACCGGAACGGGTTCAAAACGAGCCACGATCTTCAAGTTATGAATTTTTTAGCGCGTAAAAAATGCACTTTCAGCACACTTTTTCACCATATTTCTTCAAGAAAACTCACACATTCGGATACCTTCTTTAAAGAATTGACTCTTGAGCCGAACCTGAATTTGAGAATATGTTATCAGAGATATCTTGGCGAAAGAACACCTGAATATAACACGCCGGCTTGGACTTGTGAATTTTATTGAAATGTTTTGAGAAATATGAGAGGGCAAATTTTGGGGTACAACAGTTGCCCCTGTTCAATCTTCTTAGACCTGAGGATGCAGATTGGCTGACGTGCCTTTCGTAATCCGAAGGTGGAAGATGATTGAACACTAGAGTGCCCATAAATTTGCGTTCACATAGTAGTGTGGTGATGGGAATGGGCTTATAGATGCCATTTGGAGATTGATGAGGAGGGTGATGGGCTTATAGATGCCATGCTAAGGGATGATGGAAGGTGGATGGGCTTATAGATGCCATCTGGATGTTGATCGCATAAGAGATTCCTTAGCGAGAACTCGCATACCTGCAAAAAAGAAAAATGATTACCTGACCTGTTACGGGAGCTGGTCTTCAAATTCTTTGTATAGATATGTCCTGACTGGTTACAGGAGCTGGGTCTGGAGCTTCAAACGGTGATGAATGAACTAGGGATGGTTACTACCTCAACAGGAACAGTGAGAGAACCTTGGGTGACTTTAACTTCAACAGCAATCGTTGAGAAAATCTTGGGATGATTACTACCTCCGCAGGATCGGGGAGAGAACCAATAGGTGACTACAACCTCAACAGCAATCATTGAGAGAGTCTTGGATAACTTCAACTTCAACAGCAATCGTTGAGCGAAATCTGGGATTACCAACTCCGCAGGATCGGGGAGAGAACCATAGGCGACTACAACCTCAACAGCAAACATTTGAGAGAATCTTGGATAACTTCAACTTCAACAGCAATCGTTGAGCGAAATCTGGGATTACCACCTCCGCAGGATTGGGGAGAGAACCATAGGCGATTACCACCTCAACAGCAAACATTGAGAGAACCTTGGGTATCTTCTACTAAGTCTTTATCAGGAAAATCTGTTTGGGGTCGATTTAGCTGGACTAGAGAAGGCCTTGGACTGGATAAGAAATCTTTGGAGTCGATTTAACTGAACCAGACAAGGTCTTGGAGTCTTCAACTGAGTCTTCAAAAGAAAAACCTTTAGGAGTTGGTTTAACTAGACCAGAGAAGGCCTTTGACTGGATAATAACCAGAAAAATCTTTGGGAGTCGATTTAACTGAACCAGACAAGGTCTTGGAGTCTTCAACTGAGTCTTCAAAAGAAAAACCTTTAGGAGTTGGTTTAACTAGACCAGAGAAGGCCTTTGACTGGATAATAACCAGGAAAATCTTTGGGAGTCGATTTAACTGAACCAGACAAGGTCTTGGAGTCTTCAACTGAGTCTTCAAAAGAAAAACCTTTAGGAGTCGGTTTAACTAGACCAGAGAACGCCTTTGACTGGATAATAACCAGGAAAATCTTTGGGAGTCGATTTAACTGAACCAGACAAGGTCTTTGGAGTCTTCAACTGAGTCTTCAAAAGAAAAACCTTTAGGAGTCGGTTTAACTAGACCAGAGAACGCCTTTGACTGGATAATAACCAGGAAAATATTTGGGAGTCGATTTAACTGAACCAGACAAGGTCTTTGGAGTCTTCAACTGAGTCTTCAAAAGAAAAACCTTTAGGAGTCGGTTTAACTAGACCAGAGAACGCCTTTGACTGGATAATAACCAGGAAAATCTTTGGGAGTCGATTTAACTGAACCAGACAAGGTCTTTGGAGTCTTCAACCGAGTCTTCAAAAGAAAAACCTTTAGGAGTCGGTTTAACTAGACCAGAGAACGCCTTTGACTGGATAATAACCAGGAAAATCTTTGGGAGTCGATTTAACTGAACCAGACAAGGTCTTTGGAGTCTTCAACTGAGTCTTCAAAAGAAAAACCTTTAGGAGTCGGTTTAACTAGACCAGAGAACGCCTTTGACTGGATAATAACCAGGAAAATCTTTGGGAGTCGATTTAACTGAACCAGACAAGGTCTTTGGAGTCTTCAACTGAGTCTTCAAAAGAAAAACCTTTAGGAGTCGGTTTAACTAGACCAGAGAACGCCTTTGACTGGATAATAACCAGGAAAATCTTTGGGAGTCGATTTAACTGAACCAGACAAGGTCTTTGGAGTCTTCAACTGAGTCTTCAAAAGAAAAACCTTTAGGAGTCGGTTTAACTAGACCAGAGAACGCCTTTGACTGGATAATAACCAGGAAAATCTTTGGGAGTCGATTTAACTGAACCAGACAAGGTCTTTGGAGTCTTCAACTGAGTCTTCAAAAGAAAAACCTTTAGGAGTCGGTTTAACTAGACCAGAGAACGCCTTTGACTGGATAATAACCAGGAAAATCTTTGGGAGTCGATTTAACTGAACCAGACAAGGTCTTTGGAGTGTAGCTTGAGAACTTAACTGGATCTTTCCTGAAAGGTAAAGGTCAGTCATATGCAATGCATGATATGGGTCAAGCAATGATGTTCTCAACATAAATGAGATTTGTAAGATACGATGCGTATATGCATGCTATGATGTATGGAAGTGTGATGTTTATGAATGTATGTTTTTGTCTTAAGAAAAATAAATCCTTGACGGGTGCCGGGAAGTCATATCCTGGGCTGATGTTGGAGAGCAGATTTTGCTTCCGCTGGGGATGATAGTTGCAAGAATACCGGTAGGAGAAGATAAATCCGTTGGGGAATAAACTTGGCGAATGGAAGATTCTGCGGGGAGAAAAATACTCTAGCGACCTTGCTGGGGAGCAATACTCTGTGGGGAGAGAGATACTTTGCTGAGTTGTTGATAATAACTTGCTGGGGATACCCTTGTTGTGTTGGAAGCGTTAATAGACTTCGCTGGGGATAAGAAGATTTCGTCGAGGACGGTCTTTCCGTGGCTTTTAGCTGAGGATAACCCAGTTATATCCTGGTAAGGACATATCTCTTTGAATAAAGCCGGGGGACGCGTTCGTGCTCTGCGCGGATAAGCTTCCAGAATCTACTGGGGATAAGCTTACTGCTTGGGAGGATGGATTCCAACTTTCCTGGGGAACTGGATTGGACTCTCTTGGGGAAGTTTTGAGCTGTATCGGAAGTAACTCCACTGAATGCCTGGTATACCGCCGGGGAACAATCTTTAGACCAAGATTGCTGGGGATATTTGTTAAGACTGTATGTATGCGGCTGGGGAATATTGAGATCTGCTGGAGGATACCCAACTTCCTTAAGTTTGATAGTAGCTTTGCTTGAGGAGCGTATACTGCTTGTTGGCTCACTCTCTGGGGGATTAAGATGTCTGGTTATGTTCTTCAACCGAACCTACCTTGGTAACTTGGTGGACGGAATAATTAGATTACTTAGACAACTCATCATTGCCCCTGCTTCTGAGGTGGGAGAGGAAGACCTATGAGGTGCTGATAGTTGTTGACGGGCAAACCTTCTTCTGGTAGGCAGGTGACAAGATGACAGGACATAGTCGTACGCTTTGATCCCTAACTTTTGCCTGGACCGCCCTTTCGGGTTTTCAGTCCACCGGGATACCCATTTTTGCCCAAGCCGCCTTTTCAGGTTTTCGACTTGCCGGGTGTACAGATTTTTTCATTTCATCCCTTTATTTTACCCGAACCCTTTTGGTTCGCCGGGAAGCCCTAACTTTTGCCTAGGTACGTCAACCTAGCGGGTCTTTGACTTTGCGTAGTATTTTTTTCCGACTATGTCCGTGCTTTCAGAATACAGGAAGTTGTCACTGTTAGTAGTGCAGTGTTGCCATACTACCAGAAGATCTTCGTTTGATCGTCTAATGCCCCAAGTGATCCAGATGGAGATTTGCCCCAGGCTGTTTGGCCTTTTGAGAGATTCTCCGAATCTTGACTTAACTGCCCCAGATGATGGACCATGCTCATGCCATGCCCCTTGATTGGAAATGCTTCTGTTCATTAAACTTTCGTCGTGCGAACTTCTATGCTGTTCAAACAAAAAGTCATATGCAAACAAAGTTATGTTAAAAATGCAAAGCTTATGTCTGTCTTGAAGATTTTGAAAATGCATTCTTTTCATAAAACAGGTGAATGTTTGTAAAACGTGATGTCAACTCGTTAGTTTATTACGAGCCTTAAGGAGTCAGGATACCTTTGGTAACAGTACGCTTTCGAACTAACCCATGCTTCAGCTAGGACTTTTAAGGGTTATAACGTGGCTTGGTTCACGGTTCAAGAAACAAAGGATAAAGGCTCAAATTATTTGTACCCACCCGCTCTTCGTGATGTTCTCCAAACCTAAACTCAGTTGATCATACGTTAGACCTTGTTTGAGTCTTTGCTCTGATTTTCCGGTGATGGTTCAGATATTGATAATTTATTTGGAATAGGCAGTCATTTCTTTTTTGTTGAGGGTTTGCAGGACCTCTTTCTTTTTTATTTGATTATCCCTATTTTTTTGCCTGAGCTGTTTCCTTTTTGGAATTACAGTCAGCAGGATGCCCCAGTTTCGTAAGTCTCCTTCATAGGTTTTGACTTAATGGGCTTTTATTTCTGAGCGATTATGACTGCCGGTCTTTATGATTATTTGGAACCATCACTGTCTTTTTTTTGTTTTGTAAGGACCTCTTTGGTGCCGTTTGTTATGCACTTGGATCAACTGAGAGACTACCCTGCCCCAGGTTATGATTAAGGGTTTTAAATTTCGAAAAGAAAAACTCCTACTTCTTTGGCTCAGAGGGGTTGACGAGGGATTATCTTCCTTATAACTCCAGTGTTTAGGGATTGAAACAATGCCTGTACCTCATCAGCGGGGTCTGTTCAAAAGCATACTGTAGATTGCGGTATCGTTTTCGTCATCCTCCCTCAAAAGGCTTAGAATTATTGAGAGTTGATCATCAGAAAAAATATGAAAATAATTTGCATATAGTGAATACGAATATATTGCTTCAAAACAGACATATGCGATGCATTAATGAAATAACAACGTTTAACATGAGTAAATGTTTGAACAAAAGAAAATTACAACTTGAACATTCGAATGAACAAAAGCTTTCTAGTCTCAGGGCTTGTCACTTCAAATGGTGAGCCTTGGAGGGATGGTAGAAAAACTCAGCCTGACCATCTTGTGTGAACTCCAATGCTCCTTCATCAATCAGGTCCTGGATCTTGTTCTTCAGAGCCCAACACTCATTTGTATCATGTCCAGGACTGGCAGAGTGGTAGGCACACCTTTTATTGAGATCATAGACAGGAGATGCTGTGTTGGGGGTTTCGGGGATGAGCCCTTAATGTGATCAGATTCAACCTCAATAGGCGTTGTAAAGCTTGAAATAGCGACATGTTGAGTTGGGTGAATTGCCTCCTGGGCTTGTCTGGCTGAAGCTGGTGAGGTTGATGCTGAATTTGTGATACTGGAGCCATTTGAGAAGCTCCCCCCTTACCTCCTTGTCTCAAAGATGGTTGAATGATGACTGGCCCTTCAACCTTGGACATTTGCTCCAGTTGGTTACCCCGAAGCAGTTGGTTGACGAGAACCCCGAGCTCATCTTGTCTTTGAGCTAAGTCTTGGATAATAGTCACCTGCCCCAGCATCTGGGCTCTCAATGTATCCACTTCAGCTTACAGATGTTTCAGCCGTTCGTCCTTAGCGCTGTTCCTGACCAAAGTCTCCATGAGAAGTGCCCTTAGCTCCTCCTGCCCCTTGGATAGATTCAGGAGGATTTCCCCGAACTGAGTTTCTTGAGTAAGAAGGTCCTGGTTATCTTGTTGGGAAGCCATTGCTGAAATAAACAGCGAGAGAGGTAAGTGACCTGCAACAAGGATACCTGTTATGATGTGTATGTATGCATGCAATGTTTTCCAGGACCTCGCGGGATAAACAAGAAGACTGTTAGCATTTGAATTTGTTAGCTTGATTGGAGGAATCCTATGTTGCTGAGAATCCTTCTTCAAGGGTCAAAAGCTCACCATTCCAGTGGGTCATAGCCCTTGACAACCTTGGCTAGGGCAACCTTCTTCAAGTGTCAAAGCTCACCATATCAAGTGGGTCATAGCCCCTGACTACCTTGGCTAGAGGAAAATAAATCCTCTTTGCCCCTTGCTGGGATAGTTGATTCACCATGACCTGCATCACAAGCCCTTGAGATCCTTAAAATGGGTTAGGATGTATGCAATGGTATGATGTTATGGTATGCATGGGGTAATGTGAGTAGCCCTGTTATGAGTCCCAATTAAGGACTGCAAACCAAAACCTTCAAGAAACTTAGTAAACCCTGTCATGAGTCCCAATTAAGGACTATAAACAGAACCTGCAAGGAACTTAGTAAACCCTGTTATGAGTCCCAATTAAGGACTATAAACAAAACCTGCAAGAAACTTGGTAAACTTTATTATGAGTCCCAATTAAGGACTATAAACAAAACCTGCAAGTATTTCATGTGTCAGATAACAAGCATGCAAGTAGTCAAGTACGAAGGCACACAAGTCACACAAGAGAAAGCCCTTAGAGTTTAAGGCCAGCATGGGGTCTGGGTAGTACCCTCTTGAAGTTGGTGGGCTCAAAACCTGTCCTATCAGAAGTAACCGGGTTCTAAGGGTCCCAATGTCACGGGATTGCTTTCATTGTTCATCGTTTCAATTTAGCCACTGAACTGGCGATCGAAATATTCCAGGAAAGCAACCCTCAATTGAGTGTAGTGTCGAGTATCAACCAACCTCGGACTGCACCAAAGTCAGTTATCTCACTACCCTAAAGAGGCCAAGATAGTTCAATTAAGGTTCCTAAGGTCTGTTGATGCTTCACGACACCACGCGGAGGCCCCGTACTCTCCTTGACTGAACTCAAGGGTTACCGGTACACACCAAAGGGCCACATCAACATAACAGACTGTTTCAACCATGTCGGTATACCCCGCACAGTTCCCTCACAGCCTTATTGCTACTTTCTAAGAAGGTATCCCCAGATCCGGGTTAGGATCTATAGAACTCCCAAGCAACCCACAATTTAAAGCAAGCAAAGCAATACAATTGAAAACACAGTTATGAACTAACCCTAAGGTACACCTCACTTTAAGTTTATATCCCCAGCAGAGTCGCCAGTTCTGTGATCGGTGGATCTGGAACTGACTGTTTAACGCTGGTTCTCGAAATGTCGCGGAAGCAAGAGTCGCCACCGTCTTTTATTTTCTCCAAATGGAAAGGACAAAAGCACAGAAAAATTCCCTAAAGAGATTGCTCTCGGTTCGGGAGGTAGATTATAGAAAGGGAAGGTGTTAGCACCCTTTCTATCCATGGTTATCCATGGGCTCTTAGATACTTGCTCATTTGTGTTTTCAAAAATGGTTTGTTTGCTTTTCAACTGTGGGTTTTAAAAAGTTTCTTTGAAAATTTCAGTTCGACTCTTGTATCGGTCCTCAAGAGTGTTTGAAAAATTGCTTTCGAAAGCTTTTTGAAAAGGTGTTGGTGTGAAAAGTATTTTGAATTTGTTTTTGAAATTAGAGCAAGTATCTAGAGTCGTCTACCTACCCTAAGGAATTCGTCTGTGTAGATGTCCTTAAAGTAGTGCCATCCCACCATTGAGAGGTAGGTAGCACCACCATTGGAGGTGTTCGGGTCAATTCGAGGGTTCGGGACATGGTGATCATCGGAGCAATAGGAAGACACCTTAGAAGCTACCCTCATGCCAGGTTCCTGGATCATGAGGACTTACTAAGACGTCCTCTACTCGACGATCACCTTTCGAGGCAAGGCAACAGTGAGGCGTACCCTAGGGGTGGTGTGTGATTTGTGTGTCAGATTCATTTATTTTTGTCTTGTCAGGTTATGGGTGATCTATGCGTTTGTTTTTTATTTTTTTGTTATTCATTCTTGCATGCATTTATTTAACAGTTAAAAATTGCGAGAAAGGTAAAATTCTAAACTATTACAAAGGCGCGGGTCCACATCGCCAAAATTTCCAGGACCCGATTTGACAGAAAATAAAGAAATAAAGAAAAATGCGAGAAATTAAGTTTACACGGCTTTGGGAGAATTACATTAATATTTTAAAGGAAAAAGAAATAAATAAAATGCGCAAATTGGAATTAAAATTAGAAACGAGAGCGTTGGACCCTTTTTAAGTTAAATTGAAATTAAAAATTAATTAATTATTTATTGAAATAAAAGAAGTGTTTTTTAGGTTTTTTTGTATTTATGAAATAAGAAAATTAAAATTAAAATTAAAAGAAACCCTAATTCTAAGTTATTTTTAATTATTTGAGAAAAATGTTAAAGTTTAACTTAATTTACTAAAGAATTTATGTACATGTTTATTTACAAAATAAATTAGTAATTAATAATAATAATAATGATGAGAAAATTATTTATTAAAAAAAATGATGAAAAAGTTAAAAACCCTAATTTCTACATATTTAATTTATTAAGAAAAATATTAAAGTTTTGAAACCTAAATTAATCTAATTAATTGTTTAAAGTTTATTTACAAAAATAATAATAGTGAAATTAATATTAATAAAATAAACATTTTTTGATTTTTCTGTATTTTATATTTATTATGAAAATTATTTTATGGAATTAAAAGAAAACAATTAAAAAACAATTAAAAGAATAAAAAGGAAAAACAAATAAAAATTAAAAATTGAGCAAACCATAGGGGGTGTCTGGCCCAACGGGAGGTTTTTTTGAAGTATTGACTCCTGAGTACCGTGGTCTGCATTCTTTGGCCATTGGATTGAGTTTCATGCATAAGTTGTTCTACTTTGGCCATTTGGCTTTTGGCTTTTGGCTTTTGGCCATTTGTGTTCTGGCTTCAACGTTCCTTAATCTTCTCAGGATGTCTGTCTCGCCACGTATTGGTGTCATGTGTAAAATGTTCTGTTTTGGCCATTTGGCTTTTGGCTTTTGGCCTCAACGTTCCTTAATGAACCTGCATGGGATCCTGTCTAAATCTGCAGTGTTGAATCTCACGAACACATTAAATAAAATCATAAAATGCAAATAAAGCCAATATATGAAGAAATTTAATGTTTAGGCACAATATGGCATGTATGAATGATTATACCCTTTTGATCATGGAGATCAAATCAATCTTACCCTTACTGGAAAATTAGTGACCGGAATGCTTTTATGCCTTACTGGAAAATTAGGATCATGGAGATCAGGCCAGCCTTATCCTTACTGAAGAAGTAGTGAGGTGTTGGTTTGTAACTGTGATGGCTTGTTTGTAGTGAGAGAGGGATTTGTAATAAGGATTTTAAGGTTTTAGGGTTCTTGAAAGAATTTGATATTCTAACAGTATTGTGACAAGGTTTTTTCTCTCTTTTTCTCCCATCTGGTTTGTGTGAAAAGAAGGTGATTATATAATGGAAATTAGGGTAAAGAAAATGGGCTTTGAATGTGCAATTGGGCCTCCAATGTTCACTTGAGTTCGTCACTTTCCAGGCTAAATCGCAGGGACTTAAGTGCAATTTTTGAAGTTGAAATGTGAAAACAAAATGTAGCCGACATCGATAACTAACTCCTGTCCGAAAATCGGCTCAATCGGATAAACGGTGAATTAGTTATGAATTTTTGAAGTTTCAGCTTAGACAAACTTATTTTGGGCTCCAGTGTCGACTCTGACACGTTCTTCAATAAAAAACTGGTATTGATCGGAGCATAATCCGGTCTCGACTTTTGAATCAAAGTTGTAGATCTATGAGTCAGGGACCTTGTGTAAAAATATGAGCCCAATCCAATAAAAATTGACCGAGTTATGAATTTTCGAAGTTTCGGCCCAGATGAAATAATATTCAGCATTCAGGATTTTCAGCATGTCACGCACTCTGAGCAAAAAACGAAGGCCTTTTGAATACCGTTTGAACTCAATACCTTATGTGAAAATGTAGCCAACTCAATTTGTGAAATTTTGGCGCCGGAACCAGCTCGATACGATGAAAATCGACCAAGTTATGATTTTCTGAACATGACGCAAATAAACTTCTGTCACAAATTTTCTGTATGAAAATACTTGATAAATCCACATTTTTGAAGACCTTCTGATTGAAATTGGCTTCCAGCTGTGAGAGATGAAAACGTAGATAATGTCAAGACGGAATTTTGGCCACCGGAACGGGTTCAAAACGAGCCACGATCTTCAAGTTATGAATTTTTTAGCGCGTAAAAACTGCACTTTCAGCACACTTTTTCACCATATTTCTTCAAGAAAACTCACACATTCGGATACCTTCTTTAAAGAATTGACTCTTGAGCCGAACCTGAATTTGAGAATATGTTATCAGAGATATCTTGGCGAAAGAACACCTGAATATAACACGCCGGCTTGGACTTGTGAATTTTCTTGAAATGTTTTGAGAAATATGGGAGGGCAAATTTTGGGGTACAACAGATACGTTCAATGATCTCCATGAGATATAATGATCATTGACGCACCTAGAATCTGACCAACATGGTCTCCTAGAAAGGATTTCATCCATGATGACCACAACCACTTGTCTTCTCAAGTCTTCTGATCTTCACTCGATCACTTGAGGAACCACCAATTCTAAACATAATTGTTTTTCTGGAGATTACATGAGTGCTTCTTATCAAGAAAATTACTCCTAGTTTAAGTACATATTGTTTTACACAATTCTGAACAACACCTCTTATGTACAAACAATTTACATGAAGATTCTTAAGAAATAACATAATATGAGCAACAACTCTTGTGTGTTACATTGTTTCTACATAGATGAATATATTCTAAATTGAATGCATCATCTTGTAGTCTTCTTGTCTTCGTCTTCTTTGTTAAGCAAGCTATAAGCAACAAATCCTTGCTTATTTATAATTTAGCCAAGATGTATATGATGGAAGTTTGAGTAGCATCTTGTAGAACTCTTCTTATTCGTCATCTTTCTTCATTAATAAAGATATGAGCAACAACTCCTTGCTTTTTCATTTCATCTCTTCAACATTGTAAATATTTGTTATTGAGAACAACAACGTTGTTTGGACTTAGACATGGTCTTCAATGCCAATATCTTCTTCAAATTGAATTTGAAGCTTTAGTCTTCTTATATATCCTTCACATGAAAAGAGTCGTTGTAAGGATAGATAATTCTTTTCTCCTTCCAACGGTTGATTCCCGACAGATATATTCAAGATAGGTTTAGAACAGTATGAAACATCACTTTCCTACACCCGCTACTTGCAGTGGTTAACGTACGACATTGGGAGAAGAAATTCTTTGAATAGTATAACCAATATTATAATAGTGGAATTTGTAGTGTACTTTATTCTTCTTGATTAAGTTTCTTGATCTTTATATTCTGAAGATGTACTTCTAATTCTGAAGTATTAAGCTTGGAAGAGATCAATCACTTGTCTTTATTCTTCTGATGACCGACTGATGAGTAGTTCAGAAACTACTTTGTTGTTGTAGCGTAAGAACACCAGAGTGGTCAGAACCAAATATGGACATCAGCCTATCTGAAACACGAAGCTTTTCTTCTGATCTAGAACTAGTCTTTGAAGGCATATTTATTTACTTATCTGAGAGATGAAGATTGTGTTGAGAAGACTGTGTTTAGAATGATCGGCAACAACTTATTTAAAATAACAAGTCTTGAAATTGTACGTGAAAGCTTTTCTGATGATGGACCTTGAAATCAGTTATTGTGACAATAGCCTATCTGATTCTCAAGTCTTTTGAATTCTTGAGCTTTGATTCTTTTCTTCTTGCTGGATCGATTCTAATTGAGGAATGATAATGATCCAGAAGACTATTCTTCTTGGAAGAGTCATAGTATTTCATATATTTGAACATTGTCTTCATATATATAAGCAACAACTTATCTGGTGAATAATTTCTTGTTTGAGTGAAAGCTCTTCTGATCTACTTTGTCTTGACCTTGTCTTGATTCCTTGATGACCAGCTTGTTTATGATGCATATATGATGTCTGATTTCTGAAGCAACAACCTATATCAGTACATTTGATTTTGACGTTGAGTTCCTTGTTTTTGATCCCTTGAATTATGATCTTTTGATTGAGTGAAAGCAATAACTTATTATCAACTACAATTTTATTTTTTAATCATGAATTATTTTATTTCTTTGGAAGCGTATATGTTTTCTGATATGAGAGCGACGCTTTCCTGAGAATATATTTGATTCCCTTTTTGATTACCATTTAACATTCCTTATAATTGTTGATGTTTCTATAGAAATTGTCTCAATAGTTATTCTGTTAAGCGCAATGGTAGTTCTGATGATATTTGTCTTCTTATGAATATTAATTCTATTGTGTAGATTAACTTGAAAAGATATCGCCCTTTGATCTTGTCTTTTGATGACTATGAGATGTTGATTAGAAACGAGTCCAAAAGATCTTATTTTTTTTATCATTTCTTTTGAATCAATAATTCTGATGTTGAATGAAGGCGCGTATTCCATGAATTCTCAGAGTCTTCAGAATCTTGACTTTGTCTTCAGATACATGAGCAACAACTCTTTTGATGAGCAAATCTTGACTTCTAATCTTGGAGTAGAAGATTTCTTTATATATGTGCAAAATCATGACTTCCTCTTTAGAATCATAAGAAGCAGCTCTTCTAATGAACTAGTCATGACTTCTTACCTTCTACATTGGAAGCTTGTTTCTTGTCTCCTCTTTATTTATGATCTTGAAGAAACAACTTATCAGAAATTCTTTCTTCTTGGACACTGTGATACGGTGGCCAGAACCGGGACGTGTTTCCCTATTTTTTTAAGGAATTTGGTGGTTTGCGTTTTGTGTTTGTGTTTGCAAAATGTCGCGGTAAGCAAGAGTCACCATCGACTTTTATTTTGTCCAACAAGGAAAGGAAAAAAGCACAGAAAAATTCCTTTTTCCGAGATATTTCTGAGTACGGGGGGTAGATTATAGAAAGGGAAGGTATTAGCACCCTTTCTATCCGTAGTTATCTACGGGACCTTAGGTACTTGCTCATCATTTTCAAAATTGTTTTCTTTGTGTTTGTGTGCTTTGAAAAGTTTTGGTTTCGACTTCGATTTAAATCTTGCTTCTGTCTTCAAGAGTGTAATGAAGTGTTTTTGAAAACTTTGTTTGTAAAGGAGTGTAAGTGTGAAAAATTTGTTTTGATTGAGCAAGTACTTAAGAACTAATCTACCTACTCGAAAAAATACTCGTTCTATGATCGTTTCCTTTAGACAATGCTATCCCACTATTAGTGAGTAGGTAGCATCGTCGTTGGAGTTTTGAGGGTCAATTCGAAAGGGACGTACGGTCACTAAAGCAATGCTAGGACATCTTAGTAGTAACCCTAATGTCTTAGATCAATTATTCGAGGCAATAATTCCGAGGCAACCATTCTGAGGCAACTTTTCCGAATCGGGACTTTGATCTTTGTTTTATACAAAAGGACGACCACTAAAGCATCCTATACTCAATGACCGTTTACCAAAGGCAACCAAGTGGGAGTGTACCCTAGGAGTGCGCATGTGCGAGTGATTCGGTTTCAGATTCATTATCTTTGCACATATTAGGGTTATCTAACCGTTTTAAAATTAAACATACATTCTTGGCATGCATCCTATTATCATACATCTAACAGTTAATAATTTGCGGAATTTAAAATGCGGAAATTAAACTACGCTATTACAAGGCTTCGGGTATTTACATAGACAAAAACAAACCCTTTGAAAATAAAGCAATAATGAAAAGTAAAAATCCTAATTAAAACTATTACAAACTGTAGGCAGTTACATCAATATGATAAATAATAATAATAAAGCGCGCGATGGAAAATTAGATTGACGGGAAATTAGGGTTTTGACCTTCTAACCTAATTAAAAGAAAAAATTGTTTTTTGTTGTTTTTAAATATTTTTTAAAGAAAAGAATTTAGGTTTTTAAATTAAATATACAATTAATTAGTGATTAATAAATAAATACATAACCTATTTTTGGTTTTTTGTTATTTTTAAGAAAAGAAAGAAAAATTAAATTTGGAATAAAAAACCTAATTATTCTAATTATTATTAATTTATTTACAAAATAATTAGAGTTTTCTAAGTTAACACACCTAATTAATTTTTTTTTAATAAAAAATAAAATCTAGAACTAATTTATGAAAAGTATATTTTTTGTGATTTTTTGATAAAAATAAAATAATTATTTGGTTAGTAAATAAATAAATAAAATTAAATGAAATAAATATAAAAGAAAAATAAAGAAAGAAATTGGGCCTGAAAAGCAAATTGGGATGGTGTGAGAAGCAATCTGGCCCAAGCCCAAGGTGGTCCATGTTTTACTTTTTGCATCCAGTGTTATGCGTTTGACTAGGCCCCATGGTGTTCTCCCATTGATAGCCTTTGGATTTGGCCATCTGGCCATCTGACAGGCTGGATATTGAGGGTGCATGATAGCCCATAGTGCTGTGAACGCGTTGGATCCTGGAAAGAAAAATAATATGGAGAAGTTGGGGGACCTGGGATTCGAACCCAGGCCCCAAGGCAATTTCTAACGCTTGGCAACCAGCTAGGCTGTTGGTTTTTGTTGTACATATAACAAGAAATAATGATAATATATAAAAAAGCGTGTTAGTGGAGTAAACAAAAGAAAACGCGCTAGAAATTTGAATAAGCCAATGGGAAGATGACACATAGGTCATCCCTGACCTTGCTCCGTGGGTAAAAGTGCCAAAATTTTACCTATAAACGTTTGTCCGTAGCTACAAATAGAGCTCGTTCAAAAATCTTCTATGAGAAATATAAATGACTCTTAACGCCATGGTTGGATTCGTCTTGTCATTCTGAACCTGATGGTACCATTCATGAAAGTTAATTTCACCTGCAAGCAAAAACCCTAAAACGGAATCCAAAACCCTAACAATGGTGAAATCCACCACATGCCATATAAATGCAATTAATCAATACAGGAAGCTTATAAATGTTCCATAGATCAAGAATGTACGGCTAATTCATGCTAACAATGTCCATATCATGAAATTTGAATTCAAAAAAGAAGAGATGTCGTAATGGACTTACAGTGAGATGTAGGGCCTGGAAACGCTTGGTTTCAATTGCTTTCACTTGTTGGGAATCTCAGGAAGTGATTGAGATGGATAGAAGGCCTTGAGGATGCCTGGAGATAGGAATTCGTGTTTACACTTTTTGGTGTTTTTTCAAGTTTTTGTTCTGCGTCTTGCGCCTGCTTCTAACATAGTTTTTGGTCTGCCTCCCTTCTATATGTACCAAGGAATGCATCCAATCTTCCTCCATCAATGAGTTTGATCTTGATTTGATTCACCTTTAAATCTTTCCAAAAATGGCCTAAATCCAATCTTTTTGTCCACCCTAATTCCTTGCACGAGTTTGATTTGATGCTAGCAGTAATTGAAACCTTAAACAAGCACAAAATCTTTTGTTTTCAATATGTTAGATTTTATATGATTTGTTTTGATTTAAATTGAATTAATTCAAATAAAAATCAAAATAAATAATAAAAACATGAAAAGGACAAGTGGCAAGGGCTAGAGCTCGTGGACTATGTTTCCAACTCAAAACAAGTGAAAAAGATTGGGCCCATTTGGCAAAAATTGGAGTTTTAGGCATAATTGACTTTTGGCAATTTTACAAAAAAGGTCAACTTCACCAATGCATAACTTCCTCAATTTTGACTCTTTGGAGGTGTTCTTGGACTTTTTATAAATCTTGAGATGTCCTCTAATCAGCCCTTTTGGTCGCATCTCAATTTGATATTCCATGCTTAAGTATGAAGCTTTGATAAAAAAGGTGTTTTTGTTGACTTTTCAAAATGACCTATAATGTCCAAATTCATAACTTCTTGTGAGTGCATATTTTGAACTTGGGAGCTGAAGATGTATTGAAAGGGAATTGCATCCTCTTCAAAATGAGCTTTGGATGGGTCATTTCTCATTGAGTATGAGAAATTTATGCTTGGTCAAAGTTGAGTTGACTTTTCCTATAAAACCCTAATTTAGCAACTTTTGAGTCTTGATGAATTATGAGCAATCCTTGATGAATCATGATCAACCCTTGATAAAATGATGAAATGTACTTCAAAATGAGGATGTTGACCAAAAATCTTGAAGTTTGACTGTATGTAGGCCACAGTTGACTTTTGCCCTAGTAGAGTCGATTTTCAGGCCTTTGAGCAATTGACTGAGCAAATTTCCTCTGTAGGGCTTGAAACTTGACATGGATGATCTTGAGAACATATTACGACAATGTTGAGCATTTGGAATCCCTTGGACTCAAGTATATTGATGCAACATGAAACCCTAATTTGAGGTAGACTTCCTTAGGAGAGAGCTTGTCTGGACAACTCTTGGACTACCTTGAGTATTTTTCTTGAAATGTTTTGAGATATATGGGAGGGAAAATTTTGGGGTACAACAGACACTCATTGGGATTCTTTTCTTGTCAAACATTCAACATTCCATATAACTACTAATGTTACATTAGAAACAAAACTGAATGGTTTTTCTTCTGAGTGGTGATGTGATTATGATGATATCTTGATTAAGACTATCAAGAATACTAACAATGTATCTGCACACTCAATGAAACCATTAGAACTAAAATTGTTATGCATAAAATATATGCTTGTTATCATCAAAACTTAGAGATTAAACAAAGATCCAAATAATGTTGTTACAGAAAACACATCATATGACTCATTTTATTCCACTATAGTAGATTTCATCGCGTTAGATTCCTAATGCTTCAAACGACGCATCCAACAGAGTCATGAAACTCAAGTTATGATACTTTTAAAAATTCTCCTGCTTTCCCTTGCCTGAGGCTCGCCCGAAGAGGTGGGAAGGGCAACTTCCTCCTCATACAAACTTCAGGATCTCTAGTTTCTTCTTGTTACCATTTCCCGACAAAGCACTTCGCTCGTCAGATGAGCACCTCTCGCTTATTCTTTGCTCGGAAAAGCTCAAGCGAGTCCCCATACTCCATAAAAATTCTAAGGGATCTATTTTTCACCCAATCCCTTTGAATCATGCTCTCCTGGAGCAACAAAGGAGAGACTTCTTCGTCCAGCGACACATCATGCTCGCCCGATGAGCCTGCACGAACAGAACCTCCCTGTTGCGATCTCTACATTGCATCAGTCCAATTTTTACACGATTTCTTCACATTACAGGTCTCAATTGACCATAGATTTTGTTAGTTTCATCATATAATAACAACACATCTTATTATACATCATGGGAATCAAATTATTGCAAAACAAACTAACAATTTCACCAATTTTCATGAAAGCATCATATTAACAACATCATCCAAAACAACGAACATACCTACAATTATCTAAACGTTAAATCAATTAAAATAACAATGATAAACTCCCCTTACCTTAGATTCTTCCTAGAAATTAATTCCTCTTCGCGTTCTACAAAATTCATCTGGTTTCCTCCGTGCTCTAGCTTTCTTCATAATGTTCCTCTTACTTTCACGATTACACAGAATGAGACACTTTTCCCTCTATTCCTTGTTTAACCATTAGACCCTTTCTATAGTCTTTCCGTCTTACCCTCACTTACATCACATTATTACCACCTTGTCCTCATAGTCTCTACCTCTTATTATTATTCTATTTATCTGATTAAAATAATCCCAACCAATTATTCTAATTATCCAAGTTATTCTAAAAATACTCAATATCATCTTAATCCTCACTACCCCATCATACACCACATAAAACAGCATATCAAGCATCATGTTCATAAATACATCACATAAACACCATAAATAAGTCATAAATACTTATCATAAATCAATCAAATAATTAAACAAATAATATAATTATTTTAGGGTATTAAATATTTTTCCCCTTCCTCGCCAGGAAAGCCTCTGGCGAGCAACCTGCTTCGCCAAGTGAGCCTCAAGCGAGCAACCTGCTTTGCCGGGCGAGCCTCAGGCGAGGGACAATAGGAAGAATTTTGAAAGTGTCATAACTTGAGTTTCAGGACTCCATTTGACGTACCTTTTGAAGTGTTAGGAAGCTAACATGATGGACTAAAAGTGTGTAGGGTGAAAAGAATCATATGATTTTTTTCCAGTTCCTATGTGTGATACGGTGGGAGAACTGACTTGGATGTTTTATGTTTGATCGCAAATGTTACGGTTAGCAAGAGTCGCCGCCGACTGTTCTTTTACCCAAAAGGAAAGGTGAAAAAGCACAGGAAAGATCTTTGAGATTATTTCTTGAGTTCGGGGGATAGATTATGAAAACGGAAGGTACTAGCACCCTTTTCATCCATGGTTTTCCATGGGCTCTTAGTTACTTGCTAGATCACTTGCTTTTTGCTTGAAATTGTGCTTTGTGTGGTTTTTGAGAGTATTTTGTAAAGAGGCCATTGTTTAGGAAATATTTGTAATGATTCTTGTTTGTAAAAATGTATACAAAGATGTTGATCTTTTGGAAATGTTTTTAAGTTTGTAAGATGTTTGAAAGTGTAGGTGATTATTTTTGAAAATAGCAAGGATGTTTGTTTTGAAATGGAGCAAGTAATTAAGAGCAATCTACCTACTCAAATGTCTTTCTTGTTCATTTCCTTTGACATTTTTGTCTTACCATTGATTTGGTAAGCAACCCTATCTTTTGATGTAAACGGGACGGACGTGGGTCATCGTATAACCATGATTAGCAATGTTGCAAGGTATCTTAGCAATATTTTTAGGGACCAAGATTATTTCAAAGGCAACTTAGACAGCGTCATCGAGGGACTATGATCTTGTATTTGTTTTGAGTTTCAAAATTTTCTAAGCTTAAGCAAAATTAATGGACTCTATGGACATGGTTAGCTTCAGGGCAATGTTATCTACATGTTTTGTTCACAAATAAACTATTGAGGATGCCTGTATGAAGAGTTTCAAGTTGAGAAAACTTACCTCAAAACTGGAAATTGTGTTTTGAGTTTGAGCCTGTTTCAAGTGATGGTGATGATCAGGTTAGCTTCCTTGAGGTCCTAGGAAGCTAATGCAATGTTTTGCTTGAGTTGAGAGTGGCTGAAATGGCCTAGAGAAGTCAAGTTGCAGACTCTGTTTTTTAGTTATAGAGGTTATGTTAAATGGTGTTACAGTTCTTGAATAAGGATGGGGATGAGTTGTATTTGATGTAAGGAAGCTTTAGGAATGAATTTGATGGAAAACACACGAGGGAAATGAGAGATACAAGTTTAAGGTCAGAACTGTGTATCAATGGAGTTTTATGTGAAATTTCTGGCTAGAGGGAATTTGGGAGTGTTTCAGGGTGTTAAAGCTCGTGCTTTAGCTCACAAATAGTGACTCTATTTATAAGCAACAAGTTTGGAGACTTCTTGTTTATCAGAATTCAAAATCACAAGTTTATGCATAACATGTGATTTTTGAGAAATTCAAGTTTCAAAGTCTTGTACTTGGTTTATAGAGTTGTTAACTACTTTAAACACAATACTTCTGACTTTGTGGATGGAGTGTAATCAAGGAAAACAAGTTGAGAGCTCAAGAAGCTGAATTTGTGCATAAAGCTTGCTTTACAGGAATGGATATGTTACTTTCTCCCTAAAATGGAAAATTGATTTGGACAAAGCTTGAAACACTTAGGTAAGGGAATAATAAGTTATGTAAACCATTAATTATGGAGTGGAAAACAAGTTTGAGGCCTGCAAAGTGAGGATTATGCAGCATGGCTATGGATTTGGTTCATGTGTTCATCAAAAATGACTTGTAATTCAAGTGACAAAACCCTAACTTCATCTCTTCGATTCTCCATACTCAAGAATGATCTTAAGGAGTTCCTTGACATTTTGGAAAGCTTGCAATGTGCTATACAACCCATCTTTGAATTGCTTTTGAAGATTCCCCTTGTAACTATATGAAAAAGTGCCATGAAATTGGGTCAAAATCTTGACCAAATTAGGGCAAAATTTCACTAAGTGTTTAGTTTCATGACCCTATGTTATTAAAATTATAACTTGGGATCCAAGCACTTTTGGAATAATTTGTGTGAAGAAAAGTTGTAGATTTCATGGAGATATACAACTTTCATGTTGGAAGTTTCTTTTCAAGCATCTTGCATCATGGTGAAAATTTTGCTCAAAGTTTTGACTTTTCAAAATGAAATCTTGACTTTTTGATTTCATGATGAATAAGTTTCATATTTTTACATGTTTTGATGAATTGTGATCTTTGGAACTTGATTTTGACCAAAAAGTCAAAGTTTGACTTTTCAGTATACAATTGACTTTTGATTAGTTGACTGCAAAATTCATCTGTCAATTCAATGGACTTGCAATATTTTGAACCATGTAATTAGGTCAAAATGATGAAATTGTACTCTTGAGATCATGAGTTAAACCAATTGATCATTTGCTAGGTCAAAAATCAGAAATTGCCCTTTTCCCAATCAAAACCCTAACTTTGACCATTTTGCCCTTTTGGAGATTTGATCAAATTTCTTGAGGAGTTGTGGTCCAAACTTGATCAAATGATACATATGAGTTTCAAATATTGATGTGGATAAAAATTATGAAGTTTTACTGTAAATTGGCCATAGTTGACTTTTTCCCTAACACAATTGATTTTTAGGTCAACTGCTCAATTGACTGATCAAAAGTGTGATCCAAGGCTTGAAACTTGACATGAGTAATCTTGGTGGTCCATAATGATCCATGAAAGTAATATGAAGCATTGGAAGTTCAAAAATCCTTGTGCAATCTCAAACCCTAATTTTGGTGATCAGTGTATAAGGAGGTGTCTTGAGCTGATCAACCCCTAGTGCAGTCTTGAGCCCAAGGAGAACTTGTGAGAAAAGTCTTGATAAGTGAGAGGGAAAATTTTGGGGTACAACAGCTGCCCCTGTTCAATCTTTTTAAGCCTGAAGAGTTAGATTGGCATGTTTTGCCATTCGTGACTCAAAGGTGGAAGATGATTGGACACTAGAGTGCCCAGAAATTTGCACTCGACAATGTGATGGTAGAGGGAATGGGCTTAAAGATGCCATTTGGAGAGGTGATATAAATTTGTTGGATATGGGCTTGTAGATGCCATCTAAGAGTGATTGTTGAATTGTAATTTGTAAGCTGAAAGAATGAGTATCAGAATGGCGTCCGTGTGTGGAGCGTATTTGAACTGTATCTGGAAGCTGATTTTGAATGAGTATCAGAATGGAATCCGCGTTTGGAGTGTATCTAAACTGTATCTAAAAGCTTTATTTGAATGAGTATCAGAATGACATCCGCGTCTGAAGCGTATCTGAACTGTATATGAAAACTTGAATCTGAATGAGTGTCAGGATGACATCCGTGTCTGGAGCGTATCTGAACTGTATCTGAAAGTTGAATCTGAATGAGTATCAGAATGACATCCGTGTCTGGAGCGTATCTGGACTGTATCTGAAAACTTTGAACATTGTTAATGGTAGCTGTTAACCTTATCCTGAAAAGGGTAAAATGTTAGCTAAAATGCAAAGGCATGTTGTATGAAATGCATGGTATGATGCACTTGTGTAATCGATGTTTATGATATATGAATGCGATGTATGCGTATGTGAGCTAATTTGCCACACTGTTGTTGGATTGGGGAAAATAAATCCCTGAATACTGTTGAGGACACAGAGTATAAGTCTTCATGTTGTGAAGTTGAAGTGCTGTTGAATTTCCCTTTAGAGAAATAAACTTTGTTGTAAGGGGAATGTCGTGTACTATTTGAAAAATCCTGGTTGGGGAATTCTTGAGAGAATTAGATGACTTCTACTGGGATTCATAAACTGGGAGCTTTCTTCCGCTGGGGATTAAACTGCATACTGTGGGGGATTTTTATGGAAATAACTTAGAGAGATTTCCCTATCTCTTAGAGCAATCGATGATTGTCTTTTATTTTGTTTATTTTTAAACAGTAATTATATTTAAATGCATATGTTCAACAATGAATCATTGGACGTTTTTGTAAACAAGACACAAGCGTAAAGAAAAACATATAGTTTTTTCACTTTCAAAGGGATATCTTTGTATTGACTTTGAGTAAGTATTTTTGTATAATGAGACAAACATTCTAGTAAGAGAATGCCATTGGAAAAAATGAAACTTTTGATATAAAGAAAAGATAGCTATGTGCAATAATCCCATGGGGTTCCGATTCTGCTATAGCCTTCGTATCTCTGAGCATCTTGTCTATTTGTTGCATTGTCCGAAGTTGATTGAATTTATCAGAACCTCTGAGTTTGCAGGTTGTCCGTAAGGTGATCCAACAGGACATAGCCATACGCTTTAATTCCCTAACTTTTTCCTGGACCGCCCTTTCGGGTTTTCAGTTCACCGAGATACCCTTTTTTGTCCAAGACGCCCTTTCGAGTTTTCAACTTGCCGAGTGTACATATTTTTTTGTTTTATCCCTAATTTTTTCCCGAACCTTTTTGGTTCGCCAGGATGCCCTTGTTTTGCCTAGGTGTGTCAACCTAGCGGGTCTCTTATGCGTAGTATCTTTTGACTATGTCTGTGTTCGCAGGGTGTGGAAGGTCGTCACCATCCATGGTGGTCAAGATCATTGCTCCACCAGAGAATATGTTTTTGATTACAAATGGTCCTTCATACGCAGGAGTCCATTTTACCCTGGGATCACATTGCGGTAGTATGATACGTTTGATCACCAAATCTCCAAATTGATACACTTGTCGTCTGACCTTTTTGTTGAAAGCCTTGATCATCCTTTTTTGATACATTTGACTATGACATACAACAGTAAGCCTTTTATCATCAATCAAGTTTAGTTGATCAAGTCGAGTCTGGATCCAATCCTTTTCATTCAACCCTGCATCCTTTATAACTCTTAGAGAGGGGATTTTAACCTTAATAGGAAAGACAACCTCCATGCCATATACCATAGAGTAGGGTGTTGCCCCGGTTGATGTGCGAGCTGTGGTACGATATCCTTGGAGAGAGAATGGTAGAATCTCATGCCAGTCTTTGCATGTGACTGTCATTTTCTGTATGATCTTTTTAATGTTCTTATTTGCGGCTTCGATGGCACCATTCATCTTTGGCCAATAAGGGGAAGAATTGTGATGCTGGATCTTGAATTGCTCACACAGGGCGGTGATCATAGTATTGTTCAAATTCGTACCATTGTTTGTAATGATCCTCTCCGGGATACCATAACGACAAATGAGATTCTGCTTGATGAACCGGGTGACAACATTCTTGGTAACGGAAGCGAAGGAAGTTGCCTCCACCCACTTTGTAAAATAATCAATGGCAACTAAGATGAAGCGGTGTCCATTGGAGGCGGTTGGCTTAATTTCCCCAATCATATAGATGCCCCACATAGAAAAGGGTCAAGGAGCCGTCAAGACATTCAGGGGAACCGGAGGTACGTGCATGTTGTCAGCATAAATCTGACACTTATGGCAGGTTCGAGAGTGTTGATAGCAATTTGCTTCCATGATAGACCAATAATAGCCTGCCCATAGGATTTTATTTGCCATCGTATGCCCACTTGAATGGGTGCCAAAAGTGCCTTCATGTAACTCATCCATGATTCTTTCAGATTCAACCTTGTCTATGCCTGAAGTAACACAGAGTCATGGTTGCGTTTGTAAAGAATGCCATTACTAAGGAAGAATTTAGCAAAGAATCTCCTTAAGAACTTCTTATCATTGACTGAAGCTCCTTCCGAATATTCTTGGGTTTCGAGATACCTCTTGACTTTGTGAAACCAAGGCTGGCCCACTATTTCTTCAATATTAATCTCGTGACAGTGTGTTGGTTCATCCCTTTGTTCAATTGCGATATGGGGAGCCTCGTTATCCCATTTAAGTTTAAACATAGATGACATTGTGGCTAGTGCGTCCACTAGTTGATTTTCTTCTCGTGGGAAATGCTCGAAGGTAATCTTTTCAAAATGCGGGTGCAATGCCAAAACATGTTCTTTGTAAGGGATAAGGTTAGGGTGTTTTGTGTCCCATTCCCCTTTGATCTGGCTGATAACTAGAGCTGAATCTCCGAATACATTCAAATATTTGATCCCCAAGTCTATGGCAGCTTTAAGACCAAAGATGCACGCTTCGTATTCCACCGTGTTATTTGTACAATTGAAGAAGAGTCTTGTCGTAAAAGGAGTATGACACCCTTCAGGAGATATGAGTACAACACCAATACCATTGCCGAGTGCATTAGCTTCCCCATCAAAAACCAAGGTCCATCGGGATCCTTGTTCAGGTTCGTCATATGTCCTGAGTTCTTCACATTTGTTTACCATCATGATGTCTTCCTCTGGGAAATCGAACTTCATGGTCTGGTAGTCTTCTACAGCTTGGTTAGCAAGGTGATCATCCAATACACTTCCCTTTATTACTTTCTGGGTAGTATATTGTATGTCATATTATGTCAGGATCATCTGCCATCTCGCTATTCTCCCAGAGAGTGCAGGCTTCTCGAAGATGTATTTTATTGGATCCATTTTAGATATCAACAAGGTAGTATGAGTCAGCATATACTATGTTAGCTGACGAGCAGCTCATGCCAGAGTGCAGCAAGTTTTCTCGAGCAATGAATATCTTGTTTCACAATCAGTAAACATTTTGCTCAGGTAATAAATGGCATTCTCTTTTCGGCCAGACTCGTCATGCTGCCCCAACACACACCCTATAGAATTTTCTAAAATAGTCAGATACATGATCAATGGTCTTCCCTCGACTGGTGACATCAACACAGGAGGCTCTTGCAGGTATTCTTTGATTTTGTCAAAAGCAATTTGGCACTCATCATTCCATTTTACTACCTGATCTTTCTTCAGTAGTTTCAAGATTGGTTCACAGGTAGTTGTCAGGTGAGAAATGAATCTGCCAATGTAGTTCAAGCGTCCCAAGAATCCTCTGACTTCCTTCTAAGTACGAGGAGCAGGCATCTCTTGTATAGCTTTCACCTTGGCAGGGTCTACTTCAATACCTTTATTGCTGACAACAAAGCCTAGGAGCTTACCAGATCTTACTCCAAACGTGCATTTATTCGGGTTCAACCTCAACTTGTACTTCTTTAGTCTCTCAAACAGTTTTTGTAAATGATCAAGATGTTCTTCTTCTGTTTAAGATCTAACTATCATGTCGTCCACGTAGAGCTCTATTTTGTGATGTATCATGTCGTGAAATAGAGCTACCATGGAACTCTGATAGGTTTCCCCAGCATTGTTCAGTCCGAACTGCATAACCTTGTAGTAGAATTTCCCCCATTGTGTGACAAAGGTTGTCTTCTCCATGTCCTCAGGCGCCATTTTGATTTGGTTGTAGCTTGAGAAACCGTCCATGAAGGAAAACACTTTGTGTTGTTCTGTACTGTCACTTAGAATATCAATGTGGGGAAGTGGGAAATCATCCTTAGGGCTTACCCTATTCAAATCCCTATAGTCCACGCACATTCGTACCTTGCCATCCTTTTTGGGCACGGGAACAACATTGGCAAACCATTGCGGATAAGAGGTGACGGCCAGGAATCCAACATTGAATTGCTTCATGACTTCAGCTTTAATCTTTTCCGACATATCTGGTCGCATTCAATGGACTTTTTGTTTTACTGGTGGGCAATCCTCTTTTGTAGGTAGACGATGTACCATAATATCTGCATCAAGTCATGGCATGTCTTTATACGACCAGACAAAGACCTCAACATACTCGTGTATCAACTGAATCAGACGCTCCTTGACACTGGGTTCCAGATTGGCACCCACCTTGACTTCTCTTTTGTCTTCTTCGATACCTAGATTGATGGTGTCCACTGGTTCCTCGTGGGGTTGAATGGTTCTCTCTTCTTGTAGTAGTAATCTGGAAAGTTCCCCGGGTACTTCATAATCTTCCTCACCTTCGTCTTTGGCTTGGTAGATTAGATTTTCAAAGTCACAGAAGTCCATAGTAGAGTCGTTACCCATGGGATGCCGAATGGATGTAGACCTGCATTGTGAGTGTGAGTGTGTGTAAGGGTATAACTATCTCTTAAAGAAATTAAAAAAATTTAAAAAGAAAAATAATGAGCACAAAGTTTGTATGCAAAAACGTCCATGATTCATTGATGTCATATGGAAATGAGATAATAACCCTTACAAATGGACCATTGTGCCTCGGGTAAGACACAAGGTTTTAAGAGTCTGAATTGCTTTAATATTACAGATCCAACACAATGTAAAGACAAATTATTGTGGAATAAAAGTGATCGGGACGAAATCTCTAGCCTCCCAGTTGCTGAGTCTTCCATTGAAAGTTGGAAAGATCCAATCCTCCAGGTTGTAGACATCTTCATTATCCTATACCGCATTGACTTCACGGTTGCTGATCTTCAGGAGTTGTCCTCTAGCACGAGCGCGGCGTACAGTCTTCTGAGCACCTGAAGTGAAACCCATGCCAAACTTGTCTGATTTGTATGGGATATCTGGGAGTTGCCCCCAGATAGTGAACCCACCTTCTTCCATCACTGCCTTTGCATCCTTCAAAATGAGATCCTGAGTGGAGGCTTTGTGATCTTGGGAACAACCTTGGTCACTGCCACATCTTACGGGACTTCTTCAAAGTGTTGGAATGGAGTTTCAATAAATTCACCATCTAATTCCACATATCTGAAAGAATTGAGATGGCTGATCATATTCTCTTCTTCTCCATGAATGGTGATAATCTTCCCTTGAATCGGATATTTCAGCATTTAGTGCAACGTAGAAGTAACATCGCCAGCATTGTGAATCCACGGTCAGCCTAACAAGAAGGAATATGAAGGGCAGATATCCATTACATAAAAAGTTGAATCAAATGTTTTGGTTCCAACCTTTATGGGGATATCCACTTTCCCATGCACCATTCTTTTCGAGCCGTCAAAAGCCCTCACTACTATATTGCTTGGTTTCAATGCCAATCCCTCACAGTCAAGCCTATCAAGAGCCTTTTTAGGCAACACATTCAGAGACGATAAGGTGTCCACCAAAACATGAGCCAAGGTTGTTCCCCTGTATTCCACTGAGACATGTAATGCCTCATTATGCTTCCTTCCTCTTGGCGTCAAATCAACATCCGAAAAACCTAGGTCATTATCTGCAGTCAAGCTGGCTACGCAGTCTTGAAACTGATTGGCAAATGTCTCTTGGGGTATATGAGCAGTTTTTAAGAATTTTACCAAGGCTTTTTCATGCGCCTCGGAACATAGTAGTAAAGCCGACATGGAAATTTTAGATGGAGTTTGCCTTAGTTGTTCAACTACGTCGTAGTCGCTTATTTTTATGATATTTAGAATTTCCTCCATCTCTTTCCAGGAGGTCTTAGGGATATCCAATGATTGTGCCTTCGTCCGGACAGGCTCAATCAGAATACTTTTACCTCGAGTCTCGGTTAACTCGGCAGCAAGAATGTCAGTAGGATTGATAGTAGAGATTGTAACAGTTTTATCAGTTGGAGTATTGGTGGATGATTGTAGGACTGGGAACAACTTTTGGAGGAGCAACAACAATAGGAACGATTACGGGTCCAGAAACTGCTTTTGGGGGGCAATTTCTGGAGATAATATCCTTCCGCTTCGGGTAGTCTTGCTAGTCCCTGCAATATTACTGATATTAGAGTCAACTTTCTCGGAACTAGAATCTTCGGCAGCTAGCCAATCTTTCTTGATATCGTGGTAGTAGACATCCCCTCTATAATTCCATGGTAGGGTTTTGTCTGACGAATACGGGACTGGTCCAGGCATTGTAATTATCAAAGGGGCTACTTTAGGAATTGATGTAATTCTAATGGCTATTTTGGTGGAGACCCTAGAAGAATTGTCGGAATGGTCACAATGGAAACATCATTATAAGAAACAGGTGGAACAAAAGTCTTTTCGAACAAAATCTCATTGTTATCTATTAGGCATTGAATTCCTGCTTTCAACAAAAGATAGCTAGTTGGTGAGGTCAAATAGGAATAACATCCTTCATCACAGCCTGGGAATACACTGACATTCAGTAAGTTCTTTTTGATAGTCAGGAGCGGGGTCATAAGTTCATCAACTGAAGTAACAAACATATCTTCCTCAATAGCATGGGCATTATGGCCATGTTTGGACATAGGGGGAGAAATGACATTGGGCTTTTCTGGAGCATCGAATTCAATCTCTTTGTCTTCAAGGAGGTCTTGTACTTTGTTCTTTAGAGCCCAACAGTTGTTAGGGTCATGGCCGGGACTCTCAGAATGGTATGCGCAACGGGCATTAGGATGATAGTGAGGAGATATTGTGTTAGGGTTCTTTGGAGCTTATTTCAAAGTCACTAGGTTGGATCTTAACAGATGCGGCAATACTTGAGATAGGGTCATGTTAATTCTGGTGAATTGTCTGACTGGTCTTTCCATTCTTGGTTGGTTATTTCTTTGCTGATCAGGCGCAGGTTTAGGAATCATAACAGCCCCCACCATTGGACAGCGTTCATCCCTATCTTGATTTCTCTGAGGATATACAGCAACCACTTCTTTCTTTCCGATGAATGGCTTTCTTACAGCAACAGAGGAAGCATCCTTTTGAATCTTTCCATTCTTTATCCCGGCTTTTACCCTTTTGTCCGGTCAATATCAATTTAGTAAAACCCGCCGATGAACTCCCAATTAAGTGATTGAAAAAGGGACCAAACAAGGTGCCCAAAAACATGTCTACCAACTCTCTTTCAGATAGAGGAGGTTGAACTCTTCCAGCCAAATCTCTCCATTTTTGCGCATAGTCCTTGAAGCCTTTACTTGAAACCATGGCCATACTCTGGAGTTGAGTATGGGTAGGCGCGAGATCAGCATTGTATTGGTATTGTTTGTAAAAGGCTGCAGTAAGATCTTCCCAGTTATGAACATCGGCTCTTTCTAGCTGATAAAACCAATCAAGTTGAGTTCCAGACAGACTGTCTTGGAAGAAGTGTACCCATAAATCTTTGTCAGCTGTATGGGGCTGGATTTTCCTCACGTAGGACCGGAGATGCATTTTAGGGCATGAGACTGCATCGTATTTTGCGAACACATGTGCTTTGAATTTTGGAGGAATGACAATTCCTGATACTAAGCCCAACTGCTCAAAGTCCAAACCAGGCGCTTTTTGGATTTCCATTGCACTCAACCGTTATTCTAGATGCTTATACTTGTCATCAGTTGGAGGGTATTATTCTTCAGAATAGTCTTCTTCTTCCTCTTCCTCTTCTGACTCTGACTGGACAACTGTTTCTTTCCCTTTCCCAACTTGATTGTCTTTCTCGCTGGATGTCATTGCAAATTCTAAGGCCCTTCTTGTCTGCCCTTGGAAGCTTCTTCCCATGTTCAGAATTTCAGTTATCTTCTTCGTCTTCTTTTTCTTCTCCTCAGCCAGCAAAGTCTTCAACTCTTCTTGTCCTTTGGCTAGGGTTAAGAACAACTGTTGAAACTATGCATTATGAGCTTGGAGGTCCTTCATCGTTTACTCGAGATCCATCTTACTGAAGTAAGCAATAGAGAGATGAAGAGACTTGTTGCAAGAAATCTGCTTATGTTATGATGAATGATAAATGCGTATGCAATGATTTCAAGGATTTTAAGATTCAAATTCGTTTTAGATAAAAATGAAACACACGTTATTTTAATAAATTAAAGCTTTGAGTACATCAATGCCTTCTTGGTCAAAACAAATACAAGAAACTCTAAGATAGAAAGGTAGTACGCATCCTCTTTGGTACAATGTAGGCATTCAGAGTCTGCTCCTCATGAAGTAGCCTAGTGAGTTCCAAAACGTTCTTCTCTCTTGCGTATAATTGGGCTTCGAAAGTATCTCTCTCCCCCTTGAGTTGTATCCAATCTCTTTGTAGGTCTTCAAGAGAGGTGGGCATGTCAGGATGTAGCATAGTGTATGGAACATCTCCTTCTATGACAGGCTCAATTATTACCGGGAGAATGAAGGGGTAAGGCATCATAAGACTCTGAGCACGAGTTCATACCCATTTGAGGTAAGGCTCAACAGGGATTGAATTTTTATGCCCCAAAGTCTTTCTATCTACCATGTTTAACATCCTCCAAGCTCGGATAAATCTCTGGCGAATACCTTGATCGTCGTTGTTGTAGTCAAATACCAAACCTTGAATCAGCATCTCGTGCGGGCCATCCCTTCGAGAATAACCAAATTGTCTTAAGGCTAAGCAGGGGCTGTAGGTGATACCTCCCCTAATGCCAAGTAAAAGGATATTAGGAAATTCTCCACAACGGTCGACAATAGTAACATTCTCTATGGATCGAGAGCACCAATGAATGTCTGAATGTTTGAGCGTCATCAACCTTTGTGACCACCTTGAACCCTGCTCATTCTTTAATACAGATTGGGGAAGATGCGAAATAAATTATCTTTCCAGTAGAGGAGTGCAACACATAAGAGCACATCTTTTCCTCATTGTGCGAGTGTGAAAAGAGTGTAGGATATCCCCTAGCAATGTAGGCACCGGGTTGCGGGATATGAAGATTTTGACGGTGTTCACATCTATGATTTGGTCAAGATTTGGAAACAAAACCATCCCATAGATGAGGAGAGCCACAATTTCCTCAAAATATTGTAGGTCCAAAGAATTCCAACAGTTTTGGGCTTTCTCAAACAAGAACTTTGCTAGGAAACCTTTGACACCACTCCTTATTTCCCAATGAGTTGTGACATCAGATGAGTGCAAGTGTAGAGCTTGAGCAATCTCTTCTAGATTTGGATCTCTTTCCGTACCGTTGAAAGGTAGTTGATTGAGAATGGGAATTCTCAAAATCCGGGAGAATTCTTCCAAAGTAGGCACAAGTTTATAGTCGGGAAATGTGAAGCAATGGTGTAAAGGATCAAAGAACTGAAAGAGCACTTTCATCATGTCCTCGTTTGTGTTGGAGGTGACCAAGTTGAGTAGGATACCATGTCTCTCGGTGAATGGAGAGTTTTCAAGAATCCTTGAGGCTAGCTCCTTAAGTTGTGGAGGGATCCTTACAAGGTTGACTTGCATGGAGTTTAGGCTTGCAAGGAGTTTTATAGGTAAGTACCCTCTTGAAGTTTAGTTGGCTCAACCTGTCCTAGTAATAGTAACCGGGTTCTAAGGAGCTCAATATCACTGGTTTTTTTCCCTGGTCATTGTTTCAACATAAGCCTCTTTAATGGCGACCTAAATATCCTAAGAAACCAGACCTCAATGAGTGTAGTATCGAGTATCTACCAACTTCGGACTGCACCAAAGTCGGTCATCTCACTACGACCTAAAGGCCAAGTTGGTCAAGTAAAGGTTCTAGAAGTTCATTAGTGCTTTATGACATCACTCAGTGGCCCTGTATTCTCTTTGATTAACTAAAAGGCTATCGGTACCCACAAATATGCCGCACTAACATAGCTATTGCTTAGACCATGTCGGTATACCCCGCACAGTTTCCACAATGTATTACTACTTACCTATAATGTATCCCAAATTCGGGTAGAGGATTCAAACCCAAACAAAGAACCATAATGTAAAGCATACAAGTCAAACAATGAAAGCAAGTAAATATGATCTAACCCTAAGGTAACCCCACTTTTAAAAATTCTCCCCGGCAGAGTTGTCAGTTCTATGATAAGGTGGGAGAACTGACTTGGGTGTTTTGCGTTTTATCGCAAATGTTGTGGTTTGCAAGAGTCGCCGCTGAATTTTCTTTTATCCAAAAGGAAAGGTGAAAAGGCACAGGAAAGACCTTTGAGATTATTTCTTGAGTTCGGGGGGAAGATTATGAAAAGGGAAGGTACTAGCACCCTTTTCATCCATGGTTTTCCATGGGCTCTTAGTTTCTTGATATATCACTTTCTTTTTGTTTAAAATTATGCTTTATGTGGTTTTTGAAAGTATTTTGTAAAGAGGCTATTGTTTAGGCAATCTTTGTAATGATTCTTGTTTGTAAGAATGTATACAAAGATGTTGATCTTTTAAAAATGTTTTCAAGTTTGTAAGATGTTTGAAAGTGTAGGTGATTATTTTTGAAAATAACAAGGATGTTTGTTTTGAAATGGAGCAAGTAATTTGGAGCAATCTACCTACTCAAATGTCTTTCTTGTTCATTTCCTTTTCCTTTGACATTGTTGTCTTACCATTGATTTGGTAAGCAACCCTATATTTGGATATAAACGGGACGGGTGTGGGTCATCGTATAACCATGATTAGCAATGTTGTAAGGCATCTTAGCAATCTTTTTAGGGACTAAGATCATTTGAAAGACAACATATATAGCGTCATCGAGGGACTATGATCTTGTATTTGTTTTGTTTTTGTTGATAACTTACATGCGTAATATGGCAATTTTGTATAAGGCAACTAAGTGGGATCACCCTAGGGGTGCTTGTGTGCAAGTGTATCATTTTCGTGCCTGTTTTTTTTGTTTTGAATTAGGGGTGTCTAAGTATTGATTTTAGTTTTTCCATACAAACCCTAATTACTAGCATGTTATATAAAAGCGATAAATTGCGAAATTTAAAGTTACTACGCTATTGCAACATTTGTGGGGAAGGGGTGTATAAATTCATGAATGGGGATTGCAAGAATTTAAACCTAATTAGTCTATTACAACCATATTGAATTGATATCAATGTACAAGGAAATAAATAAATACAAAGTATAAAATGAATAAATATACAAAAAATACAAAATGTAAAGAAAATGTATCTTTGTTTGATTTTCATGAAAAAGGGATTTTGTCTTAACCTAATTAAATAAAGAAAATAATTAATTAAATATGAATTTTATTAAGAAAAGATTTATGAATAAAAACCTAATTCTATTTAGTTGATTAAAAGAAAATAAGTTTAAGAAAAATGTACTTTTTGGTATTTTTGTCTTGAAAATATTTATAACATTATAAGATATTTTTGGTCCTTTTTATATTAAAATAATATATTTAATGGGTGTAAAGAGAAAATAAATATTAACCTAGTTCTAATTTAATTTATAAGATTATTTAATAAAAATAAATAATATATAGTTAAATAAAAATATTTTGTAAGGAAAATAAAATAAAATAAGCCAAAATATAAATCTATCATTTTTTTGTATTTTTTATGATTTTTCAGTATTTAGAAAATATATTTAAGAAAGTAGAAAAAAAATAAAAAAATAAAAAAATAATTTTAGACTAGGGGTGCCAAAAGCCTGCAATGGGGTTAGTCAGTAAAAAAAGAAGAAAACAAAGCAAGCCCAATAAAGGCCCAGGTGCTCCAAAAAAGGTCAGAAATGCAAAAAATGTGTGAAAAATGCAAAAGGGTACCACTGATGCTCAAACCCAGGTCCCATAGGTTACAGGCGTGCGCTTCTAGCACTGGGGTGGCTATACATCTGTTAACACAAGTAAAACAATAAATATGTAAGGCAAAACGCGCCCTAAGACTTCATCTTTAACCTCCAGCCAGACCAACTGTAACTTGCTCTTTTCTCATCAAGAATAAAAACTGCAAACATGAAACTTGTAGCAAATTTTCTCACGATTCCAGAAATGTAAAGTATTAAAACTATAGATCAAAGATAAGCATGAATTTTAATGGACCTAATCTGAACCCTAAAAATTTCATAAGTTTCAGTTTCAAAATTCTCTAAGCTCAAGCAAAATTAATGGAAACTATGGACATGGTTAGCTTCAGGGCAATGTTATCTACATGTTTTGTTCACAAATAAACTATTGAGGATACTTGTATGAAGAGTTTCAAGTTGAGAAAACTTACCTCAAAACTGGAAATTGTGTTTTGAGTTTGAGCCTGTTTCAAGTGATGGTGATGATCAGGTTAGCTTCCTTGAGGTCCTAGGAAGCTAATGCAATGATTTGCTTGAGTTGAGAGTGGATGAAATGGCCTAGAGAAGTCAAGTTGCAGACTCTGTTTTTTAGTTATGGAGGTTATAATAAATGGTGTTACAGTTCTGGAATAAGGATGGGGATGAGTTGTATTTGATGTAAGGAAGCTTTAGGAATGAATTTGATTGAAAACGCATGAGGGAAATGAGAGATACAAGTTTAAGGTCAGAACTCTGTATCAATGGAGTTTTTTGTGCAATTTCTGGCTAGAAGGAATTTGGGAGTGTTTCAGGGTGTTAAAGCTTGTCCTTTAGCTCACAAATAGTGACTTTATTTATAAGCAACAAGTTTGGAGACTTCTTGTTTATCAGAATTCAAAATCACAAGTTTATGCATAACATGTGATTTTTGAGAAATTCAAGTTTCAAAGTCTTGTACTTGGTTTATAGAGTTGTTAACTACTTTAAACACAATAATTATGACTTTGTGGATGGAGTGTAATCAAGGAAAACAAGTTGAGAGCCCAAGAAGCTGACTTTGTGCATAAAGCTTGCTTTACAAGAATGGATATATTACTTTCTCCCTAAAATGGAAAATTGATTTGGACAAAGCTTGAAACACTTGGGTAAGGGAATAATCAGTTGTTTAAACCATTAATTATGGAGTGAAAAACAAGTTTGAGGCCTGCAAAGTAAGGATTATGCAGCATGGCTATGGATTTGGTTCATGTGTGCATCAAAAATGACTTGTAATTCAAGTGACAAAACCCTAACTTCATCTCTTCGATTCTCCCTACTCAAGAATGATCTTAAGAAGTTCTTGGACATTTTGTAAATATTTAAATGTGCTCTAAAACCCATATTTGAATTGATTTTGAATATTCACCTTGGAACTATATGAAAAAGTGCCATGAAGTTGGGTCAAAATCCTGACCGAATTAGGGCAAAATTTCACTAAGTGTTTAGTTTCAAGACCCTATGTTCTTAAAATTATAACTTGAGATCCAAGTACTTTTGGAAGAAGTTGTGTGAAGAAAAGTTGTTGATTTCATCGAGATATACAACTTTCATGTTGGAAGTTTCTTTTGAATCATCTTGCATCATGGTGAAAAGTTTGCTCAAAGTTATGAAAAAACATGAAATTTCCAACACTTGGAAAAATTTCTAAGTTTAGAAATTTTGACTTTTCTAAATGAAATCTTCACTTTTTGATTTCATGAAGAATAAGTTTCATATTTTGATATGTTTTGATGAATTGTGATCTTTGGCACTTGATTTCGACCAAAAAGTCAAAGTTTGACTTTTCAGTATACAATTGACTTTTGATTAGTTGACTGCAAAATTCATCTGTCAATTCAATGGACTTGAAATTTTTTTAACCATGTATGAAACAACACGGCCGGAACCTATCATCTTGATGTAATGAAACATCAATGAAGTCTCCCCCGAACGTCTTTTATCCCACCTAAAGGGAAAGGTAAACATCGAGAAAACTTGAAAGGGAGAAATCACGGTCTTTCGATGGAGAGTTCGGGTAAGGGAGTCTGTTACGCGAGGGGAAGGTATTAGCACCCCACACGCCCGTAGTAATCTAAAGTATCCACTCTTATTGTATAATCTAATGGGTGTGGTCAAATCCTATGTCTATGGCTTAAAGTTAAAAAGGGAATGCATGCGAAAGAAAAGAAGAAAACAATGTAGGGAAAATAAAAGTTATGCTCGGTTGGGCCCTACCCCAATGCCTACGTATCCCTTTTAAGGAATCAGAGCAGCCGTAGTTCGGATTATATGTTTTGGTTGGTTTGTGTTTTTTAGTTAACACAACAAAAACAATCAAGATGGCGAAACATCAAATAAAACAATCAAACAAAAGAAACGATAAAACATCGACTAAATAATAAAAAAGTAACATGTCAAGGATGGAGAGACATCAAATGGTAAAATAACACACCTAACAGTGACATTGAGAGTCAAAGTTAGATAATCAAACATGTTCGATGGCGAAACACCGACTTCAAACAAATGTGCGATGGCGAAACATCGGCTAAGAGGTAACAAAGATATCATGGCAAAGATAATGAAACATCAATAAATTGGATGACAAAACATCGCACCTAACAATGATATCAAGAATAAAAGTAGGATAACAAACATGTGTGATGGCGAAACATCAGCTTCAAAAAAATGTGCGATGGCGAAACATAGGCTAAGAGATAATAAGGTATCATGGTAAAGATGGCGAGACATCAATAAAACGGATGACAAAACATCACACCTAACAATGATAATGAGAATCAAAGTAGGATAACAAACATGTGCGATGGCGAAACATCGGCTTCAAACAAATGTGCGATGGCGAAACATCGGCTAAGAGATAATAAGGTATCATGGTAAATATGGCGAGACATGAATAAAACGGATGACAAAACATCACACCTAACAATGATATTGAGAATCAAAGTAGGATAACAAACATGTGCGATGGCGAAACATCGGCTTCAAGATAACAAGATATCATGGTAAAGATGGCGAAACATCAATAAACAGATTTAAAAGAAAAGCCAAGAGGCACACAAACTAATAGGATTGGTTTGTATCTTTTACTTTGAAGAAGGGTTTGGGTTTATTAGAGGTGTTCTTATGATTTGCCAAGAAAACAGTTTTTGTTTTAAGATGCAAAATGCAAAGGAAGGAAAAGCAACTAAGGGAAACTAGCCTAGCATTATCCCTAGTGTTATCATACAATGATTGATCCTAAAGTTGAGGATAAAGGAAAACCCTACCCTAATTTACATGTTTAAAGGGAGCTTGCCAAAATTATCCTATAGGGAACATGCAATGAGAGCGAAGTCGTGATCTCAATTTCTAAATTGAGTGACTCATCGATCAAAAATTAAAGAAGAAAAGCAATAAACATCCTATAGGGAACATGCACTGAGAGCGAAGTCGTGATCTCAATTTCTAAATTGAGTGACTCATCGATCAACAATTACAGAAGAAAAGCAATAAACATCCTATAGGGAACATGCACTGAGAGCGAAGTCGTGATCTCAATTTCTAAATTGAGTGACTCATCGATCAAAAGCAAACACAACACATGTATCAGACAACAAAAATAGAGGGCCTCCTAACATATATCAGCAACAGAGGTCCCATCATGCAATCAAAGAACTATGCCAAAATGAAAATGGAAGAAAGGAAATAGTGTAATACCAAACGGATAACTATCTGTAGCAACTGAGCAAGAATAAAAAGAAACCCAGAGAAAAGTGTTCTACTGTCTCCTTCACTCCAGATGCAAACAAATGGTGCTAGCTTGATCTACTCCCTTTACTAAAGCTGAATCCACAAGAATTTTGAAGAAAACACCAAGGAATTGAGAGAATCGAAACAAGTTGCAGAAGAAGAGTGTAAATCTCAGATCTGAAATTCTTGCAAATGGCGCGTTCCCCCCTTCTAACCTGGCTTGCTTCTTCTTATATAGAGTTTATAGAGGAGCATAGAATTGGAAATGTGACCTCAAAGCCGTTGGAAGGTAAGATTGGAAATTTTGGCCAAAAATGAAGTGTGCACATAATCAGGTGATTTGTTCGTGCATTCTTTAGCCTCTTATGCATTTTGTGGGCCAAATTTCTTCAGAAGATCATGCTTAGAATCTTGGCCCTTAATTCCATCTGATCAGAAAGTGTTGGAGTTTTTGCAATTTTGGGTAAGTTTGTGATTTTTCCAATCCAATAAGTGTAAAATCAAGTGTGGCACGAAATGGTGGGTGTGATGGGCCTCAACATGTTGTAAATTGCTCATGGGCTGGATTAGAAACAAAGAGAATGGCTGAAACTTGAGTTCTCATGCATTGGCCATTTTGCATTTTTGTCAAGTTTCAATAAAATGCTTCAAAATTCCAAAGTCCATAACTTGCTCATACTTTTGAATTTTTCACAAATGAGAACAATTTGTAAAGGTATTGAAAAGATCTACAATCCCTTAGTTTTGAGTTTTTGCAATTGAACCAATTAAGATCCTCAAAATTTAGCTTGAAATTCATTAATTTTGGAAGATGACCTATAATTTTGGTGAGTTCAAAAGGCCATAACTCTTGATTCCTTTTCAATTTGGACATGAGACAAAAAGGAGATGAAATATCATCCTCTTAGCTATCCAAGCATATTTTATTTGCATTTACTTGATCAAGGGTGAATAAGATATGAATTTTTGAAATTAAGTCCTTATTTTCCAAAATTAGAAACTTTTAGGGTTTCGTCAAGAACAAGTTTCAACCCAAACCTCAATCTCTTTGATCCAATGACCAAAATGGACTTGAAATATTAAAATTACATCCTTGAATTGATGTTTGGCCAAAAATTCACTTGGTCAACCTTGACTTTGACTGATTTTGACCAAAATGACCATTTTACCCCTCTGAATCAATTGATCCACTTCCTTTCAAAATTGATGATCAAAACTTCAAGCATATGATATTACAAACATAAAGAGGCCATGTGAAATGTTTCACTTCAAAATTCTTAAGAAATCTTGATGAAATCCCAAACCCTAGTTTTGGTCAACACCTTAGGAGACTGATGAATCATCTTCAAAACTTCAAATCCTCTAGGCATCTTGACCAATTCCTTGCACAAAGACTTTTCAAATACCAATGATATGTTGTAACTTCCAAATCAAGACTTGTACATTGATCAATAGCCTTGATCAAGCAAAACCCTAATTTTGAGTGGTGAATCAAAAGAGTGATTCTTCTTATAATCAAACACAAACTTCAATCCTCTGATGATCCAAAGAGATGGATGAAATATCTTGAGATATGCAATAACTTTTGAGCTTGAAAGATCCAGAGGTTTAGATGATAAGATTCTACTTGAGCAACTTGTCAATGCAAACAACCTTCAAGGCTTGAGGAAGACTTGATAACCAAAGTACTTTGATCTCATCACAATGTATGAATGCAATGCAATATGATATTCATGATGAAACATAAGCCTAAATCAAGAGGGTAAATTTTGGGGTGCAACAGCTGCCCCTATTCAAATATCTTCAACATGATAAGTGAGAAAAGTGACAACTTTCGAGCGTACAAGGTTGAAGATGTTTGAATACAAAAGAACCCAAAAATTTACACTCTTGAGAAATAAAGAAACAAAAATAGAAAACTCCCACGACATGCGTCAGAATGAAGCTTATAATGTAGGTTGAAATAAAACAAAAACAAAAAGAGTAGACGTAACCAGACTTTCGGACAAACGTGCCAGAGCAAAACTGGGCTTCAAAAGGGGTGAGATAAAACTCAAACTACAGAGTAGGCGAAACTAAACTCTGGAAAAGAAAGCGTACGCGGGTGAGGAGGAAAAACTCTAAGCTCGACCCAAAGTGAAATTTTCTAGAGTGCGTGATTCTAGGAGCACTTTCTAATCTCAACTAAGATAGACAGTATGAATGAACTGAAAGAATCTCAGAGATGAGGAACAGAAGCGAGACGAAACTTGAATCAAAAACCAGTTAGACGAAACTAAACTAGATAAGGACCAGGACGAAACTAGATTTCATGCACGGGTAACGAGGCGAAACTCAACCCAAAGCAAAGTGACGAGAGTGCATGTTTCTCAGAGCACCTGTCGGTCTCAGTCAATGGATAAACAGTGACGAAAACTGATAGAGGAATCCAAGGAATAAAAGAGACCAATTTCAAACTAGGGACGCAGTATGAAAACTGCACTCGGTAATCGAGCACCGTCAAAGGGTCCAAGGTACGAAAGCAAAGACGAGACGAAACTCGACTCAATAACTAGTTAGGCGAAATTGAACTAGATGAGCACCAGGACGAAACCGGATTTCATACACAGGTGACGAGGCGAAACTTGACCCAAAGCAAGGAGATTAGGGCGTACACCTAAAAACCTGCTGAAAGCGAATATCAGGACAAAACTGGTATTCGAAAAGGTACATCAATAGACATTGGAATGAACCGGAGAGGCTAGTGAAGACTAAACCCGAGAAGACCGTGCCAGGGCGAAACTGAACTATAGCCAAAAGTGGACACTCAAACAAACAAAAGATTGATGTCAGAAGGATATTGGTATGGGGAAGAGACTGAGATAATGAGGACGAAAACCTTGCTGGAGATTTGATCTGAAGTGTTAGCAAAATCACTGGGGATGACGGACACAAAAATGGCTTATGCTCCAATGCATGTTTTGAATTCTTTTTATATAACGCAATGCTCCGTATAATGGAAATGCTACACGTTTTGGTAGATGCAATGTAATGATGCATGTTTAAAATTTTCACGGGGGAACGGCCAATTGAGAAGCCAATAACCAAGAAGTCAGAATCTGACCAGACTTGCAAAAATAAATTGCAAAATCCAAAGGAGAGGATACGGGGAACCACTAGAGAGGGAACCTCGAAGAGATGAAGCTTTGCAGGGAATAATATCTGAGCAACCAGTAGGAACGGGCCACAAACATTGAGAGGAACTGCAAAAATAAATCAAAAACTCCTAGGGAAGATCAGATCGACACTGCAGCTTCCGGAGAGGGAAGCATATCTGAAGATTAGACATTGAGGGAGAAAATCAGGACAAGATTGTAATCTCTGGAAAGGACAGCATGCGGCCATGTTGAGGATGATATCAAGACAACAAATCCGACGTGAGGGATGAAAAGCTTTACTAGGGGAACAAAGCTCTGCTGAGGAAGCGGGACTTTGCCGGGGATACAGAACTTTGTTGAAGATTTTGTTGGAGAGAGCTTTTCTTGGAATGCAACCTTTTGATGGATCATGTAGATAGTCACACGGTATCAACCTCACTAGGGATAAGGAAAGATCTTAATATAAAGATGCCCCGGTCAGCAAATCAGTTGGGAAGTGAGAGGTCATGGCGGGGGACCTCCGTTGGCAATTCTGTTGGGGAGTTAAAATCTCTTCAGAATGTGAGCTCCTATTTAAACGACTCCACCGGGGGTGTGTGGTGTATCCAAACTTGATCTCTTAGAATGAAGCTTTTGAAAGAAGATTCCTGGGTCAATAAAACTTTGTTGCGGAAATGAAACTTCACTGGGGAAACGGAACTTTAGTGGGGATAAGTAAAGTCCTAACCGAACATTCCCTTCCTGACAAACATTAGGATTTTTACAGGTGTTCAATGTGTAAAATATCTTTTGATGTTAAACCAATGTTTTGCATGCAGGAAGATGTTTATTTTGAGAACGACAGACCTGATGCGATCATTATTTAAGCCTTGAAGTTGAAAACTTTAACAAAATGTCGCATCTCTGTTGTGAACTAATCACTGGCTAGAGTGCAAAAATTTCAAGACTTTCCTTCCCTTTTTTTGAAAAAACGTGTTAAGATGCGGGTGATAAGATACCAACATGAGTATGCAACGCATATTTAGGAGTTTAGGAAACGTTATCCCGTTGTAGTATGCTTTCGAGTTAAACCCTTGTTTCAGTTAGGACCTTTAAAGGTTGTAACGTGGCCTGGTTCAAGGGTTTTTTAGAAAAAAAAGTTTTTTCAAGGATCAAGTTATTTGGTGCCCACCCCCTTCATGATATTCTCCTGTCCTAAGTTCAGTTGGCTTATCACAAGCATTCACCTTTCAAAAGGATTTATAATGGTTGAGTGATCACGACAAGTTCTCCAACATGATTGTCACTTAACTTCTTCCGCTTTTGTTTTTGATATTATTGTTCCTTTTCTTTTGATGAAAATTTAAGTGGATAATCTTTTTTTTTTGACTTTTAGGCTCTCTTTTCCCTAACTTTTCCCTGGACAAAATCTTTTCAATTTTGGGAGTCCAGCGGGATGCCCTAACTTTTGCCTAAGCGACTTGTTTTCAAGTTTCGACTTAGCGGGGCTTTTTGTTTCTTTCTTATTCATACTTTCCTCTTCAAACAAGTCAATGTGACTTTGGGTCTTTGAACCTTTTTTTCCTTTATTTCTCTCTCTTTTTTTTTGAAGAAAACAAAAGCCTCACTCCTTGGTCGGCGAGGGATAGCCATTATTGTATCGGTTCGATCTCGGCCTCAGGATTTTGTGAGGAAATGAACATCGTGGCTTAGACATTTTTCTGATCTCATGATGCGAAAGATAAAATGTGGTGATCCTCAGATGGGACATTCCTTCTGAAATTTGAAAGCTTGGTCAAATCAACTAAATATCTACCCTTCCCCGGGTTAAAAAAGGTTTTTTTTTCGAAAAAGGAAACTCCTACTTCGAAGGTGTTGTACCCCAAAATTTGCCCTCCCATATTATTCAAGAAATTGCCAAGTCAAGCTTCAAAATTCCCCAAGGGTTGCACAGTCAAGGGCCTCCTAAGCAGTCAAAATTAGGGTTTTGATTCTGATCAAGAAAATGAAGTTTCCAAAGGTCCAATCAAGTCTAACATGCCTACAAATATGGTCAAGCATCCTCATATCAAGTTTCAAGACTTTCAGCACAAAATTGCACAGTCAAAACCCTAATTGCACTACAGTCAACTGTAGGGGCAAAATGGTCATTTGACAGTCAAAAGTTCAAATTTTTGGTCAACATATCATTTTGAAGCCACAAACATCATTTGATCAATGCTTGATCATGATTCTCAAAGCTTGGCTCAAAAATCATCAAGATGCAAAAGTTTCCTTATTTGGACAGTTGAAAAAGTCAACTGTAAATTGACCAGGGCATAACTTTCACATGGATTATCAGAAAAATTCCATCCAAAGCTCATTTTGAAGAGAAAGACATTTCCTACAACTCATCTTCATATTCCAAGTCCAAGAAATGCTCTCATAAAAAGTTATCAATTTCAACATTATAGGTCATTTTCAAAAGTCAACAAAAAGGGACTTTAAGTCAAAGGCCATAACTTGAGATTGGTAAATCAAAATGACATGGGACCAAATGCATTGGTTAGAGGACTCAAAGAACTTTCCAAAATGTCCAAGAACATGAGAAAAGCTTAAAAATTGAGCAAGTTATGCCTTGTGGAAGTTGGGAAATTTTTGGATATTTTGAAAAGTCAACATTGATTCAAATGACCTAAAATTGCTAATGGGCCCATTTTTCTTCCACAATTCATCATCCCAAGCATGTGCACGACCACTTGGCCCAAAGGGAAGTTTTTATTCATTTTTTATTTATTTATTTGAATTTTTATTAATAATAATTCATTTAAATCAATTAAATATATGAAAAATACTTAACCTAACTTATCAAATCTTTTTGTACATGTAATAGGCTCAATGATTCGTGCATGATCAGATTTGGAAGGAATTGGATTGATTGGATATGATTGAGAGCAAAAGCACATGAAAAAAAGATTGAAAAAGATCTTTGAAAATCAAATTTCAAAAACCATGAATGCAAATGATTTGAATTGTTTTTTCTTGACCTAATTCATTCTATACTTAAGCCTGATCACAACCCTAATGAAAAAAACCACTGAGCTGCGCAGAAAACCCTTGCACAAACTTGAAATTTTCTTTGAAAACTCAAATTCTGAAAACCTACTTGCAGGTCGATTCAAGCCTCAAAACCTATTCCATTAGCTTGCCAGGGTTGCCAGTAAACGATTCCAATCAAAAACTAAGCCTCATACTCAAGGAAACGTGAAGTCATCATTGAAATTGGTAGAGAAAATTCCAAAACCGTTTTCCATTATTCATGCACTTTTAACATGTTTTGTTGTTGTTTTTGTGATTAGGATGATGTTTGCAAACTAACTGCATAGTTTGATTGAAGTTTCATGCCCAAACGAGGAATCTACCATGAAAGCATATTAGGTTTCCGTGGAAATCAATTTGGGGGTTTTCAAACCTGGAATAATTAGGCCATGAGGGATACATAGTTAGAATCACGAGAGAGAGACGATTCTAATGGCCCTAGGCCGAACAATTTATGAATGTTCATGTGCTAATCGCTATTTTCTTGTATAGTGCCTACAGCAACGTTTCAAAACCGTTGCTTATTCTGTTTATGTTTCAGGGAAAAATCAGGCCAAGGAAGAAGAAGGTATGTGGCAAGCCATGACTGGATACTTTGAATTTTGGCGCGCGCTTTTCTGATTTAGGCCACTAGCGTTTGTTTTGTTTTATAATAATTATCATTCATATAATATACAAAGTAACCAAATGGATCAGCTGGCAAGGCGTAGTGGTGGTAACGTTCATGACCTGGGTTCGAGCCCTAGGTCCTCATCCTTTCTATGTTATTTTTCAATTGATAATTACATGCAGATTCAACGCTGGATACCACCGTGCGCCCTCACAATCCAACCATCCACGCGTCCAGCTTCATCAATCCAAAGGCATAGATTTGGAGAACATGGTGCCCTGCAGTCAACCACTCCACGCGTTGCATGAAAAGGTCAAAAGGGCCTCAGAATCTTGGGCCAGATTACTAAACTTTCACCTCCACTTTGGGGACTGATACCCCCCTAGGTTTGCCATGTTATTTTTTTTATTAATTCTATTTTCTTTTAATTATTATTTGTTTAATTAATTTAATGTTTTCATAAAATATAAAAAAACATCAAAAAAAATCAGAAAAGAGAAAAACAATAAATATTTTTATTTTTTTAGTATTTTTATAAATAATTGCATATAAGTAAATTAGTTTTAAATTATGTTTTAATTTTAATCCTTTTAATAAAAACCTAAAAAACATAGAACTAGGGTTTAATTAATTTTCATCTTTTTTTCTTTTATTCCATAATAATTAAATATTAGGTATTTATTTTTATAATTAAATTGTATGTAAATTAATTAGGGTTAATTTTAGGTTAAAAATTTCAATGTTTTCATAATAAAATAACAACTAGAATTAGGTTTAATTGCATTTTATCCTTTTCTCATTAAAATCATAAAATACCAAAAAATACCAAAAACATTCCTTTTTTTAATTAATGTCACCATTTAATTTAATTTTGCAAAAGGGTCCAACGCCCTCGTTTAATTCTCGTTTAATTCGCGCATTTATCTTACTTCCTTATAATATTTATGTATCTCTCCCGAAGCCATGTAATTAATCTGTCGCACTTTTAATTCCTTATTTTCTTTTAATTCTTTATTTTTCTGTCAAATCGGGTCCTGGAAATTTTGGCGATGTGGACCCGCGCCGTTTGTAATAGCTTAGAATTTACTTTTCGCAATTTTTAACTGTTAAATAATGGCATGAAAGAATGTATGGACAAAAATAAAAAACAAACGTTAGATCACCAATAACATGACAAGATAAATGCAAATGAACATGACACACAAATCGCACACACCACCCCTAGGGTACGCCTCACTGTTGCCTTGCCTCGAAAGGTGATCGTCAAGTAGAGGATGTCTTAGTAAGTCCTCATGATCCGGGAACCCGACATGAGGGTAGCTTCTAAGGTGTCTTCCTATTGCTCCGGTGGTCACCATGTCCCGAACCTCGAATTGACCCGAACACCTCCAACGGTGGTGCTACCTACCTCTCAATGGTGGGATGGCACTACTTTAAAGGACATTTACACAGACGAATTCCTTAGGGTAGGTAGACGACTCGTGGATACTTGCTCTAATTCAAAACAAAACAAATCAAAAATACTTTTCACACCGACACATTTTCAAAAAGCTTTCTAAAGCAACTTTTCAAACACTCTTGAGGACCGATACAAGAGTCGAACTGGAATTTTCAAAGAAACTTTTTAAAACCCACAGTTGAAAAACAAACAAACCATTTTGAAAACACAATGAGCAAGTATCTAAGAGCCCATGGATAACCATGGATAGAAAGGGTGCTAACACCTTCCCTTTCTATAACCTACCTCCCGAACCGAGAGCAATCTCTATAAGGAATTTTTCTGTGCTTTTGTCCTTTCCATTTGGAGAAAATAAAAGACGGTGGCGACTCTTGCTTCCGCGACATTTCGCGAACCAGCGTTAAACAGTCAGTTCCAGATCCACCGATCATAGAACTGGCGACTCTGCTGGGGAAAAACTTAAAGTGAGGTGTACCTTAGGGTTAGTTCATAACTGTGTTTTCAATTGTATTGACTTGTCTGCTTTAAATTTGTGGGTTGCATGGGAGTTACATAGATCCTAACCCGGATCTGGGGATACCCTATTTAGGTAGAATAAGCTGTGAGGGACCTGTCCGGCGTAGACCGACACGGGTGAAACAGTGGCTACGTTGGTGTGGCACCTGGGTCTGTACCGATATCCCTTGTGTCGTAACGAGGAGAATATGGGTCTTCTGAGGAGTCATTAAGCACCAACAACCTTAGAACCTTAAATGACACAACTTGGCCATTAGAACAGTAGCAGTATGCTACACCCATTGAGGCTAAACTCTCGTGAAGGTTCTGGCCGCAAGAAAAGATTGCGATGCTGGAGTTATGACCGATTGAGAGTAGTCAATGATATTGGGATCCTCTAAGAACCCGGTTACTTTTGATTAGGATAGGTATGAACCAACAAACTGAAAGAGGGTACTACCCAGACCTCATGCTGGCCTAAACTCTAAGGGTTTCTCTTGTGTGACTTGTGTGCCTTCGTACTTGACTACTTGCATGCTTGTTATCTGACACTTGAACTACTTGCAGGTTTTGTTTATAGTCCTTAATTAGGACTCATAACAGGGTTTACTAAGTCTCTTGCAGGTTTTGTTCATAGTCCTTAATTGGGACTCATAACAGAGTGTACTGAGTTTCTTGTAGGTTTTGGTTTGCGGTCCTTAATTGGGACTCATGACAGGGTTGCTTACATTACCCCCATGCATAGCATAACATCATATCATTGCATACATCTTAACCCATCTCAAGGATCTCAAGGGCTTGTGATGCAGGTCATGGTAAATCAACTATCCCAGTAAGGGGCAAAAAGGATTTATTTTCCTCTAGCCAAGGTTGTCAGGGGCTATGACCCACTGGATATGGTGAGCCTTTGACCCTTGAAGAAGAATTCTCAATAACATGGGTTTCCTTCAATCAAGTTACCAGACCCAAATTCTAACAAATTTTCTTGTTTACCCCGCGAGGTCCTTGAAAACATTGCATGCATATCATACATATCATCGCATTACAGGTACCCTTTGGACAGGTCACTTACCATCTCCGCTGTTTATTTCAGTCAATGGCTTCCCAACAGGATAACCAGGACCTTCTTGCTCAAGAGACTCGGTTTGGGGAAATCCTCCAGAATCTATCCAAGGGACAGGAGGAGCTAAGGACACTTCTCATGGAGACTTTTGTCAAGAACAGTGCTGAGGATGAAAGGCTGAAACACCTGCAAGCTGAGGTGGACGCCTTGAAAGTCCAGATGCTGGGGCAGGTGACTGCCATTCAAGGATTAGCTCAAAGACAAGAAGAGCTCGGAGTTCTCGTCAACCAACTGCTTCAGGGTAACCAACTGGGGCAAAAGTCTAAGGGTAAAAAGCCAGTCATCGTTCAACCACCTCTGAGACAAGGAGGTAAAGGGAGAGCTCCTCAAATGGCTCCAGTGTCACAAATTCAACATCATAACCAACAAAAGAGCGAGAGAAGGCAGTTCACTCGGCTCAGCATGACCTTATCCCAGATATTGCCACAGTTGCTGGAGACCAAGCTGGTGACTCTAAAAGAAGTTCCGAAGAACCAAAATACAACGTCACCGAAGTATAACCCCAATGCCCGTTACGCTTATCACTCTGACAGCCCGGGGCATACTACAGATGATTGTTGGAGCTTGAAAATAAGATCCAAGACCTGATTGATGAGGGAGCACTGGAGTTCACACAAGATGGCCAGGCATAATTTTTCTACCATCCCTCCAAGATTCACCATGTGAAGTGACAAGCCCTGAGATGAAAAGACTTTTGTTCATTCGAATGTTCAAGTTGTAATTTTCTTTTGTTCAAACATTTGTTCATTGTTAAACATTGTTATTTCATTAATGCATCGCATATGTCTGTTTTGAAACAATATATTCGTATTCACTAAATGCAAATTATTTTCATATTTTTTATGATGTCAACTCTTGATCTAAAATGTTAAGCCTCTTGAGGGAGGATGACGAAAACGATACCACGATCTTTACAGTATGCTTTTAAACAGACCCCGCTGATGAGGTACAGGAATTGTTTCAATCCCTAAACACTGGAGTTATAAGGATGATAATCCCTCGTCAACCCCTCTGAGCCAAAGAAGTAGGAGTTTTTTCTTTTCGAAATTTAAAACCCTTAATCATAACCTGGGGCAGGGTAGTCTCTCAGTTGATCCAAGTGCATAACGAGTGGCACTAAAGAGGTCCTTACAAAAAAGAAAGATAGTGATGGTTCCGAATAATCAATAAAGAAAGGCAGTCATTATCTCAAAAAATAAAAAAAAAACCATTAAGTCGAAACCCATGAAGGAGACTTACAAAACTGGGGCATCCCGCTGACTGTAATTCCAAAAAAGGAAACAGTTCAGGCAAAAAAGGAAAGGGATAACAAAAATCAAAAAGAAAGAGGTCATACAAACCCTCAACAAAAGGAATGACTGCCTATTCAAAATAAATCATCAACATCCGAATCATCACCGGAAAATCAGAGCAAAGACTCAAACAAGGTCTAACGTATGATCAACTGAGTTTAGGTTTGGAGAACATCACGAAGAGCGGGTGGGTACAAATAAAATTTGAGCCTTTATCCTTTGTTTCTTAAACCGTGAACCAGGCCACGTTATAACCCTTAAAAGTCCTAGCTGAAGCATGGGTTAGTTCGAAAGCATACTGTTACGAAAGGTATCCTGACTCCTTAAGGCCTACAGTAAATACGGGGTTGACATCACGTTTTACAAACATTCATTTTAAAAGAATGCATTTTAAAAATCTTCAAGACAGACATAAGCTTTGCATTTTTAACATAACTTTGTTTGCATATGAATTTTTGTTTGAACAGCATAGAAGTTCGCACGACGAATGCCTAATGAACAGAAGTACCTCCAATCAAGGGGCAGACATGACCATGGTCCATTATCTGGGGCAGTCCAATCAAGATTCGGAGAATATCTCAAAGGCCAAATAGCCTGGGGCAAGTCTCCGCTTGAGTCACTTGGGGCATTCCAACAACGAATCTGGCCTGATCAAACACCTTCTGGTGGCAGGACAAAACACTCCTGACAGGGGCAACTCCCCATATTCCCTGAACGTGGACATAGTCGAAAAAATACTACGCAAAATCAAAGACCCGCTAGGTTGACACACCTAGGCAAAAATAAGGGCTTCCCGGCGAACCAAAAGGGTTCGGGCAAAAAAAAAGGGGATGAAATGAAAAAATCTGTACACCCGGCAAGTCGAAAACCTGAAAAGGCGGCTTGGGCAAAAATGGGTATCCCGGTGGACTGAAAACCCAAAAGGGCGGTCCAGGCAAAAGTTAGGGATTAAAAGTGTACGACTATCATCTTATCACCTGCCTACCAGAAGAAGGTTTGTCCATCAACAACTATCAGCACCTCACAGGTCTTCCTCTCATACTTCAGAAACAGGGGCAATAAAGAGTTGTCTAAGCAATCTAATTGTTCTGTCCTCCAAGGTATCAAGGTAAGTTCAGCTGAAAAACATAACCAGATGTCTTAATTCCCCAGAGAGTGAGCCAGCAAGTCAATGCACTCTCCCCGAGCGAAGTTACAATCAAGAAAGTTGGGTATCCTCCCGCAGAGCTCAACATTCCCCAGCAGTATATATGCATTCTTAACAAGCATCCCCGGCAGTCTTGACCTAAAGATTGTTCCCCGGCGGTATATCAAATATTCAAAAGAGTCTTTCCCCGCAGTTCAAAACTTCCCCATAAGAGTCCAATCTAGTTCCCCAGGAAGGTTGGAATTCATCTCCCCAAGCAGTAAGCTTATCCCCAGTAGATTCTGGAAGCTTACCCTTGCAAGACACGAACGCGTCGTCCGACTTTAATCAAAGAGTTATTTCCTTACCAGGATATAACTGGGTTATCCTCAGCCAAAAGTCATGGAAAGAGCGTCCCTGACGAAGTTCTCTTACCCCCAGCGAAGTATACTAACACTTCCAACTCAACAATGGTATCCCCAGCAAGTTATCATCAACAACTCAGCAAAGTACCTCTCTCCCCACAGAGTATTGCTTCCCAGCAAGATCGCTAGAGTACTTTTCTCCCCGCAGAGTAATTATTCGCCAAGTTTATCCCCCAACAGAGTCATCTTCTCCTACCGGTACTCTTGCAGCTATCATCTCCAGCGGAAGCAAAGATCTACTTGCCAACATCAGCCCAGGAGTGACTTCCCGGCACCCGTCAAGGATTTACTTTCCTAGACGAAAAACATACATTCCTAAACATCACATACATCATTATGGCATGCATAGACGCATCATATCTTACAAATCTCATTTATGTTGAGAACATCATTGCTTGATCCATATCATGCATTGCATATGACTGACCTTTACCTTGCAGGAGAAATTCAGTTAAATTCCCAATCATATTTCAAGACCTAGACCGGTTCAGTTAATTAACTCCAAAGATTTCTTATCCAGTCCAAGGCCTTCTCTAGTCCAGCTAAATCGACTCCCAACAGATTTTTCTGATGAAGACTCAGTAGAAGTTACCTCAGGTTTTTCTCAGACGTCCGCTTTTGAGATTATAATTTCCTATGGTTCTCTCCCCGACGGTGCGTGAGATGATAATTCCAGCCCAGGTTTTTCTCAAACGTCCGCTTTTGAGATTATAATTTCCTATGGTTCTCTCCCCGACGGTGCGTGAGATGATAATTCCATCCCAGGTTTTTCTCAGACGTCCGCTTTTGAGATTATAATTTCCTATGGTTCTCTCCCCGACGGTGCGTGAGATGATAATTCCATCCCAGGTTTTTCTCAGACGTCCGCTTTTGAGATTATAATTTCCTATGGTGCTCTCCCCGACGGTGCGTGAGATGATAATTCCAGCCCAGGTTTTTCTCAAACGTCCGCTTTTGAGATTATAATTTCCTATGGTTCTCTCCCCGACGGTGCGTGAGATGATAATTCCATCCCAGGTTTTTCTCAGACGTCCGCTTTTGAGATTATAATTTCCTATGGTTCTCTCCCCGACGGTGCGTGAGATTATAATTCCATCCCAGGTTTTTCTCAGACGTCCGCTTTTGAGATTATAATTTCCTATGGTGCTCTCCCCGACGGTGCGTGAGATGATAATTCCAGCCCAGGTTTTTCTCAAACATCCGCTTTTGAGATTATAATTTCCTATGGTTCTCTCCCCGACGGTGCGTGAGATGATAATTCCATCCCAGGTTTTTCTCAGACGTCCGCTTTTGAGATTATAATTTCCTATGGTTCTCTCCCCGACGGTGCGTGAGATGATAATTCCAGCCCAGGTTTTTCTCAAACGTCCGCTTTTGAGATTATAATTTCCTATGGTTCTCTCCCCGACGGTGCGTGAGATGATAATTCCATCCCAGGTTTTTCTCAGACGTCCGCTTTTGAGATTATAATTTCCTATGGTTCTCTCCCCGACGGTGCGTGAGATGATAATTCCAGCCCAGGTTTTTCTCAAACGTCCGCTTTTGAGATTATAATTTCCTATGGTTCTCTCCCTAATGGTGCGTGAGATGATAATTCCATCCCAGGTTTTTCTCGAACGTCCGCTTTTGAGATTATAATTTCCTATGGTTCGCTCCCCAATGTTGCGGAGATTATAATTCCATTCCAGGTTTTTCTCAAACGTCCGCTTTTGAGATTATAATTGCCTATGGTTCTCTTCCCGATACTGCGAAGATGGTAATTCCCACCAAGATTTTCTCAACGAGCGTTGTTGAAGTTAAAGTCACCCAAGGTTCTCTCACCGTTCATGTTGAGGTAGTAACCATCCCTGGTTCATTCATCATCTTGTGAAGCTCCAGATCCAGCTCCTGTAACCAGTCAGGACACATCTATACCAAGCATCTGAAAACCAGCTCCTGCAACATGTCAGGTACTCTTTTTTCTTTTGCAGGTACGCAGGTTCTCGCTAAGGAATCTCTTACGCGATAAACATCCAGATGGAATCTATAAGCCCATCATCCTATTCATCAATCTCTAAATGGCATCTATAAGCCCATTCCCATCATCACACTGCTACTATGTGAGCGCAAATTTCTGGGCACTCTAGTGTTCAATCATCTTCTACCCTCGGATTACGAAAGGCACGTCAGCCAATCTGCATCCTCGGGTCTAAGAATATTGAACAGGGGCAACTGTTGTACCCCAAAATTTGCCCTCCCATATTCTTCAAGAAATTGCCAAGTCAAGCTTCAAAATTCCCCAAGGGTTGCACAGTCAAGGGCCTCCTAAGCAGTCAAAATTAGGGTTTTGATTCTGATCAAGAAAATGAAGTTTCCAAAGGTCCAATCAAGTCTCACATGCCTACAAATATGGTCAAGCATCCTCATATCAAGTTTCAAGACTTTCAGCACAAAATTGCACAGTCAAAACCCTAATTGCACTACAGTCAACTGTAGGGGCAAAATGGTCATTTGACAGTCAAAAGTTCAAATTTTTGGTCAACATATCATTTTGAAGCCACAAACATCATTTGATCAATGCTTGATCATGATTCTCAAATCTTGGCTCAAAAATCATCAAGATGCAAAAGTTTCCTTATTTGGACAGCTGAAAAAGTCAACTGTAAATTGACCAGGGCATAACTTTCACATGGATTATCAGAAAAATTCCATCCAAAGCTCATTTTGAAGAGAAAGACATTTCCTACAACTCATCTTCATATTCCAAGTCCAAGAAATTCTCTCATAAAAAGTTATCAATTTCAACATTATAGGTCATTTTCAAAAGTCAACAAAAAGGGACTTTAAGTCAAAGGCCATAACTTGAGATTGGTAAATCCAAATGACATGGGACCAAAGGCATTGGTTATAGGACTCAAAGACCTTTCCAAAATGTCCAAGAACATGAGAAAAGCTTAAAAATTGAGCAAGTTATGCCTTGTGGAAGTTGGGAAATTTTTGGATATTTTGAAAAGTCAACATTGATTCAAATGACCTAAAATTGCTAATGGGCCCATTTTTCTTCCACAATTCATCATCCCAAGCATGTGCACGACCACTTGGCCCAAAGGGAAGTTTTTATTCATTTTTTATTTATTTATTTGAATTTTTATTAATAATAATTCATTTAAATCAATTAAATATATGAAAAATACTTAACCTAACTTATCAAATCTTTTTGTACATGTAATAGGCTCAATGATTCGTGCATGATCAGATTTGGAAGGAATTGGATTGATTGGATATGATTGAGAGCAAAAGCACATGAAAAAAAGATTGAAAAAGATCTTTGAAAATCAAATTTCAAAAACCATGAATGCAAATGATTTGAATTGTTTTTTCTTGACCTAATTCATTCTATACTTAAGCCTGATCACAACCCTAATGAAAAAAACCACTGAGCTGCGCAGAAAACCCTTGCACAAACTTGAAATTTTCTTTGAAAACTCAAATTCTGAAAACCTACTTGCAGGTCGATTCAAGCCTCAAAACCTATTCCATTAGCTTGCCAGGGTTGCCAGTAAAAGATTCCAATCAAAAACTAAGCCTCATACTCAAGGAAACGTGAAGTCATCATTGAAATTGGTAGAGAAAATTCCAAAACCGTTTTCCATTATTCATGCACTTTTAACATGTTTTGTTGTTGTTTTTGTGATTAGGATGATGTTTGCAAACTAACTGCATAGTTTGATTGAAGTTTCATGCCCAAACGAGGAATCTACCATGAAAGCATATTAGGTTTCCGTGGAAATCAATTTGGGGGTTTTCAAACCTGGAATAATTAGGCCATGAGGGATACATAGTTGGAATCACGAGAGAGAGACGATTCTAATGGCCCTAGGCCGAACAATTTATGAATGTTCATGTGCTAATCGCTATTTTCTTGTATAGTGCCTACAGCAATGTTTCAAAACCGTTGCTTATTCTGTTTATGTTTCAGGGAAAAATCAGGCCAAGGAAGAAGAAGGTATGTGGCAAGCCATGACTGGATACTTTGAATTTTGGCGCGCGCTTTTCTGATTTAGGCCACTAGCGTTTGTTTTGTTTTATAATAATTATCATTCATATAATATACAAAGTAACCAAATGGATCAGCTGGCAAGGCGTAGTGGTGGTAACGTTCATGACCTGGGTTCGAGCCCCAGGTCCTCATCCTTTCTATGTTATTTTTCAATTGATAATTACATGCAGATTCAACGCTGGATACCACCGTGCGCCCTCACAATCCAACCATCCACGCGTCCAGCTTCATCAATCCAAAGGCATAGATTTGGAGAACATGGTGCCCTGCAGTCAACCACTCCACGCGTTGCATGAAAAGGTCAAAAGGGCCTCAGAATCTTGGGCCAGATTACTAAACTTTCACCTCCACTTTGGGGACTGATACCCCCCTAGGTTTGCCATGTTATTTTTTTTATTAATTCTATTTTCTTTTAATTATTATTTGTTTAATTAATTTAATGTTTTCATAAAATATAAAAAAACATCAAAAAAAAATCAGAAAAGAGAAAAACAATAAATATTTTTATTTTTTTAGTATTTTTATAAATAATTGCATATAAGTAAATTAGTTTTAAATTAGGTTTTAATTTTAATCCTTTTAATAAAAACCTAAAAAACATAGAACTAGGGTTTGATTAATTTTCATCTTTTTTTCTTTTATTCCATAATAATTAAATATTAGGTATTTATTTTTATAATTAAATTGTATGTAAATTAATTAGGATTAATTTTAGGTTAAAAATTTCAATGTTTTCATAATAAAATAACAACTAGAATTAGGTTTAATTGCATTTTATCCTTTTCTCATTAAAATCATAAAATACCAAAAAATACCAAAAACATTCCTTTTTTTAATTAATGTCACCATTTAATTTAATTTTGCAAAAGGGTCCAACGCCCTCGTTTAATTCTCGTTTAATTCGCGCATTTATCTTACTTCCTTATAATATTTATGTATCTCTCCCGAAGCCATGTAATTAATCTGTCGCACTTTTAATTCCTTATTTTCTTTTAATTCTTTATTTTTCTGTCAAATCGGGTCCTGGAAATTTTGGCGATGTGGACCCGCGCCGTTTGTAATAGCTTAGAATTTACTTTTCGCAATTTTTAACTGTTAAATAATGGCATGAAAGAATGTATGGACAAAAATAAAAAACAAACGTTAGATCACCAATAACATGACAAGATAAATGCAAATGAACATGACACACAAATCGCACACACCACCCCTAGGGTACGCCTCACTGTTGCCTTGCCTCGAAAGGTGATCGTCGAGTAGAGGATGTCTTAGTAAGTCCTCATGATCCGGGAACCCGACATGAGGGTAGCTTCTAAGGTGTCTTCCTATTGCTCCGGTGGTCACCATGTCCCGAACCTCGAATTGACCCGAACACCTCCAACGGTGGTGCTACCTACCTCTCAATGGTGGGATGGCACTACTTTAAAGGACATTTACACAGACGAATTCCTTAGGGTAGGTAGACGACTCGTGGATACTTGCTCTAATTCAAAACAAAACAAATCAAAAATACTTTTCACACCGACACATTTTCAAAAAGCTTTCTAAAGCAACTTTTCAAACACTCTTGAGGACCGATACAAGAGTCGAACTGGAATTTTCAAAGAAACTTTTTAAAACCCACAGTTGAAAAACAAACAAACCATTTTGAAAACACAATGAGCAAGTATCTAAGAGCCCATGGATAACCATGGATAGAAAGGGTGTTAACACCTTCCCTTTCTATAACCTACCTCCTGAACCGAGAGCAATCTCTATAAGGAATTTTTCTGTGCTTTTGTCCTTTCCATTTGGAGAAAATAAAAGACGGTGGCAACTCTTGCTTCCGCGACATTTCGCGAACCAGCGTTAAACAGTCAGTTCCAGATCCACCGATCACAGAAGGCTCAGAGGGGTTAACGAGGGTCTAACTCCCTTATATCTCCGGTGTTTGGGAATTGAAACAATGCTTGTACATCGTCAACGGGGTTCTACTCAAAAGCATACCACTACAATCACCGTTTTTAGCTAAAATCCTTCCTCCAAACTCTTGGCAAAGCAAAAGAATTGGCACAGTTGGTGTCAAAATGCCCGAAGGATCGATTAAAGAGTGATACTGGATGGATTAAGTAAAATGAAACAACAACAAAAAAAATTTCAAGGAAAAAATATTCAATGCATCAAGACTGACATTCGGCTATAAACAAAAATCCTATATGCAGACAATGCTAAGACAATCAATCAAGAAAACACATGAAAGTGCGGTAAAGAAACGCAATAAAAGCCATTATGGGGAAGAAATGTTTCCAACTAGGTTCGCCGATCTCGCCGACCTGCCGTAATCTTGATATTATCCTGTTCCATGACCTTTACCAACAACACGGAGCATGTGAAACAAAAGGCAAGGCATCCAGCAACAAAGTGAATGACAATCCTATCAAACAGAGAAACAAACATGCCCCTTGCACAATAGAAATTGTGTTTGTTATCTGTATTTCAAGCGATCAACTAACCATGACTTAAATTACCATTTCCGTGTAAGGTCCACGAAGTTTATATGCACATGCTTATCAAAATATTGGACGTTTTTGCAAACAAAATAGTAAAAAGGTAGAAAAGAAACATATACGTGTACTTGAAAGAAGATATTATATTGATTTTGATAAATCAGCCTGTGAATAAGGCATTTACATTTGGAAGCAAGTAATTACAAAATCAAAGCAAACAAGTGTTTACAAATGGCAATGTGAATGTGACTATCCATCAAGTCCCAACTCTGCTATGACTCTTATGACTCTCATCTTCCTGCTTTCAGACAGATCATTCTTGGATTAGCCTCGAGCTTATGCTAGGCAATGGATCAAAGGAAAGAAATAAAGGAACTCATGTTGAGCGTAGTCATTTGATTTAAGTCCCTAACTTTTTCCTGAATCTCCCTTTCGGGTTTTCGATTCACCAGGACACCCTCTTTTTGCCTAAACCTCCCTTTCGGGTTTTCAGTTTAGCGGGTTTTCATTATTATTTTTTACGCAAAGTATTTTTTAACTACGTCAGCATTCACATGGAGAAGGTGTCATCGCTCCTCTAGAGAAAACTTTTCTGACCACGAAAGGACCTTCATAAGTTGGAACCTACTTTCCCCTGTGATCTCCCTGTGGAAGAATTATCCTTTTTAGCACAAGGTCACCTGGCTTGTAACATTGAGGCCGTACCCTTTTATCAAAAGCTTTCCACATCCTTTGCTGATATATCTGACCATGACATACAACCGTCAACCTCTTCTCGTCAATAAGTTCCAGTTGATCCAGCCGATTCTGTACCCTTTCACTTTCATCCAGCTCAACATCTCTCATGACCCTAAGAGAAGGAATCTCGACTTCTACTGGCAATACTGCTTCCATGCCGTAGACTAAAGAAAATGGGGTTGCCCCAGTCGAAGTACGCACAGTGGTGTGGTAACCATGCAAAGCGAAAGGCAGCATCTCATGCCAATCTTTATAGGTTACCACCATCTTCTGTACGATCTTCTTAATGTTCTTATTGTCCGCTTCGACAACACCGTTCATCTTTGGTCGGTATGGGGAAGAGTTATGATGCTTGATTTTGAAAGACTCATAAAGCTCCTTCATCATTTTGTTGTTTAAATTAGACCCATTATCGGTAATGATATTTTCAGGCACTCCGTAGCGATTGATAATATTGTGCTTAATGAACTGTGTTACCACTTGCTTGGTGACATTGGCATAGGATGCAGCTTCGACCCACTTTGTAAAATAATCAATTGCAACCAGAATGAAATGGTGCCTGTTGGACGCATTCGGTTCAATATTGCCGATCATATCAATTCCCCACATCACAAACGGCCAAGGGGAAGTCAAGACATTCAAAGGTACTAGTGAGACATGCACCTTATCAGCATAGACTTGACAATTGTGGCAAACCCGTGCATGATTGTAACAGTCAGTCTCCATGGTGGACCAATAATAACCTGCTCGCAGGATCTTTTTAGCCATGGTATGCCCGTTGGAATGGGTCCCGAAATCACCTTCATGTATATCCTCAATGATTCTAGCCGCTTCCTTCTTGTCAACACATCTGAGCAGTAAACCATCATGATGCCTTCTATACAACACACCACCACTGAGAAAGAACTTGGCTGGAAATCTTCTCAAGAACTTCTTATCTGTGACGGATGCCTCTTCAGGGTACTCTTGTGTTTCAAGATATCGCTTAACGTCATAAAACCAAGGGTTACCATCTGGTTCCAAACTGGCCTCAAAACAAAAAGCTGGCTCACTCAAACTTCTGATGGTAATGGAAGGTGTCTCATTAGCCCACTTAACCTTGAACATGGAGGACAAAGTTCCCAGTGCATCAGCTAGATTGTTTTCTTCTCTGGGAATGTGCTCAAACGTGATCTCTTCAAAGTATGGAATCAACTTCATAACATGATCTTGATAGGGAATTAGGTTCTGATGGCGAGTCTCCCAATCTCCATTAATCTGGCTGATAACAAGATTGGAATCCCCGTAAACTTTCAAAAATTTGATGCGTAGGTCGATCGTTGCTTCAATGCCATAAATACAAGCCTCATACTCGGCCATGTTATTAGTGCAATCGAAACAAATATGAGACGTGAAAGGAATGTGGTATCCCTCGGGAGAAGTGATAATAGCTCCGACACCGTTGCCCATGGCATTGGAGGCACCATCAATGACAAGCATCCAATGTGATCGCGGCTCGGGTCCTTCGTCTGGGTCTAGCATGTTACAATCCTGAATATAAACAATTTCCTCATCTGGAAAATCAAACTTCATCGGTTCATAATCGTTCATGGTCTGATGAGCAAGATGGTCGGACAATACACTACCCTTAATTGCTTTTTGAGTAGTGTATTGGATATCATATTCGGTGAGTATCATCTGCCAACGGGCTACCCTACCTGTAAGAGCTGGCTTCTCAAAAATGTACTTGATTGGATCCATTTTGGATATCAAGTAGGTGGTGTGAGTTAACATGTATTGCCTCAAACGTTTGGCGGACCATGCACAACAAGTCTTTTCTATCAATGAGTACCTCGACTCGCATTCCGTAAACTTCTTACTCAGGTAGTAAATAGCCTGCTCTTTCTTCCCCGTCTTGTCGTGCTGACCGAGGACACAACCCATTGAGCTCTCCAACACAGTTAGATACATGATTAGTGGTATTTCTTCCACCGGAGGCATGAGTATCGGAGGTTCCTACAAATATTCTTTTATTTTGTCGAAGGATTTCTGACAATCCTCATTCCATTTCACTGTCTTACTTTTCTTCAACAACTTGAACATAGGTTCACAGGTGGTTGTGAGATGAGAAATAAATCTAGAAATGTAGTTTAACCATCCCAAGAAACCACGTACTTCCTTCTCAGTCCTTAGTTCAGGCATTTCCTATATCGCTTTTACCTTGGTCGGGTCCACCTCGATACCTTTTTCACTTACGATAAAACCCAACAGCTTGCGGATCTCACCCCGAAGGTGCACTTATTCGGATTCAACCTCAGCAAGAACTACCTCAGTCTCTCAAACAATTTTATAAGATGAACAATATGTTCCTCTTCCGTTTCAGACTTAGCAATCATATCATCCACATATACCTCAATCTCTTTGTGAATCAAATCATGAAAGAGAGTGACCATGGCGCGCTGATATGTTTCCCCGACATTTTTCAAACCAAACGGCATCACTTTATAATAGAAAGTTCCCCAAGGCATGATGAATATTGTCTTCTCCATATCCTCCGGGGCCATCTTAATTTGATTGTAACCCGAAAAAGCATCCATGAAAGAAAATACTTTGGAATGAGCAGTATTATCGACCAACACATCAATATGCGGAAGAGGGAAATCATCTTTAGGGTTGGCTCTGTTCAAGTCCCTATAATCCACACACATTCTGACCTTACCATCCTTCTTGGGCACAGGCACAATATTTGCAATCCATGGTGAATAATTGACGACCTTTAAGAAATTTGCGTCCAACTGCTTCTGGACTTCCTCTTTGATCTTCTTGGATATCTCAGGATGAGTTCTTCGGAGCTTTTTCTTGACAGGGGAACAACCTTCTTTGAGTGGTAGTCGATACCCAGGCATATCCTCATAAGACCAAGCGAAGATATCGGAATACTCACGGAGTAGCCCAATCAATCTACTTTCTTCGAGATCTGCCCCTATCTTGACCTATCTTCTTACCTCTTCTGTGTCAATATTCACCACCTCAATCGTATCCTGATTCGGCTAGATAACCTTCTCCTCTTGTTTTAACAATTTGCTAATTCCTCGGGAAGATCACAATATTCATACGCTTCTTCTTCAACTTGATAAATAGGAGTATCAAAGTCATAATGAGCCATAACAGAGTTGTTATCAATAGAATCGGTGGTGGAAGTGCATCTGCATGAATGACATTTTGGCGTTTTTTAGTGACAGTGTGTGAAAAGAGAAACATTTCCATTTAAAAATAAAAAGAAAAAGAAGCAAAAATTTGAATGCAAAAACGTCCTTTATTTCATGATAAACATGGAAAATAAACATGGTGACCCTATACAAATGATCCACTACGCCTTGGGCAGAGCGTATGAATTATGATATGATAATAAAAGAAACAAGAAAATTACTCCTCAGCGCTTGAAACTTGGATAACATCCATAGAAGTCCAATTGTTGAATGTCTGGCCTAGAATACTCGGACGAATCCAATCTTCGATATTGTAGCCATCAGCCCTCTCGTCGCCAACTGCACTGACGTGTCCTTCTTGAGTAGCACAAGGACGGGAAAACTTCACAGGAGTAGATAAACTAGATGCTCTGGGAGTTGCACTTTGCTGACCTGGGCTAAAACCAAGACCAAATTTATCAAAATTTGGAGTAACATCCAGCACCTGACCCCAACCTTCAGGGTTACCACCTTCCACCACAGCTCTTGCATCCTTGAGAGAAGACATAATAGTTTTCGGTTTCCCTTTCTGCTCTGGAGGAGGAAAATTTACAACATGGACTGTCTCAAATTCCTGAAATGGAGTCTCATGTATCTCGCCTTCAACTTCAACATAGAGGAATGATGTCAAATGACTCACGATGTACTCTTCCTCACCGCACACAGTTATCACCTTTCCCTCTGCAGGATACTTGAGTTTCTGATGAAGAGTAGAAGTGACTGCTCTTGCTCTATGAATCCACGGCTTCCCCAATAAACAATAATACATTGGCTGTATATCCATCACGAAAAAGGTAGCCGTGAAGGTGCGAGGACCAAACTTGATTGGTAACTCCACCTCCCTAAACACTAACCTTCGAGACCCATCAAACGCCTTCACCATCAAATCACTAGGGCGCAGCTCCAGTCCAGAATAATCAATCTTCATCAATGCTGATTTGGGCAATACATTCAATGATGATCCGGTATCTACCAAAACCCGGGATAAAGTAGTGCCCCTGCACTCCATTGAAATATGCAATGCTTTGTTATGGTCTGGTCCCTCCGGAGGAAGATCAAAATTTGTGAAGCCCAAACCATTCCCGGCAGATATATTAGCACAGACATTCTCAAACTGATTGACTGTTATCTCATGCGGCACGAACACACTCTTTAACAACTTCATCAAAGAATTTCTGTGAGGTTCTGAATAAATCAACAGAGACAAGATAGACATCTTAGAAGGAGTATGGCTCAGATGATCAATTATGCTATAATCACTCTTTCTGATAATTCGCATCAACTCTTCAACCTCATCGGGAACTGAAGAAGCCTCTGGTATCAGAATTGATTGAGACACATTGGCTGGCGTAACCCTGGGATTACCAATCGTTACCTGTTGTTTTCCTTTTTCTCTTGCGGAAGCATCTTCCGCATCTTGCATATTAGAAGGACCAAATACTCTTCTGCTTCTAGTCATTCGACCCACACCAGAAAAGTTATGAACTTCCTCTTTATTATCTTCAGCGCGTTTGTCCTCAGACACACGGGTGCTAACCTCCTGCTTCACCCCAAGGTAATAAACATCAGCACTGTAATGCCATGGGACCTCCTTCTCACTGGTATACGGCATGGGACCAGGTACCGTAATCATCAAAGGAGGTGCCCTAGATGGGGCAGGAATGCGCACAAGGGTGTAAGGAATAGATACCACAACAACATCTTCTTCAGTAACCTTGCAGTAGCTCGGTTTCCTAACAAACTGTAGGGAACCCTCCTTTATCATCAATTGGATACCGGCTTTTAAATCATCACAGCCCTTTGGTTGCTCTTTACACTTGGCACACTCTGAAGCACAACCCGGACAAATAGAATTGTCAAGCAAATACCTCTTAACATAGCACAACGGAGTAGTTACTTGTTCCACATTCATGATTAAATTCAACACTTCACCATTATCATCAATCATATTAACAAGACCCCCTCCATGCCTATGCATCGGGTTTTGAGTAACATCCAGACCAGTCACTAGAGTAAACTCAATTGCCTTAGCATCCAACAAGTCTTGTATTTTGCACTTCAACGCAAAGAAATTGTCAGTAGAATGGCCCACTCCGCCCGAATGGAATTCACATTAGCATCATAGTTAGGAGGAAGTCTTGCGGGTGATGGTGGCATATTTCTCAAACTGATCAACTTCAAATCAAGCAGGTGGTGGAGTGCTTCAGCAAGGGTTACTGGCAAGGGATCAAATTTCCTCGGCTGTCTCTGTTGTTGATTATTATACTGACGGGGGGCATCTTGTTGCCTTTGTTGCTGAGGCACTATATTCGGTCTTTGCTGCTGAGGGGCATTAACAGGAATAGAAATAGAATTGATTTGTTAGTGCTGACCATCCTCTCTTCTTCCTCTATGAGATTAAACCGCGCTTGCGTTGCCTTCCCTTTTCTTAGGGTATATGTTAAATGGTTTCTTACTGCCCCCTAATGATCCACTAGAACCTCCAATCTGAATTTTCCCCAATTTCAAACCTACCTCAATTCTTTCACCAGCTATAACCAAGTCTGCAAATCCTGCCAAAGTACTTCCTATCATGTGCTCGTAAAATGGCCCTTGCAGGGTACTCATAAACATATCAATGAGTTATCTCTCCATGAGTGGAGTTTGAACCCTCGCAGCCAACTCACGCCACTTCTGAGCGTATTCCTTGAAAGATTCTTTTGGTCTCTGTGACATATTCTGTAACTGAGTGGGATTAGGTGCCATATCCACATTGTATTGATAATGTTTGACAAAAGCCCGAGCAAGATCATTCCAGCAACGAATATGAGTTTTCTCCAACTTCATGTACCACTCCAGGGATGCCCCAGATAGGCTATCCTGGAAAAAGTGAATCAAAAGCCCCTGATCCTTAGTATGCACTGACATCTTTCAGAAATAAGCAGTTTCATGAGTAACAGGACATGACGTTCCGTTGTACTTTTCAAATGTTGGAGGTTTGAACTTCGGAGGAACTTTCACCCCAGACACCAACCCGAGATCATTAGCATCCATACCCAGAACTCTTTGCCCTTCCACAACCTTCAAACGTTCTTCCAATAACCGATACTTCATATCCTCAATCTGAACCTCCAGCTCTGAACGCCGAACAGAAAACTGATCTTCATCCTGATCAAAGTTATAATCCTGCTCCTGATAATTCCTTACATCGCCCTGGTTAATTCTTCTGTTCCCCACAAGACGTGGTCCAGGAGACGGGGGAAACTGCCATACGTTGCGCACAAAAGGGTTTCCAGGCATCCCGTGAAAATTTACAGCAGGCTGATCTTACACATCCCCCAATACTACAGAAATGTCCTGATAGAGCCCTTGATTTCCACCATCCCCTGGATAGAGGCGTTGGTTGTTAACAATGGCAGCTAGTTCCTCCTGTCGGTGATTCACATTGGTGATGACCTCCATGAACTGAGTCATCTGAGTATCCATCTGGGCCCTCATTTCAGCGAGTTCAGCTTGAACTTGTTCCATTTGTCTTGGCAAATTGTTTCTGGTGGAATACTGATGAGTAGTCGTCTTGAATTCTGAATAAGAAAAGCAGAAGAATAAGAATACCGTCTTGAGATAACCTGTAATGTTATGAAATGCATGATGTGCATGATATGTTTGTCATTTCCAGATATTCAAGAGTCCTTTTATTCATCAGTCATGGCGTGCGACCAAAAATAACCAAGCATACAATCAAAGGAAAAGGATAATAAGATAAACACTTCAATTATTTACAAACAAAGAAACGTCCTTCAAGTGATTTCGGACAATTAAGAGTGAAATGATAAACAACTAAATATATGTCTTAACAAGAAACAAAGAGAACTGAATAATAACAACGATCAAATGGTCCCTTCCAACAATTATGGGGGTGACCAAATACACAAAAAGTAATAATAGAACTAAATCTCCGGAACAAGACATGCTTCAAGGTGTTGACAGTACTCTTCAAGTCTGGATTTCTCCTTCAAAAGTTGTGATGCGACCACCTTACTTTCTTGGAACCGGTCTTCTAAGACACGCTTTTGGGCTACTTCCTTCTTAAGCTGAGCATCTTTGTCTTTGATCTATTTCTCCAAGTTCTAAATCTTCTTCCTGTAGCTATTCTCAGATACCTGAAGCTTCCGACACTCTTGCTGAGTTTTACTCAATTCTTCTTCCATTTCAGCATGAGACCTCTTCCTAAAACTGGTTGCATCAGAAGTTTACCTTAAGCTTCCTTGAGTTTGCGAGCTAAGTCAGCCCTTTCTTGATCTACCCAATAGAGTTTCATCCCCGCCTCACGGTCTTTTGCACGAAGCTGGATGTTCTCAACATGAACCTGGGTGAACATCTCGGTTGATATCGTGTTACTCAAAACAGTAGGAGGTTGCTCATATAGAGGAGCCGACCTTGCAAATGGTAACCGCAAGATCTTAACCCTGGCTTTAATCCAATCCAGGTAAGAAACCCTAGCAATAGGAACCTTCTTTCCCAAAGTAGTTCTATCCTTCTTGTGAATTCCCTTCCAAGCACTTGTCACCCTTTTCAACATCACAGGATCACTTCCTCCAGCAAAATACGCTGATTCAGACACCTCCTCAACCTTTGGCGGTCTATCCATTGGATATCCCAATTGACGATAAGCAAGCACATGATTATAGTTGATACACCCCTTAGTTCCTATGAGGGGAACATTAGGGAAATCTCCACAGCTAGCGATAACACTTCGTATATCCCCCATGTCCTAATTCCACCGGATATCAAATGAAGTAAGGTTGACAAGCCTTGATGACCATCAGAGAGAATGTATGGTATCCACGAAAGGGCCACTTACCGGTAGATGCAACTTAAACCATTGATATAACATTGAATGACATAAGCTTACATTACCTCCTTTTCCATGTCTGGAATGAATGGTGTAAAGAGTATCTGCCAAGAGTGTCGGTACTGGGTTCTTGTTTCTAAAAACACAAATAGCCGTCAAATCCACAAAATTTCTCTGGCTAGGGAAGAGGATGATCCCGTACATCATGAGAGAAAACAGAGAGCTGAAGTCATTCCAATTCCCTTTGTTTTCCCAGTCTTCAGCTTTCTTCACTAGAAAATCCAAATAAAACCCTCTAGTATCCTCACTTGACTTCCAATTGTCTTTCACCTCTTTCCAACTCAAGTGAAGAATTTCAGAAATAACTTCGAACTTCGGCTTCTCCGGAACTTGGACAAAAGGAACTTCATTGGACAACTTGATATTAAGTAGGTACGCGTACTCTTCTAGTGTGGGAACCAGTTGATAATCTTGAAAAGTAAAACACCGTAATTCCTTGTCATAGAACTGGAAGAGAGTGATCAAAGCCATTGGGTCAACTGGAGTGTGAAGGACTAGTAACAAATTGCCATAATTTTTGTTGAAATTATTCAGAATATCACCCTCCAGATATGAACTCGACCTCTTCAACTCGGACACATCGATGGTAGGAAACTGATAAGAGAAAGTATGTCTAGTGGGATCTTTAACACGAACTGAATCAAACTCATTTGAAGGGAGGCCAACCATTTCTGATAGAAAGAAGACCCTTGAATGTCCCTTGAAAATGACATGCGTATGCTAGTTATTTTTTATACATCATTTTTTAGAAATAAATATGCTATGATGCAAGATGACAGGATCAATCACACTGGATCATGGCTGGACCATTACAAAACATCACCACTCGAGATCAAAAGAAAATCCTGAAGCTTCAAAACTATCATGGGAACCTGAGTCACCTTCACAACACAAAGTCACCAATAATATCTGTACTTGTAAGAAAAGTTTTCCTGCCCCTCTCACGGGTGTAATCTAGGTCAAGGTAAGGTTAAAAGCCAAATCAGAGTACAGGAGCTCTAATGTCGGTATCATCATACGATAACACCTATCTGAACTACCTCTGAAGTCATGGGTCTCATGGTCAGGTCTACAAAGCATCTGCCTCATAGCTGCCAAGGCCACTCTATGCCTAGTTCCTATGGAATTCACTCATAGCCTGGGTACGAGGCCTTTTACCTCATGGAACAACCCACCCACCAAGAAATCCAGAATCCAAACAGTCCATCCAAATCCAGTATGCAGAAAGTAAAGCGCACATAAGATGCAATGCAAACAGGTAAATATGCAAAGCGGTAAAATAAACACCCAAAAAGAAAACAATCAAGAGCTAGGACCGACTCCGGGATGGACCAGCAAGAGGTCAACCTGTCCCCAGTGAATTCGCCAGCTGAAACAACGCAGCCGGAACCTGTCATCTTGATGTAATTAAACATCAATGAAGTCGCCACCGAACGTCTTTTATCCCACCGAAAGGGAAAGGTAAACATCGAGAAAACCTGAAAGGGAGAAATCACAGTCTTTCGACCGAGAGATCGGGTAAGGGAGTCTGTTACGCGAGGGGAAGGTATTAGCACCCCTCACGTCCGTAGTACTCTACAGTATCCACTCTTGTTGTCTAATCTAATGGGTGTGGTCAAATCCTATGTCTATGGCTTAAAGTTAAAAAGGGAATGCATACGAAAGAAAAGAAGAAAACAATGTAGGGAAAATAAAAGTTATGCTCGGTTGGGCCCTATCCCAATGCCTACGTATCCAACCAACCAACCAAAACACAAACCAACCAAAACATATAAGGGAAACTAAAAAACACAAACCAACCAAAACATATAAGGGAAACTAGCCTAGCACTATCCCTAGTGTTATCATACAATGATTAATCCTAAAGTAGAGGATAAAGGAAAACCCTACCCTAATTTACATGCAATGAGAGCGAAGTCGTGATCTCAATTTCTAAATTAAGTGACTCATCGATCAACAATTAAAGAAGAAAAGCAATAAACATCCTATACGGAACATGCACTGAGAGTGAAGTCGTGATCTCAATTTCTAAATTGAGTGACTCATCGATCAACAATTAAAGAAGAAAAGCAATAAACATCCTATAGGGAACATGCACTGAGAGCGAAGTCGTGATCTCAATTTCTAAATTGAGTGACTCATCGATCAAAAGAAAACACAACACATGTATCAGACAACAAAAACAGAGGGCCTCCTGACATATATCAGCAATAGAGGTCCCATAATGCAATCAAAGAACTATGCCAAAATGAAAATGGAAGAAAGGAAATAGTGTAATACCAAACAGATAACTAACTGTAGCAACTGAGTAAGAATAAAAAGAAACCCAGAGAAAATTCAAGCAAGCTCAAGGAGAAAAGTGTTCTACTGTCTCCTTCACTCCAGATGCAAACAAATGGTGTTAGCTTGATCTACTCCCTTTACTGAAGCTGAATCCACAAGAATTTTGAAGAAAACACCAAGGAATTGAGAGAATCGAAACAAGTTGCAGAAGAAGAGTGTAAATCTCATATATGAAATTCTTGAAAATGGCACGCTCCCCCCTTCTAACCTGACTTGCTTCTTCTTATATAGAGTTTATAGAGGAGCATACAAGTGGAAATGTGACCTCAAAGCCGTTGGAGAGCAGGATTGGAAATTTTGGCCAAAAATGAAGTGTGCACAGAATCAGGTGATTTGTTCGTGCATTCTTTAGCCTCTTATGCTTTTTGTGGGCCAAATCAATTCAGAAGATCATGCGTAGAATCTTGGCCCTTAATTCCATCTTATCAGAAAGTGTTGGAGTTTTTGCAATTTTGGGCAAGTTTGTGATTTTTCCAATCCAACAAGTGCAAAATCAAGTGTGGCACGAAATGGTGGGTGTGATGGGCCTCAGCATGTTGCGAATTATTCATGGGCTGGATTAGAAACAAAGAGAATGGCTGAAACTTGAGTTCTCATGCATTGACCATTTTGCATTTTTGTCAAGTTTCAATAAAATGCTTCAAAATTCCAAAGTCCATAACTTGCTCATACTTTTGAATTTTGACACAAATAAGCACAATTTGGAAAGGTATTGAAAATATCTACAATCTCTTAGTTTTGAGTTTTTGCAATTGAACCCATTAAGGTCCTCAACATTTAGCTTGAAATTAATTAATTTTGGAAGATAACCTATAATTTTGGTGACTTCAAAAGGCCATAACTCCTTATTCCTTTTCAATTTGGACATGATACCAAAAGGAGATGAAAGATCATCCTCTTAGCTATCCAAGCATATTTAATTTTCATTTTCTTGATCAAAGGTGAATAAGATATGAATTTTTGAAATTAAGTCCTTATTTTCCAAAATTAGAAACTTTTAGGGTTTCTTCAAGAACAAGTTTCTACCCAAACCTCAATCTCTCTGATCCAATGACCAAAATGGACTTTAAATATGAAAAGTACATCCTTGAATTGATGGTTGGCCAAAAATTCACTTGGTCAACCTTGACTTTGACTGATTTTGACTAAAATGACCATTTTACCCCTCTGAATCAATTGATTCACTTCCTTTCAAAATTGATGATAAAAACTTCAAGCATATGATCTTCCAAACATAAATAGGCCATGTGAAAAGTTTCACTTAAAAATTCTTAATAAATCTTGATGAAATCCCAAACCCTAATTTATGTCAACACCTTAGGAGACTGATGAATCATCTTCAAAACTTCAAATCCTCTATGCATCTTGACCAATTCCTTGCACAAAGACTTTTCAAATACCAATGAGATGTTGTAACTTCCAAATCAAGACTTGTACATTGATCAATATCCTTGATCAAGCAAAACCCTAATTTTGACTGGTGAATCAAAAGAGTGATTCTTCTTATAATCAAACACAAACTTCAATCCTCTGATGATCAAAAGAAATGGATGAAATATCTTAAGATATGCAATAACTTTTGAGCTTGAAATATCCAGACGTTTAGATGATAAGATTCTACTTGAGCAACTTGTCAATGCAAACAACCTTCAAGGCTTGAGGAAGACTTGATAACCAAAGTACTTTGATCTCATCACAATGTATGAATGCAATGCAATATGATATTCATGATGAAACATAAGCCAAAATCAAGAGGGTTAATTTGGGGGGTGCAACAATGTCATTAGGTAAAAATGATTCAATTGGACTCTTTAGATCATGCCTTAAACCAATTGATCATTTGCTAGGTCAAAAATCAGAAATTTCCCTTTTCCCAGTCAAAACCCTAATTTTGACCATTTTGCCCTTTTGGAGATTTGATCAAATTTCTTGAGGAGTTGTGGTCTAAACTTGATCAAATTATACATATGAGTTTTAAATTTTGATGTGGATAAAAAATTATGAAGTTTTACTGTAAATTGACCATAGTTGACTTTTTCCCCAACACAATTGATTTTTAGGTCAACTGTTCAATTGACTGATCAAAAGTGTGATCCAAGGCTTGAAACTTGACATGAGCAATCTTGGGGGTCCATAATGATCTATGAAAGTTATATGAAGAATTTGAAGTTAAAAAATCCTTGTGTAATCTCAAACCCTAATTTTGGTCATCAGTGTATAAGGAGGTGTCTTGAGCTGATCAAACCCTAGTGCAGTCTTGAGGCTAAAGAGAACTTGTGAGAAAATTCTTGAGTGAGAGGGAAAATTTTGGGGTACAACACTATGTCTTAATGCATAAGATGATTTTGTGATTGGCTTATTATGATGTAAGTGTATATGATGAACTGTTGTTGCTATGATTATGCCATGTTGTATTATGAAGTAAATGATGCTATTATGATGAATGAAGTGATGATTGTGTGTTTGATGTTGTGATACGGTGGGAGAACTGACTTGAGGTTTCGCGTTTGTGTTCGCACTTGTTCGCTTTAGCAAGAGTCACCACCGACTTTTTATTTTATCCTAAGGAAAGGTCAAAAAGCACAGGAAAGACCTTTGAGATGTTCTCTTGGATTCGAGGGGTAGATTATGAAAAGAGAAGGTGCTAGCACTCTTTTCATCCATGGTTTTCCATGGGCTCTTAGTTACTTGTTTTAGATCACTTGCCTTTGCTTTTCAACTGTTTGAAATGGTGCTTTGTGTGTGTGGTTTTGAAAATGCTTTGAAAAAGAGGCCTTGTCTAGGCAACCTTTGTAATGATTCTTGTTTGAATATATACAAAGGTGTGTGTCTTTTTGAAAAGATATTTCAATGTTTTGAAAGTTTTTTTTTGAAATTGTTTTGAAGTTATATTGTGAAGTGTGTTTGAAAATGGCAAGGATGTTTTGCAAGCTTTTGATCATGTAACTAAGAGTTGTCTACCCTATTTTACTCAAAGATCTTTCTCATGCTTTTAACCCTTTTAACAGTGTTGTTTCACCATTGTATTTGATGAACAACCTTGTATTAAAATGTTTAAACAGGACAGACGCGGGTCATCGTATACAATCATTGAAAGCAACTTGTGAGACGCTCTAGCAATTTTTTAAGGGACGAGATCGTTTTATCGAAGGCAACATCGAGGGTCATCGAGGGACTACGATCTTTGTTTATCTAAGGGACATTTGCTAGAGTGTCTTGTGTTCGAGGGACATGATTTCATTTTCCGAGGCAACAAGCGAGGTTACCCTAGAGGTGCAAGTGTGCATTGTGTTTGTCATTTTCATGCATTTGTCTTGTATTAGGTCATCTAGAGATTGATTTTAGACTTTCACAGACAAACCCTAATCTCTAATCATGGCATAATTTAAAAGTATAAAGTGCGAGAATTAAATTCTAAGCTATTACAAAAGAGTATCCGGGGATGGGGGTACAATTATTTACAAATGGGGATGAGTCTCTCAAGAATAATAATGTCCCAAATCTTATGGGTTACAACTAAATCGAATCGACGCAATTCGAATATTAACAAATTGTAACAAAACATAAAAATAAAGAGAATCAAAAGTATTATGAGATGCATGTATTTATTTACAAATGATCAAATAAAATTTAACCTAGTGAAGATTAAGTATGATTATTATTATTTTGTGTTTTATTAATTATGAAAAGCAAAGTTTTAAAAGAAAGAAAAATTATTTTAATTAAAGTTTCTATTATTATTGTATTTTAATAAATGTAACAAAATAAAATAAAAAAAGAAAAATTATATGTGAGAAAAATCAAAATAAAAATTAAGCTATTAATTGTTTCTTATTATTAACAAAAAAAATCATTTAGAAAGAAATAAATGAAAGAGTACTTGTTTAAAAATTTAAAAGAAAAAGGATAATGGGCCTTATGGAAATGTTTTTGATGGCCCAAAGGAAGATAAGTTCATATGGGAAGAAAATGAGGGGAGGTATACGCAGGAACATTTGGGCTTAGCATACTTTGTTTGGGGCGAAGGCCCAACTGAGGCGTACAATGTTTTTTAGGGTTTGCTCATTTGATTAGGGTTTGGAACTTTGGCCTCAGCGGCGCCTCTTCTCTCATCTTCTTCGTTTCTCTCATCTCTCTCAAGCGCTGATTCTCTCTATGTCCTAGGTTACCAGAGCGCCACCTCCTCTCACTTTCTCTCCTCTCACAACGACCCACAGTTGTGGTTTGAATGGTACAAGTTTTATTCTTGTTTTGATTATTAGGTTTTTCTCTTTTACAGTTGTATTCGTTTGTTTGAGTTTTGCTTATATTCTTGTTTCATCCTCTAATCCATGGTTATTATGTCTAAGATGCAGTGTAAGGGGTGAGAAAAACTTACCTTAAGAGATCTTTTTGAAAAAAATGGAGGGAGAGGGGAATGGGTCGGACCGGCGGCGCTCTCGGTGGCCGGAACGGAGGATGGATATGATGGTATCTTGCTTGCTTTACTAGTATCTCTGTATTTCTTTTGAATGTTTGATGATGAGCTTTTCTAAAAACTGCTTATGTTGCTTCCGAAACCCCTTTGAATAGCTTCTAATTTTCTCTTCCTCTTTCTTCTGGGTTATTTGATGTCGATGATGAGGATGCTCTGAGATTTATTTATATTTGTTAGTGATGAATATTCTGAAACTATGCTCTTTTCTATCACTTCTGAACCTCTTCCTCTTCTTTGTTAATGATGAACTTGGTTTCTGAAATAATTTGCTCTTTGCTTGTACTGAGTTTGATGATGAATTTGGCTTCTGAAAACTGCTTATCTGAACTGAGTTTGATGATTTTGTTGATTCTCTTCCTTCCTCTGAGTGTTTGTTAATGATGAAAGATCTGAAACTTATTGTTTGAACTGTTTTTTTTATGGTTGATGGAGCTTGTGATTTTTGTGTTGATGATAGCTAGACTGTGTTCGTAGTTTATGTAGTTTTTGGCCCAAACAGGTTTGGGAGTTTGGTTTGTGGTTGAATCTGTAGTTTTGTTATTTTTTATGCAGATCTGAGTTTGTTTTTTGAGTGAGCAAGTTTGAGCTTGTTTTTGGTAAGCAAGTTTGTGCTTGTTAGAGTTACATTTTTAACACTGCAAGTTTGTTGTTTTGAGAGGAAGTTTTGGCAGGTTTGAAGGTTTGTTGATGGCTGGTGTTGGAAACAGGCTTGCTGTTAGTTTGATTTGCTTGATGTAGTTTTGCAGACTTGTAATGCAGGTTTGCAAGTTTTGGCTTGCTTCATGTGGGAAGCAGGTTTGTGGTTTTGGTTTAATGTTTTCAGGTTTTTGTAAGTTGGGTAAGTTTTGGTTTTGAGAGTTTGATTAAGGTAAGCAGGCTTGTTGGTCTGTAGCTTTGTTTATGGGTAAACTTGGCTTGTAGACTTGATTTTTACAAGCAGGCTTGCAGGGTTTTTGTTTGAGCTTGCAGTTTATGCAGGTTGGTGGTGTTGAGATGCAATTTTGCAATTTGTAAGGAAGGCTTGTGATTTTTGCAAGTAGGTTTATGAAATGCAGACTTGGGTTTGGCCTGAGTGTTTGTAATGCAGGTTTGAGTTGTTTTGGCTCAATGTTTTCTCTCTTTTTTACTGTGTTGACTCTTGGACTGTTATATATCTTTTGTGTTATATTTTCTACATTTTACAGCCTGCTTTTGCCAAAACTGCAAACCTCTTCACTAGGTCTTCTCTTTCTCTCTCTCTCTAAGCACTTTTGCTTATTATTTTAATTCTGAAAAATTGGCTGTCTAGAAAATGATGAAAACCTTTTGACAGGTTTTGACTTGTCAAGTGAATTACCTCTTGCTGTCTTGCTTTTGTCTGCTGTATTTCTGTTTTCATGCTGCATTACCATATTTATCCAATTTGCCTTGTAACTTGGTTTTGGGCAATTTGTTCTGTAGCTGAATATGGGACTTTGCTTGCTGTTGTATTATTCATTTGCTTGACTTACACCTTGGCAGTTTTGGCGCCTGTTTGTCTCTTTAAATTTGTGACTTAGTTTGGTTTGGCTGCCATGTTTGGTTTGCTTGGTTAGACAGTTTGTAACTCAGCATGCTTGCATTTTTCAATTTGTATTTTAATTTTCTCTTTGTGAACCAAGAAGAGAAATCTTCTTGTGATTTGCAGAGAGAAAAATAAAGCGTGACGAAAATAGGCAATCTGATTCTAGACGGCCATTTTTAATGATGACTTTTTTTCTTCTTTTCATTTGAAAATTCTTGTGCTGATTTTCTTTTCTTTCTTCTTTTCCAGGTGGATGCATCTTGGTCAATAGCAGAAGTAGTAGAAGCCAAAGATTTTAGGAGATTAGGCTTAGCTTTATTATTTTTTCATTTATTGTAAACAAATATTATTGTAAATACTGTAAGTTGTAAATTTACAATATTCAGATAAATTTTGTAACAATATTTGAAAATAATAAAGAAAGTCTTTGTCAAATATCTTCAAATCTTTCCTTGCATTGTTTATTTAATTATTTAAGGCTCTTAAATCAAAATAATTGGAACTGTATCCCAATAATTTTAATTTAGATAAAATAAATAATCAACAAACTTTGCAGTCTCGTAACCTTGCATTACTCACAATACGCGTGGTATTCCAATTAACATATGCGTTGTACAGTTAAACAAACAAGCATCCCATAGACCTTTCACTCCACTGATCAAGCAAATGACTTAAGGTTCCAAACAAAAGTCTCAGCTTTTATCCCAGATAACCAGGCCTTGAGAAACAAACAGTAAACTTGAACAAGCGTGAAAACAACGTAACAGTTAACTGAATTTCAGAGGATTCAGTTTCTTCTGATAAATGCGAGCGAAAACCCTAATCTAGGATTTGCCAAAGAAAGATCTGTCCAATCTTCAAAAAATTAGAGAAAACCCTAATTCTGGATTGACTGATAAAGAAAAGTCTGTTTGACCGAATCTTGAGCCAATCTTAAAAATCAGAAAAAACCCTGGGGTTGTGATTTCTTGGGAAAAAGGGAGCGCAAATTTTGGGGTATAACAGTTGCCCCTGTTCAATCTTCTTGAACCTGAAGAGTTAGATTGGCGAGTTTGCCTTTCGCGACTCGAAGGTAAAAGATGATTGGACACTAGAGTGCCCATAAATTTGCAATCGTCAAAGCATAGTTGAGGGAATGGGCTTAAAGATGCCATTTGGAGATGTTACAGAATCTTGTCGGAGATGGGCTTAAAGATGCCATTGGAGAATGTTTGTAGAACTGTATGTTATAGGTGAAAGGATGAGTATTAAAAAGGTATCCGCGTTTGGAGCTTTCGTAAACTGTTTTCAGCGAGCTGAATCTGAACAAGCGATAGATTGACATCCTTGTTTGGAAGAACCCGTGAACTGTTTTCATGATTCTGGAGTTGAACAAGCAATAGATTAACATCCGTGTTTGGAGTATCCGTAAACTGTTTTCAGAAGTTGAGGTTGAATAAGAAATAGATTAACATCCGTGTTTTGAGAATTCGTAAACTGTTTTCAAAAGTTGAATTTGAACATACGATAGATTGACATCCATGTTTGGAAGTACCCGTAAACTGTTTTCAGAAGTTGAGGTTGAATAAGCAATAGACTAAAATCCGTGTTTGGAGAATCCGTAAACTGTTTTCAGAAGTTGAGGTTGAATAAGCAATAGATTAACATCCGTGTTTGGAGAATCCGTAAACTGTTTTCAAAAATTGAATCTGAACAAGCGATAGATTGACATCCATGTTTGGAAGTACCCGTAAACTGTTTTCAGAAGTTGAGGTTGAATAAGAAATAGATTAACATCCGTGTTTGGAGAATCCGTAAACTGTTTTCAGAAGTTGAGGTTGAATAAGCAATAGATTAACATCCGTGTTTGGAGAATCCGTAAACTGTTTTTAAAAGTTGAATCTGAACAAGCGATAGATTGACATCCATGTTTGGAGAATCCGTAAACTGTTTTCAGAAGTTGAGTCGAAGCCTTCTAATCTCATCCTTGAAAAGGGTAAAATATTAGCTGAAACACAAAGTTATGTTGCATGAAATGTATGATGCAATATATGTGTTATATCAATGTTTATGATTTATGAATGCAATGTATGTGCATGTAAGCCAATGAGCTGGTTCGCTGAGGAAAATAAATCCTGGATCGCTGGAGATAATAAAATCTTTGACCACTGTTGGAGAAAATAAATCCTTGACTGCCGTCGGGGATTGAAAATCCTTTGATCATTGAAAATGAGAAGTCCTGGGACCACTGTTGAAGAGTATGTGTGTCTTCAAGCTTCTTTTTTTTTTACAACCTCTGCGGGGAGAAGTTATATTGCATGGGAAAGTTAGGAGTTTGGGTTGTATGCCAATCTACTGGGGATTCCTATTTTGCTGTTTGAAGAGAACTCCGATGGGGAATATCTGAAAACTCTGTGGAGGAATAAGAATGAGAATCTTCATTCTGCTAGGGGAATTTACGCTGAGGACTCAAGAATGAGAATCTTTGACCTGCAGGGGATCTAAAATTCTGTGGGGAGTAGCCATACTGCTGGAGAGTAAGCTCGGGATCCTAGGAAAAGCTTATTCTTGTTCGGAAGAGGCTCAGTAGCTTAGGTTGTATGCCACTTTACCGGGGAAGCAAGAAGGAGGAACTCTGTTCTGTTAAGGATATCAGGGAAAAGCTGAATGGCTTCCGCTGGGGATTGGTAGCTCCAAGTTTCCTCTCTGTTAGGGGTCCTAGTGACGTGTTGATTTGATTGGCGACTTTACTGGGAAAAAGGTTAAAAATAACTTTCTGATGAATTATCTAGTTTGAAAGCAACTTTTCGAGAGAAGGGAAGAAGTTGGATGATCTTCACTGGTGTTCACAGGTTGGAGTTTTGTCTATGCTTGGGGAAGAAAGTTTCATTCTTACCGATGGTTTGTAGTTCAAAGTTCAGCTCTGTTGTTGGCTAAAAATTTGAATACTCAACTCCGATGGGGATGTTTGAAATTTAACTCTACTGGGGGTATTCCTTTCAAAGTTTTAGTTCTGCTTAGGAACCAGATGATGTATTTGCAGGGGATAGCCTAAAGATACTTTCCTACACTTCCATCCTATCAGTAATTATTCTTTCTCATTTTGTTTTATTTCTAAGCGGTGATTTCATTCAAATGCATATGCTCATTTAATAAATCATTGGACGTTTTCAAATAAAGCACAAGAGTAAAAAGAAAGAAAAGGCAGACAGTTTTCTGTACTTTGAAGTAACTTTGTATTAACTTGTGTAAGTATTTGTACAAAGGAGACAAACACCCTAGTAAGAGAATGTTGTCAAAAAGATGAGAAAAAATTTATACAAAGAAAGATGGCTATGTGTATAAATTCCATGGGGTTCCCATTCTGCTATAGCCTTCACAACTCTGAGTATCTTGTCCATTCGTTGCTTCGTCCGCAGATGATTGGATTGATCATAAGCTTTGGAGCTTGTCCGCGGAGAGATTATCCTTAAAGTGATCCAACGAGACATAGTCATACGCTTTGATTCCCTAACTTTTGCCTGGATCGCCTTTTCAGGTTTTCGATCCACCGGGAAACCCTTTTTTGCCCAAGTAGCCCTTGTCGGGTGTACAGATTTTTTGTTTATCCCAAATTTTTGCCTGAACCGCCCTTTCGGGTTTTCGATTCACCGGGATGCCCATTTTTGCCCAAGTCGCCCTTTCGGGTTTTCGACCTGTCGGGTCGTTTATGCGTAGTATCTTTTGACTATGTCTGCATTCGCAGGGTGTGGCAGGTCGTCACCGTCCATGGTAGTCAGGATCATTGCCCCGCCAGAAATGATGTTTTTGATCACAAATGGTCCTTCGTAAGTAGGAGTCCACTTGCACCTGGGATCACTTTGCGGCAAGATAATCCGTTTGATTACAAGGTCCCCAACTTGATATACTTGTCTCTTGACTTTCTTGTTGAAAGCCTTGATCATCCGTTTTTGATACGTCTGACCATGACAAATAGCAGTAAGTCACTTTTCGTCAATCAAGTTAAGTTGATCAAGACGGGTCTGAATCCAATCGTCTTCATTCAAACCAGCGTCCTTCATGATTATTAAGGAAGGAATCTGAACTTCTATAGGCAAAACAGCTTCCATGCCATATACCAAAGAGAAAGGTGTTGCCCCAGTTGATGTTCGTGCCATGGTACGGTACCCGTGTAGAGCAAACGGTAACATCTCATGCTAGTCCTTGTAGGTGACTGTCATCTTTTGAATGATCTTCTTGATATTTTTGTTTGTGGTTTCAACAAAACCGTTCATCTTTGGCCGATAGGGAGATGAATTGTGATGATAAATCTTGAACTGCTCTCACAGAGCGGTGATCATAGTTTTGTTCAGGCTTGTACCATTGTCTGTAATGATTCAGTCAGGAACACCGTACCGGCAAATGAGGTTCTGCTTGATGAAACGGGCAACCACATTCTTTGTAACAGAGGAGAAGGAAGCTGCTTCGACCCATTTGGTAAAGTAATCAATAGCCACCAGGATGAAGCGATGCCCATTGGATGCTGTAGGCTTGATCTCTCCAATCATGTCAATTCCCCACATTGCGAATGGCCAGGGAGCTGTTAGGACGTTGAGAGGAACCAGAGGGATATGCACCTTGTCAGCATAAACTTGGCATTTGTGACAAGTACAGGCGTATTGATGGCAGTCAGCTTCCATGGTAGACCAGTAGTAGCCTGCCCTTAGGATCTTCTTAGCCATCGTATGTCCGCTCAAATGGGTGCCGAATGTGCCACTATGCAGTTCAGTCATGATTTTCTCAGCTTCAACCTTTTCCACACAACGAAGCAGAACACAATCATGGTTGCGTTTGTATAGGATGCCATTGCTCAGGAAGATCTTAGCAGCAAATCTCCTTAAGAATTTTCTGTCATTGACGGAAGCTCCTTCAGGGTATTCTCGAGTCTGGAGATACCTTTTGATTTCATGAAACCAGGGTTGTTCCACTACTTCTTCGATATTAATCTCATGACAGTGCGCAAGTTCGTCCATTCTCTTGATGGTGATTTGGGGAGCCTCATTATCCCAATTGAGTTTAAACATGGAAGACATTGTAGCCAAAGCATCTGCTAGCTGATTTTCTTCTCGTGGGAAGTGTTCGAAGGTAATCTGCTCGAAATGAGGTAACAATGTCAGGACATGTTCTTTGTATGGGATGAGGTTAGGATGTTTAGTGTCCCACTCTCCTTTGATTTGACTGATAACCAAGGCTGAGTCTCCAAATACCACCAAAGATTTGATTCCCAAGTCAATTGCAGCTTTAAGACCAAAGATACAAGCTTCATATTCGGCCATGTTGTTGGTGCAACTGAAATAGAGTCTAGCAGTAAAGGGTGTATGGAAACCTTCTGGAGAGATAAGTACCACGCTGATATCGTTGCCAAGTGCATTTGAAGCGCCATCAAAGTAAAGCGTCCATCGGGATCCTTGTTCAGGTCCGTCATACGGTCCGTTAACTTCAATGTTGTCCAATGTCATGATGTCCTCGTCAGGGAAGTCGAATCTCATAGATTGGTAATCTTCGACGGCTTGATGAGCTAGATGGTCCGCTAGTACACTCCCTTTTATAGCTTTTTGGGTAGTGTAGTGGATATCATACTCAGTCAGGATCATTTTCCATCTAGCGATTCTTCAAGATAAAGCAGGCTTCTCGAAGATATACTTAATTAGATCCATCTTGGAAATCAGCAAAGTGGTATGAGTCAACATATACTGTCTTAGCCAGTGAGCAACCCATACCAAAGCGCAGCAAGTTTTCTCGAGCAGTGAGTAGCGAGTCTCACAGTCGGTAAACTTTTTGCTAAGGTAATAAATGGCATGCTCTTTTCGACCAAACTCGTCATGTTGCCCCAGTACACACCCCATTGAATTATCCAAAACAGTCAGATACATGATTAACGGTCTTCCTTCGACGGGTGGCATCAGAGTAGGAGGTTCCAGCAAATACTCCTTGATATTATCAAAAGCAACTTGACAATCATTGTTCCATTCAACCACCTGATCTTTCTTCAATAGCTTGAAGATTGGCTCACAGGTAGATATTAGGTGAGAGATGAACCTCACAATATAGTTTAAGCGTCCCAAGAAACCCCTAACCTCCTTTTCAGTGCGGGGGGCAGGAATTTCTTGTATAGCTTTGACTTTAGCAGGATCAACTTCAATGCCTTTGTTACTGACGATAAATCCTAAAATTTTACCAGACCTGACTCCAAAAGTGCACTTGCTTAGGTTCAGTCTGAGCTTATACTCCTTCAATCTGACAAACAGCTTTTGCAGATGGTCAAGGTGCTCTTCTTCTGTCTGTGAACGGGCTATCATGTCGTCTACGTAGACTTCGATCTCATGATGTATCATATCATGAAACAAAGCTACCATGGCTCGCTAATAAGTTGCCCCGACATTCTTCAGTCCGAATGGCATCACTCTGTAGCAAAAGGTACCCCACTGCGTGACAAAAGTAGTCTTCTCCATGTCTTCAGGGGGCATTTTGATCTGGTTGTATCCCGAGAATCCATCCATGAAGGAAAATACCTTGTGTTGAGCTGTGTTGTCAACCAAGATGTCGATGTGTGGTAGTGGAAAATCATCTTTAGGGCTAGCCCTGTTTAAGTCTCGATAATCCACACAGATTCTGACTTTGCCGTCCTTTTTGGGCACGGGCATAATGTTAGCAACCCATTGTGGATAGGAAGTAACAGCCAGAAAGCCAGCGTTGAATTGCTTCATTACCTCAGCTTTGATCTTCTCAGACATGTCGGGCCTCATTCGGCGGACCTTTTGCTTGATCGGTGGACAATCTTCTCTTGTAGGGAGACGGTGGAACATGATATCTGTGTCTAATCCCGACATGTCTTCATAGGACCAGGAAAATATTTCAACATATTCGTTCAACAACTGCACTAAGCGCTCTTTGACACTTGGTTCCAAGTTGGCACCCACCTTCACCTCTTTCTAGTCTTCCTCTGTTCCCAAGTTAATGGTCTCTAGCAACTCTTCATGGGGCATAATAGCCCTCTCTTCTTGTTGCAAGAGTCTGACTAACTCTCCCGGCACTTCACAGTCTTCGTCACCTTCGTACTCAGCATGATTGACCAAATCTTCATAGTCACTGAAGGCTAAAGCAGAATAGTCACCCATGGAATCCGGAGTGGATGGGTACCTGCATTTTGTGAGTGCGGGTGTGTGTAAGGGATAGCCATCATTAAACAAAACAAGATGCAAAAGGACAGAAAATGAACACAACAGTTTATAGATGAAAACATCCAATGATTCATTAAACATGGCATATGATAATGAAGAAATGAAGCCCTTACAAATGAACCTATACGCCCCGGGTAAGGCATAAGGTGAAAATAGTGTACAAATTGTTTAGTTATTACAGACCAAAATAGGAAATTGTTCAAAGATAAATTATTGGTTGATGAAAGTGATGGGAGTAAAGTCCTTTGCTTCCCAGTTGCTTAAACCCCCTTCGACGGTTGGAAAGATCCAATCTGCAAAGTTGTCTTCTTCATCATCATCTTTTATAGCATTAATTCCATGGTGAGTGATTTTGACGGGTGGTCCTCCAGCCTTGGAGAAACGCATAGCTTTCTGGCCTGCAGCAGTAAACCCTAGCCCAAACTTGTCCGTCTTATAGGGAAAATCAGGCAGTTGCCCCCATACTATACTCTTTCCTTCTTTGATTACGGCCTCTGCGTCCTTGACAGATGCCATCCTAGATACATGCTTGGGAACGATAGGCACATCAACCGCTGTCTTTGCAACTGCGACCTCAGGAGAAACTTCCTCAAAATGTTGGAAAGGCGTTTCTATGAACTCGCCATCCAACTCTGTAACACCCCAGTTTCAATTATTTGATTTATTTAATTGGAAAATTATTTTATTAGAATTAATAAAATAAAAAGGAATTATTTATTTTGAAATATGGAGGAAAATAAAAGAAATAAGAAAATGCTGAGTTTTTAAGTTATTGGGCTTGGATGTTGTTAGTAAAGAGTGGGGGGTGCAGGAGAAATAAAGATGTGTTTTGGAACTCAAGTTTTTTTTCTCATTATTCACGATAACACAGAAGTTGGGATTTTGGGAAGCAGAGCTCTGAAGGTACGAAGAACGAAGACCATCGCTCAAAAAGTTCAAAGCTGCTAATTGATAAGGTAAGGGGGGCTATTACTCGATTTACCTTTGTTTATGGGTTTATGTACGGTTGATTTGGGTAATCGTAGGGAAAAACCCCAATTGTTAGATGTTATTAGGGATCGATACCCTTAGGATTGAACTTTGTTAAAGAGGGTTTAGGTTCTCAATTTTATGAAATCAATTAACGATTTTAGGTTCCTAATGGTGGATTGGGAGTATATCTGCATGATCGTGAATTTACCTTAGAAGTTATAGGGATAACCCCCAATGTTAGCAGATTTCCCCAAAATGAACGACTAATCACTTCTAAGGTTACTATAATGATTGTTGGTAATTAGGAAATTGAGGTGTTGTTTTGAATTATACAAAATCGATGTCGTTAGGTACCGAAATGCGCGTTTTGGCTGGCATTTTCCCGCGTTTGGCTGTTGTTCTGAGCTGCTACAGGTACAGGAAAATTCTGTACGCGCTCAGCAACACGGGCCGTGTTGCACAACACGGGCACCCGTGTTGCTCTTCTGTGTTGGTAAAGTAATGTGTTTTCTGGACACATTACAACACGGGCCGTGTTGCACAACACGGGCACCCGTGTTGGTCCCCTGTAATGAGGAAAAAATGTGTTTTCTGGATATGTTACAACACGGGCCGTGTTGCACAACACGGGCACCCGTGTTGAGGCTACTGTGTTGATTTTCTGAACTTTGTTTTCAGTGCTTGATTTTGGATTTTATTGCCATGCTTTTGGATAATGTTATCGAGCATGAATTATGATATGACTTGATATGATTGATGTTTAAATAGTATGCTGAGTGATTACATGCTATCCGTATCTTGTTATGATTGATGTTGTTGATGTCGCATGATATGTTGATTGATGTTCATAGTATGCTGAGTGTTACATACTTTACATATCATGTTGCATTTGTTAATTCCCATTGTGTGGAATTAACATGGTGGCCAATATACGTGTCCGCGATTTAATGGAACGTTGAGGTGGTAGCCGTGTCCGCGATATAATGGAACGGTGAGTTATCCGTGACCCGAGATTTAATGGGGCGGTAAAGTGGTACCACATGCATGGGTGTGTTGCATTACCTTGAATATAACATGAATGGATGATTTTTCCAATGTTGTATTTGATTGTTTGTATGCACGTATGATTGCTAAATGGTTGACGATGTTGATGATTATTTGCAAATATGAAAAGCAATATATCATGGGTATATAAATTGTAAAGGTTTTTGTAAACTATGAAATATGCTAATTATTGGGTGATGCTTATGATTTCCTGAATTGATTGTTATGAACGTATAATCAAATGTATAATTGAGATGCTCACCCTTACTATTGCATATTTCAGATTGAGGAGCTTCGTTCAGGTGCTTGGCGAAGGCTTGTCGTTCTAGGTTATTTTCGTTTTAGTATTGTCCAGGTCATGCTCTGATAGTTGTAACTCCGGGAACGCTTGTTTGTCGAGCTGTTTTAATCAGACTCGTTTAATTCCTTATGTTTTGTTATAATATGATGTTGACATTTCCAGGTGTTAATCCCTGAATGATTTTGAAAATATTATAACATTGATTTTATTAATTAAATTATTCCGCTGTGTAAACATGTATGAGTTACTACTACGTTATGCATGACAGGAATTGGTTTTATTAAAAGAGAATTGTAGCATCCTCGTTGATACATGTACTCTGAAAATATGATTTTTAATTATTTGCGAAATGTTATGCGGGGTTTTAGAGGGTGTTACAATAGTGGTATCAGAGCATAGTCGGTCGTTGCGACCAGAGTCTTGAGTCAGTCATCCCTTTTGTATGCGATTAGTGTAAGGTAACACTGTCGATACTGTATTCTAATGAAGAGTATGTTTTGATTCTCAGGAATATGGCTGGAAGAGGTAACGGACGAAATGATGCTGCACTAGCTGAGGCTTTGGGGATGTTAGCTGGTGTACTTGCTGGAAACCCAACTGGAGGCGTGATTGGTGCTGATAGGCAATTGGGAAATTTCCAAAGGAACAATCCTCCGTTGTTCAAAGGTACACATGACCCTGAAGGTGCTCAGAAGTGGCTGAAGGAAATCGAAAGGATTTTCCGTGTAATTGATTGTGCTGAAGATCTGAAAGTCGGATATGGTACGCATATGTTGGCAGAAGAGGCCGACGACTGGTGGGTTGCCACAAGGACTGAAATGGTTCAGGATGGAGAGGCACTGTCTTGGGCTAACTTCAGAAGAGCTTTTCTGAGGAGGTACTTTCCTGAAGATGTTCGGGGAAGAAAGGAAATTGAGTTTTTGGAGCTTAAGCAGGGCAATCTGACGGTTAGTGAATATGCTACTAAGTTCACTGAGCTGGCAAAGTATTATGCTCACTACAACAATGATGAGGCTGGAGAATTCTCTAAATGTATCAAATTTGAGAATGGTCTCCGAGATGAGATTAAGCAGGGAATCAGGTACCAGCGTATTCGTAGATTTTCTGATCTGGTGGATTGTAGCAGGATCTTGGAAGAAGATATTACCAAGAATAGGTCGTCTCACTCTCGTGGGGTTGTTGATAAAAGAGGAAAGCAACATATGGACCGTGGCAAGCCATATGGTAGAGATAACCAGAAATCAGGTGGATGGAAAAGGCCTAGTGGGGGAGATTCTAAGGCTCCTATCAGATGCTACAGGTGTGGTGAGTCTGGTCATCACATTCGAGATTGCAAGAGTGATGAGAAGAAGTGCTATAAATGTGGAAAGGCTGGTCATTTGTCTATTGATTGCAAAGGGAAGTCTGTTACTTGTTACAATTGTGGTGAAGAAGGTCACATTCGTCCGCAGTGTCCTAAGCCTAGGAAGGATCAGTCAGGTGGAAAAGTGTTCGCTTTGTCTGGATCTGAGACTACTCCAGAGGATCGATTGATTAAAGGTACGTGTTTTATTCATGGCACACCTTTAGTTGCAATTATTGATACTGGTGCAACTCATTCTTTCATTTCTTTGGATTGTGCTGAGAGGTTGAAACTGGACATATCTGGTATGCGAGGTAGCATGGTTGTTGATACTCCTGCATCGGGTTCAGTGACAACTTCACTTGTATGTAGGAATTGTCCTATTGAGATATTTGGTAGAGGCTTCGGTATGGATTTAGTATGCCTACCGCTTGAACAAATTGATATCATCCTTGGGATGAACTGGTTGGAATTCAACCGGGTTCATCTGAACTGTTTTGCTAAGACGGTGATTTTCCCAGAGGCAGTTGGCGTCGAGAACTTGACTATGACTGCTAGGCAGGTACAAGAAGCAATGGAGGACGGTGCTAATGTGTTTATGTTACTTGCTTCGTTAGATGCAACAGGAAAGGTCAGGAGTGGTGAATTGCCAGTGGTGTGTGATTTTCCAGAAGTCTTTCCTGATGATGTGGGTGAGTTACCTCCAGAGAGAGAAGTGGAATTCTCTATAGATTTGATTCCTGGTACGAGACCGGTGTTGATGGCGCCATATCGTATGTCTGTGTCTGAGTTGGCTAAATTGAAGAGTCAGTTAGAAGATTTACTGGAGAAGAAGTTTATTCGTCCAAGTGTTTCGCCTTGGGGTGCTCCGGTATTGTTGGTTAAGAAGAAAGAAGGTTCTATGAGACTGTGTGTTGATTACAGGCAATTGAACAAGGTAACCATTAAGAATCGGTACCCGTTACCGAGGATTGATGATTTAATGGATCAACTAATTGGAGCTAGTGTATTCAGTAAGATTGACTTGAGATCGGGATATCATCAGATTCGTGTGAAAGCGGAAGATATACAAAAGACTGCTTTTCGAACGAGGTATGGGCATTATGAATATTCTGTTATGCCGTTCGGGGTTACTAATGCACCTGGTGTTTTCATGGAATATATGAACAGGATTTTTCATCCGTATCTGGATAAGTTTGTTGTGGTTTTTATTGATGACATTCTGATTTATTCCAAGAATGACAAAGAGCATGCGGGACATCTCAGAATTGTGTTAGAGTTGTTGAAAGATAGGAAGCTGTATGCAAAGTTGCCCAAATGTGAGTTCTGGCTGAATGAAGTTAGTTTTCTTGGACATGTGATTTCTAAGAATGGTATTGCAGTGGATCCTACAAAAGTAGAAGCAGTATCTCAGTGGGAAGCGTCGAAGACTGTTTCTGAAATCAGAAGTTTCCTTGGTCTTGCAGGTTATTACAGAAAGTTTATCGAAGGATTCTCAAAGTTAGCATTGCCATTGACGAAATTGACTCGTAAAGGACAAGCGTTTATTTGGGATTCTGATTGTGAGAAAGGTTTCCAAGAATTGAAGCGGAGATTGACTAGTGCTCCTATTCTGATTTTGCCGAATCCGGTGGAATCTTTTGTGGTCTATTGTGATGCGTCTCTGTTGGGTTTAGGTGGTGTTTTAATGCAGAATCAACAGGTAGTTGCGTATGCTTCGAGACAGTTGAAGGTTCATGAAAGGAACTATCCTACTCATGACTTAGAGTTGGCAGCAGTTGTGTTTGTCTTGAAATTGTGGAGACATTATCTGTATGGTTCGAGATTTGAAGTGTATAGTGATCATAAGAGTTTGAAGTATCTTTTCGATCAGAAAGAGCTCAATATGAGGCAAAGAAGGTGGTTGGAATTTCTCAAAGATTATGATTTTGGTTTGAATTACCATCCTGGTAAGGCAAATGTGGTTGCAGATGCTTTGAGCAGGAAATCCTTGCATATGTCTATGATGATGGTTCGTGAATTGGATTTAATTGAACAATTCCGAGACTTGAGTTTAGTTTGTGAAAGTACTCCGAAGTGTGTTCGTTTGGGTATGTTGAAACTTACTAGTGGTATTCTAGAAGAGATCAGGATCGGGCAGAAATCTGATGTTAATTTAGTTGATAAATTGACATTGATCAACCAAGGTCAAGGTGGTGAGTTTAGAATTGATGAAAATGATGTTATGAGATTTGGCGATAGAGTTTGTGTTCCTGATATTGCAGAAATCAAGAAGAGTATATTAGAGGAAGGACATCGCAGTGGGATGAGTATTCATCCGGGTGCCACGAAAATGTATCATGATTTGAAGAAATTGTTTTGGTGGCCGGGAATGAAAAAGGAAATAGCTGAATTTGTGTATGCATGTTTAATCTGTCAGAAATCGAAGATTGAACATCAGAAGCCGTCTGGATTTATGCAACCAATGTTTATTCCAGAATGGAAGTGGGATAGTATTTCTATGGATTTCGTATCTGGGTTGCCGAGGACTCCTATGAATTGTGAAGCGATATGGGTCGTTGTGGATAGGTTGACTAAGTCTGCTCATTTTATACCGGTGCGAATGGATTACTCAATGGAGAGATTGGCACAGTTATATATTGAGAAAATAGTGAGTTTGCATGGAGTTCCTTCTAGTATTGTGTCAGATAGAGATCCGAGATTCACTTCGAAATTTTGGGAAGGATTGCAGAAAGCTTTGGGTACTAAATTGAGGTTGAGTTCAGCTTACCATCCTCAGACTGATGGACAGACGGAGAGGACGATTCAATCGTTAGAAGATTTATTGCGTGCTTGTGTTTTAGAGAAGGGTGGAGCTTGGGATAGCTATTTGCCATTGATTGAATTTACTTATAACAATAGTTACCATTCGAGTATTGGTATGGCTCCGTTTGAGGCATTGTATGGTAGACGGTGTAGAACGCCTTTGTGTTGGTATGAATCTGGAGAGAGTTCGGTAATTGGGCCAGAGATTGTTCAGCAGACTACTGAAAAGATCAAATTGATTCAAGAGAAGATGAGAGCTTCTCAGAGTCGTCAGAAAAGTTATCATGATAAGAGGAGAAAGAATTTAGAATTCAGTGCTGGAGATCATGTGTTTATGAGAGTTACTCCGATGACGGGTATTGGTCGAGCGTTGAAATCTAAGAAGTTGACTCCGCATTTTATTGGTCCGTTTCAGATTACGGAAAGAGTTGGAGAAGTTGCTTATAGTATTGCTTTACCTCCGAGACTTGCGAATTTGCACGATGTTTTTCATGTTTCTCAGTTGAGGAGATACATTCCAGACCCATCTCATGTAATCCAAATAGATGATGTACAGGTGAGAGATAACCTGACAGTAGAAACATTGCCTATGAGGATAGAAGATCGGGAAGTGAAACAGTTAAGAGGTAAAGAGATAGCATTAGTGAAGGTTGCTTGGGGAGGTCCAGCAGATGGAAATATCACTTGGGAGCTGGAGAGCCAAATGAAAGAGGCTTATCCGGAACTGTTCGTCTAAGGTATGTTTTCGAGGACGAAAACTCTTTTAGTGGGGGAGAGTTGTAACACCCCAGTTTCAATTATTTGATTTATTTAATTGGAAAATTATTTTATTAGAATTAATAAAATAAAAAGGAATTATTTATTTTGAAATATGGAGGAAAATAAAAGAAATAAGAAAATGCTGAGTTTTTAAGTTATTGGGCTTGGATGTTGTTAGTAAAGAGTGGGGGGTGCAGGAGAAATAAAGATGTGTTTTGGAACTCAAGTTTTTTTTTCTCATTATTCACGATAACACAGAAGTTGGGATTTTGGGAAGCAGAGCTCTGAAGGTACGAAGAACGAAGACCATCGCTCAAAAAGTTCAAAGCTGCTAATTGATAAGGTAAGGGGGGCTATTACTCGATTTACCTTTGTTTATGGGTTTATGTACGGTTGATTTGGGTAATCGTAGGGAAAAACCCCAATTGTTAGATGTTATTAGGGATCGATACCCTTAGGATTGAACTTTGTTAAAGAGGGTTTAGGTTCTCAATTTTATGAAATCAATTAACGATTTTAGGTTCCTAATGGTGGATTGGGAGTATATCTGCATGATCGTGAATTTACCTTAGAAGTTATAGGGATAACCCCCAATGTTAGCAGATTTCCCCAAAATGAACGACTAATCACTTCTAAGGTTACTATAATGATTGTTGGTAATTAGGAAATTGAGGTGTTGTTTTGAATTATACAAAATCGATGTCGTTAGGTACCGAAATGCGCGTTTTGGCTGGCATTTTCCCGCGTTTGGCTGCTGTTCTGAGCTGCTACAGGTACAGGAAAATTCTGTACGCGCTCAGCAACACGGGCCGTGTTGCACAACACGGGCACCCGTGTTGCTCTTCTGTGTTGGTAAAGTAATGTGTTTTCTGGACACATTACAACACGGGCCGTGTTGCACAACACGGGCACCCGTGTTGGTCCCCTGTAATGAGGAAAAAATGTGTTTTCTGGATATGTTACAACACGGGCCGTGTTGCACAACACGGGCACCCGTGTTGAGGCTACTGTGTTGATTTTCTGAACTTTGTTTTCAGTGCTTGATTTTGGATTTTATTGCCATGCTTTTGGATAATGTTATCGAGCATGAATTATGATATGACTTGATATGATTGATGTTTAAATAGTATGCTGAGTGATTACATGCTATCCGTATCTTGTTATGATTGATGTTGTTGATGTCGCATGATATGTTGATTGATGTTCATAGTATGCTGAGTGTTACATACTTTACATATCATGTTGCATTTGTTAATTCCCATTGTGTGGAATTAACATGGTGGCCAATATACGTGTCCGCGATTTAATGGAACGTTGAGGTGGTAGTCGTGTCCGCGATATAATGGAACGGTGAGTTATCCGTGACCCGAGATTTAATGGGGCGGTAAAGTGGTACCACATGCATGGGTGTGTTGCATTACCTTGAATATAACATGAATGGATGATTTTTCCAATGTTGTATTTGATTGTTTGTATGCACGTATGATTGCTAAATGGTTGACGATGTTGATGATTATTTGCAAATATGAAAAGCAATATATCATGGGTATATGAATTGTAAAGGTTTTTGTAAACTATGAAATATGCTAATTATTGGGTGATGCTTATGATTTCCTGAATTGATTGTTATGAACGTATAATCAAATGTATAATTGAGATGCTCACCCTTACTGTTGCATATTTCAGATTGAGGAGCTTCGTTCAGGTGCTTGGCGAAGGCTTGTCGTTCTAGGTTATTTTCGTTTTAGTATTGTCCGGGTCATGCTCTGATAGTTGTAACTCCGGGAACGCTTGTTTGTCGAGCTGTTTTAATCAGACTCGTTTAATTCCTTATGTTTTGTTATAATATGATGTTGACATTTCCAGGTGTTAATCCCTGAATGATTTTGAAAATATTATAACATTGATTTTATTAATTAAATTATTCCGCTGTGTAAACATGTATGAGTTACTACTACGTTATGCATGACAGGAATTGGTTTTATTAAAAGAGAATTGTAGCATCCTCGTTGATACATGTACTCTGAAAATATGATTTTTAATTATTTGCGAAATGTTATGCGGGGTTTTAGAGGGTGTTACAAACTCCACATAGCGGAAGGAGTTGAGGTGACTTATCATGTACTCTTCCTCGCCGTGCACCGTTATAATCTTACCTTGAACAGGATATTTTAGCATTTGGTGCAAAGAGGAGGTAACTTCCCCAACATAGTGGATCCACGGCCTTCCCAATAAGCATGAGTATGAGGGACGGATGTCCATCACGTAAAAGGTAGAGTTGAAGAACTTGGTTCCCACTTTGATAGGAATGTCAGCCTCTCCGTGAACCATCCTCTTGGACCCATCAAAGGCCCTAACAACAATGTTACTGGGTTTGAGGGTCAATCCTTCGCAGTCCAAACGGTCTAACGCTTTCTTTGGCAGCACATTCAAGGATGAACCAATATCAACTAAGACATGGGCAAGGGTGGTTCCTCTGCATTCTACTGAGACATGCAGCGCATCGTTGTGCTTCCTTCCCTTGGGAGTTAAATCAGAATCGGAAAAACCAAGACCGTTATCAGCAGTTAGGTTGGCCATGCATTCTTGAAATTGGTCAGCCGAAGTTTCTTGAGGCACATGTGCCATCTTTAAGAATTTGATTAAGGCCTTAGCATGGGCCTCATAGCAGAGTAGAAGAGCCAATGTGGAGATTTTGGGAGGGGTCTGCCCTAGCTGTTCCACGACGTCGTAGTCGCTCTTTTTGATTATCTTTAGGATTTCTTCCATTTCTTTCTGGGTAGTTTCGGGGATAACCACAGCATGAGCCTTCGTCCTGACAAGCGCTTCTAGTATCCCTTTACCCTTATCGGTAGTATCAACAGATGGTCTAACTTCAGGAGTATCCAATTCTTCAATTATCGGGCCTTGCATAGATGGCTTAACAGGCACAAAAGCTTTCGAGGGTCCGAAGACTGCTCTGGGGGGAGCAATCTCCGGAGAGAAAATTCGTCCGCTGCGAGTTATATTGCTTGTTCTCGCAATGTTCCCTATATTAGGGGTTTCATCATCAGAGTTCTCTTGGACTGATTCAATTTGTTTGATACCATGATAGAATATTTCTCCTCTGTAGTTCCATGGTATCGTCTTGTTAGATTGATACGGGAAAGGCCCCGGCATAGTGATTTTTAATGGAACAATCTTGGGATCAGGCGTAATCTTGACATGCCTTTTGCAAGCCTTGGGAAGATTGTCGAAGATGGTTATTATTGAAATATCATTGGTTGAAGTAGCAAAAGTAGCAGGAGTAACAGGAATGAAGGTATCAACAGGAGTCTTTTGGAAGAGTATCTCTTGGGTATCCATCAGGCGTTGGATGTCTGATTTCAACAGTGGGCAGTCAGCTCGTATGTTTAAACAAAAGTAACAGTATTTTCCACAGCCTGGGAATATCCTGACTCTCATCAAATTCACTTTAATCACTGATAAGGGAGTCAAAAGATCATCAACATTGGTAACATGAAGGTCTTCCATAATGGCATGAATATTATGACCGTGCTTGGGCATCGGGGCAGAAATCACATTCGGCTTTTCGGGCGCATCGAATTCTACCTCCTTGGCGTCGATCAAGTCTTGGATTTTGTTTTTGAGGGCCCAACAGTCGTTGGTGTCGTGCCCTATACTGTCTGAATGGTATGCACATTTTGCATTGGGATGATAATGTGGAGAAGTGGTATTTGAATTCTTAGGTGCCTCTCTCAAATTAACAAGGTTTAATTTCAGGAGATGTTGAAGGATCTGAGTGGGTGTCATATTTATCGGGGTATATTGTCGTGGTGGCCTTTGCTGATAGGTTCTGGGCTGATCATTCCTCGGTTGAATATTTCTAGGTCGGTCTGATGCGGACTTCTGAATTAATACGGCCCCCACTGTTGGCCGACATTCCTCCCTTTCCCGATTTCTCTGGGTGTAAACAGCAGAGCTCTCCTTTTTGGCTGGGAAAGTCTTAATAGCAGTGGACGCGGAGGCATCTTTTTTAATCTTACCACTTTTAAATGCCGGCCTCGACCCTTTCACCAGTCAGAATTAATTCGGTAAATCCCGTGGAGGAACTCCCAATTAAATGATTGAAGAAAGGGCCAGACAGGGTCCCTAAAAACATGTTGACCAGCTCTCTATGCGACAGTGGTGGCTGCACCCTTCCAGCCAGATCACGCCACTTCTGGGCATACTCCTTGAATCCTTCATTAGAAACCATACCCATACTCTGTAGTTGAGTACGAGTGGGCGCTAAATCAGCGTTGTATTAGTATTTCCGGTAGAAAGCAACATCTAAGTCTCCTAATTATGAACCTCTGATCTCTCGAGTTGATAGAACCAGTCCAATTGTGTGCCTGACAAACTATCTTGGAAAAAATGGACCCAAAGATCTTTATCAGATGAGTGGGGTTGGATCTTCCTGACGTAGGATCTCAGGTGCATCTTTGGACACGACAGACCGTCGTATTTAGCGAATGTGGGTACTTTGAACTTGGGAGGAATGACGATCCCAGCAACCAATCCCAACTCTTCGAAATCCAGTCCGGGAACCCTTTGCACTTCCATGGCTTCTAACCGCTCTTCCAGATTTTTATACCTGTCGTCCGCATGAGGGTACTGCTGCTCGGAGTAATCCTTATCCTCTTCAACTTCTTCCTCTTCTTAAATTTCAACCTCAGATTCAGAAGGCATCGCAGTTCCTTTTCCTTTATCATCCCCTTAATCAGACGTTGAAGGGAACTCGAGAACTTTTCTAGCATTGCTTTCAAACCTTCTTCTAAAAGTGGCTACTCCAGGCCTTTTCTTTTTATTTTTTCCTTTTTCCTTCTCTTTATTCTCTAACAGTGCTTTAAGATCCTCTTGACCCTTTGCCAAGGTCATGAGGAGTTATTGTAATTGCGAATTCTGTGCTTGCAGATCTTTCACCGTCTGCTCAATATCCATCTTGTTGAAATAAACAACAGAAAGATAAGGAAACCTAGTGTGAAGACCTGTTTATGTATATGATAAATGATATGTTTATTCATGTAATGCATCCAAGGATTCAGAAATTCAAAGTTGTTGTAGACAAAAAGAACACACGTCATATTAATAAGAAGAAATTTGTCAGTACAAAAATGCCCCATGGGCCGAATATTACAAAGCTTCTCAAGGTAAAAAGACGTTGCGCATCCTCTTTGGCGCGATGTAAGTGTTAAGAGTCTCCTCTTCATGAAGTCGGCGGGTAAGCTCCAAAACCTTCTTCTCACTGGCATAAAAACTGGCTTCAAAAGTGTTCCTCTCTTCCTTGAGCTGTATCCAACTCTTTTGCAATTATTCCCATGATGTTGGCATGTCTAGATGTAGGAGGGTGTATGGAACCTCTCCTTCCCTAACAGGCTCTTTAATCACGGGGAGAATGTGGGGGTAAGGCATCATAAGACTCTGGGCGCGTGTTCACACCCACTTGAGGTAAGGCTCAAGAGGGATGGAATTCTTGTGCCCCAGTGTCTTACTGTCTACTTTGTTGGGCATCCTCCATGCTCGGATAAACCTTTGTCGAAGCCCTTGAGCGTCTTTGTCGAAGTCAAAAGCCAAGTCAGGAATCAGCATATCATGAGGGCCATCTCTTCGGGCATACCCAAATTGCCTCAGAGCTAAACAGGGGTTGTAGGTAATGCCTGCCCTAATGCCAAGTAGTGGGACATTAGGGAATTCTCCACAACGATCAATGATGATGACATTTTCTCTGGACCGAGAACACCAATGAACATCAGAGTGTGTGAGAGTTCATCAACCGTTGTGACCACCTTAAACCCTGCTCGTTCTTCAAAACTGATTGTGGAAGGTGAGAAATAAACCACCTTGCTAGGAGAGGAGTACAACACATCTTTTCCTCATTGTTCGTGTGTAAAATGAGTGTAGGATGTCCCTAAGCAATGTAGGCACAGGATTCTGAGACATGAAAATTTTGACAGCATTCACATCTATAAGTTGATCAGGGTTTGGGAACAAGACCAACCCATAGATGAGTAGTGCTACAATCTCCTCAAAGGCTTGTAGATCTAGAGAATTCCAGCAGTCTTGTGCCTTCTCAAACAGAAACTTTGCCAAGAAACCCTTGACACCACTTATGGTTTTCCAATGTCCTTTGATATCAGATGGTTGCAAGTGTATGGCTTGAGCAACATCTTCAGGCTTTGGTTATTTTTCCGTACCGTTGTAGGGTAGTTGATGAAGAATAGGAATCGTCAGGAGTTGAGAAAATTCCTCCAAAGTAGGTACTAGTTGGTAATCATGGAATGTGAAACAGTGGTGAAGGGGGTTAAAGAACTGGAAGAGAACTTTCATCATGTCTTCTTCAATGTTGGAGTTGACCAAGTTGAGAAGTCTACCATGTCTTTCACTGAAGGGAGAATTCTCTGGAATTTTGGAAGTAAGCTCCTTGAGTTGAGGAGGGATTCTCACAAGGTTGACTTGAATTGTTTTCCTGCGAAGAGATTCCATGACCTACAAAACAGGAACAAAGATGAAGATCCAAACCCTTGAAATGGTTAGTGGATGCAAATGATGCTTCATGATGTTCATGATGTATGCACAAGCATATGTACAAGCAAATCACACAAGATCCTAGTTTCAGGCTTGCATGGGGTTTCATAGGTAAGTACCCTCCTGAAGTTCGTTGGCTCAACCTGTCCTATAAATAGTAACTGAGTTCTAAGGAGCTCAATATCACTGGATTATTTTCTGTGTTCATTGTTTCGGTTTAGCCACTTAACTGGCGACCGAAATATTCCAAGAAAACAACCCTCAATGAGTGTAGTATCGAGTATCTACCAACTTTGGACTGCATCAAAGTCGGTCATCTCACTACCCCTAAAAAGGCCAAGATGGTCAAGTAAGGTTCTAAGAGTTCATTAGTGCTTCATGACATCACTCAGCAGCCCCGTATTCTCTTTGATTGACTCAAAGGCTATCGGTACCCACAAATATGCCGCACTAATATAGTTATTGCTTCAACCGTGTCGGTATACCCCGCACAGTTTCCACAACGTATTTCTATTTACCTATGAATATTTCCCAAATCCGGGTAGAGGATTTCAAGCCCAAACAATAGAACCAAATGTACAGCAATCAAGGCAAACAAGATAATCATGCAAAGGTGATCTAAAAACCCTAAGGTAACCCCACTTTTAGAAATCTCCCCAGCAGAGTGTCCAGTTCTGTGATACGGTGGGAGAACTGACTTGAGGTTTCGCGTTTGTGTTCGCACTTGTTCGGTTTAGCAAGAGTCGCCACCTACTTTTTATTTTATCCTAAGGAAAGGTCAAAAAGCACAGGAAAGACCTTTGAGATGTTCTCTTGGGTTCAGGGGGTAGATTATGAAAAGGGAAGGTGCTAGCACCCTTTTCATCCATGGTTTTCTATGGGATCTTAGTTACTTGTTTTAGATCACTTGCCTTTGCTTTTCAACTGTTTGAAATGGTGCTTTGTGTGTGTGGTTTTGAAAATGCTTTGAAAAAGAGGCCTTGTCTAGGCAACCTTTGTAATGATTCTTGTTTGAATATATTCAAAGGTGTGTGTCTTTTTGAAAAGATATTTCAATGTTTTGAAAGTTGTTTTTTGAAATTGTTTTGAAGTTGTGTTGTGAAGTGTGTTTGAAAATGGCAAGGATGTTTTGCAAGCTTTTGATCAAGTAACTAAGATTTGTCTACCCTATTTTACTCAAAGATCTTTCTCATGCTTTTAACCCTTTTAACAGTGTTGTTTCAGCATTGTATTCGATGAACAACCTTGTGTTAAGATGTTTAAACGGGACAGGCGCAGGTCATCGTATACAATCATTGAAAGAAACTTGTGAGACGCTCTAGCAATTTTGTAAGGGACGAGATCATTTTATCGAAGGCAACATCGAGGGTCATCGAGGGACTACGATCTTTGTTTATCGAAGGGACATTTTCTAGAGTGTCTCGTGTTCGAGGGACGTGATTGCATTTTCCGAGGCAACAAGCGAGGTTACCCTAGAGGTGCAAGTGTGCATTGTGTTTGTCATTTTCATGCATTTGTCTTGTATTAGGTCATCTAGCGATTGATTTTAGACTTTCACATACAAACCCTAATCTCTAATCATGGCATAATTTAAAAGTATGAAGTGCGAGAATTAAATTCTAAGCTATTACAAAAGAGTATCCGGGGATGGGGGTACAATTATTTACAAATGGGGATGAGTCTCTCAAGAATAATAATGTCCCAAATATTATGGGTTACAACCAAATCGAATCGACACAATTCGAATATTAACAAATTGTAACAAAACATAAAAATAAAGAGAATCAAAAGTATTATGAGATGCATGTATTTATTTACAAATGATCAAATAAAATTTAACCTAGTGAAGATTAAGTATGATTATTATTATTTTGTGTTTTATTAATTATGAAAAGCAAAGTTTTAAAAGAAAGAAAAATTATTTTAATTAAAGTTTCTATTATTATTGTATTTTAATAAATGTAACAAAATAAAAGAAAAAAAGAAAAATTATATGTGAGAAAAATCAAAATAAAAATTAAGCTATTAATAGTTTCTTATTATTAACAAAAAAAAATCATTTAGAAAGAAATAAGTGAAAGAGTACTTGTTTAAAAATTTAAAAGAAAAAGGATAATGGGCCTTATGGAAATGTTTTTGATGGCCCAAAGGAAGATAAGTTCAGATGGGAAGCAAATGAGGGGGGTATACGCAGGAATATTTGGGCTTAGCATACTTTGTTTGGGGCGAAGGCCCAACTGAGGCGTACAATGTTTTTTAGGGTTTTCTCATTTGATTAGGGTTTGGAACTTTGGCCTCAGCGGCGCCGCTTCTCTCATCTTCTTCGTTTCTCTTATCTCTCTCAAGCGCTGATTCTCTCTATGTCCTAGGTTGCCAGAGCGCCACCTCCTCTCACTTCCTCTCCTCTCACAGCGACCCACAGTTGTGGTTTGAATGGTACGAGTTTTATTCTTCTTTTGATTCTTAAGTTTTTTCTCTTTTACAGTTGTATTCGTTTGTTTGAGTTTTGCTTATATTCTTGTTTCATCCTCTAATCCATGGTTATTATGTCTAAGATGCAGTGTAAGGGGTGAGAAAAACTTACCTTAAGAGATCTTTCGGGAAAAAATGGAGGGAGAGGGGAATGGGTCGGACCAACGGCGCTCTCGGTGGCCGGAGCGGAGGATGGAGATGATGGTATCTTGATTGCTTTACTAGTATCTCTGTATTTCTTTTGAATGTTTGATGATGAGCTTTTCTAAAAACTGCTTATGTTGCTTCTGAAACCCCTTTGAATAGCTTCTGATTTTCTCTTCCTCTTTCTTCTGGGTTATTTAATGTCGATGATGAGGATGCTCTTAGATTTGTTTATATTTGTTAGTGATGAATATTCAGAAACTATGCTCTTTTCTGTCACTTTTGAACATCTTCCTCTTCTTTGTTAATGATGAACTTGGTTTCTGAAATAATTTGCTCTTTGCTTGTACTGAGTTTGATGATGAATTGGGCTTCTGAAAACTGCTTATCTAAACTGAGTTTGATGATTTTGTTGATTCTCTTCCTTCCTCTGAGTGTTTGTTAATGATGAAAGATCTGAAACTTATTGTTTGAACTGTTTTTTTTAATGGTTGATGGAGCTTATGATTTTTGTGTTGATGATAGCTAGACTGTGTTTGCATTTTATGTAGTTTTTGGCCCAAACAGGTTTGGGAGTTTGGTTTGTGGTTGAATCTGTAGTTTTGTTATTTGTTATGCAGATCTGAGTTTGTTTTTTAAGTGAGCAAGTTTGAGCTTGTTTTTGGTAAGCAGGTTTGTGCTTGTTTGAGTTACAGTTTTGACACTACACGTTTGTTGTTTAGAGAGGCAGTTTTGGTAGGTTTGAAGGTTTGTTGATGGCTGGTGTTGGAAACAGGCTTGCTGTTATGTATCTTTTGTGTTATATTTTCTACCTTTTACAGTCTGCTTTTTCGAAAACTGCAAACCTCTTCACTAGGTCTTCTCTTTCTCTCTCTCTCTAAGCACTTTTGCTTATTATTTTAATTCTGAAAAATTGGCTGTCTAGAAAATGATGAAAACCTTTTGACAGGTTTTGACTTGTCAAGTGAATTACCTCTTGCTGTCTTGCTTTTGTCTGCTGTATTTCTGTTTTCATGCTGCATTACCATATTTATCCAATTTGTCTTGTAACTTGGTTTTGGGCAATTTGTTCTGTAGCTGAATATGGGACTTTGCTTACTGCTGTATTATTCATTTGCTTGACTTATACCTTGGCAGTTTTGGCGCCTGTTTGTCTCTTTGAATTTGTGACTTAGTTTGGTTTGGCTGCCATGTTTGGTTTGCTTGGTTAGACAGTTTGTAACTCAGCATGCTTGCATTTTTCAATTTGTATTTTAATTTTCTCTTTGTGAACCAAGAAGAGAAATCTTCTTGTGATTTGCAGAGAGAAAAATAAAGCATGATGAAAATAGGCAATCTGATTTTAGACGGCCAATTTTAATGATGACTTTTTTTCTTCTTTTCATTTGAAAATTCTTGTGCTGATTTTCTTTTCTTTCTTCTTTTCCAGGTGGATGCATCTTGGACAATAGCAGAAGCAGTAGAAGCCAAATATTTTAGGAGATTAGGCTTAGGTTTATTCTTTTTTTCATTTATTGTAAACAAATATTATTGTAAATACTGTAAGTTGTAAATTTACAATATTCAGATAAATTTTGTAACAATATTTGAAAATAATAAAGAAAGTCTTTGTCAAATATCTTCCAATCTTTCCTTGCATTGTTTATTTAATTATTTAAGGCTCTTAAATAAAAATAATTGGAACTGTATCCCAATAATTTTAATTTAGATAAAATAAATAATCAACAAACTTTGCAGTCTCGTAACCTTGCATTACTCACAATACGCGTGGTATTCCAATTAACATATGCATTGTACAGTTAAACAAACAAGCATCCCATAGACCTTTCACTCCACTGATCAAGAAAATGCCTTAAGGTTCCAAACAAAAGTCTCAGCTTTTATCCCAGATAACCAGGCCTTGAGAAACAAACAGTAAACTTGAACAAGCGAGAAAACAACGTAACAGTTAACTGAATTTCTGAGGATTCAGTTTCTTCTGAGAAATGCGAGCGAAAACCCTAATCTCGGATTTGCCAAAGAAAGATCTGTCCAATCTTCAAAAAATTAGAGAAAACCCTAATTCCTTATTGACTGATAAAGAAAAGTCTGTTTGACCGATTCTTGAGCCAATCTTAAAAATCAGAGAAAACCCTGGGGTTGTGATTTCTTGTGAAAAAGGGAGGGCAAATTTTGGGGTATAACAGATGTGCATACATGAAATGTGAAGATAATTCTACAATGATTATATGAATGATGATATGTTTTGACTAGCAGTGGTCGTGCTTATTATGTTGTTGTGCATCATGTATTCATGGCATATGTTCAGACTTTGGTCCAGTGATGTTGTTAAGACGATTAGTCTAGTGATGGTGATGGGATGTTGGTCCAGTGATGGACTTAATCCTGTAGGGTGAGTTGAGTGCAATATTATGATATGCTCTGGTTCTAAGTGGGAATCATCCTATTGGTGGAGATCTTTGGTGAAACGATGACTGAGTCATCAGTAAAGTTTTGGTACCACATACACGAGTATAAGAAGTTGCATTGCATTATTTGTGGTATTGCATAATGATTGATAACGTGATGCTTTGTGAATGTGTAAACTAATTAAGTTGACGATTGTTGACTGGTGATATGATGAAGCTATAAATGAATAATGAAGTGAAGGAGTGAGTATAACATGAAGTTTTAATGATGTGTGGTATCTGGATAATGTGTTATAACTTCTATTTTTTCTCCTTATATCTTTTATAATGATTATCATTATTCACCCTTTCTACTAGGAAATGTTTCCTCTATACGTGGGTGTAATACGGTGGGAGAACTGACTTTTTTGGTCTTATCCAAATATGCGGATAGCAAGAGTCGCCACCGACTTTTATTTTATCCAATATTTAGGAAAGGTGAAAAGGACAGGAAAGACCTTTGATAGATTTTGAGTTCAGGGGGTAAGTTATGAAAAGGGAAGATGTTAGCACCCTTTTTATCTGTAGTTATCTACGGGCTCTTAATTTCTTAGCTCACTTTGAAAACTTTCTTTGTGTGTGTGTGTGATTTGAAAATATTTTGAAATCACCAATGTAAAGCTGACTTCGTAATAATTCTTGTATCAGCCCTCAAGAATGTTTACAAAGTGTTTTTGAAAATATTTGCGGTTTTGAAAGTGATGTTTGAAAAATGTTTTGTTTGTGAGAAAAGTTGTGAGCAAGCATTTAAGAGTTCTTACCCACTAAAGTATGGTATTTCTTATTCTTTTCCTTCTCCTTTGTAGATAGTACTATTTGTACCATTAGTTAGTAGGTAGCCCTATTTATTAGATATGAAGGGACATGTGTAGGGTCATCGTATGGTCATTGAAGACAACATCTAAGGATACTTTAGCAATTGTATCGAAGGGACTATCAACATTTTGTTCGTAGGGACTAGTTCATCTTATAAGAAGCTCGAAGGGTCATCGAGGGATTATGATCTTTATTTGAAAGGGACATGAGGATTTGATCGAGGGTCGTTTCCTAAAGTATCCCCACTTTCGAGGGACATGACCAATATTCGTAAGCCAACAAGAGAGGTTACCCTAGAGGTGAAAGTGTGCGAGGTCTTTATTTTTAGTTATATTATCTTGAATATTAGGGTTTTCTAAGTTAAGTTATTAGTCTTTCCATACAAACACTAGTTACTAGCAATTAAATATGTATAGAAAAATAAATGTGGAATGTAAAGTCCTACGCTATTACATGGCTTTGGGAGAGATACATAGGTATAAAAATTTGCGGGAAATTAAATCTATGCTATTACATCCTCGGAGCAGATACATAATTAGAAGAAAAATGTGAGAAAATATAAATCTATGTTATTACATCGGAGAGTGCGACCTATACACTTTGTCTAATAAAATTAAATAGCAAAGAAAGAAAATATAAAAAGAATGTTAAATGATAATAGTTTAAAATAGTTTAAATGATAATATCAATTAAAACCTAATTGTTTCTAAGCAATTTTAATATTAATAAAAATTAATTAATTAATTAATAAGTAAAATATGTCAAAAATTATTATTAACTAGAAACCCTAATCCTATTTTACTATAGTTTTAAAAAAGATTAGGTTAGTAAATGATTAATTAAAAATTAATTAGTAAAGTAAATAGAAAATTATTTAGGATTAGTAAAATAGGGAAACAAGAATTGCATGGGGTAGGTGTTGAACCCAAGCCCCTGGATTCACAGGAGCCTCTTTCTAACACTGCGCCAAGCTGCTTGTTGTGATAGGGAATAAGAACCAATTATTATATTATAAGCCTGCATGTTAGTTTGGAAAAATAGAAGAAAAAAATGCAAGAAATAAGGGATCGAACCCACGCCCTCATGTAATACAAACACATCCTTCACCATCCGCGTTGCGCTATTTTGGTGTTATAGAATGGAAACGAATAAATATATTATAAACATATATCAGAGAAGCGTCAGAGCCCTAGCTCCGGTTGTCTTCTCCGGTGAAAGGATTTTCAAACCTGAGAAATAACATGTGTTAGACCATAAAAAGGACCATATCCCCCTAATTCAACCCTTGCGAATCCAGTGGTAGTGTTTGTTTGGCCTGAAAATACTTGTATCATGAGATTTGAAGAAGACATATCAAACTGCCCTAGCCATGGAAAATCCTTTTTCCTGCATTAAATCTTGCAAACAATGCTTCTAAACAAGTCTAAACATTATCATGAACAGATATATGTGAAAAAAATCAATCCATAATGCATGAATAAAGAGTGAGAGATTAGAGAATTCTTACCCAACCGACATGCTTGTATGAGTGACTTCTAGCGTGCTACAAGCTTCAAGGATGGATGGGATGAACTTCTGAGATCTTCAGGAACACAATGGAATTCTTGGAATGCTTTGAAAGTGGATGCACACAAGGTTTTCAAGTTTCCCTAGTTTTTGACATTTTTGAGATTTTTTGGACTTGTTCTTGAGGAAATTTTCGTGTGTTTGATGTCTGAAGGTTTCATGTATTTATAGTGTAAGATTTAGGTTAACAAAAGAGAAATCAATCTTTTGTATATCATGATCAAATCTTTGATTAGAATTTTTGTATGAAATCTTTCTTTTTTAGGCCATTTATGTACCAATCAATCTTAACACATTATTTGCAAGTTGTCACCATCTTTTTAGACTTATGATTTGATTCAAAAATATATTCGCATGCCTTATACCATTTATTTGATATTTTATTTGATTTATTTTGCTTTTAATTGAATCAAATCAAAATCAAAATAAATTAAAACAACAAAAATAAATGAATGTATTAAGAGGTCTACTATGAGGTCAGGAACACGTTTGGACTTTAAAAGTTAGGCCCATTAGCCCAAAAATTTAAATTTGCTCAATTTGAACTTTATGCATTTTCTAAAAATTGCCTAACTTGCACCAATCATAACTCGATCAATGTTTATCATATGAAGGTGATATTGGTCTTTTTGGAAAGCTCAAGATGTCTCCTACCACTTTCATGTTGGTCATTTTTTCATTTGAAGCCTTTATCTCTATTTAAAGTGCTTTGGTAAAAAGTGTCTTTTTGTTGACTTTTAAAATGACCTGTAATATTTTGACCCATATCTCTGAATTGAAGAATTTTTGGCCTTGAGCTTAGAGAGAAAAAGTTGTAGAGAATTGAATTATTTCAAGGTAGACTTTGTTTGAGAAATTTCTGATGAAGTATGTGAATGTTATGCTTGGTCAAAGTTCAGTTGACTTCTCCTAAAGAAACCCTTAATTTAGTAACTTTTGACTTTTGATAAATCTTGTGTTTTTTTGATGAATCATGATCAACCCTTGGTAAAATTATGAATGTGACTTAAAAATATTGATTTTGACCAAAAATCTTGAAGTTTGGCTGTAAATTGGTCAAAGTTGACTTTTTGTCCAATATAGTTGATTTTTAATCATCTAGCTAATTGACTGAGCAAACTTATGCCACAAGGCTCAAATTTTGGTATGATGATTCTTTGAAGCGTGTGAGAAACCATGAAATTCATTTGAGGCATTAGAAGTCCAATTTCCTTTGAGATAAGTGAAACCCTAGTTTTAGGTCAACTGCTTAGGAAGAGAGTTTAACTGGTCAACCTTTAGTAGTCTTGAGTGTTTGAGACGTTCATGAGCATGAGGAAGTATCTTGAATTAATTTGTCTTGAAAATGGGAGGGAAAATTTTGGGGTACAACATCTGCCCCTGTTCAATCTTCTTAAACCTGAAGAATTAGATTGGCATGTCCGCCATTCTGGATTTTAAGGTGGAAGAGGATTGAACACTTAAGTTTCTAGAAATTTGCACTCACATGTGAACTGTTGGTTGATTATACTGCTTGAATGAGCTTAAAGAATCCATTCGAAGAGGTGATAGAGTGTCATCGGAGTTGGGCTTATAAATGCCATCCAAAGTAATTATTAATAGGAGTATCATAATGAGTCTACACTTGATTTTATCTGAAGAGTGCCTTTAAGAATGAATCTATCTGATCTTATCTGAGGGAAATGTTGTTTAGAATGAATCTATCCGATATTATCTGAGGGAAATGCTTTTCAGAATGAATTTCTAAAGGAGATGCTCGTCAGAATTGGTCTCTGAGGAAATTCTCTTAAGAATAAGTTTCTGTGGGAGATGCTTTTCAGAATGAATCTCTGAAGGAAATGATTTTCAGAATGAAGCTCTGAAGGAAATTCTCGTTAGATTTTAGTCTCTTGGGGGGAGTGCTTTTCAGAATGAATCTCTGAAGGAAATGCTTTTAAAAATGAAGCTCTGAAGGAAATGTCGTCAGATTTCAGTCTCTGAGGGGAATGCTTTTCAGAATGAATCTCTGAAGGAAATGATTTTCATAATGAATCTCTGAAGGAAATGCTTTTCAAAATGTAGCTCTGAAGGAAATGCTCTTCAGATTTTAGTCTCTGATGGGAGTGCTTTTCAGAATGAATCTCTGAAGGACATGCTTTTCAGAATGAAGCTCTGAAGGAAATGCTCGTCAAATTTCAATCTCTGAAGGGAATGCTTTTCAGATTTCAGTCCCTGAGGAAATGCTCGTTAGAACAAGTCTCTGGGGGAGATTCTTTTTAGAATGAATCTCTAAAGGAAATGCTCGTCAGAATTAGTCTCTGAGGGAAATGCTTTTCAGAATGTATCTCAGAAGGAAATGCTTTTCAGAATGAATCTCTGAAGGAAATGCTTTTCAGAATGAAGCTCTGAAGGATATGCTCGTCAGATTTCAGTCTCTGAGGGGAGTGCTTTTAAGAATGAATCTCTGAAGGAAATTCTTTTCAGAATGAAGCTCTGAAGGAAATGCTCGTCAGAATTAGTGTCGATGGAAATGCTCGTCAGAATTAGTTTCTGATGGAATGCTTTTCATAATGAGTTTTGAAGGATTTCATCTGGTCATGTAGATAGTCGCCCTGTCCTGTTTCGAGAATTGATCTACCCTGTATATAGATTGCTGATAATATTTTTATGTTTAGGAACTTAACCTGAAAAGGCAAAGTTAGTTTTATGCAATGTCATGATGCGAGAAATGTATTTCGTAATGGTGCTCTCAAAATAAATGAGAATATTATATGTGTTTCGTATGAATATGTCATGATATTTTTGTAAATGCTGTATGGATGTAATATGTTGTTGGAGCATATCAGTAGCTTCGTGTAATAATGTCTGGCTGGGGAAAATAAATCCCTTATTGTTGCTGGGGAAGAAGATAGTAGTTCTTCAATTTCTGTTTAGGACTTCCTTACTAGGGATTTCTGATTTCTATTTGAGGACACCCCGCTAGGGATGTTCGACTTCTGCTTGGGATGAAAGCATTCAAGGAGAGTCTGTCATTCTTCGTTCTTTGAAGGATTTGATTCTTATATACCCTGACTGGGGATAAAAGGAGATGAATAATCCTCTGATACACTATTTGACCAGGTTTCAGATATGAGTATTATCTCTTCTAGGGAGGACAACATTGAATGATATTTGGCCGAAGAAGAGAATCTTGTTGGGGAATTGCAATATCGGAGAAATAAACTTCGTTGGGGAAATAAACCCTTTAGATTGCATTTAGGAAATAGTCTCTAATTAGAAATTCATACACTATGTTGAGGAAGTTTCCACTGTATGGTGGGGAAATGATCAAACTTTCTTATCTGTTAGGGGACCCATTAGGGAAGATGATCATGTCAAGCTATTCATAAAAATGGAGGTGAATTGCTGGAAGATGCCCCAATTTCTGTCAGAGGACATAGTAGATTTGTCAGGGAGTATGTCTTTGTTTGGGATGAGCTTGTGAAGATAGCTTCGTAGAGATAGTTCCATAGAGATTGCTCTATGGGAATTTATGGATAACTTTGAAAATTATCCCAACTCCTAAAGTCCTTAGAAAATGTTGATCTGAGTGATAAATCTTCTACTGATAAACAAGACATTGTCGTAAGCTTTAATCCCTAACTTTTGCCTTGACCATCTTTTCAGATTTTCAGTCCACCGGGAAACCCTTTTTGCCCAAGCCACCTTTTTAGGTTTTCGACTTGCCGAATGTACAATTTATATATATATATATATATATATATATATATATATATATATATATATATATATATATATATATATATATATATATATATATATATATATATATATATATATATCCCTAATTTTTTCCCGAACCCTTTTGGTTCGCCGAGATGCCCTTATTTTTCCTAGGCCAATCACCCTAGCGGGTCTCTTTTTTAGTATTTTTGACTACGTCCGCGTTTACTTCCAGAAAATATTTTCTTGATCATACGTGGCCCTTTGTATGAGGGAGTCCATTTTCCCCTGGGATTAGTCTGGTGCACCCGATTTTTGAAGTTATTGATCAATCGTTGGTTGCCAATTTATAATAATCTCGACCTTTCTCAGTACTCTTCTAAGAACGGTCACGGTAGAATGATACCATCTAATACTACTGACATAGACAAGGAATTTGGTGATACCGAATATTTGATTTTCATAGTAGCCTTTGCTAAAACTCATAATCAATGTAACATGCCCCAAGTGTTTCATATGGAGATTTGCCTCTGGCTGTTCAGCACTTTTGAGAGATTCTTTGAATCTTGACTTGACTCCCATAGATGAGTTACACAATAACATGTCATGCCCCTTGATTTATAACCAATTGGGTACGTGAAAGACTTGTTACTGGAGGTGTCTTTCTCTTTGATACATCATCTGAAGTAATTCTGTCAGTTAGGAGGATTTTCATTCATTGAATATTCGTCATGTGAATTTCTATGTTGTCAAACACTTAGTCATACGCAAACACTGATATTAAAATGCAAAGCTTATGTCTATCTTGAAGTTTAAAATGCATTTTTTAGTAAAACAAAAATTTGTAAGAATGTGATATCAACTCAGGATTTATAGTAAGCCTTACAGGAGTCAGGATACCTTTTTGTAATAGTATACTTTCAAACTAACCCATGCTTCAATTAGGACTTTTAAGGGTCATAACATGGTATGGTTCACGATTTAAGAAACAAAGTATAAAGGCTCAAAGTTTATTTGTACCCAGCCCATTCTCCATGATGTTCTTCAGTCTTATACTCAGTTAATTATGCATTCAGGTTCCAATTTTAGAACTAATATTTTGATGATGGTTCTGAAACCATAAGTTTATTTGGGAAATCAGTCCTCTTTCTTATAACATTTTTATTTTGTTGAGGATTTGTAGAGACATCTTTTTAACTTTATTATCCATGACTTTTGCCTGAACTGCTTCCTTTGAGATTATAGTCAGCAGGATACCCTATATTTTTCTTAAGTCTCCTTCATAGGTTTTAACTTAGAAGGATTTTCTTTTGAAAGATAATAACTGACTGACTAAATGTTTACGGGGAACCATCATCTGTTTTTAATTTAGAAGAGTATCTTCGACACTAGTCTTCGTGTACGAAGGTAAAGCTTGTGAATTCACAATTGATTTGACTGAGAAAATACCCTTCCGCAGGTTATGTTTAAGAGTTTTAATTTTCACGAAAAAAGAAAACTCCTACTTCTTAGGCTCAAAGAGGTTGACTAGGGATTAAATTCCTTATAACTCCATTGTTTAGGAATTGAAGCAATGCCTATACATCGTCAGCAAGGTCTGTTCAAAAGCATATTGTATGAGATAATGGTATTTTTTGCGTCATCCTCCCACTAAAGGCTTATAACTTTAAAGAGAGTTGAATATCACAAAAATAAAGTAAGAAGCACAATTTAAATATAGTGAAACAAATGAATTAATTCAAGACAGAAATATGTAATGCATTAATGGGAAAAGCCAAAGTTTGACCTAACAGTAATTGTTTTAAAAAAAACAAAAGAAATTACAAATAGAAATTAAAATGATCTTAAAACTTCTCCTCTTGAACTTGTTACTTCAGATGGTGTGCCTTGTAGTTTTGATATTTAAGGGATGATAGAAAAACTCAATCTGGCCATATTGTGTGAACTCGAAAACTCCTTTGTCAATCAGGTCCTGAATCTTACGTTTCCACATCCAACATTTGTTAGAGTCATGTCCTGGACTATTGGAGTGAAATGCACACCTTGCATTAGGATCATAACTGGTAGAGGAAGTATTGGGATTCCGAGGAGGTTCTTTCAATGTAATCAGCTCCATCTTCAACATGTGTTGTAATGCTTGAGACAATGACATGTTGATTTTGATAAATTGTCTTTTGGGTGTATCATGCTTATGTTGATTACCCTATTGTTGTTGAGAGGTTGTTGTTGAGCTTGAGATGTAGTAAAAATCTGGAAAGGGATTAGCAATGTCGACCAAGTCAGTTTCCTGTCTCATTGAAGGCTGGTTAGTGATTAGATCTCCAATTCTAGCAGTTTGTCCCATACAATTGTATCTGACCTGATGAAGGTTGTTGATAAGGATTCTCAACTCTTCTTGACCCAGAGCAAAATTTTGCATAAGAGCCATATGACCAATAAACTGGATTCTCATCTCTACCATCTCAGCTTGCAGTTGTTCCAACTGGTCATCCTTGTTGTCTTCAGGATTCTTCCCGGTCATGTTCTCGACGAGGAGTGTTTCAATCCTTATTTCCCCTTGTCTAAGCTTAGGAACATCTCTTAGAACTAAGCATTCTGATCCTGGAGATCTTTGACTGTCTATTCGAGAGCCATTTTTTTTTAAATAAACAGTAGGAAGATGAGAAATCTGTCTTGGAAACCTATTATGAAATGATATGTATGGAATGTAGATGCATATGCAATGTTTTCAAGGACCTAGTGGGATTTAAATTTTTTAATAAAAAGGGAACATAAACAAAGATTCTTATTAGTAAGTTCAAATTATAACAAAAGAAGGATACATGGAAACAAATTATGAATCAAGTCTCCCATGGACGCTTCCTCTTTGTGTTGACATATGCATTAAGGTTATGCTCTTCATGAAGTTGTTTTGTCAAATCCAATACTTTCTTCTAACTAGCATAGAACTAAGTCTCAAAGGTGTCCCTTTCTTCTTTCAACTGGATCCAAGACTTATGTAGCTCTTCAAGGTCAGTAGGCATATCTGGATGAAAAATGGTATGAGGAATATCTCCTTTAATAACAGGCTCCATAATTTACGATAGGATAGCAGGATATGGCATTATAAGATATTGAGCACGAGACCTCACCCATATGAGGTAGGGATCCAAGGGGATGGAGTTTTTGTGTCCTAAAAGTCTTGCTATCTATCTTATTCACCATGCCCTAAGCACGTATAAACATTTCACAGTAACCTTGAGGATCATTCTCGTAATCAAATACAATACCCTAGATAAGCATGTCGTGAGGACCGTCTCTTCGAGCATAACCGGATTGACATAGAGCTAGACTAGGGTTGTAAGTAATACCTCACCTTATGCTAAGGAGTGGAAATTAAGGAATTCCCTACAGCGGTCAATAATAGTGATGTCCTCCTAAGATTGGGAACACCAATATATATCTGAATGAGAGAGTGACATCAACCTTTGAGACCACCTCAAACCTTGTTCATTCTTCATCACCAATCGGGGAAGGTTAGAAATAAACCACCTGGATAGTAAAGGTATGCAACACATGAGAGTCCATTTCTTCCTCATAGTACGAGTGTGAAGAGACTGTAGAATATCTCCAAGCAAAGTACGCACAGGATTATGAGTAAGAAATATTTTGATGGTGTTCACATCTTAAGTTGGTATGGATTAGGGAATAGTACTAAAACATAGATAAACATATCCAAGATCTCCTCAAAAGCATGAAAACTCATAGCATCTAGAAACAACTGAGCCTTCTCTATCAGGATTTTAGCAAGAAGCCCTTTAACTCCACTTATTATTTCCCAATTAGACACAATGTCTGACCACTTCAGGAGTAAGGCTGCTGCAATATCTTCAGGTTTTGGAACTTTCTCTAAACCAGTGAAGGGTGTTTGGTCAAGAACAGGTACTCCAAGTAGCTTAGAAAACTCTTCCATTGTGGGTACCAACTGGTAATCTAGGAAGGTAAAACAATGATGCTTAGGATCAAAGAACTGGAACAGAACACTCATCATGTCTTCTTCAAAACCTGAGGTAATCAAACTGAGTAGATAACCATGCCTCTTGGTGAATTGTGTGTTTTCTGGAACCTTTGAGACTAACTCCTTAAGTTTGGAAGGTATCCTCACAAAGTTGATTCAGATTGCATTTCTGTGAGCGGAGGCCATAATCTACAACAAAGAACAAAGATAAATCCCTAGGTCCTTGAAATGGTTAGTAAAAATGTTATGTTATAATGATATGATGTTATGATGTTATGTTCATGTTCAATGAGTAGAAAACACAAACAAGTCACACAAGAGCCTTAGGCTTAAAGGCTTGCATGAATTCCATAGGTAAATACCCTTCCCAATTAAAGTTAAGTTGGATCAACCTTCCTAGAATAGTAACTGGGTTCTAAGGATCTCATATCATGGTTCTTTCTCACAGGCTTTATTTTAGCACGACAACTGGCTTACCACCAAAACATCCCGAAATTCGAATCTCAATGAGCGTAGCTTCGAGTATCAACCAACTTTGGACTGCACCAAAGCCGTCTATCTCACTACTTTCTAATGGCCAAGATGGGTCAATTAAGGTTCTAAAAGTAAGTTAGTGTTAATGACACCACGCAGAAGCCTAATGTTATCCTTGACAGACTCAAGGAACATCAGTACAAACCAAAGTGTCACACTAACTGTAGTCATAATGTTAACCATATCGGTCTATGCCATACAGTCTCTATGATCTATTGCTACTTACCTAAGAAATTCCTAGATCCTGGTGTAGGATCTTACAAACAATAATACCCAAGCATGAACTCTTAAAGTAAAGCAAGCAATTCAAACAATTAAAGAAATTAAAAGTGATCTAAACTCTAAGACAACCCCTCTTTTAGAATATCCCCAACAGAGTTTCCAGTTTTGTAATATGGTGGGAGAACTGACTTTTTTGGTTTTATCCAAATGTGCGGATAGCAAGAGTCGCCACCAAATTTTATTTCATCCAATATTTAGGAAAGGGGAAAAGAACGGGAAATACCTTTGGTAGATTTTGGGTTCGGGGGGTAAGATATGAAAAAGGAAGGTGTTAGTACCCTTTTCATCTGTAGTTATCTACGGGCTCTTAATTGCTTAGCTCACTTTGAAAACTTGCTTTGTGTGTGTGTGATTTGAAAATATTTTGAAATCGCCAATGTAAGGCTGACTTTGTAATAATTCTTGTATCAGCCCTCAAGAATGTTTACAAAGTGTTTTTGAAAATATTTGTTGTTTTGAAAGTGATGTTTGAAAAATGTTTTGTTTGTGAGAAAAGTTGCGAGCAAGCATTTAAGAGTTATTACCCACTAAAGTATGGTCTTTCTTATTCTTTTCCTTCTCCTTTAGAGATAGTACTATCCGTACCATTTGTTGGTAGGTAACCCTATCTATTGGATGTGAAGGAACAGGCGTAGGATCATCGTATGGTCATCGAAGGTAACATGTAAGGATACTTTAGCAATTGTATCAAAGGGACTATCATCATTTTGTTCATAGGGACTAGATCATCTTATAGGAAGCTTGAGGGTCATTGAGGGATTATGATATTTATTCGAAAGGGACATGATGATTTGATCGAGAGTTTTTTGCTAAAGTATCCCCACTTTCGAGGGGCATGACTAATATTCGTAAGGTAACAAGAGAGTTTACCCTAGACGTGCAAGTGTGAGATGTGTTTAATTTCAGTTATATTATCTTGAATATTAGGGTTTTCTATGTTCAACTATTAGTCTTGCCATACAAACCCTAGTTACTAGCAATTAAATATGTACAGAAAAATAAAGTGCAGAATGTAAGGTCCTACGCTATTACATGGCTTTGGGAGAGATACGTAGGTATAAAAATTTGCGGGAAAGTAAACCTATGCTATTACATCCTCAATGAAGATACATAATTAGAAGAAAAATGCGATAAAATATAAATCTACGCTATTACATCGGAGAAGGTGACCTATACACTTTGTCTAATAAAATTAAATAGCAAAGAAAGAAAATAGAAAAAGAATGTTAAAATGAAAAGTGTTTTTGTGGTTTTTTGTAGAAAATAGTTTAAATGATAATAGTAATTAAAACCTAATTGTTTCTAATTAATTTTGATATTAAGAAAAATTACATAATTAATTAATTAATAAGTAAAATATGTCAAAAATTATTATTAACTAGAAACCTTAATCCTATTTTGCTATAGTTTTAAAAAAGATTAGGTTAGTTAATGATTAATTAAAAATTAATTAGTAAAGAAAATAAAAAATTAATTAGGGTTAATAAAATAGGGAAAAAAGAATTGCATGGGGTGGGAGTTGAACCCACGCCCCTAGCTTCCCAGGCGCCCCTTTCTACCACTGCACGAAGCTGCTTGTAATGATAGGGAACAAGAACCAATTATAGTATTATAAGCCTGGATGTTAGTTTGGAAAAACAACAAAAAATAAATGCAAGACATAGGGTTCGAACTCACACCCTCATGTAATACAAACGCATCCTTCACCATCTGCACCGCGCTAGTTTCGTGTCATAGAATGGAAACAAATAATTATATTATAAAACACATATCAGAGAAGCGTCATAGCCCTAGATTTGTTCGTCTTCTCTTGTGAGAGGATTTTCAAACCTGCGAAATAACATGTGTTAGGCCATAGAAAGGATCTCATCCCCCTAATTCAACCCTTGTGAATCCAATGGTGGTGTTTATTTAGCCTGAAAACACTTGTATCATAAGATTCAAAGAAGACATCTCAAACTAACTTAGCCATGACAAATCCTTATTCATGCGTCAAAGCTTGCAAACAATTCTTCTAAACAAGTCTAAACATTATCATGAACAAGTATATCTGCATAAAATCAATCCATAATGCATGAATAAAGATTTAGAGATTAGATAGTTTTTACCCAACTGACGTGCTTGTATGATTGACTTCCAACATGCTACAAGCTTCAAGGATGGATGGGATGAACTCCTGAGATCTTCAGGAATATGATAGATTGCTTGGAATGCTTTGAAAGGGGCTGCACACAAAGTTTTCAAGTTGCCCTAATTTTTGACAATTTTGAGATTTTTTAGACTTGTTCTTGAGGCAATTTTCGTTTATTTGATGTCTGAAGGTGTCATGTATTTATAGTGGAAGATTTATGTCAACAAAAGAGAAATAAATATTTTTGTATTTCATGATCAAATATTTGATTAGAATTTTTGCATGAAATCTTTCTTTTTTTAGGACAATCATGTACCAATCGATCTTTACATGTTTTTTGCAAGTTTCCACCAGCTTTTGGACTTATGATTTGATTCAAAAATAGATTCTCATGCCTTATATCATTTATTTAATATTTTATTTGATTTATTTTACTTTTAATTGAATAAAATCTAAATAAAAAGAAATAAAAACCACAAAAATAAATGAATGGATTAAAAGGTCTATTATAAGGTCAAGAACATGTTTAGACTTTAAAAGATAGACCCATTAGCCCAAATATTCAAATTTGATCAATTTGAACTTTATGCATTTTCTCAAAATTTCCTAACTTGTACCAATCATAACTCGCTCAATTTTTATCATAAGAAGGTGACCTTTAACTTTTTGGAAAGCTCAAGATGTCTCCAACAACTTCCATGTTGGTAATTGTTTCATTTGAAGCCTTTATCTTGATGTAAAGTTCTTTGACAAAAAGTATCTTTTTGTTGACTTTTAAAATGACCTGTAATGTTTTGGCCCATATCTCTCAAATGAAACATTTTTGGCCTTGAGATTAGAGAGATAAAGTTGTAGAGAAATTAATTTCCTTCAAGATAGGCTATGGTTGAGAAATTTCGGATGAAGTATGCGAAAGTTATGCTTCGTCAAAGTTTAGTCGACTTCTCCTAAAGAAAACCCTAATTTAGTATCTTTTGACTTTTGATGAATATTGAGTTTTCTTGATGAATCATGATCAACCCTTGGTAAAATTATGAATTTGACTTAAAAATATTGATTTTGACCAAAAATATTGAAGTTTGATAGTAAATTGGTCAGAGTTTACTTTTTGTCCAATATAGTTGATTTTTAATCGCCTGTCTAATTGACTGAGCAAACTTGTGTTGCAAGGCTTAAAATTTGGTATGAGGATTATTTGAAGAATATGAGAAGCTATGAAATAAATTTGAGTCATTAGAAGTCCAATTTCCTTTGAGAGAAGTGAAACCCTAGTTGTAGGTCAACTGCTTAGGAGGAGAGTTTGTTTGGTCAACCCTTGAGTAGTCTTGAGTGTTTGAGACCTTCTTAAGCAAGAGGAAGTATCTTGAATTAATTTGTCTTGAAAATTGGAGGGGAAATTTTGGGGTACAACAATGGGTAACTTGCAGGTGACCAAGAATAGTTTGTTTGAAGCTTAGTGGATAGCTTCAGAGTGCATCATTTATTCTTGTTAAATAAGAGGGTCTTGCTCTGATATGTAACATCAAGATTGGGGACGTTTGTTTTGAAACTATTATGATCTTCGTTTATTTTGAGATGATGATTTACCTTTCTTTGTATTTAAATTGTTCTTGGATTATATATCTTGAACGACGAAGTATGATGAAGTTTCCCTGAAGTGTTTTTAATAAAGATGTCTTGAGACTATGATTCTGCTGCGATAATTTGAATATGATATTGATGATGTTAAAGAAATAGTCATTCTAAGTGTTTTGAAAACTCGTTTTATGGAGCAGGTTGTTTTATATGATGTTTATATGAAGATGTGACATCCTTGTTGTGATATTATATGAATTATTTGCGTAAATTATACGCGAAATATATGTGGGTTTATAAGGGTGTTACATATCATACTCTTGAAGGTATCAATAATGACACGACTCCAATACAACTTCTTCCTCACAAGTAAATTTCATTCACAAGGCATTAAGGTAACTTTGGTGAAAAGAAAATATTTAGAGAGAGAAAAAAGAGAGAAAAATTATTACAATTAGAGAAAACTCGAATTCTGGTGTGAAATGAAGAAGGGAGACACCTACTTTATATAGGAGAAGAATTGGCTCAAAAATGAAATGATCCATGGGCCAATTAACCTATCTAATCGATTAGGTCCTAAGCCTAATCAATCAGGTATCATAAATAATCAATTATTTGAACCCATTTCAGAAATTTGGATAAAGCGTCATTACTAGTCATTAAGACACTGTTATAATCGATTATATAATCAAATTTTCTTCATCTAATCGATTAGCTTTAGGATTTAATCTATTAGGTACTTCAAAAGTTTTCTTTAAATGAAGCTGACAATTTTCTAATCCACTAGCTACTTGAAAACATTTTTAGGTATTTATTTTAGTTAAAAGGATGGTTTAAATATGTTTGAAGTGTGTGTGCATGTGTGTGTGTGTGTGTGTGTGTGAGAGAGAGAGAGAGGGAGAGAGAGAGAGTTGTCTTAGTATCTTAAGAGTTACTCCGTCCTAAATTATAAGAGAAATTCACTTTTTAGATTCATTGAATAATTAATGCAGCTGGTCTATATATAAACCATATACATTAATTATTCAATGAATCTAAAAAGTGAGTTTCTCTTATAATTTGGGATGGAGGGAGTACTCTCCTAATTTCCCTAGACTCTGGTCACTCACACATATGTGACCAGGCGGGCTTTCAAACCTCCTCTCTTTCATAACTTTGAGGCTTTTAAGATCATTTGCTAGATAAAGCGGTCATATAAGCACTTCAATGGAACCTTGAGTCTCCTACATGATAAGTCTTGAGATGTCTTCATGTTAATTACCATCATAAAAGAGTTAGAAGGATATTACCACCGACTTCGGGAAACATTAGAGTTGTTATCATAAAAACACTCAGGAAATTTATTAGCATGATCACCAGCTTTACACCTGCAAGCACATAGATCCACATTCTTCTAACAAATAGAAAACAGGTAGATACAATTTGGAATGGTTAAACTACCCCTCACATAAGTAGAGATTATACTCTACTCCCACTGAGAGTATACTTATCTCTCTTTTTTCATAGTAAAAAAGGTAGCAAAAAAAAGCATAGAAAATAGATCACATGTTTGCTTAAGTAAAAGGAACAAGATTCCTTATAAAGAGATGGATATTAACAGTAAAAATTAAGGAACAACAGTAAGGCCTACGTTCTTACTTCTGCATACGGAAGGCAGCATCCAACTTTGATATTAAACAATACGTAATCTTTGGAGAACTTATCCCCCTTGATTCTTTCTCGAACATAACTCAAAAGTCTTTGAGGCTTTGTAAATCAAGAAATAATTTTGGAATCTACTTCTTCCTTGTTCATATTCCTTCCAAGAGATAATCATTTACCTTTTAGGAAATATTTAGGATAACCTCTTTCCATATTCCTTGGGCCTTAGTTTAATATTTGGCTCTAGGTATATTGTGTTTTCTCCCCTCTTTGCTCCACAAATACTTAAAACTCAAAACCTCAAGATAAGTTGAGAATACTCCCCCTTTCATGGGAAATTCAAACCATTGTCAATTTTCCTTCTCTACAAATCATTTGATACGAGAGTTGGTCAAAATATAAGAATGATAAACCTATTATAAATTTATCATCTCAAGCTTCTAAGAGGGTCCATGATCATCTTCGTTGAGATATAGCATCAACGAACATACTTGGATCAAATCCATCCACACTAGGTAACCTCCTCTTCTTGTACACCTAACATAGTACCAAAGCTCTCACATTTTTTTTATTTTAATCTGCATCATATCAGAAACGCCCTTGCATAAGGGTTCATTATTAGCACCGAATTGAAAAACACATGCATAAGAAAATATGCTCGATTTGAGAAAAAAAGAGTTGTATCATCCTTCTTTCTTTGAAACTTATTCTCAAGTAGACATTGTTCAAACTATCAAACTAAGCTCTAGGAGCTTGTTTCATATTGTAGAGGTCCTTTATCATTTTTAAAACACCAGTAAGAATTTTTTTATGAAATTGGGAGGATGATCAGCATCTACTTTCTTCTGGATGTAATTGTTCAAGAACACACTCTTTACATCCAATTAGAAGAGTTTAAGAAAATATAGTGCATGAGAATGCTACAAGTATTCTTAAGGCTTCTAATAGAGATACATGATCATACACTTCATTGAAAATTATTCCTTCATGTTGATTGTATTCTTTTGCAACGAGTCTTAATTTATTTCTCACGAAATTTCCAGAAGCATCAAACATGTTGCGAAAGACATACTTAGGATCCAGTCACTAGATATCTAAAATGTTGTTTCTCTTAAATTTATTTAACATTTCTTGCATAGAAAGATACTAATTTTATTCTATGATGAATTCATCAATTCCCTTTGGCTCACTTTATAAAACAAAAGCCACCAGGTCACATACCTTGTTAAGGGAGTGTTGAGATGTAATTTCCTTAGAAATTTCTCCATTAAAATTTTGAATGGGATGGTCTTTAGTGGTACTCCATTCTTTGGATAAACTTTGATTCTATAAGTAAAAATTTTCAACTTGAGTCTCTCCATTTGGACTTTGGACTTTTTGTATGTGATGTTTTTTCTTTCCCTTGATCATCGTCTTCCAAGGATGTTTTTTCATGGATATCTGTAAAATTAACAACCACTACTTCTACCTACGAGGGTTTATTTCACCAAAGACAATATGTATGAGTTATTCTATAGTCATGGCCTTTTTGAAAAGAAGTCTTAAAAAGAATTTTATTTCTAAAATTTTGAAGACCATGTATATAAAATATGCATGACTGTTTCTCTTATTTTATGAGTGAAACAAAAGAACATATTTATTTCTTGATCCCTCAACCATTGTTTTTGGTTTGAATATTTACCTTGCCTTAGAAATTAGGGTGTATTCACCAATTGATGTTGGTTGAATTGAAGTTGAGGAGAGAATAATTTGCTCATTTATATGATGGTTGCTATGAGGTTGAAAAATAGGAAAATAAAAATAAAGAAAGAAAAGTGAAAAAGAAAGATTAGAAAAAGAAAATAAAAAATTGAAAAATCTTTGAAAAAGAAAAAAAAGAGTATGTGTAATACAGTGAGAGAACTGACTTGGTTTTGCGTTTTCTCACAAATTTTGTGGATAGTAAGAGTCGTCACCGAATTTTCTTTTATCTAATAAGGAAAGGGTAAAAAGAACAGGAAAGACCTTGAGATTTTTGAGTTCGGGGGGTAGATTATGAAAAGGGAAGATGTTAGCACCCTTTTCATCTGTAGTTATCTACGGGCTCTTAAACGCTAGCTCACTTTGTTTGAAAATGCTTTGTGTTCTATGTTTTTAAAATATTTTTAAATTTTCCAATAGTTAGGAAACTTTTTAATGATTCTTGTATTCGTTAAGAATACGTACAAAGTGTCCATTTGAAATTATTTTGAAAGTGTGACAGTGAGAAATGTTTTTGTTTTGAAAAATGTGAGCAAGCGATTAAGAACTATCTACCTACTCAAGGTCTTTTGTATTATTTTCCTCCTCCTTTAGATAGTCCTATCCTACCATTAGTTATTAGGAAGCCCTATCGTTGGATGTGAAAGGACAAGCCCGGGTCATTGTACAGTCATCGAAGGTAACTCGTAAGGACACTTTAGCAATTTTTCATTAAGGCACTAGATCATTTACTGAAGGCAACATCGAAAGGGTCATTAAGGGACTATGATCTTTGTATCGAGGGACTTTGCTAAAGCTTCCCCACTTTCGAGGGACATGACTATTTTTTTATTCCGAAGGCAACAAGTGAGGTTACCCTATAGGTGCGGGTGTGCGAAGTGTATTGTGTTTCAAGCATTTGTCTTCGATTAAGATTAGTTATTGTTCGCTTTTAATCTTGCCATACAAGCCTATTAGCTAAACAGTTATAAGGAAAGCGATAAATACAGAAAGTAAAGGCATAAGTTAAAAATTCCTACGCTATTACAAGGCTTCGAAAATGGGGGGTACAATTAGTAAAAATGCGGCAAAAGAGTAAAACCATAATTATCTATTACAAACCGTAAGCAGTTACAATAATAAAAAAATGCGAAAATAATAAAATACGCGAAGCGATAAGAAAGGAAAAGGAAAAGGAAATTGCTTGGTTTATTTTTTAGTAGAAAATACTTGACGGTTAACCTAATGACCTAATTGATTTTAATTAGTTAAAAAAATCGATCAATTAAGTTAATCAAACCATAAATTGATTTTAATTAATTAGAAAAACCTAAAAAAACTCCTAATTAATTTTAATTTTAAAAAAAGAAGAAAGTTTATTAATTAACCAAAAACTAAACCCTAATGTTGATTAGGGTTTGTGATAAAATTAATTGATAAAAAATGGTTTAATTTGATTAATTTAGGGTTTTATAAGTGAAAATAGTAAAAAAATAAAGGGTTTAAAAAAAGTTACCAGGGTTGGGTGTTGAACCCACTCCCTATACCTTTTCACTCAGCACCTTCACCGCCAGGCCAAGCGCCCCTTGGTGTTAGTAGATAACTTCAGCGTGTTTTGTACTCAATCCTGCAATATATGAGAAATTATGAAAAAAAGAAGCAAAAGGCAGGGATCGAACCCATGCCCTTTCATACCAATGCCTTAATGTGCGCGCTTCTGCCACTATGGTGGCTATACATCCGGTATATTAAAAAAAACAATAAAAATATAATATAAAAACTATTCATGAACCGGAGAGACGTCAGAGCTCTAGCTCCAATCGTCTTCTCTGGTAGCCTCTTTCTTCCAAACCTGCAAAACAGCCAATATTGATAATCCAGGGGGACCCTACCCCCCTAAATCAGGGTCTGCGATTTCAATGATAGGGTTATTTCACCCTAAATCGCAAGGGTTTAAGAGCTACAAAACAAATTGCATGGATCGATGCTAACATGGCTTTGCACCATCCGACCATTATGGTACTCTCCTAAGGGGTCATTCCTACATTGTAAAACCTCATGGACACGTTAATGACATCAGTATGTCTTAAAGCAAACAAAAAATCCAAAATATGATTTTTGCAAAAGTATGAAACCATAAGTTAACTGCAATGGTGTTTCATGCGTTTTTGACCATCAAACTTGATCCATTCTTACTCTGTATGATTGCTAGGAGTGAATGGAGTGGCTTGTTTATAGTGAAAGGGACTATAAATAGGGTTTCAAGTTCTTCAGGGTTCTTGAAAAAATTGAGATTTTTTGGACAAGTTATGTATAAGGGTTTTTTGTGGCCTTCATGTCTTAAAACAGTGGGAATATATAGGAAACATTAGGTCAAGTATTTGTGGACTTGGACCTTGTAAGAAAGGCATTGTATTATTTCATTTAATTTTGACTTAAATTAATAAAAAATTAAAAATAAATAAAATAAAGAGGTCAAGGGGTGTATGATTAATATTTAAGGTGTATGAGGAGTGTAATACACGTTTGGACTTTAAAATAATGGCCCATTAGTCCAAAATACCAGGTTTTCTCTATTTGAACTTCATGCATTTGCTCAAAATTTTCAATCTTTTAGTGGTCATAACTATCTCAATTTTCATATTTTGAAAGTAATCTTAGACTTTTTGGAAATCCCAAGGTGTCCTCTACAATATCTATGTTGATCATTTTTTCATTTGAAGACTTTATCTTGATGTATGTTTCCTTGACAAAAAGTGTCTCTTTGTTGACTTTTGAAATGACCTATAATGTATTGACTCATGTCTCTCAAATGAAGCATTTTTGTGGACTTTAGCTCAGAGAGAAAAAGTTGTAGAGAATTGAATTTCCTTCAAAATTAGCTTTGGTAGGGGGAAAACTAATGAAGCATGTGAAAGTTATGCTTAGTCAAAGTTCAGTTGACATCTCCTAAGAAAACCCTAATTTAGCAACTTTTGACTTTTTATGGTTTTAGAGTTTTTCTTGAGGAATCATGATCAACCCTTGATCAAATGATGAATATGACTTCAAAATCTTGATGTTAACCAAAAATCTTGAAGTTTGACTGTATGTTCACCATATTTGACTTTTTGTCCAATATAGATGATTTTCAGTCTTCTGGGAAATTGATTGAGCAAACTTGTGATGCAAGGCTTGAAATTTGGCATGAGAATTACTTGAGACATATAAGATATCAAGAAATCCACTTGAGACTTTAAAAACCTAATCTTACTTGAGAAACACAAAACCCTAGTTGAAGGTCACTTGCTTAGGAGGAGAATTTGTTTGATCAATTCTTGAGCAACCTTGAGAAATTGAGAACCCTAGGAGAATGTCTTGGATAATGGGAGGGAAAATTTAGGGGTACAACACCTATCCCTGTTCGATCTTATTAAAAATGAAGAGTTATATTGGCATGTTCTCTATTCGTGATCTGAAGGTAGAAGATGATTTAACACCTAAGTCCCTAGAAATTTGCACTTGCCTGTGCAAAAAGTAATGTCGTTGATTGATTGTATTGCTTGAATGGGCTTAAAGATGACATTCAGAAAGAGGTGACATGATATTGTAGGAGACAGGCTTATAGATTCCATCCAAAGTAACTGTTGATAGAAGTATCAGAATGAGTCTATGTTTGATTGTATCTGAAGAATGCTTTACATAGTGAACCTCTGGGGAAGGTATCTGAGGGAAATGCTTATCATGTAGATAGTCTCCCCATCTTGTTTCGGGAATTGATCTACCGTCTATTTTTTTTGGTAAATCCATCTTATTTCGGGAATTCATACAACCTGGTGATAAAGATAGTCACCCCATCCTATTTCGGGAATTGATCTTCACCTGGTCATAGAGATAAAAAGATAGTTTCCCCATCCTGTTTCGGGAATTCATACCACCTGGTGATAAAGACAGTCGCCCGTCCTGTTTTGGGAATTAATATTTTCTCGATCGCATAGATAGTTTCCCCGTCTTGTTTAGGAAGTTAATCTTTGACCTATTTATATAGATAGTCTCCCAATCCTGTTTCGGGAATTATTCTACAATTTTCTTTCACAAATAGTTGCCCTGTCTTATTTTAGGAATTAATATGTATCTGGTCATATAGACAGTTTCCCCGTCTTATTTCGGGAATTAATCTTTTCCCTGTTCGAGAATTATTGATGATATATGTCTGTTTGTAGACTTTTACCTGAAATAATAAAAAGTTAGATGTATATGCAATGTCATAATATATGTAATGCACTGCGTAATGATGTTCGTAAAGTAAATGAGAGTGTGATATATGCGTATCGTATGCACATGCTATGATACTTGTAAATGTTGTATTACTGTGACATGTCGTTTGAAGCGTATTGGCATCTTTGTATAACATATTTGATTGGGGAAAATAAATCCTTGTTGGTTGCTGGGGATGAAAAATATGTGTGATCTTCAATATTATCTAAAATGTCTCTGCTGGGAATTCCTGCTTTCTGTTTGAGGATACTCCGCTGGGGAATGTAAAATGTTGTTTAGGAGAAGAGTTTAGGAACTTTGGTCGTTCATCGCTCTACTGGGGAATTAATTATTATAAACCCTGAATGGGGATAAGATAGATGGATAACCTTCCGAGGTGTTGTCTGACCGAGTTTTAGACATGGATGTCGGCTCGTCTGGGGAGGATAAGGTTAAAATAGATATGGTCTAGTTTCAGATACCGTAGCAACTCTCTGAGGATAGAAGCCTGGATTATCCTTCGCTAGAGATAGGAATTTTGTTGGTGATTTGTAGTAGTCAAAGAAATAGACTCAAGTTGGGGAGACTGAATTCTATTGGGGAAATAAACAATGCAGAAGAAATATACTCTGCTGAGGAAATGAACCATGTTGGAGAAATATATTCTGCTGAGTAAACATGCCCTGCAGGAGAAGAGAGTTCTGTAAGGCTTTCTATAGTTTTGGAGAAATAAACTCAATTGGGGAAGAGAATTTTTATGAACTGTGCTGATGACATAATCTCTGATAAGGATTGGGACTCCGTAGATTGGTGGCATTGTTGGGGAGAAGATCGCACTCCTTTATCCCCTAGGGGAATCTGTTGGGGAGTATGATTAGGTTAATTCTCGAAGATGCCCCAATTCTTGTTTGGAAGCGTATTAGACTTGCGGGGGGAATGTATCTCCATCAGGGGTGAGCTTGTGAAGGTAACTCTGTGGGGATAATCCTGTGGGGACTATTCTGTGGTGATTTTCCTATGGGGACTTGTGGACGACCTAAACGTTATCCCAATTCCTAGATTCTTGAGTAAATACTTATTCCTATTTCTATTCATATATTTGTTAACATTAATCATATTCATATGCATATGTTCATTCGATTTAGTCATTGGAAGTTTTTGCAAACAAAATAGAGAAAGTAAAACAAAATTTGAATTTTGAACTGGTATTTGTATTGATAATTTGCCTATAAACAGGCGATTTTATACAAAGAGACGGAAATCCTGGTAAGATAAAATTGTCAGACAATTAAAAGAGTACAAAGTAACAATAAAACATATAGTTATGTATAAATGATCTCGTCGGGTTTCAACCCTGCTATTGTCTCCATGTCTTCAAGCATCTCATCCCTCACTGTCGGAAGAAGCTGATTGAATTAATCTGTACTGTTTGAACTTGATGTTGGTAATGAAGCTTGCGATAAGTGATCACACGGGACATAGTCGTACGCTTTAATCCCTAATTTTTTCCTGGACCATCCTTTCAGGTTTTTAGTCCATCGGGATACCCTTTTTTGCCCAAGCCGCCTTTTCAGGTTTTCGACTTGTCAGGTGTATAATATATATATATATAGCCCTTATTTTTTCCTAGGCCAATCAACCTAGCGGGTCACTTTTATGCTTAGTATCTTTTGATTATGTCCGCGTTTACAGGGTGTGGAAAATCTTCACCGTCCATGGTGGTCAGTATTATAGCACCACTAGAAAATATCTTCTTGATTGCAAATGGCCCTTCATACGTAGGAGTCCATTTGCCCCTGGGATCACCTCGTGGAAGGATAATATGCTTTATTACCAAGTCACCAGCCTAATATACCTGATGCGTGACTTTCTTATTGAACACTTTGATTATACGCTTCTGATACATCTGACAGTTGCAAACAGTCGCAAGCCTCTTCTCGTCAATCAAATTCAACTGATCCAGCCTAGTCTGAATCCATTCGTCTTTGTCTAAATCTGCATCTTTCATAATTCTCAGGGAAAGAATATGAACTTCGACAGGTAGGATAGCTTCCATATCATAGACTACAGAGAATGGGGTTTCCGTAGTTGATGTTTGTACTGAAGTGCGATAACTATGAAGATTGAATGGTAACATCTCATACCAATCTTTATATGTCACAATCATCTTCTGTATAATTTTCTTAATGTTCTTGTTGGCGGCTTCCACTGCTCCATTCATGTTCGGTCGATACGGAGAAGAGTTATGGTGCTTGATTTTGAATTGCATGCAGAGTTCCGTGATCATAGTGTTGTTGAGATTAGTATCATTATCCATGATAATTCTCTCGAGGATGCCATATCAATAGATAAGGTTATGCTTAATGGACCAGATGACAACATTCTTAGTAATAGAGGTGAAAGATGTTGCTTCAACCCATTTCGTGAAGTAATTAATGGCAAAGAGGATGAAGCGGCATCCGTTGGAATCCGTAGGCTTGATTTCTCCAATCATATCAATGCCCCACATTGCAAACGGCCAAGGAGAAGTCAATACATTCAGAGGTACTGGAGGCACATGTACTTTGTCAGCGTAGATCTAGAACTTATGACAAGTTCTTGGGTGGTGATGGAATTCAATTTCCATAGTTGACCGATAGTATCCCGCTTTCAGAATCTTCTTATCCATAGTATGTCCACTGGAGTGAGTACCAAAGATATCTTCGTGCGTATCTTCCATAATTTTCCCTGCTTCCTTCTTGTATATAAAGCGAAGCAGAGTCGAATCATGATTGTGTTTGTACAGAACCCTGTTACTCAGGAAGAACTTGGATGAGAACCTCTGTAGGAATTATTTGTCGTTGATAGATGCCCCTTTGGGGTACTCTTGAGCCTCAAGGTATCTTTTCACTTCATGAAACCAAGGCTTCCTTTCTACTCCGTCGGTGTCAACTTCATAGCAATGTGCCAGTTCGTCTAGCCTCTCAATGGTAATTCTGGGAGCCACGTTGTCCCATCTGACTTTAAACATAGACGACATGGTTTCTAATGTGTCTTCTAGTTGATTCTCTTCTCGTGGGATATGCTCAAAAGTAATCTCCTTGAAGTATGAAAATAGCGTCAATACATGCTACCGATAAGGAATGAGATTCGGGTGCTTAGTATCCCATTCTCCCTTGATTTTACTGATTACAGGGTTGAGTCCCCATATACATTCAAGAACATGATTATTAGGTCAATAGCAGCTTTGATACCCATGATGCATGTTTCGTATTCAACCATGTTGTTGGTACAATCAAAGCATAATCTGGCGGTGAAGGGTGTATGGCCACCCTGGGGAGAGATAATTACAACACCGATTCCGTTTCCAAGTGCGTTAGAAGCTCCATCCAAAACCATAGTCCATCGAGATCCTAGTTGTGATACGGTGGGAGAACTGACTTGGGTTTTGCGTTTGTATTCGCAAATGTTGCGGTTAGCAAGAGTCGCCACCGACTTTTTATTTTATCCTAAGGAAAGGTTAAAAAGCACAGCAAAAACCTTTTGAGATGTTTTCTTGGGTTCGGGGAGTAGATTATAGAAAGGGAAGGTATTATCACCCTTTCTATCCATGGTTATCCATGGGCTCTTAGTTACTTGCTTAGATCACTTGCCTTTGTTTTCAATTGTTTGAAATGGTGCTTTGTGTGTGTGTGGGTTTGAAGATGTTTTTGAAAAGAGGCCAATGTGGTGGCAACCTTTGTAATGATCCATGTGGGGATGTATACAAAGATGTATGTCTTTTGAAGAGGTTTTCATTTGTTTTTTAAAGTTGTTTTGAAAGTATAGTGTTGTGTGGTTTTGAAATTAGGCAAGTGTTTTGTTTTGCAAGTTTGATTCAAGTAACTAAGAGGTTATCTACTCCTAAATTTCTCAAAAGATTATTGCTATGTTTTAACCCTTTTAACAAGTTTGTTCCACCATTGTATTTGGTGGACAACCTTGTGTTAGGATGTGAAAGGGACGGGCGCGGGTCATCGTTTAGACCATAATTGCAACGGCGTTAAAGGTCTTTGGGCAATTTCTTTAAGGGACTTGATCATTTGTTTTTGTTTGTTCTGAAAAGTTTTGTCGAGGGACTATGATCATTCAAATTGTTTCCTTTGCCCAAAGAAGTTCAACATACAATATGGCCCAATTTTGAAAGGCAACAAGTGGAATACCCTAGGGGGTGCAAGTGTGATTTGTGTCCATTTTCATGCTTGTTTATCTTGTATTAGGTCAAACTATTTTTTTTTATCGTTTTTCGCATACAAACCCTAATTCTAACATGTTATCATTAGAAAGCAATAAAGTGTGAAATTAAAATTACTAAGCTATTACAAAACCAAATATGGGAAGGGGGGTACAAATGTTCAAATGGGGATATTGACAAGAATTTAAATCTAAATTATTACATCATTTTGAATATTTATAATTTAATTAATGTACAAAAATTAAATAAAAATGCAAGATGCACAAAAAATGTTTTGTATATGTATGAAAAAATATTATTTATGTAAAAGAGAAAAGAAAGAAAAAAATAAAATGTATCATTTTTTTTTTGAGTATTTTGAATTTAGGGCAAAAACCCTAATTTTATTAAGAAAATGTATTATTATCTAACTTAAGACCAATATTTATTTATTATTTATAAAAATAAAATAAAATGAAGTATATTATGAAAAAAAGTATTTTTGTATCAAATATTAATAAAAAATGAAAAATTCAAGTATTTTTTTATATTTTGACCTAAATATATTAATGAACTTATATATATATATATATTAAACCTTAAATATGTATTATACACAAAATAAATATTTATTTAATATTTTAATAAAATAAATAAAAAGAGTATTTTTTATGTGAAATATTTTCAGAAGATAAATAAAAATAAAAAAATGTATTTACATTATTTTCATATTTATTCTAATAATAGCATGTATTTATTTTATATATAAACAAAGGAAATAAGCAAATAAATATGCAATAAATACAAAAATGATGGAAAAAAAATATTTTAAAAATTTTAATGTCATGAGGAAAAATAAACAAAGTCAAACAAAAAGGAAAAAGTCAAAAAAGATTAAAAATAAGACAAATGGGCTCAGGGGGTGTAATAGCAATTAAGTGGTGTGATTAGAAATAACACAAAAGCCCAGCCCAATGATCATTGTCTTCAACCTCCAGCACAACCATTTGAAAAAACGCGTGCCCCTGTTCTTCAATGTCTAACTCCTGATTCTTGGCTTTTCAGCAAAAACTCATAACACAACAAATGTTCAGCATGAAGAGACGGTTCTAACCATATAAAGAACTTGACCTATCTCTCTAAGATGAGGGAGAATTTCTCCTCCCCCAAATCCTAACCTAATTTTTCTACCATTTTCAAACTCTAAATTCTCTCTACTCAGGCAAAAGAAATGAAATGTAAAGATATGTACATGTTCAGGGCTATGAGTAGGACCTTGTTTCTTCACAAACTTAAGACTAAAGATGCATGATAAGAGAGATACGAGTTCAAAGTTTTACCTGTGCAGTTGAACTTCTATGTGGAGAATGAGGGACTTTCAGTGCAATGTAATGATTGGAAAAGCTTCCTTGAGGTCCAGGGATGCTTTTTCAATGCTTACTTTGTCTTGAACCTTCTTGTATCAAGCTGTAGAACTTCAACTGCAAAAGGAGAAATTAAAAATGGTGGAAACTGTTAGAGTGATTACAGGTCAGGTTTTAGGCCATGGTTAGCTTGCATATATTGTAAGGAAGGTGTATGAATTGTTTTTGGTGAGAATGCTCGAGGGAAGTGGGAGTTTGCACTCAATCTGCAGGGGTTCCCCTGTTTGTGCAGTTCCAAGGTGATTTTGAGATGGAGGATGCTTGAGAGGTTCAGGACTCGTGCCAAAGCTTGGATGTGGTCTATGGAATGTGTTTGATAACTTCTCTCTTGTGTTTTCTAAGCTGAGATGAGATATGTGATAAGTTATGCCATGTTACTTGAAAATGAAGCAAGCAATGGTCACTTTTGTTTTTAGGTCAGTAGGGGCCTCTAATCCTGCTGCATAATCTTCTCTTGATCAGAGCAACTTGTCCATATTCTTGTGCCAAGAGGATTTTGCTTGTACTTGCTTGGATTTCAAATTGACATAAAGCTAGCTTTTTACAAAAATGGATAAAGCACTTTACCTAGTTTAGGATTAATCCACTATGCAATGTTAGAACACAAAGAACATGGCCTCAACACATTGAATATGCATTAAATTATTGAGTATGGAATGGTTCAAGGACCTGTAATCAAGCATAAAGCAAGCTAAACTCAGATTTGCAAGTTTATGAACATGTTTTGATGAAGAACAAAAGTGAATTTTTGCCAACTTGTGAAATTCGAATCTCTCAAGTTATGAGGTTGTTTGATGAGTTCTTGGACATTTTGGAAAGCTTGGAATGTGTAATACAATCTATCTTTGAAATGCAAATCAAAATTCCAAGTGGAAGGGTATGAAAAGTGGCCTTGAAGTGGGGTAGAAAACCTTGTCAAAATAGGTTAAAATTTCACTAAGTTAAAAATGGTTTAGTGCCCTTATTCAAAAAATTATAACTTGAGATACAAGCTTCAAATGAGAAAACTTTGTGAATAAAAGTTGTAGATTATGCAACAAGCTACAACTTTCATGTTTTGACTTTTGTTTGAATCCAAATGGATCATGGTGAAAAGATGGGGCAAAGTTGGGGAAAAATTAGGGTTTTTCATAACTTAGAAAAATTCTAAGTTATGAAAAATTCCATTTTCAAACCCTAATTTGCATTTTGTGATTTCTTGATGAACAAGTTTCATGATTTGGCATGTTTTGATGAAAAATGAATCTTGACTCTTGATTTTGACCAAAAAGTCAAAGTTTGACTTTTCAGTATACAGTCAAAATTTGATCAATTGACTGGGAAATTCAACTGTCAATCTTGTGTACTTGGGATCTTTTGAGCTTGATGAATGTGTCAAGACCAATTCATTGAGTCCTTGAGGCTATATGTGATCTTGGTTTGCCATTGTCTAGGTCAAACAGTCAAACATTGCCTTTGTGCAGTCAAAACCCTAAAAATGACCATTTTGCCCTTTTGGTGATCTGTTCAAATTTCTTGTGGAATTGTGATCCAAACTTGATCAAATGGTCCATATGAGTTCATAATGTTGATGTGGGTCAAAAATCATGAGGTTTGACTGTCAATTGGCCACAGTTGACTTTTTCCCCAATACAGCTGATTTCTAGGTCAACTGTCCAATTGACTGGGCAAAACTTGGAATCAAGACTTGAAACTTGGTATGGGTAAACTTGGGAGTCCAATATGAAGCATGAAAGTCATCTTAGGCATTCTAGGTCAAAACATCTTTGTTCAAACACAAACCCTAATTTGAGTCCACAGTGCAAGGAGAAGTCTTGAGCAGAGGAAAACCCTAACTGGATCTTGATCTTCAAAGGTCTTGTGATGAGAAAATGTTGAGGAAATGGGAGGGCAAATTTTGGGGTACAATAGTTGCCCCTGTTCAATCTTCTTGAACCTGAAGAGTTAGATTGGCAAGTTTGCCTTTCGTGACTTCAAGGGTAAAAGGAGATTGGACACTAGAGTGCCCGGAAATTTGCACTCGCATGCTGGAGTCTCAACAGTGTGATGTCGGGAATGGGATTATAGATGCCATTTGGAAGTGTCGACCGCATAAGAAATTCCTTAGCGAGAACTTGTGTATTTGAGAAAGACAGATGTTTTCCTGGCTTGTTACAGGTGTTTGATCTTCAATCTCCTCATGCAGATATGCCCTGGCTAGATACAGGTGTCGAATCTACAATCGGTTGCTCGCAGATGTGCCCTGGCTGGATACAGGAGTCGAATCCGGAAATAGTTGTCAATGGATGTGCCCTGGCTGGATACAGGAATCGAATCTTCGAACTCCTCAGACGTGCCCTGGCTGGATACAGGAATCGAGTCTGGAAACGTGGTCCACAGATACGCCCTGGCTAGATACAGGAATCGAATCTGGAAATAGTAGTTGATAGATGTGCCCTGGCTGGATACAGGAATCGAATCTGGAAATAGTAGTTGATAGATGTGCCCTGGCTGGATACAGGAATCGAATCTTTGAACTCTTTAGACGTGCCCTGGCTGGATACAGGAATCGAGTCTGGAAACTGATCATTCTCAGATGTGCCCTGGCTAGATACAGGTATCGAATCTGGAATTGTGACAGTTGAAGGTAGTTGTCTTTGGGATTGTCTTTTTCCCTGAAAAGGCAAAAACATAAGTTGTATGCAATGTCATGATGTATGATATGCATGGTGATGTTCAACATGAGACAGTGTTGTATGCACTTTATCATGTATGTAAGCAAGATGTATGAAAATGTGAAATGTTTATGGATGTAATTTCGCCTTAGGAAAATAAATCCTTGACTAATGGCCGGAGAATTGCTCTATAGAAGAGATACTTGGCCGAAATCTTGATGCGAGGCCTGTTGAAGACTCTAATGATATATTCCGTTGGGGATAATGATGATAAACTCCGCTGGGGATTTGAAGGAACTTTGCCGAGGGCGGTCGTCCGTGCTTTTTAGCTGAGGATAACCCAGTTATAAGTCCTTGTGAGGAAATAACTCTAAATAAAACTCGGGAGAGACGTCCGTACTCCGCAGGGGATAAGCTTCCAGAATCTACTGGGGATGAGCTTTAAGACCTGCCGGGGAATGTTGTGTCCTTTTCAGGATTGACGGGGAATCAACTCCGCTCGGGGAAAGTATTGCTGAATCTTGTTTTACTCTGCGGGGCGTTGAGATGATTCGGCCACATTCTTCGGTTGAATTTACCTTGGTACCTTGGCGGACAAAACAACCAGACTGCATTTAGACAACTTCAATTCCCCTGTCTCTGATGTCACCTGTAATCAATCTCTCATTTCATATGCAAATATTCATGAATTAGCAATTTAATGTCAAATGCATATATCAAAAATGAACATTGGACGTTCTTCGCAAGACAAAACAGAAAAAGGAAAACAATGGTGATTTGTATGGACAAGTGAATTTGTATTGATTTTGAGTTTGCCTGTAAATAGGCATTTTTGTACAAGAGGCTGACATCCTAGTAAGAGGACGCCGCCAAATAATATAGAGTTTACAATTTGAAAAAAAGGAAACAAAACAGTTATGTGAACAATCCCACTGGGTTCCAACCCTGCTATCGCCTTTATGTCTTCGAACCTCTCATCGCTTTGCTGCCTAGTTGAAGATGGAGCTGATTGGTCAATGCCGAAATCTGGAGCCAGATAGTTGATGCCGAATTCCGGATGCGAAGTGATCCAATGAGACATAGTGTTACGCTTTATCCCTAACTTTTGCCTGGACCGCCCTTTCGGGTTTTCAGTCCACCGGGATACCCATTTTTGCCCAAGCCGCCCTTTCAGGTTTTCGACTTGCCGGGTGTACAGATTTTTACTCATTTCATCCCTTATTTTTGCCCGAACCCTTTTGGTTTGCCGGGAAGCCCTTATTTTTGCCTAGGTATGTCAACCTAGCGGGTCTTTTATTTATGCGTAGTATTTTTTCACTATGTCTGCATTGGCGGGGTGAGGAAGGTCGTCACCATCCATGGTGGTCAGGATCATGGCTCCTCCTGAGAACACACGTTTAACCACAAATGGCCCTTCGTATGTAGGGGTCCATTTGCCCCGGGGATCACTTTGAGGAAGGATGATGCGTTTGATTACCAGGTCCCCAACTTGATATTCTTGCGGTCTGACTTTCTTGTTAAATGCCCTGATCATCCGTTTTTGATACGTTTGACCATGACAGATAGCAGTGAGCCTCTTTTCGTCAATCAGATTTAATTGATCAAGTCGAGTCTGGATCCAATCATCTTCATTCAAATCCGCATCCTTCATTATCCGGAGAGAGGGTATCTGGACTTCAATTGGCAAGACTGCCTCCATGCCATAGACCAAGGAGAAGGGAGTTGCCCCGGTTGACGTCCTTGCTGAGGTGCGGTACCCATGAAGATCGAACTGTAACATCTCGTGCCAATCTTTATAGGTCACTGTCATCTTCTGCACAATTTTCTTGATATTTTTATTGGCTGCCTCTACAGCCCCATTCATCTTCGGCCGGTAGGGAGAAGAATTGTGGTGCTGTATCTTGAATTGTTCACAGAGTTCAGTGATCATTTTGTTATTGAGATTGGTACCATTATCCGTAATGATTCTTTCCGGGACGCCGTACCGACAGATCAGATTATGCCGGATGAAACGTGCCACGACGCTCTTGGTTACTGTGGCATAGGAAGCTGCCTCAACCCACTTCGTGAAGTAATCGATCGCCACCAAGATGAAGCGATGCCCATTGGATGCCGTCGGTCGGATCTCACCGATCATATCGATGCCCCACATTGCAAAAGGCCAAGGTGCCGTTAGGACGTTCAGAGGAACCGGAGGGATATGCACCCTGTCAGCATAGATCTGGCATTTATGACAAGTTCGGGAGTGTTGGTAACAATCGGCTTCCATTGTGGACCAGAAATATCCTGCCCGAAGGATTTTCTTAGCCATGGTGTGTCCACTGGAATGTGTTCCAAATGTACCTTCATGCAGTTCTATCATGATTTTCTCTGCTTCTGCCTTATCCACACAACGTAGCAGAGTTGAATCATGATTCTGTTTGTAGAGAATGCCGTTGCCGAGGAAGAATTTTGCAGCAAACCTCCTCATGAACTTCTTATCATTGACAGATGCACCTTCAGGGTATTCCTGAGCTTCCAAGTACCTCTTCACCTCATGATACCAGGGTTTTTCAATAACCTTCTCAGCCTCGAGCTCACAGCAGTATGCCGGTTCATCCAACTTCCAGATAATGATTCGGGGAGCCTCATTGTCCCATTTAACTTTGAACATTGAAGACATCGTAGCCAGGGCGTCCGCTAGCTGATTCTCCTCTCTAGGGAAGTGTTCGAAAGTTATCTCTTCAAAGTGGGGAAGCAAGGTTGACACATACTCCTTGTAAGGAATAAGATTCGGGTGTTTCGTATCCCACTCGCCTTTGATCTGATTGATCACGAGAGCGGAATCTCCGAAGACACTTAGAAATTTTATCCTTAAGTCGATTGCAGCTTGTAAGCCCATGATACATGCCTCATATTCTGCCATATTGTTGGTGCAGCTGAAACATAATCGGGCGGTGAGGGGAGTATGAGTTCCTTTGGGAGATATGGTTACAGCGCCGACGCCGTTACCCAAAGCATTAGAGGCTCCATCAAAATGCATAGACCATCGGGATCCTTCCTCAGGTCCTTCATCCGGTCCAGGTACTTCACAGTCAGTTACCACCATGATGTCTTCGTCCGGAAAATCAAAGTTCAATGATTGGTAATCATCCACAGGTTGGTGTGCCAAATGATCTGCCAGTACACTTCCCTTAATTGCTTTCTGAGTTGTATACTGGATGTCATATTATGTCAAGATCATTTGCCATCTCGCTATTCTTCCAGACAGAGCGGGCTTTTCAAATATGTACTTGATGGGATCCATTTTTGAAATCAATAAGGTAGTGTGAGTCAGCATATACTGTCTCAGCCGGCGAGCAGCCCATACAAGAGCGCAGCAAGTTTTCTCAAGCAGTGAGTAACGAGACTCACAGTCGGTAAACTTTTTGCTCAAGTAATAAATAGCGTGCTCTTTTCGGCCAGACTCGTCATGCTGCCCCAGCACACACCCCATTGAATTGTCAAGTACTGTCAAGTATAGTATCAGAGGTCTTCCTTCCACCGGTGGCATAAGAATGGGTGGCTCTTGGAGATATTCCTTTATCCTTTCAAAGGCGGCCTGACATTCATCATTCCAGCGTACTACTTGATCTTTCTTCAGCAATTTGAAGATTGGCTCACAAGTAGCAGTCAGGTGTGAGATGAATCGGGCAATGTAATTCAGTCGTCCCAGGAAGCCTCTGACTTCTTTCTCTGTCTTTGGAGTTGGCATCTCTTGTATGGCTTTTACCTTGGCAGGGTCCACCTGAATACCTTTATCACTTACAATGAAACCTAGCAATTTTCCGGACCTTACCCCAAAGGTGCATTTGTTGGGATTCAACCTCAGCTTGTATAACTTGAGTCGGTCAAACAACTTCCTCAGATGGTCAAGGTGTTCCTCCTCAGTTTGAGACCTTGCAATCATGTCATCAACGTATACCTCAATCTCATGATGGATCATATCATGAAATAAAGCAACCATGGCACGTTGATAGGTTGCCCCAGCATTTTTCAATCCGAATGGCATGACCTTATAACAGAAGGTGCCCCACTGAGTCACAAATGTAGTCTTCTCCATATCCTCTGGAGCCATCTTGATCTGATTATACCCCGAAAAACCATCCATGAAGGAGAACACCTTGTGTTGAGCTGTATTGTCAACAAGGACATCAATGTGAGGTAGGGGGAAGTCATCCTTGGGGCTCGCCCAGTTCAAGTCCCTGTAGTCGACACACATTCTGACTTTACCGTCCTTCTTCGGCACCGGCACCACATTGGCAACCCACTGAGGGTAAGAAGTCACTGCAAGGAACCCGGCGTCAAACTGTTTCATAACCTCGGCCTTGATCTTTTCAGACATCTCTGGACGCATCCGTCGGACTTTTTGCTTTACCGGAGGGCAATCTTCCTTGGTTGGCAGGTGGTGAACCACAATGTCGGCATCCAAACCAGGCATATCTTCATAGGACCAAGCAAAAATCTCCATGTAGTCTTGTAGCATCTGGATCAATCGTTGCTTCACGCTGAGCTCTAGATTGGCACCAATCTTGACCTCTTTCCTATTTGTCTCGGTACCTAGGTTAATTGTCTCCACCGGCTCTTCATGTGGTTGAATAGCCCTCTCTTCCTGGAGTAGCAGTCTCGCAAGTTCACCAGGCACTTCGCAATCATCTTCACCTTCGTCTTCGGCCAAGTTGATCGGATTTTCGAAGTCATAACTGGCGGTAGCAGAGCTGTTACCAGTGAGATCCAGAGTGGATTGAAACCTGTATAAGTGAGTGTGTGTAAATATAGCTGTTTTGCAATATATATAACACAGAAAGGAAAAGAGCACAAGATTTGAAATGCAACAAACGTCCAATGTTTTGATTGATGATATATGAAAATGTCATACAAAAAGCCCTCACAAATGGAGCTACGATGCCCCGGGTAGGACACCGAGCCAACAAAGTTTTAACATATTGTTTGTTACAAATTGGGAATCAAAAGAAATTAATTACTGCGTGACAAATGTGATAGGGGTAAAATCCTTTGTCGTCCAGTTGCTTGGTCCGTCGCTGGTAGTCGGGTAGATCCAACTGTCAAACTCAACTTCCTCCACATCCTCCTCGATAGCATTCACCCTTGAGCTGGAAATAAACACCGGAGCCTTTCTGATCTTCTCTTTGCGCACCGCCTTCTGAGCCTCTGCAGTAAAGCCTAGCCCAAACTTGTCGTTCTTCTGAGTGAAGTCAGGAAGCTGACCCCAGTGTGCACAATTTCCTTTCTGAACCACAGCCCGGGCATCCCTTAGGGAAGCCATCTTCAAGAAAATATTCTCTTCGGCTATTGTCTCTACAGCTGCTGAAATTGGATGCACCTCCTCGAAATGCTGGAAGGGGGTTTCAATAAACTCCCCGTCCATCTCAATGTATCTGAAGGAATTCAAATGGCTCACCATATACTCCTCTTCTCCTTGCACAATGACGATCTTCCCCCTGACGGGATACTTCAGCTTCTGGTGCAAGGTAGAGGTCACTGCCCCAGCTTTATGGATCCAAGGTCGACCCAGTAGACAAGAGTATGATGGACGTATATCCATCACATAAAAAGTAGAGTCAAACACTTGAGAGCCCACACAAATAGGGATGTTAACCTCTCCATGAACCATCCTTTTAGAACCGTCAAAGGCCCTGACGATGATATTGCTGGGCTTCAATTCCAGGCCTTCATAATCCAGACAGTCTAAAGCCTTTTTCGGTAGAACATTTAAGGAAGAACCAGTATCCACCAATACATGCGCCAGAGTAGTGCCCCTGCATTCGATAGAGACATGCAGAGCATCATTGTGGTCTCTTCCCTTCGCAGTCAGGTCAGCATCTGAGAAACCCAAGCCATTGTCTGCTGTCAGATTTGCTATGCAATCAGTGAACTGGACTGCAGACGTCTCCTGCGGCACATGGGCCGTCTTGAGAAATGAGATCAAGGCCTTAGCATGGGCCTCGGAGCATAGCAATAAGGAGAGCAGGGAGATCTTGGAGGGTGTATGCCCCAACTGCTCGACAACATTGAAATCACTTTTCTTTATTATTTTCAGAATCTCCTCCATTTCTTGTCGGGAGGCCTCAGCATTTACGGGTATTGGTGCCTCCATCCGGGCAGGCTCTTCTTCAATCCCTTTGCCCCGAGCATTTGATGACTCGGCAGCAGGGGAAACAACTTGATCAGCAACAGGAACAGGTAAACTTGTAGGTTTTATAAGGAGAGGTCTTCGAATAGCGGGCGGTGCAATGTCAGGCGAGAAGAGCCTGCCACTGCGGGTGACCTTGGCTGGACCAGTGATATCGCAGATACTGGCGCCATCGTCGAATTCTTGTTTGATTCCATTCACATACACGTCTGCCCCATAATGCCAGGGGACAGCTTTATCAGATACGTAGGGGAGAGGCCCCGGGACAGTAATAACCACAGGTGCAACAGTCATGATTTGAACAGGCTTCTTCGGGAGAGCCTTGATTGGATTTTTGAAGATGGTAATCACAGAAACTTCTTTCATCGGAACCAATTGAACAACAGACTTCTTAAACAGAATCTCCTTGCTATCCATTAGGCCTTGGACGCCCAACCTTAGCAAGGGACAACCAGACAGGGAAATAGCACAGAACAGGCAACCTTCACCGCAACCCGGAAACAAACCGGCCCGCAGTAGGTTCTTCTTAACAGTCTTCAGAGGGGTAACAACTTCATCTATCGAAACAGCGTACACTTCTTCCTCAACGGCATTTACTCTATGCTGGGGCATAGGAGCAGTTACAACGTTTGGTCTTTCAGGCGTTTCAAACTGAATTTCCTTTGCGTCGATCAGATCTTGCACCTTGTTTCTCAAGGCCCAGCAATCATCAGTAGTGTGCCCGGGACTATCAGAATGATAAGCACACCGGGCATTTGGGTTATACTTAGGAGACGCAGTGTTAACGACCTTAGGAGCTTCTTTGAGGGTCACCAGGTTGGTGGATAACAGTTGGGGTAAAATTTGAGATAAGGTCATACTCAGTCGGGTATACTGCCTCTTGGGCCTTTCGCTTCTTTGTTGATTGTACTGCTGAGGAGAAGCAACAGGTTTTGAGATGACCAAAGCATTGACGGCCTGGCGACTTTCGGGCTTGACCTGTCTTCTGGGACCATAGACGGCACTTGCTTCTTTCTTAAACGGCCTCTTCTCAGCACTTGTAGAGGCAGCCTTCTGTATCTTGCCTGACCTGATGCCAGCTTCAATTCTTTCTCCCGTCAATATTAAATCTGTAAACCCATCGGAGGAGTTACCAACCAAATGATTGAAAAACGGACCAGACAATGTCCCAAGGAACATATCAACCAGCTCACGATCAGTCAATGGAGGCTGCACCCTGCCAGCCAAATCTCTCCATTTTTAAGCGTACTCTTTGAACCCTTCACCCGTTCCTAGAGACATACCCTGAAGTTGGGTACGCGTAGGAGCGAGATCGGAATTGTATTGGTATTGTCTGTAGAATGCGGTTGCCAAATCTTCCCAGTGTCGGATGCTAGCTCCATCCAATTGGTAGAACCATTCAAGCTGTGACCCCGAGAGGCTATCTTGGAAGAAGTGAATCCAGAGGTTCTTATCTGCCGTGTAAGGTTGGATTTTCCTTACGTACGACCTTAGATGTAGCTTTGGACAGGAGACCCCGTCATACTTGGCGAAGGCAGGAGCCTTAAACTTGTGTGGAATTACTACCCCAGAAGATAACCCCAAATCTCCGAAATCCAGTCCCGGCACATTCTGAATTTCCATGGCGCTCAAGCGGTCCTCCAATTGCTTGTATCTATCAGCAGCAGGTGGGTATTGTTCATCGTTATAGTCCGTCTCGTTGTCGGAGACTGCGGGACTAGGAGCTCCTCCCCCTTGGGGACTGTCCTTCTCAGCAGAAGAAGCGGTTGGATCAGCTTCATTATGGAGTGTGTTCCCAAATCTGCGTCCGGTGTTGAACAATGCAGTCCTCTTTTTCTTCTTCTTCTTCATGAGTAGAGTCTTCAACTCTTGCTGACCTTGGGCTAGGCTTAGGACCATCTCTTGAAACTATGCACTTTGGGCCTGAAGGGCCTTGATTGCCTGCTCACTGGATGAGTCTGGATTCATGATGACTGTGCACACAAACAGCGAAGAAAATTAAGCAACCTGTGAAATAGGGTACCTGCTATGCATATGGTGTAATGGAATGCGTATGTTTTATGTTTTCAAAGACAAACAAGATTCAACTTTGTAGACAAAAAGGGAAACACACTTCATTAGATTAAAATCTTCAATTGTTCAACAACTTGCCCTTAGGCATTACAGGAATGAAAAATACTGGAAAGGAAATAAACTACAAAAGGAAACAATCAAAACTCATCAATGCTCCCATGGCCTCCTTTTTTCAGTGCTGATGTAGTTGTTCAGGACCCGTTCTTCCTCCAATTGCTTGGTCAGCCTCTAGATCTTCCGTTCCTGCTCGTTGAACTTCTCCCGATAGAAATCCCGTTCTTCCTTTAGCTGCGCCCAAGATCTCTTCATGGTGTCAAAATCAGTAGGTATCTGAGGAGGGAGGACAGTTGGAGGAACCCCATCCTCATCAGGAGATTCAAGAGTGAGAGGTCTAACAGCTTCGTAGGGCATGCCTAACTTCTCAGCACGGATGCGGACCCATTTGCAATAGGGCTTCAAAGGCAGGGAAGTCTTTGGTCCCAATTCATGTGGGTCAGCTTTGTGAATTCTGTCCCAAGCTTTAATGAATCCCTGGCGTAGTTTGTCACTGTCTGCCTGAAACTCAAAATGGAAGTGAGGAACCAGCATTTCATGAGGCCCATCTCCTCGGGCTCTTCCAAACTGACGGAGGGCTAAGCATGGATTGTAAGAGATTCCTCCTTGGATACCAATCAACGGAACATTAGGGTATTCTCCGCAACGGTCAATAACAGCTACCTCATCCAAACCTCTGAGAGTCCAGGTGATGTCATTATCAGTGAGAGCCATTAACCTTCGAGCCCAACCTTTTCCCTCTTCATTCTTCAGCACGAGCTTAGGAAGGTGCGAAATAAACCACCTTACTAGCAAAGGAGCACAACACCACGGAGTTCCCCATTTTCGGGCAGTACGAGCATAGAGTTGTTGTAGAACATCACCCAAAAGAGTGGGTACCGGATTTCGAGACATGAAGATCCTTACGACATGGATACTGATAAAAGTGTCAGGGTTGGGAAACAATACCAGACCATAGATCAGAAGAGCCAGAATATCCTCGTATGCCTTGAAATCCAAGTCATTCCAGAAATCATTAGCCTTGCCAACCAGAAATTTGACCAAAAAGCCCTTGATCCCATTCCTAGTTTCCCAGTTGGACAATACCTCTTCTTTGGTCAAGGGGAGAATTGCAGCAATCTCTTCAGGCCTAGGAGTCTTTTCCAAACCAGTGAATGGAGTTTGTTCCAAGACAGGGATCCCAAGAAAATAAGAGAACTCTTCCAGGGTAGGAACCAGCTGGAAGTCTTGAAAGGTGAAACAATGGTACAGAGGGTCATAAAACTGGGTCAGAACACTTATCAGTTGTTGGTCCCATTTTGCAGTGACCAAGCCAAGGAGAGAACCATGTCTGTTGATGAAGGAAGAAGTGTTTGGAATCCTACCAACCAAATCCTTGAGTAACACTGGTGGTTGAACAAAGTTGAGCCGAACAGTATTTCTGCGCACGAGTATCATGATGTCCTGCAAAACAGAGCAAAGATGAAACCTTTTTTGTCTTTGAAATGGGTTAGTCCTTTATACAGGATGCATGCAGTGGTATGATGGCATGATGCTATGATGAAACACACCACAAGTATTCACATAGGAAAATAAGGCACACAAGTCACACAAGACACCCTTAGGTTTCAGGCCAACATGAGTTTCAGGTATTACCCTCTTTTGGTTTTGTTGGTTAAAGCCTGTCCTATCAAAAGTAACCGGGTTCTAGAGGATCTCAAATCATTGGCTACCCTCAATCGGTCATAACTCCAGCATCGCAATCTTTTCTCGCGGCCAGAACCATCTCGAGAGTTTAGCCTCAATGAGTGTAGCATACTGCTACTGTCCTAATAGCCAAGTTGGTCAATTTAGGGTTCTAAGGTTGGTTGGTGTTTAATGACCCCTTAGAAGACCTATATTCTCCCCGTTACAACACAAGGGATATAGGTACAGACTAAGATGCCACACCAATGTAGCCACTGCTTCACCCATGTCGGTCTACGCCGGACAGGTCCCTCACAGATTATGCTACCTAAAAAAGGTATATCCCAGATCCGGGTTAGGATCTATGAACTCCGATGCAAAGCCCACAAATATAAAAGCAAACAAAGCAAGCAATTGAAAACAAAGGTGATCTAAGCCCTAAGGTCACTCCACTTTTTAAGTATATCCCCAGCAGAGTCGCTAGTTCTGTGATACGGTGGGAGAACTGACTTGGGTTTTGCGTTTGTATTCGCAAATGTTGCGGTTAGCAAGAGTCGCCACCGACTTTTTATTTTATCCTAAGGAAAGGTTAAAAAGCACAGCAAAAACCTTTTGAGATGTTTTCTTGGGTTCGGGGAGTAGATTATAGAAAGGGAAGGTATTAGCACCCTTTCTATCCATGGTTATCCATGGGCTCTTAGTTACTTGCTTAGATCACTTGCCTTTGTTTTCAATTGTTTGAAATGGTGCTTTGTGTGTGTGTGGGTTTGAAGATGTTTTTGAAAAGAGGCCAATGTGGTGGCAACCTTTGTAATGATCCATGTGGGGATGTATACAAAGATGTATGTCTTTTGAAGAGGTTTTCATTTGTTTTTGAAAGTTGTTTTGAAAGTATAGTGTTGTGTGGTTTTGAAATTAGGCAAGTGTTTTGTTTTGCAAGTTTGATTCAAGTAACTAAGAGGTTATCTACTCCTAAATTTCTCAAAAGATTATTGCTATGTTTTAACCCTTTTAACAAGTTTGTTCCACCATTGTATTTGGTGGACAACCTTGTGTTAGGATGTGAAAGGGACGGGCACGGGTCATCGTTTAGACCATAATTGCAACGGCGTTAAAGGTCTTTGGGCAATTTCTTTAAGGGACTTGATCATTTGTTTTTGTTTGTTCTGAAAAGTTTTGTCGAGGGACTATGATCATTCAAATTGTTTCCTTTGCCCAAAGAAGTTCAACATACAATATGGCCCAATTTTGAAAGGCAACAAGTGGAATACCCTAGGGGGTGCAAGTGTGATTTGTGTCCATTTTCATGCTTGTTTATCTTGTATTAGGTCAAACTATTTTTTTTTAATCGTTTTTCGCATACAAACCCTAATTCTAACATGTTATCATTAGAAAGCAATAAAGTGCGAAATTAAAATTACTAAGCTATTACAAAACCAAATATGGGAAGGGGGGTACAAATGTTCAAATGGGGATATTGACAAGAATTTAAATCTAAATTATTACATCATTTTGAATATTTATAATTTAATTAATGTACAAAAATTAAATAAAAATGCAAGATGCACAAAAAATGTTTTGTATATGTATGAAAAAATATTATTTATGTAAAAGAGAAAAGAAAGAAAAAAATAAAATGTATCATTTTTTTTTTGAGTATTTTGAATTTAGGGCAAAAACCCTAATTTTATTAAGAAAATGTATTATTATCTAACTTAAGACCAATATTTATTTATTATTTATAAAAATAAAATAAAATGAAGTATATTATGAAAAAAAGTATTTTTGTATCAAATATTAATAAAAAATGAAAAATTCAAGTATTTTTTTATATTTTGACCTAAATATATTAATGAACTTATATATATATATTAAACCTTAAATATGTATTATACACAAAATAAATATTTATTTAATATTTTAATAAAATAAATAAAAAGAGTATTTTTTATGTGAAATATTTTCAGAAGATAAATAAAAATAAAAAAATGTATTTACATTATTTTCATATTTATTCTAATAATAGCATGTATTTATTTTATATATAAACAAAGGAAATAAGCAAATAAATATGCAATAAATACAAAGATGATGGAAAAAAAATATTTTAAAAATTTTAATGTCATGAGGAAAAATAAACAAAGTCAAACAAAAAGGAAAAAGTCAAAAAAGATTAAAAATAAGACAAATGGGCTCAGGGGGTGTAATAGCAATTAAGTGGTGTGATTAGAAATAACACAAAAGCCCAGCCCAATGATCATTGTCTTCAACCTCCAGCACAACCATTTGAAAAAACGCGCGCCCCTGTTCTTCAATGTCTAACTCCTGATTCTTGGCTTTTCAGCAAAAACTCATAACACAACAAATGTTCAGCATGAAGAGACGGTTCTAACCATATAAAGAACTTGACCTATCTCTCTAAGATGAGGGAGAATTTCTCCTCCCCCAAATCCTAACCTAATTTTTCTACCATTTTCAAACTCCAAATTCTCTCTACTCAGGCAAAAGAAATGAAATGTAAAGATATGTACATGTTCAGGGCTATGAGTAGGACCTTGTTTCTTCACAAACTTAAGACTAAAGATGCATGATAAGAGAGATACGAGTTCAAAGTTTTACCTGTGCAGTTGAACTTCTATGTGGAGAATGAGGGACTTTCAGTGCAATGTAATGATTGGAAAAGCTTCCTTGAGGTCCAGGGATGCTTTTTCAATGCTTACTTTGTCTTGAACCTTCTTGTATCAAGCTGTAGAACTTCAACTGCAAAAGGAGAAATTAAAAATGGTGGAAACTGTTAGAGTGATTACAGGTCAGGTTTTAGGCCATGGTTAGCTTGCATATATTGTAAGGAAGGTGTATGAATTGTTTTTGGTGAGAATGCTCGAGGGAAGTGGGAGTTTGCACTCAATCTGCAGGGGTTCCCCTGTTTGTGCAGTTCCAAGGTGATTTTGAGATGGAGGATGCTTGAGAGGTTCAGGACTCGTGCCAAAGCTTGGATGTTGTCTATGGAATGTGTTTGATAACTTCTCTCTTGTGTTTTCTAAGCTGAGATGAGATATGTGATAAGTTATGCCATGTTACTTGAAAATGAAGCAAGCAATGGTCACTTTTGTTTTTAGGTCAGTAGGGGCCTCTAATCCTGCTGCATAATCTTCTCTTGATCAGAGCAACTTGTCCATAATCTTGTGCCAAGAGGATTTTGCTTGTACTTGCTTGGATTTCAAATTGACATAAAGCTAGCTTTTTACAAAAATGGATAAAGCACTTTACCTAGTTTAGGATTAATCCACTATGCAATGTTAGAACACAAAGAACATGGCCTCAACACATTGAATATGCATTAAATTATTGAGTATGGAATGGTTCAAGGACCTGTAATCAAGCATAAAGCAAGCTAAACTCAGATTTGCAAGTTTATGAACATGTTTTGATGAAGAACAAAAGTGAATTTTTGCCAACTTGTGAAATTCGAATCTCTCAAGTTATGAGGTTGTTTGATGAGTTCTTGGACATTTTGGAAAGCTTGGAATGTGTACTACAATCCATCTTTGAAATGCAAATCAAAATTCCAAGTGGAAGGGTATGAAAAGTGGCCTTGAAGTGGGGTAGAAAACCTTGTCAAAATAGGTTAAAATTTCACTAAGTTAAAAATGGTTTAGTGCCCTTATTCAAAAAACTATAACTTGAGATACAAGCTTCAAATGAGAAAACTTTGTGAATAAAAGTTGTAGATTATGCAACAAGCTACAACTTTCATGTTTTGACTTTTGTTTGAATCCAAATGGATCATGGTGAAAAGATGGGGCAAAGTTGGGAAAAAATTAGGGTTTTTCATAACTTAGAAAAATTCTAAGTTATGAAAAATTCCATTTTCAAACCCAAATTTGCATTTTGTGATTTCTTGATGAACAAGTTTCATGATTTGGCATGTTTTGATGAAAAATGAATCTTGACTCTTGATTTTGACCAAAAAGTCAAAGTTTGACTTTTCAGTATACAGTCAAAATTTGATCAATTGACTGGGAAATTCAACTGTCAATCTTGTGTACTTGGGATCTTTTGAGCTTGATGAATGTGTCAAGACCAATTCATTGAGTCCTTGAGGCTATATGTGAGCTTGGTTTGCCATTGGCTAGGTCAAACAGTCAAACATTGCCTTTGTGCAGTCAAAACCCTAAAAATGACCATTTTGCCCTTTTGGTGATCTGTTCAAATTTCTTGTGGAATTGTGATCCAAACTTGATCAAATGGTCCATATGAGTTCATAATGTTGATGTGGGTCAAAAATCATGAGGTTTGACTGTCAATTGGCCACAGTTGACTTTTTCCCCAATACAGCTGATTTCTAGGTCAACTGTCCAATTGACTGGGCAAAACTTGGAATCAAGACTTGAAACTTGGTATGGGTAAACTTGGGAGTCCAATATGAAGCATGAAAGTCATCTTAGGCATTCTAGGTCAAAACATCTTTGTTCAAACACAAACCCTAATTTGAGTCCACAGTGCAAGGAGAAGTCTTGAGCAGAGGAAAACCCTAACTGGATCTTGATCTTCAAAGGTCTTGTGATGAGAAAATGTTGAGGAAATGGGAGGGAAAATTTTGGGGTACAACACTAGTTCAGGTCCTTCATACGGTACAGGTTCTTCATAATCCGTTACTAGCATAATATTCTCGTCTAGGAACTCTAAATTCATAGACTGGTAGTCATCTATAGCTTGATGAGCCAAATGATCTGCCAGTACACTTCCTTTGATTGCTTTTTGAGTGGAGTACTGAATATTGTATTATGTTAAGACCATTTGCCTTATGGCGATTCTTCCGGAGAGAGCGTGCTTCTCGAATATGTATTTGATGGGATCCATTTTAGAGATCAACAAAGTGGTATGGGTCAACATATATTGTCTTAGTCGGCAAGCAGCCCATGCTAAAGCGCAACAAGTTTCTCGAGCAGTGAGTATCTTGTTTCACAGTCGGTAAAATTTTTTCTAAGGTAGTATATTACATGCTCTTTTTGAATAGACCCGTCATGTTGGCACAGTACACAGCCCATTGAATTCTCTAACACTGTTAGGTACATGAGTAGAGGTTTTCCTTCAACTTGTGGCATTAGAATTATAGGTTCTTGTAGGTACTCCTTGATCCTGTTAAAGGCTATCTGGAAATCGTTGTTGCACTTTATTACTTGATCTTTCTTCAGCAGCTTGAAGATCAGCTCACAAGTAGCAGTCAAATGGGAAATAAATCTGGAAATGTAATTCAGTCGTCCCAAGAAACCTCTGACTTCCTTCTCAGTACGGGGAGTTGGAATTTCTTGAATGGCTTTGACTTAGTGGGATCAACTTTAATACCTTTATCGCTGACAACGAAACCCAAGATTTTACCAAATCTCACCCAAAAAGTTCACTTGTTCGGATTCAATCTCATCTTGTACTTCTTCAGTCTTTCAAACAGCTTGTGTAGATGGTCAAGATGTTCCTCTTCAGTCTGGTATATGACTATCATGTCATCGACATAGACCTATACCTCATGATGAATCATGTCACAGAACAAGGCTACCATGGCACACTGAAATGTAGCGTCGGTGTTCTTCAACCCAAAAGGCATAACCTTGTAACAAAAAGTTCCCCATTGTGTAACAAAAGTAGTTTTCTCCATGTCTTTAGGTGCTATCTTGATTTGATTATCCTCTGAGAAACCATCCATGAATGATAATACCTTGTGTTGAGCGGTGTTGTCAACCTGAACATCAATATGTGGAAGTGGAAAGTCATCTTTAAGGCTCGCCTTATTCAGAACCCTATAGCCCATACACATATGCACTTTGTCGTCTTTTATCGGTACCAGAACCCCATTCGCAACCCATTGAGGATATGATGTAACAACCAAGAAACCTGCATCTAATTGATTCATAAACTCAGCCTTGATCTTCTTTGACATCTCAGGACGCATGCAACAAACCTTCTTCTTTATCGGAGAACAACCCTCTTTCATTTCCAGATGGTGAACCACAATATCGGTATTAAGCCCTAGCATGACTTTGTATGATCAAGAAAAGATTTCCATATAGTCATGCAACATCTGGATTAACCTGTTCTTGGCACTATCCTCTAGGTTGGCGCCTATCTTGACTTCTTTCCTATCTGTCTCAGAACCCATGTTTACAACCTCGATTGGCTCTTCATGTGGTTTTATAGCTTTTTCCTGTTGCACTAACATTCTGGAAAGTTCTCCTCGTATTTCATAATCTTCCTCACCTTCGTCCTCGGCTTGGTAGATTGGATTTTCAAAGTCAGAAATGGAAATAGCAGAAATGTTGTCAACGGGATCCATAGTGGATGTGGATCTATAATGTATTGTGTGGGTGTGTGTAAGAATACATAGCTATTTTAAAGTGATAAAAGTAAAAAGAAAGACAAAGAGCACAAAATTTTAATGCAAAACGTCCAATGTTTTACTAAATGAAGATATGTTATGAAATGAAAACCCTTAACAAACGAATTGTTGTGCCCTGGGTAAGGAACAAGGCTTAAATTAATTATTTTAAAATATTACATAACCAAACTTTAAAAGAAATAAAACAGAAATGTAGCTATTACTCCTAACTAAAGAAGATAAAGATAATGTCTTGAGTTTTCCAGTTGTCTAGTCTGTTGTCGATGGTGGGAAAGATCCAGCGGTCAAGGTCATAATCATTGGCAGCATCTTCTATGGCGTTGACTTTGTTATTGCTTATGCAGAATGGTGGTTTTCCAACACGAGCGTGATGAACAACCCTCTGACCCTCTACAGTGAAACCCAAACCAAATTTGTCAAATATATATGGAATGTCAGGAAGCTGACCCCAAATAGTACAACCACCTTCTTCTACAGCAGCTTTAGTATCCTTCAAAGAAGCCATTCTGGGTGGAACCCTGGTAGCTTTAGGGATAACAGAGACATCTTCAGTAACGGCTGGAGGGATAACTTCAAAAGTCTGATAGGGAGTCTCAATGAATTCATTGTTCATATCTACATACCGGAATGAGTTTAAGTGGCTAACCATATACTCTTCTTCGCCACAAACTGTAACAACCTTTCCCTGCACGGGATACTTCATCTTCTGGTGTAGGGTTGATGTAACAACACCTTCCCCATGGATCCAAGGGTGTCCGAGTAAACAAGAATATGCTGGTCGGATACCCATCACATAGAAGTTAGATTTAAAGACTTTCAAACCTACTTTGATCAGAAGATCTACTTATCTGTGTACCATCCTCTTTGATCCGTCAAAGGCTTGGACTATAATATCACTGGGTTTCAGTACAACCCCTTCACAATCTAGTCTGTCAAGAGCACCCTTCGATATAACATTCAACGAGGAACCAGTATCAACCAAAACGTGAGCCAGAGTAGTGCCCATGCATTCAATGGAGACATACAGGGCCTTGTTGTGATTTCTTCCTTCAGGAGTTAGGTCGGCATCAGAAAAACCTAACCCATTGCCAGTCATCAACCTAGCAACGTAGTTCTCAAATTGATCGGGAGAAATCTCTTGTGTCACATGAGCAGACTTCAAGAATTTCACCAAAGCTTGTGCATGGGCTTCAGAACACAATAGCAGAGATAACAAAGATTTTGGAGGGGGTCTGCCCCAGCTGTTCAAAAATCTTGTAATCGCTCTTACGAATAATCTTCAACACCTCCTCCAACTCTTGCCTAGAGGTGTCTTCAACTGTAAACTCTTTAGGCGCCTCCATTTGGGCAGGCTCTGTTATTTGCTTTTTTCCCCGAGCCTCGGTATTTGACTTAGTAGTCGTAACTCGAACAGGTATAGCAACAGTCTTCGGAGATATTTCCAGGGAGAAAACCCTTTCTCTTTTAGTAACCTTACTGGTCCCAGCAATATTGTCAATGTTGGAATCCGTAGTTTTAATACTTTCATCTTCAGTAGTTGGTAGTTCTTGCTTGACGCCATGGTAGTAGACGTCGGATCTATAGTTTCAAAGAATAGCTTTATCTAAGAAATATGGAATAGGTCCAGGTGTAGTGATGATTAGAGGAGCAACTTTTGGATTGGCAGTAATCCTTATAGGACCTTTGGAGGTGATCCTGACAGGAGGTGCAACTATTACAGATAAGTCTTGAAATAGATTCTCAGCAGACAGAATCTTCTCAACCAAAATTATGTGATTTTCCATTAGGCGCTGAATGCTTTCCTTCAGTAACATGCAGCCATTGATTTAGGCTGCACAGAAGTAACATCTTTCAATACAACTTGGAAATAAATTGGCCTGCAACATATTCTCTTTGATAATTGGGAGGGGAGTAACTAGTTCACTTACAGTAGCAACATAAATAACATCAGCAATAACACTTACGCCTTTGTCATTCTTCGAAATTGGTGCAGTAATTATATTCGGAGTCTTTGGAGGATCAAACTCAATCTCTTTGTTGTCAATCATATCTGAATCTTGGTTTTCAGGGTACAATAATTATTGGTGTCGTGCCCAGGGCTGTTGGAATGGTAAGCACACTTCACATTCGGATTGTAGCGAGGAGAGGAGGTGTTGGGATTCTAAAGAGGATCCTTTAATGTAATCATCTCTACTTTCATTAAATTTTGTAATTCCTGGGACAATGGCATACTGATCTTGGTAAACTTTCTTCTTGGTGTGTCTGCCCTATGCTGATTGCCCTGTTGTTGTTGTTGTTGTTGAATAGGCGGATGATTAGAGATTATCACCGCTCCTACAAACTGATTGCGGTCACTTCTAACACGACCCTTCTGGCCATAAACAACATTAACTTCTTTCTTTCTGCTAAATGTCTTCTTTACAGCGCTTAGAGATGTAGCCACTTGAATTTTCCCACTCTTGATATCACTTTCGACATGTTCTCCAGTTAGGATCACCTCATTAAAACCATATGAAGAACTTATGATCAGATGATTAAAGAAAGGCCTGGCCAGAGTTCTTATAAACATGTCAACAAGCTCCCTGTCATACAAGGAGGTTGCACTCTTCCAGCCATATCTCTCCACTTATGGGCATACTCCTTAAACCCTTCATGAGAGCCCATGGTTATACTTTGTAATTGCACACGAGTTGGTATAAGGTTAGCATTATATTGATATTGCTTGTAAAAAGCAGCAACCAAGTCTTCCCAAGTGCGGATATTGGTTCCTTCCTGTTGATAGAACCACTCGAGTTATGTACCAGACAAACTTTGCTGAAAGAAGTGAACCCATAACTTTTTGTCAGTAGTATGGGGTTAGATTTTCCGAACATAAGACCGCATATAAAGCTTAGGACAAGACACACCATCATACTTGGCAAAGGTAGGAACCTTGAACTTGTAAGGGATAATAACCCTCGAGATAAGACCCAACTCTTCAAAGTCCAGCCCAGGCACTTTCTATATTTCCATAGCATTAATTCGATCTTCCAGCTGCTTGTATTTATCAACAACAGGAGGATATTGTTCGGCAGAATAGTCTTCATCAGAATCTTGGCCAAAACCAAGGTTGTTATTCTCTTCAGCTTTCACACTCTCATCATCTTTCTGTTAGTTATCATCTTCGTTTAGGGGGACCTCAAAATCCAGAGCCCTTCTGACTGGACCCTTGAATCTTATGCCCATATTGAGAAAGACTCCTGTATTTTTACTCTTCTTCTTATTCCCCTTTGTGATGAGGGTCTTCAACTTGTCTTGACCCTAAGCTATGTCCAAGAACATCTGTTGAGACTGAGCGTTTTGAGCCTGAAGTTCTTTCACAGTTTGCTCGAGTGCCATCTTTTACTGAAATAAACAGCAAGAAGATGAGAAACTTGCTTAGAAAGTACCTGTTATGTGAGGATATGCATGATGTGCAAATGCAAGTGCAATATTTTCAAGGACCTTTGCGGGATTTAAATTTTTTTAAACAAAAGGAAACAAAAGAAATTTTTAGTAACAAGCTCAAATTATAATTGCTTTCAATAAAGAGTTACAAAGAAGCAAAATGTTAATTCAAGTCTCCCATGGACGCTTCCTCTCTGTGTTGACATATGCATTAAGGCTTTGTTCTTCGTGTAGTCGTTTCGTCAGCTCCAGTACTTTCTTCTCACTAGCATACAACTGAGCCTCGAAGGTATCTCTTTCTTACTTGAGATGAATCTAGGACTTCTATAGTTCTTCGAAGTCAGTAGGCATATCGGGATGAAGAACGGTATGAGAAACATCCCCTTAAATAACAGGCTCTACGACCGTTGGTAGGATAGCAGGATATGGAATTTTAAGATTCTGAGCACGAGACCGCACCCATTTGATGTAAGGCTCTAGAGGAATGGAATTATTGTGTCCTAAAGTCTTGCTATCAATCTTGTTGACCATGCCCCAAGCACGTATAAACCTTTTATGGTAATTTTGTGGATTGTTCTCATATTTGAACACAATACCCTGGATGAGCATATCATGAGGATCATCCCTTCGAGCATAACCAAACTGAAGGAGAGCTAGAGAAAGGTTATAAGTGATGCCCCCTCTTATACCAAGAAGTGGTACATTAGGAAATTCCCCACAACGATCAATAATAGTGACATCTGCCTGAGATCGAGAACACCAACAGATATTTGCACGAGTGAGTGACATAAACCTTTGATACCACCTCAAACCTTGTTCCTTCTTCATCATTGATCGGGGAAGGTGCGAAATAAACCACCTGGATAATAGAGGTATGCAGCACATAAGATATCCTCACTTTTTATAGTACGAGTGTGGAGGGAATGCATGACATCTCCAACAAAAGTAGGTACCATATTATGAGTGAGAAATATTTTGATGGCATTCAAATCTATGAATAAGTCTGGATTAGGGAACAGTACCAAACCATATATCAGCAAAGCCAAAATATCCTCAAAAGCACGAAAATTCATGGCATCTAGAAACCACTGAGCCTTCTCTATTAGAAATTTAGGAGAAAAACCTTTGACCCTATTTCTTGTTTCCCTATTAGATATAATTTCCAATTATTTTAAATGTACGGATACTGCAACGTCTTCAGGTTTCAGAACTTGCTCTAGACTAAGAATTTAGAGAATTTAGAGAATTCTTCCATTGTGGGAACAAAACTAATAATCTGGGAAGGTAAAACAGTGATGCTTAGGATCAAAGAACTGGAACATAACACTCATTATGTCGTCCTGGAAGCCAGTAGTAACAAAACTGAGTAGATGACCATGTCTCTTGGTGAATTGAGAATTGTATGGAACTTTGGGACTAATTCCTCAAGCTTGGAAGGTATCCTTACGAAGTTGATCCAGATAGCATTCCTACAACTGGAAGTCATAACCCTCCAACATAGAACAAAGATAAATCCCATAGATGCTTGAAATGGTTAGTCATGATATAATGTTGTGATGTTTTGATGTTATGTTTATATCGATAATCAAACACAATCAAAGCACACAATGCCTTGGGTTTAAGGCTTGCATGGGTTCGTAGGTAAGTACTCTGTTGAAGTTTATTTGGCTCAACCTTTATTAAAGAAGTAATCGGGTTCTAGGGATCTCAATATCACTGATTTTCCCCACAAATTTTCTCTAGCACGGCAACTGACTTGCCACTAAACAAAACCCGAGAGTCGAATCTCAATGAGCCCAGCATCGAGTATCATCCAACTTCAGACTGCACCAAAGCCGACTGTCTCATTACCTTCCAATGGCTAAGTTGGGTCAATTAAGGTTCTAAAGTTCAGTTAGTGTTTATGACACCACACAGTAGCCTAGTATTCTCCACGAATGACTCAAGGGACACCAGTACAAACCAATGTGTCGCACTAAAGTAACCATCACTTCAACCATATTGGTATATGCCATATAGTTTCCATTATCTATTGCTACTTACCTAAAATTCCCTCAGATCCGGGTGTAGGATCTTTGCAAGAAAATAAACTCGAGCAACCCTCAAATGTAAAGCATACAAGACAAAAAAGGAAAGAATTTAAAAATGATCTAACTCTAAGATAACCCCACTTTTTAGTACTTTCCCAGTAGAGTCGCCAGTTCTGTAATACGGTGGGAGAACTGACTTGGTTTTGGGTTTTAAGGCAAATGTTGCGAATAGCAAGGGTCTCCACTGACTTTTCTTTAATCCAATAAGGAAAGGGTGAAAAGAACAGGAAAGACCTTGAGATTTTTGAGTTTGGGGGGTAGATTATGAAAAGTAAAAGTGTTAACATCCTTTTCATTCGTAGTTATCTATAGGCTCTTAATTGCTAGCTCACTTTCTTTGAAAATGCTTTGTGTTGTGTGTTTTGAAAATATTTTTAAATTTTCCATTAGTTAGGAAACTTTGTAATGATTCTTGTATTGGTTAAGAATTTGTACAAAGTGTTCATTTGAAAATATTTTGAAAGTGTTACAATGAGAAATGTTTTTGTTTTTAAAAATTTGAGCGAGTGATTAAGAACTATCTACCTACTCAAGTTCTTTCGTATTATTTTCCTCCTCCTTTAGATAGTTGTATCCTACCATTAGTTAGTAGGAAGCCCTATCATTGGATGTGAAGGGACAAACGTGGGTCATCGTACAATCATCGAAGGCAACTCTTAAGGATGCTTTAGCAATTTTTCATTAAGGGACTAGATCATTTACTGAAGGCAGCGTTGAAAGGGTCATCGAGGGACTATGAATTTTGTATCGAGGGACTTTGCTAAAGCATCCCCACTTTCGAGGGACATGACTATTTTTTTTATTCCGAAGGAAACAAGTGAGGTTACCCTAGAGGTGCGGGTGTGCAAACTATATTGTGTTTCAAGCATTTGTCTTTGATTAAGATTAGCTATTGTTCACTTTTAATCTTGCCATACAAGCCTATTAGCTAAACAGTTATAAGGAAATCGATAAATGCAGAAAGTAAAGGAAGAAATTAAAGATTCCTACGCTATTACAAGACTTCGGGAATTGAGGGTACAATTAGAAAAAATGCGGGAAAAGAATAAAACCCTAATTATCTATTACAAACCGTAAGCAATTACAATAATAAAAAATTCGAAAATAATAAAATACGCAAAGCGATAAGAAAGGAAAAGGAAAAGGAAATTGCTTGGATTGATTTTTAATAGAAAGACTTGACGATTAACCTAATGACCTAATTGATTTTAATTAGTTAAAAAAATCGATCAATTAAGTTAATCAAACCCTAAATTAATTTTAATTAATTAAAAAAACCTAAAAAACCCTAATTAATTTTAATTTTAAAAAAAGAAGAAATTTTATTAATTAACCAAAAACTAAACCCTAATGTTGATTAGGGTTTGTGAGAAAATTATTTGATAAAAATGGTTTAATTTGAGGAATTTAGGGTTTTATAAGTGAAAATAGTAAAAAATAAAGGGTTTAAAAAAATGTTACCAGGGCTGGGTGTTGAACCGACACCCTCTACCCTTTCACTCAACACCTTCACCACCTGGCCAAGTGCGCCTTGGTGTTAGTAGATAGCTTCACCGTATTTTATACCCAATCCTGCAAAATATGAGAAATTATGAAAAAAAGAAGCAAAAGGCAGAGATCGAACCTATGCCCTTTGACACCAATGTCTTAACGCGCGCGCTTCTGCCACTGGGGTGGCTATACATCCGGTATATTAAACAAAACAATAAATATATAATATAAAAACTATTCATGAACCAGAGAGACGTCGGAGCCCTAGCTTCGGTCGTCTTCTCCGGTAGCCTCTTTCTTCCAAACCTGCAAAACAATCAATATTAATAATCCAGGGGGACCCTACCCCCCTAAGGATCTGTGATTTCCATGAGAGAGTTATTTCAGCCTAAATCGCAAGGGTTTGAGAGCTATGAAGAAAATTGCATGGATCAGTGCAAACATGGCTTTGAACCATCCGTCCATTATGGGACTCTCCTAAGGGGTCATTCCTGCATTGTCATACCTCATGAACACGTTAATGACATCAGTATGTGTTAAAGCAAACAAAAAATCCAAAATATGATTTTTGCAAAAGTATGAAATCGGAGATGCAATGCAATGGTGTTTCATGCGTTTTGGACCATCAAACTTGATCCATTCTTACTCTATATGATTGTTGGGAGTGAATGGAGTGGATTTTTTGTAGTGAAACGGACTATGAAAAAGGTTTCAAGTTCTTTAGGGTTCTTGAAAAATTTGAGATTTTTTGGACAAGTTTTGTATAAGGGTTTTTGGTAGCCTTCATGTCTGAAGACAATGGGAATATATGGGACAAATTAGGTCAAATATTTGTGGACTTGGACCTTGTAAGAAAGGCCTTGTATTATTTCATTTAATTTTGACTTAAGTTAATAAAAAATAAAAAATAAATAAAATAAAGAGGTAAAGGGGTGCATGAGTAAGATTTGAGGTGTATAAGGAGTGTAATACACATTTGGACTTTAAAACAATAGCCCATTAGTCCAAAATATCAAGTTTGCTCGATTTTAACTTCATGCATTTCCTCAAAATTTCCAATCTTGCCCTGGTCATAACTCTCTCAATTTTCATCTTTTAAAGGAGATCTAGGACATTTTGGAAATCCTGAGGTGTCCTCAACAACTCTATGTATATCATTTTTGAATTTGAAGAAATTATCTTGATGTAAGTTGCCTTAACAAAAAGTGTCTTTTGGTTGACTTTTGAAATGACTTGTAATGTATTGACTCATATCTCTCAAATGAAGAATTTTTGGGACTTGAGATTAGAGATACAAAGTTGTAGAGAATTGAATTTCATTAAAAATGAGCTTTGGTTGGGGAAAATCTGATGAAGCATGTGAAAGTTATGCTTGATCAAAGTTCAGTTGAGTTCTCCTAAGAAAACCCTAATTTAGCAACTTTTGACTTTTGATGGTTTGAGAGTTTGTCTTGAGGAATCATGATCAACCCTTGATCAAATGATGAATATGACTTCAAAATCTTGATGTTGACAAAAAACCTTGAAGTTTGACTATATTTTGACCATATTTGACTCTTTTTTTCCAATATAGTTGATTTTCAGTCTTTTGGGAAATTGACTTAGGAATCTTGTGATGCAAGGCTTGAAAAATTTGGCATGAGAATTCCTTGAGACATATAATAGATTAAGAAATCCAATTGAGACTTTAAAAACCAAATCTTCCTTGAGAAACATAAAACCCTAGTTGAAGGTCACTTGCTTAGGAGGAGAATTTGTTTGATCAATTCTTGCAGTACCCGGTGAAGACCCTTAAATACAAGGCCTAGGTTACACCACGTACGCATTTGGACAAAAATATCCATCCTCGCCTGACATAGAGTGCCTTATTTCGACTCTGAAAGAAAAAGGCATTCTTTGAAAACACCATTCGACACCTGTTTTTCCACGCTTAGTCACAAGTTAACTTGTGCACTTTTTGTTGCTTTTTACCAACTATTGACAATCCCAAGAAACCATCATTGATTTGATCCTAGGACGTCACTTTCAGTACGGCGTGCAGTACCAAACGTCAGTTCAGAATTTGTCATTATGACAAATCCCAAAAACGAAGATGATGCTGAGTCCGACGACACTTTGGATATAATGGTGAACATTGTTTCAGTACTGCCTAGGGAATTCAATCGACAGGTAGAAGTCGAAGCCAGTGACTGGGAGGTGGAACAAGAAATGGCCAAACATAGGCCAGTGTGCTATTTTGTCATGGACAATGGCACTACAGAGGAACAAAATGGCTTCTTCGAGCCACCTACAGAGGCGATGAAGAATCACCTCAAACCTTTGTTCATAAGGGCTAAGCTCGAAGAGACAACTGTGAACAAAATATTGGTCGACTGTGGGGCCACTATCAATATTATCCCTCATTCTATGCTAAGGAAGATTGGCAAAAGGGATGAAGAAATCAAACCTCACAATATGGTCCTGTCCAACTATGAGGGAGGTATTGGGACCACCATGGGAGTGATCCAGCTCGACATAAAAGTTGGGTCGATCCTTCGACCAACAATGTTCATGGTCATATCGGCCAAACCTAACTACAACCTTTTGTTAGGCCGTGAGTGGATTCATGGTGTGGGTGCTGTGCCTTCATCGATGCATCAAAGGCTGCTTCTATGGCGTCCAGATGGGATGGTCGAAAACATAGAGGCAGATCAAAGTTACTACCTTGGCGAAGTGAATCACTTGGGTGTAACAGATTTCGACAAAAACTTGGCTCACATAGGGCCATGTCCAACTCCTGACTTCGACATGGCGCCAGCGCCAAACACCTTTTGTTCCCTATACCTGCATCCTGAGCATGGTTTCCAATGGGACAGAGAAGACTTGTCCCACATAGACTTCAGTGGGCTAACTGATATCCAACCAACTGGTTGGGGAAGTGAATTCAGTGATAATGACTGAGTCACAATCTCTGAAGCGAATTTCGGCTTATGTAGCCGAAACTAAGATGATAACGGCTCTCGAAGCCGAAGTAAAGTACATGGCCACTCAGGCCAATGATCAACAATTATCTGCTATTGGCCCAGGAAAGGATTTCGATCCAAGACCTCCTGATATCATGCCAGATGAAATGCAGGAACAGAGGCTCGACGCCATCTATGACGATGAGCCTTTGGGCTTCGAAAAGGATCCCTTGGCGAACAACATTAAGATGTTAGCACAAGACCCTTTAGAAGAAATCAACTTGGGCGAAGGATCAAAGAATAGGCCAACTTACATCAGCGCCAAAATTGATCCAGAACTTAGGTTGGAAGTAATCCAATTGCTGAAAGAGTTTAAAGACTGTTTTGCATGGGATTATGACGAAATGCCTGGTCTCGACAGAGGATTGGTAGAACTTCAGTTGCCAATCAAACCTGGAAAGAAGCCAATCAAGCAAAATCCAAGACGCTTCGCTCCAGAAATTTTGTCGAAGATCAAAACGGAGGTCGAGAGACTTCTGAAATGCAAATTCATCCGTGTTACAAGGTATGTCGAATGGATTGCAAATATTGTGCCAGTAATTAAGAAAAATGGCACATTAAGGGTGTGCATAGATTTCAGAGATCTGAATGCTGCCACCCCCAAAGATGAATATCCAATGCCTGTGGCGGAAATGCTAGTCGATTCTGCCGCTGGCTACGAATACCTGAGTATGCTCGATGGTTATTCAGGATATAATCAAATATTCATTGCTGAAGAGGATGTGTCGAAAACAGCTTTTCGATGCCCAGGGGCCTTAGGCACTTACGAATGGGTAGTGATGCCTTTTGGCCTGAAAAACGCTGGGGCAACGTACCAGCGAGCAATGAATACTATCTTCCATGATTTTATTAACACTTTTATGCAAGTTTATATTGATGATATTGTTATAAAATCTGTTTCCAGGAAGAGTCACATTGACCACCTTCGACAATCATTCGAAAGAATGAGAGAACACGGTCTGAAGATGAACCCTTTGAAGTGTGCGTTCTGTGTAAAAGCTGGGGATTTCTTGGGTTTCGTTGTCCACAAGAAAGGAATCGAAATAAATCAGAACAAGACGAAGGCAATTTTGGAAGCGAAAGCGCCATCGAATAAGAAGGAATTGCAATCTCTCTTAGGCAAGATAAATTTCTTGAGAAGGTTTATATCTAACCTAAGTGGGAAAGCTCAGGCCTTTTCACCCTTACTTCGACTGAATAAGGAGGGGTTCGAATGGGGGCAGGAGCAACAAGAAGCCTTCGACAAAATCAAAGGGTACCTCACTAAGCCACCTATTTTGGTGCCTCCTTGTAGCAATAGGAGTATGAGATTGTACATAGCTGCATCTGACAAAACTCTGGGAAGTATGTTAGCCCAAGAGGATGAGAATGGAGTCGAAAGACCCATTTATTATCTCAGTCGAGTTTTGAATGATGCAGAAACTAGATATAGCGAAGTTGAAAAATTGTGTCTATGTCTGTATTTCTCTTGTACAAAACTCAAGCAATATATTAAACCAGTTGATGTTTATGTTTCGTCTCATTTTGATGTTTTCAAATATATGTTGTCGAAACCTATCTTGCATAGTCGAATTGGCAAGTGGGCATTAGCATTGACTGAATACTCCTTGACCTTTATGCCTCTTAAGGCAGTAAAAGGACAAGTGGTCGCAGATTTCATAGTCGACCACTCTATTCAGGTCGAGGATATTAATTATGTGGAGATAGAACCTTGGAAATTCTACTTCGATGGTTCCAGCCATAAAAATGGAACAGGAGTAGGAGTCTTGATTATTTCTCCAGATAAAATTCCAACAACATTCAAGTACCAAATCGAAGGTTCTTGTTCGAACAATGAGGCTGAGTATGAAGCTCTAATTACTGGCCTTGAGATATTGTTGGAATTGGGGGCAACTCGAGTCGAAATAATGGGAGACTCAGAGTTAGTCATCAAGCAAGTCACAAAGGAGTATAAATGCATAAGAGAGAATCTCATTATGTATTTTGTGATAGAAAATCGTTTATTGAAACAATTTGAAAGTGTCAATATTCGACACATACCCAGAGTCGAAAATCAAATAGCCAATGACTTGGCACAAATTGCATCAGGGTATAAGATTTCAAAAACGAAACTACAAAGAGCAATCGAAGTTCGAGAGAAGATAAGAGCAACTTGTCTATCACCAACGGACTTGGAATCGACGAGGCTAGGTTATGCTGATCACTCAAACTTCGAGATTTCGTTCATTGATAATTTGTCAGATCAGGATTGGAGGAAACCCATTGTGGACTATCTTCAAAATCCAGGAGCTCCGACAGAACGAAAAACAAAATACAGGGCGTTGAGTTTTGTACTCATGGGTAATGAGTTATTCAAGAAAACGCCTGAAGGGGTGTTGCTGAAATGTTTAAGTGAAACTGAAGCATACATAGCCCTTTCGACTACACATGCTGGGGCATGTGGGGCTCACCAAGCAGGCCATAAGATGAAATGGTTGTTGTTTCGACAAGGACTATATTGGCCCACTATGCTGAAAGATTGTGTTGAGTTCGCCAAAGGTTGCCAAGAGTGTCAAGTTCATACAGGCATACAGCATGTACCAGCAAGCGAACTTCACTCGATAGTGAAGCCTTGGCCCTTTCGAGGATGGGCGTTGGATCTTATTGGAGAGATTCGACCAGCATCATCAAAGAGTCAGAAATACATATTGGTAGGCATTGATTATTTTACTAAGTGGATCGAAGCTGTCCCTTTAGTCAATGTAGACCAAGAAAATGTCATTGAATTCATTCAAAAGAACAATATATTTAGGTATGGAATCCCTGAGACAATAACAACTGATCAAGGTTCAGTTTTCACTGGTCGAAAGATGCAGGAATTTGCTCAGGAAACCGGTTTCAAACTCCTAACATCCACGCCTTACTATGCACAGGCGAATGGTCAAGTCGAAGCAGCTAACAAAGTGGTGATTGGCTTGATAAAGAAACATGTTGGGAAGAAACCAAAAAATTGGCATAAGACGTTAGACCAAATTTTATGGGCTTGTCGAACGTCCCCAAAAGAAGCCACTGGTACAACACCATATAGGCTAACTTTTGGCCATGATGCAGTATTGCCAGCTGAAATTTGTCTTCAATCTGCAAGAGTTCAGAGGCATTATGATATTCCTTCTGAGGTTTATTGGAATATGATGTTAGATGAACTGGTGGATTTAGACGAAGAGAGATTACACGCCCTCGACTTACTCAGGCTTCAGAAGAAAAGAGTAGAAGACTCTTATAATAGAAAGGTAAAACCTAAGGTATTTTTGCCTGAAGATTTAGTTTGGAAGGTAATTCTTCCCATGGATCGACGGGATCGAAGCATGGGGAAATGGTCACCCAAATGGGAAGGACCCTTCAGAGTTATCCAAACTTTTTCTGGTGGAGCCTATGAAGTCGAAGAGATAAGTGGTGATAAAAGGCTCTTGAGAGTAAATGGTAAATATTTGAAAAAATATAAGCCTATACTTCAAGAGATAAAAATAAAATAATAAAAGAACAAGCTAAATTAACCATAAAAATGCCAAAATGGAAATTTTATTAATTTCAGCCAAAATGGCAATTGTTGTCGAAAGCGATTACAGAAGATGGTTACAAAAGAGAATCAGTCAAAAGGAAAGAGAATTCTTGAGTCGAAGATACTTGGCATGCTGCAGATCCAACCTCTTTTTGCACCAAGATTTTTCTTGCACCAGTTTGGCAATTTGGGCGTCGAGGCTTTGAGCCCTCTCAGCGAATTCCAGGCCTTGCTTGATCTCAGTCTGGCTCTCAGCGTCTGGGATGGTCGAAAGAATTTCCTCCTGGAGTACAGTGTTGGCGTTTATCTTCGCCTCTATCTCTGCAATTTGTGCTCGGAAGGAGACATTCTCTCGCTCAATGGCATCGAACCTTTCCTGTGCAGACGCTTTCTGTTTCGACAACTCGGCAATTCGAGAAGTCGAACTTGAGACAGCAGTCCACGCAGATAAGCTCTTGCCATGCAGCGTTTCGAGCTGACTGTTAAAGTTTCGTTGGCGCCTGTAATCCGCTGAGACTTGATCAATCATAGAATGTAATTCCATGATTAAGTCTGAGATTTCTGGGGCTACAGCATCGAAGTCAACAGCATTCAAAACCTCTTTTAAGCATGATGGAGCAGTGGGGTCCCCCTCTAAAGCCTTCATTAAATCTCTCTTGAAGAACTGGGCCTTGACCTTCGCCAATGCATCATCAAGAGGAGAAGTCTCAGTAGATTTCCCCGACAGAGTGGGAATTTCCTGACTAGTGTCAGAAGAACTCTTACTCTCGACGATTGCATTAAGGTAGCTGACAGGGTCAGTTTGTTTCAAGATTTCCAAGTCCTCTTTTGACCTGTGCTTTGAGGAGGTGACCCTTGCCATGGTATTGTCTTGGACTGGAGGCTGTTGAATGCTGAGTGCCTCGTTTGGTTGCTCTTCGACTTGGACTGAGGCGGTACTAGCGTCGACTTGGAGTTCTTCGTTAACATCACCTTGGGGTCCTTCGCCAGCATCATTTTGTGGCTCTTCGCTAGCGTCATCCTGGTGTTCTTCGCCAGTACCACCTTGATGCTCTTCGTCAACAGCATCTTGATACTCTTCACCATTGCCTTGGTCTCTTCCTTCAGGATTCTCTTCTGACGACAAGTCTACCACAGGAACCGTTTCTGGCTGTGTTTCCTCCGCCATAGGTTCTTCAGTTGTCTTCTCCACTGTTTCAGCATTGGCCTCGTTCTCAGTGTGGGCTTCGTCATTGCCCAAATCTTTTTCCTGAGGTCTGTTGAGGTCAGCAGATTCTAGAGTTTCTGAAGTCCTTGGTGGGGAACTTCCAGTAGTATCCTAAAAAAGAGAAAGAAGACAAATCTTCAGATGTCGAAAGAGACATAATCGAATACTGGTATCTATGCCTAAGTTATAAGAAGGGTCCAATAGATTACCTGTGGATTAACTTCAGCCCCAGGGCTGGAATTGTCACTTTCGACAGGCTTGGTAACAAGAGCGTTCAGTTCCTCCTCAGTTGGTTCCTCGATGACCACTGCAGGTGGCCTAGGCTTTCTCACACCGACCTTTATTCTGACGGTTCGACCTTCAGGAGCAGGAGTAGGAACAGAAGCGTCCTTCGTTAACTTTCGCCTCTTTAAGGGAGAAGGAGGGGAATCACTTTCGTCATCACTCCCCGATTCGATCACCAATGCTGTCCTTTTCTTAGGCGAAGGGACCTATAAAACCAATGGGAATTCGATTGAATAATTACGTCGAAAATCAAAAATCGAAAGCCAGAATGAAAATGAAGAAAATCTGGTTACCGATGCAGGAGGCCTCCTCGAAGAGCCTTCCCCCTGTTGGTTGCCTGTTGTCTTCGCCGGCGCTATAGTCTTCGCCGGCGGTGGAGGTTTTGTCGAAGGGACTCCTCCTTGTGGGCCTCCTGTAGCCTTCTTGGCCAAGGGTTTTCGAACAACTGAAAGCGAAAAGGAAAGTTAACAGGCTAACAGTCGAAGAGAAAGATAAAAAGTAAATGTGAGAGCATGAACTTACATTTCTTTACTTTGTCCAACACAAGGACAAAAGACTTCTGCAACTCTGCTATGAAGTCCTTCTCATCGAAGAAGTACTCAGCATAATAGCTTCTCCACCACTCTTCAAAAGATGGTGAGCAAAGGAAGTTAAGCTGGTAGTTGAACAGCGAGAGGATTGTTCGACCAGCATATCTTCCGATATGCTTGGTAGCAGCGTCTTCTGTATAATCGTTGCAGAAGTACAACATTGACTTCTCTCTTTGGAAAATGGGAGAAGGCAGGGTTTGGATGATACCAAACTGGCGAGATACCAGATTGGGTTGATAGGCAAGCAGACTCAAATGAGTCTTAGAACTCTTAAATCGAAGAGGCATGATCCTGGGTGTCAGGAACGCCTCCCAAAGTACAGTGTGCTCATCGACGTTGGGACCACTCGACTCCTTTGGGTGTGGCCTTGTGAACCATGCTGGCCCCACTTTCCGTTGAGCAAATGGAGCCATAGTTGAAACAAATTCCTTCCTTCGAGCGAACATCAGAACGAAGTTAGTGAAGGTTTGTTGGAACTCTAGCCCATCTTCCACAGGTGTCAGTAGAGCCAGCCTAATTCCTTCGATACGTCTATTAGCTATCGTTGGGGCTTGTTCATTTATCTGAATCTTCTTGGGTAAGAAAGATTCGAAAGTGGCGTTGAGCCACAGTTGAAGTAGCCAGAAAGGCCCAGCGAGTAGCAAACTGTTCCTATCTTCGACATGTTTCAGGAGAGTAACCCCATTGCTGATTGAGTCATAAAGACTGGCCAGAATTAGTTCTGCCAAACAGATGTTTTGGCGGTGATGCAGTTGGGTGGCCAGAGTGACCATCTTTTTGGTCACTTGTAGAGATTTCGAGCAAAACACAAAGCGAGTTAGCCATAAGGCTAGAAACGCTATGTGTTCGACATCCGACACTGTGTCCGTCGACCTGTCGTGATAATGGTTGATAAAGGTGGTGAATGTTGGCTTGGTCTCAGAGAAACCAATTTGGTCCTCCGACATCTCCTCCGGGTCGAAGTAATCTCCGGTTGGTCGAAGGCCAGTAATGGCCGCTACGTCGAAGAGTGTGGGGGTTAACATCCCACATGGAAGGTGAAAGGTGAAGTGAGAGTTATCCCAGAACAGCATCGAAGCTATAAGCATCTCTGGGGAGTAGTTTAAACCTGTCTTCGACAGCATTACTAGGTCAAAGATTCCCATTTCCTTCCAGACTGGAGTTTGATGTTTCTCCAACTTTGTTAGCCAAGCAACATAGTCAGAGGTCAGATTAGGGCAAGACCTGAAGACTCTAACACTTTTGTTGAAGAAACGAAGGTCGATCTTCTCGTGTGTAGGGTCTTCGTTGTCTTCTGCGTCCTTCTTGGCGCATGCTACTGGCTTGAGTTTTTCGACGATGGGGAAATAGCTCTTGATCTTCAGAGCTTCAGAGATGCTTGGGTTCATGGGTCCAGACATTGCGAAGATCTGGTTGGAGTATCCAACCGGGATCATCAAGTGACGCGAGTAAGCATCGCGAACGGAGATGTCAGAAGGTTCAGGGACCCTTCGTTTCCCTGTAGAGTTCACTACCGGAGCAGTAACAAAGACCTTGGGCTTAGCAAGTTGTTCAGTTGATGCGTTAGTCTTGGGGGCAGTAGAAGCAGAGGCCATTGTTGAGGATGAAGATGAAGTGGAAAAGGAAGAGTTTTTTCTGCAAAGAGAGCAAGTTTGTATGAAAGCAAGGGAGTTTGAGGGCTAGTGTGCGTGAAAAGTCCCACAATGGGATATTCACTACTATTTATAGTAGTGGGAGAAATTCCCAATAACGAGGACATTAAATGTCATTTAATGCTGCAGGAATTAGTGGGACGCGTGGCAGCATCCTGTTGTTTTGGCCGTTTCTGCAGAAACAGAGAGACGCAGCGTGCGTCCTCGTTTTTGGGATTTGTCATAATGACAAATTCTGAACTGACGTTTGGTACTGCACGCCGTACTGAAAGTGACGTCCTAGGATCAAATCAATGATGGTTTCTTGGGATTGTCAATAGTTGGTAAAAAGCAACAAAAAGTGCACAAGTTAACTTGTGACTAAGCGTGGAAAAACAGGTGTCGAATGGTGTTTTCAAAGAATGCCTTTTTCTTTCAGAGTCGAAATAAGGCATTCTTGGGGGGCAATTTGTTGGCTCCTAAATTCGACCCCTTTGTTTTGATTGATGGCAGCCATTAAAAGCTGAAAGATGCTTTCGACTGGCTAAGCTTGTCGAAGTGCCCGTCGAAAGATGGCAAAATACTTAGAGGATTTCTTCCAAGGAAGAAGGCTGATTGCCTTCGACGTCGAAGGAGTTTTCGTCGAAGACGTCTCTTGATGAAAGTGTTCGACGGTCCAGAGTGGAGCAGTTTGAAATTCAAAGCTTTGGAGGGAAAACGGTTTCCAGCAGTTACTACGTGCAAACGTGCAAGGATCTGGAGCGTCGAGCATGGAGAACGTGCCAAGTGGCTTAATCTCGAAGCAGCATAACTGCCCGACGGTTACTTGGAATGTTTTTGTATAAATAGGAGTAGACGTGTAGTTTCTCGCGTGTGTTCACAATAAATACATAGTCACTCATTTAGATTCAAGTACCCAGTGTGAGCGAAAGAATTGTTGAGAAATGTATGTGTGAAACACCAATTTTATCAATTAAAAGTCATTTACTTTTCCAGTATTTTACATGCTTTTCCCCTTTAAATTCCTGTCGAACCTTTACTTTAAAGCCTTGTTTATTTTACCAAGCCTTTCCTTTATGCAATTTACTTAAAACATTTTACTTAAAGCCTTATCCACATTAATCAAACTTCAAAATCAACCTATGTCCATAGGATCAATCTGATCGATCCTGCGAGTAACCAAATAAGTAACCATTTGGAGGATCAGCGGTTGTTTACCAAAACCCAAGGTAAACAGTGGTGTAACCTAGGCCTTGTATTTAAGGGTCTTCACCGGGTGAAGCTTTTATGTCGTCGATTGACGCGTTGCGATCAGATTATTGTATATATTTCTATTTCATTTCTTTTGTAAGGGTTATGGTTTTGGGGATGGTTTTGATCTCCCAATTCTATCAACCTCATATTTTTTATAGATTATATTAGAAAAAAAAACACTAGGGCTTTGCTTATGGATGATTGGTGGTGGATTTCTCATTGATCGGCGCTGACAAACCGGGAGATTTGTGGTTTATCTCTTCTCCTCTCTATGTATTTTTCTTTTGTTTGGTTTAGTATGTATATTTACTTTAAACTCATGTATATTTTTTGCCCATGGTGTTATATAAAACTTTCTTTACAAATCTTTGGTGATTGTTGTCCTGGATTTTTGCTCTGTGCTTGGGATTTGGGTTGTTATAGACATATACTGCTAGAATTCTTATTTAGGATGATAGTCTGCTAGTTTCTGGATTCTAGAGATAGATTTAGAACTGACATTCACTTGGGTGTTTGTGATTAATGCCTCTGTGTTTGTTGTGTCTCTATGAGAGATTATAAACGCGATTAGCACAATTGACTTTTGTGTTGTTGAGGTGGTTAAGAGATCACTACCGAGGTGATACAGCCGACCTCTCAATTTGGGTTAGAAATGACTTAGTTTGTGAGTGATATGTGGTGACATTGACGAGTATTGTTCGTTGAGTATAACTGGATGATAGTTTTAAGTTTGTGGAGAGTATTGTACATTCATACCATATATGTTTGTCTTTCCTTTTCTTTTTATACATTTATTTTCTGTTGATATCTTTTACCCTTTCCATTCAACCCCCAAACTCATTAATGAATGATTTTTCGAACGACAACTCGATAACCAATCTTTATGGACATGATACGATATAACCTAAATATCACCCGGTAAAATAATACTTTACTTTTTGATTGCCACTATACTGTTGCAACAAAATGGCGTCGTTGCCGAGGATTGGTTTATTGTTTCGCATCGTGATAATTCCTTTGTTTTGAGTTATGTAATTAATGTATATGTTGTATAGAAATTGTCAATGAACTTGTTTATGTTTACTTATGAATTTATTTGTTTATGTTTACCACACGTGTAGATGTTTCCTTTGTCAAGGCTTCCTTTGTCATTTTTTGGCAAAAAAGGGGGAGAAATGGTTTGCTCAGAGGGTCAATCTGGAGACTGCATTTCAAGATGTTGTACACAAATGTAAAATAAGATGTTCTATCTTGTAATCTATACTTTGGTTTTGTGACTTGTGATCTGAGTTATGAACACAATTGTGACCTTTATTCTGAGATACTAGGGGTGGTGATTGATTTGTCTAAGTCTACTGGTGGTTGCTGATCATCAAATAAGAAAGGATTCTCTTAAGCCACCATTGGTCTCTCTTATATCATAATTCATCTTTTAAAGACATCCTGGTTTGAGGGGGAGTGAGTCATATCTTCTTCCACATGTACATCGACATACTTCAGGATCCTTCTACTCCTTTTCTTGAAGGTGATTTCTTTAATGTTGAAGCTATTGCTGAAATGGATTTTGTTTAAAATGATGCAAAGAAGATGTCGAACAAAGATGTCCTGACATTTTTACTGAAGACTAACTCAATGATTTTGTGCTGCTGACCTCAGTAGTTTTTGAGGACTAGTGTTGGTGGATGTTTGTATATATTGATGTAATATTGGGTTGTTATTTTAATTTATTTGTTTTAGTCAAAGTTTGCCAAAGGCGGAAATTGTAAGTTCTTTATTTTTAGGATTGGCATTAATTTTAGTAAAGACAAATATAGAAGCAATATGTTAAATAGGATGTGATCTTGCTATGAAGAACATGTGAAGCAAGAAGTCCTATTTTATGTTGGGACATGTTGAGTTGAAGTGTTTTCAACATCTACAACAACATGTCGGGTAAGATGTCCTATGAAGGAGCATACGACATCACGCCTGAGCTGAGCTAGGTTAATAGATTCTATTATGATTTAATAGATATAGAATATTCTGGGAATTTTATGAAATCCTGTGTGGCACTGATTTAAAGGTGAAGAAGAATAAATTTGAAATATTGAAGATTGTGCAGTTTCTAAATATGGAGATATTTTAGGAAACTAATGATTGAAGATCTTGTTTGTAGTAGAAATTACTACTGATTTGTAACAGCTGACGAGCTGTGATTGAAGGCCGAAATCCAGTTGAGTATAGGTTAGAAATAGAAGTCTTTGTAACCTAAGAAAGGCACGGGTCTAATATGTATGACTTTAGGGCTTTGTCTTTGTGTCGCTCTCTAGGAGAGTTGGTATTATTCTCACTCAAAAGCTGTGAAGTGATAAGTTGTGTATTGTTCTAGGGGGAAGCTTATAAGCAATTATAAGTATTGTTCTTAGTCAAGAGTCTTGGCTAGGTATTGTCATGAGAGTGTGGCTTCTGTTTTAATGTCATGGAAGGGTGTCTTCCTGTTTTGATCCAATTAATGTATGTAATTGATGAGAGATTAAGGAGGGCCTCATATCTAGCTGAGTATTAGATATAAGTCTAGCAAGGGTAGTGATTAAGTGAGTCGATTGTAAATTGGATTTTTTTTGTAGGGTCTATGAATTTGATACTATTTTAGTGGGCTCATCCTTAGCTTGGTATCTCCAAGAGTATGAAGTTTGTTCCGAACTGGGTTAACAATTTATGCGTGTTATTTATGTTTTTCGGTACTGTTTTAACTATTATATGCCTTGCCATAATGTTTAAGTGAGATCAGATGTCCCAACATGTCATAGGTCATCTGAGTTCTGTCATACTAGAATTTCACTTACAACCAAGTGCAGAAGACTCTGAAGATGAGGTTCTAATAGGACAAGTTTTGAAGACTCCAAGACTTAGGTTCTAAGACTTAATAGTGATTCTTCTAAAACAAGCTTCAACACTCAAATCATCTGAAGCCTCTGAAGATAAGAAGAATTTAAAATTGGTTAACGTGTGATGGTGTACAAAAGGTATATAAAATGTATGTGACATCTACTCTTCTAGAGTGGCGCAAGGTTAGTCATTTCATACTATAGTGTGACGACTCTCATTGTGACTGTTGGGAACAAACAGCTGAACTTATAATTACCTTTTTTCACTAACAGATTTCTATTTTCAAGCTTATTAGAAAAATATTATATAGAGAAAAGGTGGAAAGCTAACATTGAAAAAGGATAGGATGTGGAAAATATTATTTTATACTGTCTAACCTCTTACACCTTTTCTATCCGTTGAGAACTAATCGATGGTGCAGGTAAAGGCTTTTCTATTCTCACAATGTCTCTCTCTCTTTCTCAAGGCTATAAAAAAGATCGAAGATTTGAAGAAAGTTGCGTTTGGCCAACTAGAGCTTCAACCTTTGAAAGGAAATCCATGAATACTGAAGATGTTAAAGGTGCAATGCTACACATTCTGAAGATCGCCACATAAGAGAGAAAAGAAAGAAAGTTGAATAATAAGTTTCTGCAAGATGTTAAGAAACTATCATCATATTCATCTTAGTAGATCTCAGAAGAAGCAAGGAGTTGTTGCTCGGAACTTGCTCAACAAGAAGATGAAGAAGAAGAACACTACAAGATTCTACTCAACTTCGGATCATATAAATCTTTGTAGAATATTGTAGTGAACACATAAGAAGCTCCTCGTATTGCGTATTAGTTATGATCTCTTCATGTAAAAAAATTTCACACAAGAGTTGTTGCTCGAAATTATGTTAAATAGTATGTGCTTAAAACACTTGTGTAATATGGTTATAAGAAGCAACCATGTAAACACAAGAACTTATCAATTGTGGTTTATTTATTCCATGAGTGACCATGAAGGTCTAATCTAAAGAAGATAGTGGTTGCGGTCATTATAGAAAATCCTAATAGGAGATATTAAGTGATCAGAATCTGTTGGATCAATGATTGTTATTTCCGTTAAACCAGATCACTGAACATATCATTAGAATGTTCCTTGAGTGAATTTGTTAAGGTCTTATCTCAAGAAGATAGTGGTTGTGGTCATTGTGGGAAATCCTAATAGGAGATCTTAAGTGATCAGATTCTGTTGGGTTAATGATTGCTATATTCGTTAAATCGGATCACTGAACAAATCATTAAAAGGTTCCTTGAGTGACTTTGTGAAGGTCTAATCTCAAGAAGATAATGGTTGCGGTCATTATGGGAAATCCTAATAGGAGATCTTAAGTGATTAAATTCTATTGGGTCAATGGTTGTTATATCCATTAAATCGGATCACCCAACATATCATTGGAAGGTGCCTTGAGTGACCGTGTGGAAGTCTGATCTCAAGAAGGCAGTGGTTGTGGTTATTATGGAAATCCTTATAAGAAACCAATTTGGTAAGATCTTATTGGGTAAATGATAGTCATATCTCAAAGGGCACCGAGTGAAGGTCCGACTCTTGTGAGATCACGGTTAGAAATCATTGTGGAGAAAATCCTCTTGGATGATCTGGTTAGTCAGATTCCTAATAGAGGTCAGTGAATGTTATATATGTTAAGTTAGATCATTGAACGTGTCATTGTTTGTTAGTTACCGGCGGTTTCCCATGCATTTGTAATCAGTTTTGTTATAGTGGATTAAGTCCTTGTTGAAGGAAAAATCACATGAGGAGGGCATACAAGAGTATCCTAGTTACCGGTGAACCTGGATAACCGAATGTGTTTATTATTATTCATTGTCTTTATAGCTTTTATCATTTGAGTAATCATAATTTCTAAAGGGGAATGTTTTCTATAAACACAATTTCAACCCCCCTTCTTGTGTTATCTCTACCTTCAACTGGCATCAGAACCTGACTCTGTTATTGATTTTAGAATCAAACACTTAACCGTGTAGACAGATCCAACAAGAGAAAATTCTTTGGCAGTTTTAACTTAAATGATTGAAAAGGTTATCTGATTCAAAACACGTTATGTAGAGGATTTAAAACTCTGGGCAAGAATTAGAAATATGAAGACAAAATCTCTGAAATAAATTCTCAGGATTCTAAAGGATTAAGTACCTTGAAGAAATAAGGATTCATAAATTGGCGCTTATCAAATGACAAGCCACGATTGTCTCTAGTAGAAATGGATCAAATCAATGTTATCTCAAGAAGATCCATCAAGAGCTCTAGGAAAACCCAAGCTTCTCAAAATATGCACTCCAAAAGTCAGAAAGATGAATCACTTAAAAATCATAGAAGAAGTGTTCTTGATGTGCAGAAGAATCTACTATTCAGTAACATGTTCTAAATCACCGTAAGGACTGAAATTTAAGTGGAGAAGATGACATCCACCAGGGAGCTGAACTAGTTAGAACAACTTAGAAATGTGACCTTAACTCCTTATCCTTAATAAGAAGTTAATGGCAACGTGAAGTGATTCCAAAAAGTTAGATCTTAAAGAAGAATCAAGATCAGAAACAAACGTGGAGACTATCTTTAGTTATTGAATGTAATGAAGCTACTATTGAAGAACAAGAAGTAAAAGGCTCAAAAGACACTCAACCAGAAGTTGTTGTTGTTCAAACTTCTCTAACAAAGTGTTTTAAATCTGCATCGGTTGTTTCAACACCTAGTGAATGTAGTTTGAAAATACAAGAAGGTACTCATGCTAAAGGATGTGCAGAAATATGCTTGTTGATAAAACCAAATATCTTCACATACAAAACTTCATGTTAGTATTTACACACTTTCTAACAAAGTACTGATAGATACTTCTACAAGTTAAAATCAATCCTGTTCAGGAAAGGTAACTTATTTTAGTGAAGATTTTCTTTATCTTTAATTCCATTACAACTAGTAATATTATTCACTATGTATGAATTCTCTTGGTTATCATAACCTTAACTGCACTCTAAAACAATCTTAATTCAGAATAATAAATTTAAACTGTCCAACAATAGGTTTTCTTAGAATATTTAAAATTTTCCTTACTTAGCCCATCCCTAGCTCTTATAACTATTCAGTTTCTCTCTTTCTCTTTAGAAGTCTTCCAAAGTAAGAATAAGTTTCCAAGAAAAATACATACGTTTTGAAATCTAAAAAGATTAATCTAAAATATATTAACAAGTATTAAGTAACCCTTTAAATAATCTAACACTAGTAGTATCCTACCCCCAAAAGTTTTTATATCTATTCTATTTCTAGGTATTTATACATTTTATGTCACTTGTCTTGGAACTTGTAGTTACATCCTTCCTTACAAGTCTTCAATTACTGAGTTGTTAGTTTCAGTGTCATCAACTATCAGCTCATATGCTTGAACCTATCAGTCTCATCTTCCTTCTATCTAGTCAAAGCCTATTCATAAAATTTGTTGGTTATTCCCTCTTCGTCACTTGTTTAGAAAACTCCTTCTTAAAACTCTCTCTCCAATATCCTGTGTCGTTTTCTTATATCTTTTAGTCAATTGATTATGTTTCCTTCTCATATATTTATTGTCCAAAATAAACCCATTCCTTATACTTCTCTCTCAATATCTCTCTTCCAAAACTTCTTTCAATGGCTTCAAAAACCTTTTGTGGTGTTGAGGATCTCATTGAGGTTGTTTGCGAACTTCGTCCCAATGTGCCCAGGGTAAGATCTGAAGAACTTGGTCTTAACTGACTTTCAACCTAGAGGAGTTAATCTGAACTATCTGGTCTTTTCAGACAGAGTCTTAATCTACTTTCTTGTGCATCATGTTAGAATTAACCTACCTCAAACCATTTTTAATTGTCTTAGGGGGTCAATTGTTGTTACCAAAAATTATCATCAGTATTTTATTCCCTTTGAAAGAGTTATGATTGCTCTCTTCTCTCAAGCCGAGATTATTGGAGCAATTCGTTATATTAGATCTGACGATGTCCTTGAGGAAGAAAGATGTGAAGTTCTTGAAGTTTAGCTCTTATGGAGTTTCTGTCTTTTTAGGAATATGTTGTATTAGGATTTTTTATTCCTATTGTTTTGCGATAAACGTGTATTCTCCTTAAAATGAAAATTTTTAAGTAATAATTGTTTATTCTAATATATGTTCTTATCAAACATTTAATCTTCTAAATCCTCCCAGTCAGGAATAAAAATAAAAATAATGAAAGATGTATCTTGTCCAAAAATACGTTAGGAAAGAAATTTAACTCCATTAGTAAACCATGTTCTTCTCTTCTCGTTGCTGCTAAAAAGATCTCATTTTAACAAACTAGTTACTATGTAAGTAGAAGACCTTTAGTCTAAATGGAGAATGTTTTTTTTAGTAAGTTATGACACCATGTGTAGTACAAAATTTTTTAGGGATTAGGATGAAATCCTTATGCTTCACTCATTGACAGAATAATTCTCTAAACATGTTACACTTCCTCCTGACATTAAGTGTTTCTGTTCTAACTTGTCACTTCATATCTTATGCGTGATAATCATCCTAGCTTATGTCATTCCTCCAGTCAGTCTCGTCTCCTTTATTCAGTTTTCCCATCCATATATTTGTTCCCGTCTCTTGTTTCACCATGTATGATTTTATTGCTCCAAAATCATCTATATTGTTTCAACCTCTCCTCTATCTATGTTATTTTCTATTCTAGACTGGACCAATGACTAGAATTGGCCCAATCCGCTCCTGCCCTTGGCACGAACTGATGACATCGGCCCAGCACTCTGGTCGACCATGGCACTGTCATCTAACCAGTTATTCCCGACATATACACCTTACCAGATCAACGAATATCTTTCATCGGCCCGACACGAGTCGGGAAGACACCCATGAAATGACCAAAACAGCCATTTTCCTGTAATCCTCCTCCTCGGAACAAAGGGCTACTCGAGAGCATACCTGCCCATTTTGACCCAGTCCTGGAAATTATCTAATTTTGCAAGGGACTCAAGGCACAAAGAGAATGCAAAGTCATCGAAAAGCAACGAGCCCTCGATATCCCGTCAGGGGGAGAGCAAGTATTGTAGGTTCCACAAGAGCCATGGAAACAACACCGATGACTGCATCCATCTCAAGGATGCAATCGAGATACTAATCCAAGACAGACACCTCAAGAAGTATAAGATGAAATATGGTACCCGCTAGGAGCCTCAAGAAACCAAGAATGTCGAGGAGGGGAAGGATTCCCCTGACGCCCGCATCATACTAGTCTCCATGAGCATCATGAGGCCAAAAGATTTCTAATTTCCCAATATGGGGGAAGTTCCATTATACTTTTCCTTGCATAGTCCTTGGGAATCCTTCCCCTCATTGATGGTTATCTCTGACGGGGGATTTAACAAGCACACAATGAGATCCTTAAAGAGAAGGTTTGATTAATTAATAAAAGCCAACTCTGACATGGACATCACCTTTGACATGTTCAGAGGAGGCTCTCACCCCCTCACATTCTACAAGGAAGAAATGTCAGGTGGAGCTTCCAACTCTACCATCCCGCTGCTCGTACGAGCACACATGGAGAACTTTGATGTTTAACGCATCCTAGTCGATCAAGGAAGCTCAGTGGACATAATGTACACCAAAGTATTCACCACCCTACAGCTGAACGAGAGACATCTTAACCCATACATAGGCTCAAATTTCCAATGCTTCAATGTGTCTGTCACCAAACTATGGGGGTATGTCAAGCTAATTGTCACCTTTGGAAGATGGGTGATGTCCAAGGACATCAAAACCTAGTTTCTAGAGGTGAAATTCTCGTCTCTCTACTAAAGCATATTTAGGAGGCCCACTCTAGCTGAGCTAATTACAGTTCCCTCCACCGTCCATCTCAAGATGTCGAAGGTTTGGTAGCCGCCCTACACGGGGACGTCCAACCAGTAAGAGGATGTTTTGAAGCTTTAGCCAAAGGCCTGAGTTCCATCAACGCTCAACCCCGAACAGCCACCGGGTCTGCTCGGCCCTCCATCTCTAAGGACCCAGACCACTACTGAGGGTCGACACCATCAACCTAGACAATCGCTTCTCCAAGGAAGACCTTGCAGAGCGGAAGAGAAAAGGGAAAGAGCCCATGGTCGAAGGGGAAAGCTCGTTCCTAACCGCAGACAACAAGGATCCTTTAGATCCCATGCGACCTATCCCAGACGGGGACCTTGAGATCATCTCTATAAGGAACGATCCCTCTAAAGGATTAAAGATTGGCGCCGACCTCCCCGACCTGGCGAAGAGTCAACTGGAAGCATGCTTGATGGAGAATGTTGATCTGCTCACCTGGAGTGCAGTTGAAATGCTCGGACTGGACCCAGAAATTGCATGTCATCGTCTGACTATAGACCCTTCCCTTAAAGCGGTTGCTCAATGTAGGCAAAAGAAGTCTCCTAAAAAAACAGAGGCTACCGAGCAGGCTGTAAAAGACCTTTTAAAGGCAAATTTTATTTATGAAGCCCAGTACACTACCTGGCTCTCAACTGTAGTCCTCATGAAAAATCTAATGGAAAGTGGCGTATATGTATTAGTTATATCGATCTCAACCAGGCTTGTCCGAAAGATGCTTACCCCCTCCCCAATATCGACAAACTGGTCAACAATTCAGCCGGTTTCAAATTATTATCTTTCATAGACGCATATTATGGGCACAACCAGATCCCTACGACAAAAGTGGACAAAAAATATATGGCGTTCATGACTGAATCAAGCAACTATTATTATAATGTAATGCCATTCGGCTTAAAAAACATGGGTGCTACCTATCAATGCATGATGAACAAAGTATTTCGCAACAAGATAGGCGACATGCTTGAAGTCTACATGGACAACATGATCGTCAAGTCCATGGAAGAATTCAACCACACCCTCCACTTGAAAAAGGTCTTCGAGCAGGCAAGGAAATCTAGAATGCGCTTCAACCTAGAAAAATGCACCTTTGGCGTGCGGGCAGGAAAATTCCTCGGCTTCTACCTGATAGAACGGGGAATCAAAGCAAACCCTGATGAATATCAAGCATTCTATGAATTTCTAACACCCCAGTTCAAAGAAGTCCATCCAGATCCTGAACAACATGCTGACGTCGCTCTCTCGCTTTGTGGCAAAATCAGCCCAGCACGCGCTCCCCCTCTTTAAACTTCTCGACAAATAGGTTTCCTTCAAATGGAAGATCGAGTGCGAGCAAGCCCTTTCCCACCTGAAGCAAGAATTATCATAACCACTCGTCCTCTCTCAACCAGAGAAAGATGAAACCCTTTATCTCTATTTGGCCGTTACCTCTGAGGCCGTAAGCGCCACACTAATCCAAGAAACCCCATAAGGGAAGAAGCATATCTACTTCACGAGCAAAGCCCTACAAGGCCTCAAAGTAAGATATCAACAAATTGAAAAAGTGGCCTTGGCCCTCATTACCGAAGCGAGGAGTCTCAGACCCTATTTCTTGGCACACACTATAGACGTTCGAACCTAGCAGCCAATAAGATAGTTGCTCGGTAGACCAGACATGGCGGGAAGGATGCTGAAATGGTCGTTGGAACTCTCCGAGTTTGACCTCAAATACGAAATCAAGAAAGCCCTAAAGGCTCAGGCTCTAGTCGACTTTGTATCCAAAATGACTTCTCCCGCACCCCCGGACAGGACGTGTCGGTGGACCATCTTCGTCAATGGTGCCTCCAGTATAAAAGGGAGTGTGGCGGGTATCATCGTAGAAAACAAGTAGGGGATTCTAATCAAAGTCTCCCTCACGTTATCCTTCCCAACCTCGAACAATCAAGCCGAATAAGAGGCATTATTGGCAGGACTACGCCTATCCGAGGACCTAGGAGCCGAGCAGGTGAAAATATTCTTCGATTCCCAACTCATGGCGTCCGAAGTCCGAGGAGAATACCAAGTTAAAAACGACCAACTTGCCGAATAGTGGACTCTGATCCAAAAAAGAAATAAGAAATTCAAGTTAGCAGATGTGCAACACGTCCCCCGCGAGCATAACACCTGGGAAGATATACTATCAAAACTGGCGAGCACAAAAAAGAAAGGTGGGAAAAAGTCGGTAATATAGGAGATTCTGCCTCGACTGAGAACCCAGAAATTCCCCTCGACTTTAGAGGTATTCACCATAGGAGACAACAACTATTGGATGAACCTAGTACACAACTACCCACCGATAAAATGGAAGCGGTCATGACCATACGAAGAGCCTACTTCTATGTTCTAGTCAAAGGAAAATTATACAGGAGGGGATTTTCCATTGCTTTCCTCAAATGCATTGACCAGAGCGACGCAAATCGTATCTTGCACGAGATCGATGAGGGGATAAACGCCAAACATCTGGGCGGAAGATCCCTCTCTAGGAAATCCCTACGGGCATGTATTACTGGACCATCATGCAACACGATGCCAAAGAGCTCAAGTCCCTTTCTTCTCCCTGGCCCTTCACTTGGTGAGGAATAGACCTCCTCAGACCATTCGTGGCAGGTACCTACCAAAACAAATACCTAATAGTAGCTGTAAACTACTTCACTAAGTGGATAGAGGCAGAAGCATTGGCCAAAATCACCTACCAAAACATCCTCTGTTTCTACAAAAGAAACATCCTTGCTCAGTTCAGTGTTCTGCAAGTAATTGTCACCAAAAACAGAACCCAATTCAGGGACCAAAACATCCAGAAATTCATGGCTAACCTAGGCACCACATAACACTTCTCCTTTGTTGAACACCCTTGGACAAATGTGCAAGCCGAGTTCAGAAATAGGGTAATCCTTAGAGGTCTCAAGGGAAGGTTGGACGAAAGTAAAAAGAGATTGGTCAAGGAGCTACACAGCGTGCTATGGGGCTATCGAACAATATCTCACTCGTCCACTACAGAGACTCCCTTTTGATTGACATAAATGATAGAGGTCTTCATCCCTGTGGAGATCAAAGAACCCTCTAGGTGAACCAAGGATCCCCTAGACGAGGAGTATAGCAATGTCGCCATACAGGAGGAACTAGACCTGGTCGAAGAAATCCGAACAGGGGCGGCCTTACGAAAGGCCTCTCTAAAAAAAAAATCGCCATGTGACATGAAACCAAAGTCATCCGACAAGAGTTTGAAGTCGGCAGCCTTGTCCTACAAAGAAATTGCAAAGAGTCTCGCAAAGTTAAACTCGCTACAAACTGGGAAGGCCCTTACCGCGTTCATGCAAAATGGGGAACGAGTCCTACTACCTGGAAAACCTACACGGGGAACAACTTGCTCGACCTTAGAATACTGAAAAACTAAGGCAATATTACAGTTGAAACACTGAGCAGTCGGCGGGCTTCGTCAACAAGACAAACTCATCCAAACTCGACCACACGTGCATGCCTAGGTACAAGCACAACACTCAAATTTTTTGAAGGGGAAAGGTTCAAATCTTTTTATGAGAAGATCCTTAGCCCGAAATGGATAACTCGACCGAGCTCCATCTTCATCGTATCACGCCGGAAGAACACCCAACTTGCAATAGGAAGTTCACGCGGCCGAGCTCGGGTTCTCGAAACGAGACCTGAGTTTCGGTGCATGCTCGGCATTCACCCTTTTATACCCTAATTTTTTCCCCCTAAGATCTCTCATCATCTCATTTTATATATACATCAAGATCACACACTAGGGTTGGTTCTCTCTTTTTACTTCATCCTATCTTTAAGTTTACTCTTAAGGGATCACCAAGCACCTTGAATTGTGTATCTTGTACATGTGTTTTTAGATTGATTAACTTTTAACTAACATAAAAATATGTATATATGTCTCTTTGAATGTTCATATTGTAGGTGATAACACAATGAAATTCATCTCACCATCTAACATACGGTTTGAGGGTGGCCCTCAGTCAAGTAGTTCTTCAATGGATTTCAAGAGATTAATTTTAAAGGCCATGTCTATGATATCAAATGTTTGTGGTTCAAAGATTTTTCTCACTTTATTTAAGTCAAACTTTCGTCAAAGTTTATGGTGGCATTCATCAAGAAGATTCATAGGTTTATGTGTTTATTTCCATGCCTTGTTTAACAAGTTTTATTGAGACTTAAGCTCCATCTTTGAGTGTGCTTCAAGACAACATCATTTTAATGCATATTATGGTTCATCATGCTTTATTTTTCCAAGAAAGTTCAAAAATATTCAAGGTTGAATCAACAATTTTAACCTAATTGAGCAAAGTGTTTGATTCAGTGATCACAAGTTCATAACTCTCTCAATTTTCAACATTTTCAGTTAGTTATTTTTTCTATGGGTTCTTATCATCGTCTACAGTAACTTATCTTCACATGACAAGATCCAATTGTGCAAGAAAAATCATTAAAAGTTGGAATGGGTTTCAAGTCATTTTGACACTTTCTAAGATAGGGTTTGTTGACTTCCAAGGACCATATCTTGCTCATTTTTTGAGATTTTTGATTGACTCCAAATCCATGATTCTATTTAAAGGTTGTAATATGGTGGGAGAACTGACTTGGTTGTTTTTTCATTTTATCGCAATAGTTACGGATAGCAAGAGTCGCCACCGACTTTTCTTTTATCCAATAAGGAAAGGGTGAAAAGAACAGGAAAGACCTTTGAGATATTTTCTTGAGTTCGGGGGGTAGGTTATGAAAAGGGAAGGTGTTAGCATCCTTTTCATCTGTAGTTATTTACAGGATCTTAGTTGCTTGCTATACCACTTTTGAAATTGCTTTGTTTGAAAAATGTGTTTGTGGTGGTTTTTGAAAGCATTTTTGAAAAGCGTCTTCATTTAGGCAAACTTTGTAATGATTCTCGTCTCTATAAGAATGTATACAAAGTGTTGGACTTTTTGAAAATATTTCATGTTTTGAAAGTGTTTGGTGTGTTTGAAAAATGTTTGTTTCGAAGCAATGTTGTGAGATATCTTAGCATTTTTCTTAAGGGACTAAGATCATTTGTAAGGAAACATTTGTAGCGTCATCGAGGGACTTTGATCTTGTATTTTGTTTGTTTTTGCTAAGACGTCTCACATGCGTAACATGACCATGTTTAAGACAACAAAGTGGAGTAAACCCTAGAGGTGAAAAGTGTGCAAGTGTATTGTATTTCATGCTTGAGTTTATCTTAGATTAGGGTTTTCTAAACATTGATTTTATCTTTCCATATAAATCCTAATTTACTATCATTTATATGAAATCGATAAATTGCGGAAAATAAATATTCTACACTATTACATCATTTGGGGATGGGGTATAGAAATTTACAAATGTGGATTGCAATAAATTAAATCCTAATTATCTATTACAACCATATTGAATTTTGAATAAATGTACAAGAAATGAAATGAATATAATGTACAAGTATGAATGGATGAGGATGGATTTTATTTGGATTTTTGTTAAGAAAAATAGATTATGACCTAACTTAAGAGAAAATAATTAACTACAAGTAAAAGAAATTAATTTATTAAATAAAATAAGTTATTTAGGGTTTTGTTTGTGAAAAAAGTTTTAATTAAATTAAACTAGATAAAAATTATTTAATCAAATGAAAAACCTAAGTTCTAAGTTAATATTAATTAAAATAAAATAAATTACCTAAGTTTAGTTACTAATTTATTTAAGAAAAGAATTAAATTTGTTTAAGAAAATATTTTTATTTTTATTTTTTTAAAAAGAAAAAAAGTTTATTAGGTATATAAACAAATAAATAAAATATTTTTTGGATTTTTGTTAATAAAAATAAATTATGATAAAAATAATATTAATAATAATAAATGAGAAAATTAAAAAAAATAAAATAAAAGTCAGAAATGATGTAAAAATGATTTTGGGGTGTTTTGTAGTAAAAAGGTTTTCATACTAAGCCTGGCCCATTAAGTTTTTTTTGTAAAGTCAGGAAAAATAATAAAGATAAATGGGGCATGCGTGGTGTTAAGAGACAAGGGGTGTAATGCTTAGTAAAAGGAGGAAGGCCCAGAGAAGGAAGCCCAAGTGTTGCTATCAAACAATAAAAAAGAAACAAAAATGTTAAGAAAATAAGCAAAAGGTGCTCCTGGGGCTCGAACCCATGACCCTTGACACTAAAGCCTTACGCGCGCGCTCTCTACCACTGGGGTGGCTATACATCTGTTAACTTGTATCAAACCATAAATATATATTGTAAATCCAATTCTATGATTCTACTTCATCTTCAACCTCATGCCCAGTCAGACCACCTGTATCTTACTCATTTCTCAATGAAAATTAAAATTGCAAACATGAAAGTTATTCCATTTTTCCTCACGATTCTAGAAATTTAAATCACTTAAACTATAAATCAAAGATAACCAAGAATTTTGTTGGCCCTAATCTGAACCCTAATTTTTTCAAAAATTTCAATCTCAAAATTCTCTAAGCTCAAGCAATATAAATGAAAACTATGAACATGGTTAGCTTCAGGGGAATGATGTCTAAATTTTGTCTTTGAAAATACAAGCCTAACAATGCCTAAATGAAGAGATGAAAGTTCAGAAAAATACCTCAAAAACTGGAAATCGTGAAATGAGTATGAGCTTGTTTCAAGTGATGGTGGTGATCAGGTTAGCTTCCTTGAAACTCTAGGAAGTTAATGCAATAGTTGGCTTGAACTGAGAGTAGCTGAAATATCCTGGAGAAGTCAAGATGCAGACCTCTGTTTTTGGTTATAGAGAATAAGGAAGATGATGTTACAGTTTGAAAATGGAGGGTGGGATAGTCTTTGTATGTGTATTAGAAGCTTTGTGAATGGGTTGGCCAAGAAACACACGAGGGAATTATGAGTTGGGTATTCAAAATCAGAAATGACACAAAGATGGAGGTTTTGTCCAATTTCTGGCTTGAGGGAGTTTGAGGGTGTTTTTGTGCTTGTAATCTCGTTTCTTATGTTGCAATAGACTTGTCTATATGTATGGAAAAGATTAGAGATCAATTGCACTCAAGGTTTCTGAGTTCTAGCCTTTTGGCTCTATAACATGATTTTGAAGAAAAGTGAGAAGACAAGTCCCAAAGTGTTGTACAAGCTTGATCTGAGTTGGTAGAGGCCTTAGACATGTTACTTTTGGTTTTGACTTTGCTTGTGTGCATAGAAAACAATTGAGAGGCTCAAGAAGTTGACAATTGCAAAAGTTATGCTTTATCAAAATGGAAATGACAACTTGGTGCCATAAATGGAAAACCAATTTGGACAAATCTTCAAGCACTTGGATAAATGCCTAATCAGTTGTGTAAACCATTAATTATGGAGTGACAAAAAAGTTTTATTCCTTCAAAGCAAAGATTATGCAGCCTAGCATGGATTTGGTTCATGTTTATCCTAAAAATACGCCTTGTAAAACAAGAATGAAACCCTAACTTCTTGCCTTCGATTCTCCTTGCTCAAGAATGATCTCAAGGATTTCTTTGACTTTTTAGAAAGCTTGTAACATGCTATAAAAATTTCATGTTTTACATTTTTGAAAATTTAATTTGGAACTATGTGAAACTTGGTCAAGAAGTTAGGTAAAAAATATGCCTAACTAGGGCAAAATTTCACTAAGTGTTTAACTTTTATGAATATGTCTTTATGAATTAATAACTTAAAATGCAAGAATTTTTAGAAATTTTCCCCCGTCCTACAAAGATTTAGATCTTATTGAGATCTACAAATTTCATGTTGAAAGTTTTCCTTGAATCATCTTGCATCATGGTGAAAAATTGAGATGAAGTTATGAAATAATCATGTTTTTAAACAGAAAATTTTCTAAGTTTTAGAAATTTTGACTTTTCAAGATAAAATTTGACATTTTGATCTCTTTATGATCAAATCTCAACTTTTGACATGTCTTGATGAAATATGATTTTTGAAACTTGATTTTGACCAAAAAGTCAAAGTTTGACTTTTTAGTGTATCTGTTGACTTTTCATTAGTTGACTGAATTTCAACTATCAATCAATTGATCTTTGGGGAATATTTTTAGCCATGCCATTAGATAAAAATGATTCATGTTAATCCTTGATATCATGTCTCAAACCAACAAGTCATGTGTTAGGTCAAAAGTCAAAAATTGAACCTTCTCAGTCCAAACCCTAATTTTGACCATTTTGCCCTTTTGATGATCTGATTAAGTTTCTTGATGAATTGTGATCCAACCTTAATCAATTGCCATACATGAGTTTAAAATATTGATATGGATAAAAAATTATGAAGTTTGACTATAAATTGACCACAGTTGACTTTTTTCTCAATATAGTTGATTTTAGGTCAACTGATCAATTGATTAAGCAAAAATGTGATCCAAACCTTGAAACTTGTCATGAGCAATATTGGGAGTCCCAAATGATCCATGAAAGTCATATGATGCATTTAAAGTATAATTGTCCTTGTACGAACTCAAACCCTAATTTTGAGTCATCAGTGCTTAAGAAGGTGTCTTGAGTTGATCAAACCTCATGCAGTCTTGAATCAATGGAGATCTTGTGAGAAAATTCTTGAGAAATTGAGAGGGAAAATTTTGGGGTGCAACAGCTTCCCCTGTTAAATCTTCTTAAACCTTAAGATTTAGATTGGCGGGTCCGCCATTCGTGACTTGAACGTGAAACATGATTGAACCATAGAGTGCCTAGAAATTTGCACTCAATGGTGTATTGATTCGGGAATGGGCTTATAGATGCCATTTGGAGAGATTATGGTAGAAACTAGGAGAAACATCAGCATAAATATTTGGTCGATTCGTGCCGAAAACCAAGTATCTTATATGTCTTTGACTGGAAGAATCAATTCTGATCCATAAGAGGTCTTTGGATTAATGATTTTTTTATGCAAAGAACAAAAAGGGTTATATGTATGCGAATGTATGCGAATGTATGCGAATGTATGCATGGTGTAATGATGTTCTCAAATAAATGAGATTATGTTGTATGTATATGTTATGTATGTTATATGATGTATGAATGTGATATGTTGTTGAAGCGTATCCTTGACAGATACTAGGGAGCTTTGAGAAGTTAAATCTCGAACTGCTGTTGGGGATGAAGAGTATGTGTATATTTAGACTTTGTTAAAAATGATCCTGCTAGGGATTCCTGCTTTGTTGAGAAGAAAACTCCACTAAGGAATATTTACTTGCTTGAGAAGACCCTGTGGAGAGTGTTAATTTCTGCTTGGGAACCAAAATTCAGGTGTTTTATTTATCTATTGCTCTGTGAGGAATTATCTCTTGACAGTTAGTTGTTATCTGGTCGGATTCCAGGATTCACAATAACTTGTTAGGGATAAAGAAGTTAATTGTTATGTGGTCGAATTCCAGGCTTTGTAGCAACTCGCTCGGATAGTGGCAAACTCTAATAGGGAAGAGGAGTTTTATTAGTGATTTGTAAGAATTAAACTGTTATCTGGTCGGGAGAAGTTAAGTTACCATCTGGTCGGGTCCAGGCTCTAGCCATTTGAAATTGAGGTTTACTGTTAACTGGTCGGGTCCAGTCTTCATCAATTTAAAGTTGATATCAATCATTACCTGGTCGGGTCTAGGTTTCAGTAACTTGAACTATTAACTGGTCGGGTCCAGGCTCTGTAGTTGAAGGAGTTAAACTAATATCTGGTCGGGTCCAGGCTTTAGCAACTAAATTTGAGATTTACTGTTATCTGGTCGGGTCTAGGTTTCCGAAATTGGAGCTGTTATCTGGTCGGGTCCAGGCTTCAGAATATTTAACTGGTATCTGGTCAGGTCAAGGCTTGAACTGTTGACTGGTCGGGTCCATGCTTAAGAAATTTGAGAAGTTAAACTAATATTTGGTCGGTTCCAGGCTTTAGTAACTTGGAATTGAGATTTACTGTTATCTGGTCGGGTCCAGTCTTCACAGTAAGTTCAGAGTAGGATGAAGTTGAACTAGCATCTGGTTGGGTCCAGGCTTCATAGTAACTTGCTTGAAAGGATGAAGTTGACTATTATTTGGTCGGGTTACAGGCTTTACAACAACTTTCATATATATCAATGACTCTGTTGACGATTTCACTGGGGATTAGGGGTTGCGGTCCCTTGGTTTGTAATAGTCTGTGAGGCAAACTCAAGCTTTGAAATTTGTAGTTTGTTGGGGAAATAAACCCTGTCAAAGAGGATACTTGGGGAACTGCTGGGGAGGATATTTTTTAAGAAGAATTCCATAAGGCTTCCTTTAAAGACCAACTCAGCTGGGGAGAGGATCTTCCGGAGATTGAAACTCTAGTTGGGAATTTTATGAATCCAAATTCATGGGGATAATGCTAATGAAATAACTCTGTAGGGATATCTCAAATGCATTTAAGGGGATGTGTTGTACCCCAAATTTTGACCTAAGATACCATCTCCCATCTGCATCATTACATTGCAAGTGTTTTGACCTATTTTTATCAATTTTCAAAGCAGATTTTAAATTCATAACTTTTTCAAGTCAAGAGCTGTTTATTTTTTAAACGCTAAATTTATTAATTGATCAATGCTAAAATGATGTTTATTTAATTATTTATTATTCTGAATTTAAATAATTGGAATTTATTTTCAGTTATTATATAATTTAAAGAGTTATAAATAATAAAGTAAATATTTGAAAAGAGGTTTATTAATTGATCAACAATGTTTATTTAATTATTTATTATTCTGAGTTTAAATAATTGGAATTTATTTTCAGTTATTATATAATTTAAAGAATTATAAATAATAAAGTAAATATTTTGAAAAGAAGTTTATTAATTGATCAATGATGTTTATTTAATTATTTATTATTCTGAATTTAATAGTTGGAATTCATTTTCAGTTGTTATAATTTTAAGAATTATAAATGATAAAGTAAATAATTGGAAAGAAGAAAAGAATTAACTGGTAAAATATTGGAGTTTTATTCATTTTATTCTAATTGTTACAATTGTTGTTTAAATACCGTATTTATTTACAACGTATTTACAATGATAATTTTACAAATGTTTAAAGTGAAATAAAAACTATCTTAATTTTTTCTAAGTTCTAAATCTTCATCTTCTATCCAATACTTCTTTGATGCTCATTTGATTTTACCTACAAAATAATTAAAAGAAAAAGTCAGAAATAGATATAATTAAAAGCAGGCGATTAATTTAGCGTTCATCATTAAAAGCAAACGGCTGGAATCAGTTTTTTACCCTCTTTGCAAATCACGGGATTTCTCCCGGTTCACAAAAAGGGATGAATATTTATTGATAAATATGAATGCACAAGTTAAAATATGCACAAATTCAATTTTGCCAAAATAAACTGCATAGTTCAAAATCAATTGCATATTCAATTTTGTAAACTGCATAGTTCAAAATCAATTGCATATTCAATTTTGTAAACTGCATATTTTCAAAACCAACAGAATAACCAAGTCAAAGTTACATTTTCAAAACCAAAGTCCAACGTAAACTACCCAATGTATGGGAAGAGGTCAAAAACACAAGGCTCCATACTGTAACAATGCAGATGGCAAAGAAGGAAGTGTGCAGATCAAGACCATATGCAAGCAAATATTTCTAATTTTCATCATTTTCCAGCTTTGCTTTTTCAGAACACAAAGTACATACATCATTTTAATGTTTCAAACTGTACTAAGGAGAGAGAAGAGAGAAAAGAGTGTGGGTTTACAGGTTTTGGCCTTAGGCAGAAAAGGGATATAAAATAAAACTGCAGTAGCACAGTAAAGAAGGGAAGCATAAAAGGATACAAAGCAAACTGAATGGAACAGTAAGAGTGCAGAGATATCAAAAGGAAATAGTTAAATATACAAAACCTGAAATGTCAAAGGAAGAGGCCAGGAAACTGATATAAAACAACAAACTCTTCAAGAAAAAGGGGGGAGTCCATAAAAAACCTGTTTTGAAGCCTATTCTCAAAGTACCAAAACAAACCTCAAGAACCTGCATTCGAACAATGCAACCTGCTGTCTCAAGCCAAAATATCATAAAAACCATGGCCTGAAAAACCAGTAAACAACCTACTGTCCAGCCAAAGCCTTAACCCTTTCAAAACGATAACCTGTAACACCCAGCCAAAGCCTTAAGCCTTAGTTCAAAAATACCCAACAAAACCTGCTGAAAGCCATATCTCAAACAGCATCAAAACACAAACAGATAACACAAAGCCTAATAACCTGCTTAAGCTTTGAACCTGTAACATAAGCCTCAAGGCCACAAACCTGAAACCATGGCCCAAAAACCAGTAAGACCTGTTAGGCTCAACAAACCTGCTAAGCCTCACAAAAACCAGTAAAACCTGTTAAGCTCAACAAACCTGCTAAGCCTCACAGAAACCAAGTTCAGGCCAATAACTCAAAGCCCTCAGACAGTCTCATCACTGGGCAAAAGTTCATATCAAGCTACTAAACACAAAGCAACCAGAAGAGAAGAAGAAAAATCAAATATATTCAAAGGCATTTCCAGCATATCATCATCAAAAATCATCAAGGCAACAAACTCTCAGATAATCATCATCAAGACAACTCAGCAAGCCCACAGAAAGAAGAAGGAAAAGAAGCATACAAAGGCTACCAAGAGGAAGAGGATAAAGATTTGTTTTCAGGATTTCATCACCAAACAAAAGAAGTAAGAGACGAAATACCAGGGTCAAAGAAAGCATCACGCGTTTCGTCCCTCACTGCCTTGGCCGTCACAGCTCTTCTCCACCCTTTCTTCCTCCATCTCCAAAGGTAATGTTTCTCCCTCTCTTTCTTTCATATACCTCAAATAACCATAGCGATAGGAAGTCAGAATCAATTCATAACATGTAATAATAAAACCCTAATGAAATTAAAATGAAGATTGTTACCTTGAATCTGTCGCCCTAGCATTTCGTTGGAGAGAAGAAGAAGTTCGGAGATGCCGGTGGCCATGGGCAAGGGAGAACTCAGAGGCGAGGGCATGAGAGCAACGAAGAAGACGAACAAGGATGAACGAACGGTGCTGTAACCCTAAACCTTTTTTCCCCAAACTAAGACAACGTTTAACCCTAATCCAAGTGGAACACAACCTGATAACCCTAACTTTGTTTCAAATATTGGGCTTAACCCGTTTCCTGCCTAAAAGCCCAAACGAATTTCTTAGAACACCCCCCCATCCTGCTTCTGATTATTCTTGATTTGCCCCCCTTAAAACTCTTTGGCCCATATGAATTACTTATTATCTACCCCATTTATTCTTTGATACCTCTTTTTCTATTTACTTTCTTTTAGCTTTTTTTTTTAGAATTTTATTAATTTAGTTAATTAGTAAATTTAATCAAATAAGAGGTGTAATTTAATTAGACAAAATTTTAATAATTTGACCAATTTTATTAGTTTAAGTTTAGGATTAATTTAGTAATTTTAGTATTAGATTTAAGTTAATAACTTCTAAGTTTTAATTTAGTTTAGAATTATTTAATAATTCTTAAAATAATACTTTATATTAATACCAAAAAAAATACATAAAAAAATAGAAAAATTAAAACATTTTCTTTTCTTTAATTAATATTAAACAAAAATACAAAAATGCATGTTCACACCATTTAGTCTGTTATTTAATCATTGTTATGGTTGTATATCACCTGGCTACTTAAATTGTCTGTTTGATTATTCAGTATTTACTTGGTTATTCTGTTTACGTCTAAATCCAAGGAAAAATGATTAAATTTGTTGACTTCATGTCCTCAAATCCAATCACGCGAACATCTTCATTTCATTAAAACTTAAGATAATTTTTCCCCAGATATTCAATCTTTTCAAAACTTATACCTTTTAAGTCAAAAACTTCGACATTAGTTCGTCGTACCTTCAAAAACCCGTCCGTACCCCTTTTCGGCCAAAACAATTTATTTTTAATCAAACAAACATTTTAATAAACAGATATTTCAAAAGGTTCCTATAGAATACTATAGATACATTGGGTGCTAATACCTTCCCATTGTATAACCAACCCCCGAACCATAGACCTCTTTTCAAAAACGCCTTGTATTTTTATTACTTTTAGGAAGTATTATTTTACATTGCATACTTTAGGGTTTTATTTCGCTCTTTTCCCTTTTCCCTTGGAAATAATAAAGCGCGGTGGCGACTCTTGCTTTTGCGAGACGAATTAATTAATAGTTTGATCTCCGATTTACCCCGATATATTTTTATCGCTACAGGATGCTTGTTACTATTTTAAGCATACATTTGTTAAAAGTTTAATCGTGTTCATATGCATATGTTCATTCAATTTTAGTCATTGGACACTTTTTCACTCATAAAAGGAAAAACAAAAAAGTTTGCACTTCAAAGTATATTTATGTTGATGTTTTGCCCATGAATTAGGCATTTATGTACAAAGATACCGAGATCCTAGTAAGAGGAAATCATCGAAAGAATGGAAAGAATACAAAGTGAAAAAAAATATCCATATGAAAGTAATCTCATTGTGTTCCAACCACACTATTGCCCCTATGTCTTTGAATATCACCCCTTGTCGTTGAAAGGAGTTTATTGGATTTATCTTGGACCATTTGAACTTGGACCTTGGTAATAAAGCTGGGTGTAGAGATCCCACGGGACATAGTCATACACTTTAATCCTTAACTTTTTCCTGGACCTTTAGGGTTTTCAGCCCACCAGGATACCCATTTTTGCCCAAGTTTCCCTTTCGGGTTTTCAACATGTCGGGTGTACAATATTTTGCATATATCCCAATTTTTTGCCTGAACCTCTTTGGTTCGCCGGGATGCCCATATTTTTCCCAGGTGTGTCAACCTAGCAGGTCATTTTATGCATAGTATTTATTAACTATGTTTGCATTCACAGGATGTAGGAAGTACTCTTCATTCATAGTGGTCAACATCATGGCACTACCAGAGAAAACTTTCTTTACAACAAATGGTCCTTCATAAGTGGGAGTCCATTTACCCCTGGGGCCGCCTTATGGAAGAATGATGCGCTTTATTACCAAGTCACTAGTCTGATATACTCGAGGATTGATCTTTTTGTTGAAAGCCTTAATCATAGGTTTTTGGTACATTTGACTGTGACAAACAGCAGTCAGTCGCTTCTCATCAATCAAGTTCAACTGATCCAACCTAGTTTGAGTCCATTCGTCTTCACCTAAATCTTCTTCCTTCATTATCCTTAGCGCGGGAATATGAACTTCTATAGGAAAGACGACTTCCATGCCATAGACCAAGGAGAATGGAGTATCCCTAGTTGATGTATGAGCCGAAGTACGGTAGCCATGGATAGAAAATGGTAACATTGCATGCCAGTCTTTGTAGGTTACCACCATCTTTTGCATAATCTTCTTGATATTTTTATTGGAAGCTTGCACTACTCCATTCATCTTGGGTCTGTACGGAGAAGATTTGTGATGCTTGATTTTGAACTGAGTGCAGAGTTCTGTAATTATAGCATTGTTGAGATTAGTTCCACTATCGGTGATAATCCTTTCGGGGATACCGTAACAACAGATAAAATTATGCTTTATAAACCTGGCTACAACATTCTTCGTGACAGAGGCAAATGAGGCAGCTTCGACCCACTTGGTAGAGTAATCAATGGCAACAAGGATGAAATGGTGTCCATTTGAGGCAGTAGGTTTGATCTCTCCAATCATATCAATTCCCCACATTGTGAACGACCACAAAGCAGTCATGACATTTAGAGGAATAGGAGATACATGGACCTTGTCAGCATAGATTTGACACTTATGGCAAGTCCTTGAGTGATGATGATAATCAGTTTCTATTGTGGACCAATAGTAACCAGCCCTCAGTATTTTCTTGGCCATAGTGTGTCCATTAGAGTGGGTCCCAAAAAGTCCATCATGCATATCTTCCATAATTTTCTATTCCTCCTTCTTGTCCACACATCGGAGTAGAGTGGAATCATGGTTGCGCTTGTATAGGATTACGTTTCTTAGAAATAATTTGGTTGAAAATATTTGCAAGAATTTCTTAACATTGATGGAAGCTCCTTTAGGATATTCTTGGCCTCAAGATATCTCCTCACCTCATGGTACCATGGTTTCTCTTCATCAGTGTCAAGCTCATAGCAGTGTGCATGTTCGTCAAATCTTTCAATTGTTATCATAAGAGCTTCGTTGTCCATTTAACTTTGAACATGGAAGACATTGTTACCAAGGCTTCGGCTAACTAATTTTCCTCCCTAGGGAAATGTTCAAAGGTGATCTCTTCGAAGCATGGAATCAGAGTTAACACAAGATCCTTGTAAGGAATCAAGTTAGGATGCTTAGTGTCTCATTCTCCCTTTAATTGGCTATTCACTAGAACATAGTCTCCAAATACATCCATATGCTTGATCCTTAAGTCAGTGGCAGCCTTCAAACCCAAGATGCATGCTTCGTACTCAGCCATGTTATTCATACAATCTAAGCACAATATAGCAGTGAAAGGAGTGTGACAACCTTCAGGAGAAATATTCACAACACCAATTCCATTACCCAGAGCGTTGGAAGCTCCATCAAAAACTATAGTCCATCGGGATCCTTGTTCAGGTATGTCATACGGTCCAGGTTTTGTACAGTCAGTCACTAACATGATATTCTCATATGTGAAATCAAAGTTCATAGATTGATAATCATCAACAGCTTGATGGGCCAAATGATCTGCCAATACACTTCCTTTGATGGCCTTTTATGTTGTATATTGAATATCGTATTCAGTCAGAGTGATTTTCCATCTAGATATTTGTCCGAAGAAAGCGGGATTCTCGAAGATGTAATTTATTGGGTCCATCTTAGAAATCAATAAATTGGTGTGAGTCAACATATATTGTCTTAGCCGGCGAGCAGCCCTTGCCAAAGCACAGCAAGTTTTCTCGAGAAGTGAATATCTGGTTACACAGTCGGTAAACATTTTGCTCAGGTAGTATATTGCATGCTCTTTTCGGCCAGACTCATCATGTTGGCCCAACACACACCCCATAAAATTCTCTAGCACACTCAAGTACATGATTAATGGTCTTCCTTCCACTTGAGGTATAAGGATGGGAGGTTCTTACAAATATTCCTTGATTTTGTCGAAGGCAGCTTGGCAATTGTCATTCCATCTGACTACTTGATCTTTCTTCAAGAGTTTGAAGATTGGTTCACAAGTAGCAGTTAAGTGAGATATGAAGAGAGCAATGTAATTAAGATGACCCAATAATCCTCTAACTTCCTTCTCAGATCGGGGAACTGGAATTGCATGAATGGCTTTTACCTTTGCAGGATCAACTTCGATGCCTTTACCACTGACGACGAAACCTAGAATCTTTCCAGACCTTACTCCAAATATGCACTTATTAGGGTTCAACCTCAACTTATACTTATTCAACCTTTAAAATAGCTTGTGTAGGTGATCGAGATGCTCTTCTTTGGTTTACGACCTTACAATCATATCATCCACATAGACTTTTATTTCATGATGAATCATATCATGAAATAAAGCTACAATAGCTCTTTGATATGTTGCCCCTGCATTCTTTAATCCGAACGGCACGACTTTATGACAAAAGGTGCCCCATTGCGTAACAAAAGTGGTCTTTTCCATGTCTTCGGGAGCCATCTTGATTTGGTTGTAGCTAGAAAATCCATCCATGAAGGAAAAGACTTTGTGTTGAGCGGTGTTATCAACCAAGACGCCAATATAAGGTAGAGGAAAATCATCTTTGGGGCTTTCCCTATTCAGATCCCTATAATCCACACACATGCAAACCTTTCTATCTTTCTTTGGCACGGGGACCATGTTTGCAACCCATTGAGGATAAGATGTGACGGCCAGAAAACCTGCATCAAATTGCTTCATTACCTCAGCCTTTATCTTTTCAGACATGTCAGGCCGCATACGACGAACCTTTTGCTTAATAGGGGGACAATCTTCCTTCGTTGGCAGACGATGAACCACAATGTCGGTATCCAATCCTGGCATATCTTCATACGACCAAGAAAACACTTCAACATAGTCATGTAACATATGAATCAATCTTCTTTTGATACCATCTTTTAGGTTGGCGTCAATCTTGACCTCTCTCTTATCTGTCTCGGTACCTAAGTTGGTAACTTCGAGTGGCTCTTCATGAGGTTGAATAACTTTCTCTTCTTGTATTAGAAGTCTGGATAATTCTCCCGGTATTTCACAATCTTCCTCGCCTTCGTCTTCGGCTTGGTGAATTGGATGTTCAAAGTCATATCTGGAAATAGTAACGTTATTGACAATGAGATCCGAAGTGGATGAGGATTTGCAAGTGTGTGCGTGCATATAAGATACATGACTATTGAGAAATGTAATAAAGGAATAGAAAGACAATGAACACGAAAATTTTAATGTAAAAGGTCCAATGGTTTATATTACATTATCATATGATAAATGAACATGAACAAAACCCTTAACAAATGGACCATAGTGCCCCGGGCAAGGCACATGGCTTAAAAGTCATTGTTTGGAAATTAAGATTACAGTCAAAAGTTATTGAATTAACAAAAAACAGTAAACAGTAATTACTCCTCAATGAAGGAGATGGGAGTGAAATCCATTGCATGCCAGTTATTGAGCTTTCCTTCGATAGTAGGGTAGATCCAATCTTCAAAAGTATTTTTATCATCAGAGTCTTCCACATCATTTACTTCATGATTCCCGATGTGGAGAGGTGGATTTCCCACACGAGCGCGCCTGACTTCTTTCTGATCTTTGATGGTGAAACTCAATCCGGATTTGTCTTATTTAAATGGAATGTCGAGAAGTTGTCCCCAGATAGTACAGTTACCGTCTTCGACCACGGCACGAGCATCCTTAAGCGAAACCATTCTTGGTATAACTTCATCGTCTTTTGATATGTTGGAGGAGATTTTGGTGGTGGCAACCATAGGAGGAACAATTTCAAAAGCCTGTCACAGCGTCTCTATGAATTCACCATCCATTTCCACATACTTGAAGGAATTAAGATGGCTCACCATAAATTCTTCTTCCTCCCTAACAGTAACGATCTTCCCTTTGACCGAATACTTTAATTTTTGATGAAGGGTGGATGTTACTACCCTTGCCCCATGGATCCAAGAGCGTCCAAGCAAACAAGAATAGGCGGGACGTATGTCCAATATATAAAAGGTAGATTTGAAGATTTGTGAGTCAACTTTAATTGGGAGATCCACCTCTCCATGAACCATTCTTTTAGACCCATTGAAAGCCCTTATGACAATATCGTTTAGCTTTAATACTTGTCCTTCACAATCTAGACAGTCCAAAGCACCTTTGGGTAACATATTTAAAGATGAGCCAGTATCAATTAGGACATGGGCCAGGATGGTCCCCTTGCATTCAATAGAGATATGCAAGGCTTTGTTGTGGTTCCTTCCCATAGGAGTCAAATCAGCGTCGGAGAACCCTAATCTATTGTCAGCCGTTAAACTTGCTACACAATTCTCGAACTGGTCAGCTGTGGTTTCTTGGGGAACATGGGCTTTCTTCAAGAACTTGATTAGAGCATGGGCATGAACGTCTGAGCAGAGTAATAATTACATCATGGAAATTTTGGAGGGGGTTTGCCCTAGCTGCTCAACTATTTTGAAGACACTCTTTTTTATGATTTTCAGGATTTCCTCCATCTCTTGAGTGGAGGGTTCTTCAGCTTCAGTATTTTTGGTAGGTGCCTCTATCCCAACATGCTCACCTTATTTCTCTTTTCCTCGAGTGTTGGCACTATACTTATCATTGGTTATGCGGACGAGAGTTATTGTAGTAATGGGTGGTGAAATATCAGGGGAAAAGATTCTCCCTGTTCTTGTCACTTTACTAGAACCTTCAATATTAGTGACATCAGTTTCTTCTTTGTTGATCCAAGAATCTTGTTTTATCCCATGATAATAAACCTCGGAACCATAGTTCCATGGAACCGCTTTGTCAGAGGAGTAGGGAATAGGCCCAGCGGCAGTGATTATTAAAGGATCCATGGTTGGTTCTTTTGAAATCCTAATAGGACCCTTTGAGGGGATCCTAAGAGGCTTGTTGGAAATGGTTATTATGGACAAGTCTTCAGCTTTGCTGGTTAGACTTTTGATGGAAGGAATCTTCTCAAACAAAATATTGTGGCTATTTATCAAGCATTGCACACCTTCCTTCAACCGCTTGCACACATTTACTTGTTGATCACAACAAACACAATCTTTAGAAAATCCAGGGAACACCCCGACTCTCAGCAAGTTAACCTTCATAGTAGTTAATGGAGTTGTTAAATATTCAATGGAGGAAACAAAAGTAGTATCATCAATTGCATTAACACCTCTGCCATGGTTCGACATTGGTACAGTTATCACATTTAGAGTAGCAGGTGGATCAAATTCAATTGTTTTATTGTCTATCAAGTCTTGAATCTTATTCTTAAGATCCCAGCATTGATCAAATTCATTCCCGGTGTTGTTGGAATGTTACGCGCACTTGGCATTTGGATTATACTTAGGTGATGAAATGTTTGGATTAGATGGTGGATCACACAATGTCACTAAGTTGGCCCTCAATGGATGTTGTAAGGATTGGGATAATGACATGCTTATCCTCGTGAACTGTCTTCGAGGAACCTCAGATCGTTGATTGATGGATGATTGCCTTTGAACATATGAAGGGTTTGAGATTAACATAGCATTAATAGAGGGTCAGTGATCCTTCTTGATATGGGCCATTGCCCCATACAAAACATTCATTTCCTTCTTTCCAGTAAAAGGATTATTTACAGCGTTGGATGCGGAAGCAAATGTCATGGGTATTTTTCCGCTCTTAATGCTACTTTCAACTCTTTCACTAGTTAGGATCAACTCGATGAAACCATACGAAGAACTGCCAATCAATAGGTTGAAAAATGGGCCAACTAATGTACCCATGAACATGTCAACAAGTTCTCTGTCAGTTAGCAGTGGTTGGACCCTACCAACAAGATCCCTCCATTTTTGTGCGTACTCCTTAAACCCCTCATTAGTACCCATTGTCATACCTTGAAGTTGAACTCTAGTTGGTGCCATATCGGCATTGTATTGATACTGATGATAAAAAGCAGTGGCTAGATCTTCCCATGTGTGGATGCGGGAACCCTCCAATTGATAGAACCATTCTAGTTGAGTCCCAGCTAGACTCTCTTGGAAGAAATGGACCCAGAGCTTTTTTTGGTAGTGTGCGGTTGTATCTTGCGCACGAAAGACCTTAGATGAAGTTTCAGGCAAGAAACCCCGTCATACTTGGCGAAGACTGGTATTTTGAACTTATGGGGAATGACGACCCCAGGTACTAAGCCCAGATCACCAAAGTCTAGACCAGGTACGGCTTGAATTTCAACAGCTTTCAGTCTATCCTCTAACTGCTTGTATTTATCCTCGATAGGTTGGTACTATTCATCAAAGTAGTCTTCATCTTCAGAAGATTGATCATTTGCACCCCCAGCACGGGTGCTTCTTGCTTCTTCGTCTTGATTTTCATCCTCCTCAAACGACTCTTCAACTATCTATACCTGACGAACCGGACCTTTGAATATCTTACCCATGTTGATGAATGCCTTCTTTTTGGTTTTCTTCTTGGCTACTAGCATAGTCATTAGCTCTTGTTACCCCTTAGTTGGGGTCAGCAGGGTCTCTTGGAACTGGGAATTCTGCGCTTGCAAGTCCTTCACTGTTTGTTCGATATCCATCTTACTGAAATAAATAGTAGAAATATAAGGAAACTTGTTGTAGAAAAGTTGTTTATGTTATGATGCATGAAAATGCGTATGCAAATGATTTCAAGGACTTAGAAGATTTAAATTTGTTTAGACAAAAGGAACTAACATCAATTGCGTTAATAAGTCCAAATTGATTACAAACATGCCTCTTGGGCTTACGATTGAAGAAATAAACAGAAAATAAACTCCTAAGACAAAAAGGTCGAGCGCATCCTCTTCAGTGCAATGTAGGCGTTCAAACTTCGCTCTTAATGAAACTGTCTGGTAAGCTCCAAAACCTTCTTTTCACTTGTGTAAAACTCGGTTCCGTAGGTGCCTCGCTCTTCTTTTAGCTTAATCTAATCTCTTTACAGGTCTTCAAGAGAAGTAGGCATGTTAGGATAAAGAAGAATATACGGAACATCTCCTTCGGCAACAGGCTCCATGATGATAGGTAAGATGGCTTCATAAGGAATCATGAGGTTTTAGGCGCGAGTTCGCACCCACTTTAGATAAGGCTCCAACGGAATGGAGTTCTTATGCCCAAACGTCGTTCTACAAACCTTGTTAACCATGCCCCAAGCTCGTACGAATCTTTGGCGATTACCTTGGACCTTGCTCTCATAGTAAAATGCAATTCCTTGGACAAGTGCATCATGAGGGCCATCCCTCCTAGCATACCCAAACTATCGCAAAGCCAAACAAGGATTGTAGGTGATACCTCCCCTAATTCCAAGTAGAGGGACATTAGGGAATTCCCCACAGCGGTCAATAATAATAAGGTCCACCATTGATCGAGCACACCAATAAATATCAGAATGTGTGAGTGATATTAATCTTTAAGACCATGTCAAGCCTTTCTCATTCCTCAATGTTGATCAAGGTAGGTGTGAAATAAACCATCTAGAGAGTAATGGAATGCAACACAAAAGGGTTCCCATCCTATTTATGGTGCGAGTGTGGAAGCAATGTCGAATGTCTCTAAGCAAAGTAGGTATGGGATTACGAGAGAGAAAAACCTTGATGGCATTCACATCTATGAGTTGGTCCGGATTAGGAAATAGAACCAAACCATAGATTAGAAGGGCCAAGACATCCTTAAAAGCTTGAAAATCCAAATCTTCCCAGAATAAACGAGCCTTCTCCAACAGAAACTTGACTAAGAAACCCTTAACTCCACTTCTTGTCTCCCAATATTCCATAATGTTTGATCTCTTCAAATGCAAAGATTTGGAAATAATTTCATGTTTTAGAGTCTCTTCTAAACCGGTGAATGGTATTTGATCAAGCACAGACACTCCTAATAATTGAGATAATTCCACTAATGTAGTCACCAATTGGTAGTCAGAAAAGTTGAAACAATGATGCATCAGATCAAAGAATTGGAAAAGCACACACATTATTTCTTCTTGGATGTTTGAGGTAGCCAAGTTGAGAAGATTGTTGTACCCCAATTTTTCCCCTAATATCCCTTCATCATACCATGGTGATTCAATCACAATAATATCACATTAGGGATTTTGGTGCTCCTCCCTATCTTTAGCTTTGCTCTTTGAGGAATCACCAAGCACCTTGACTTGTTTTCTTTTTGTGACATAAATATTTTGTCTTGATTTTTCGTTTAATTGATAAAATTAAATGTTGGTTTGTCTTACTTGTTAATAATGTAGGTAAAGGCAATGAGGCTTAGCAAGTTGCTCCATGGGTTCATGAGTTTATTTCCATGCCCTGGTCATTAAAGCTCGAGACGTGCAAACCTCACCATTGAAGTTGTTTTGAAAGGGATGGCATGGAAAGGTTATTTTGGTTCACTAGATTTCCAAGTTATCAAGATTGATTCAAAAGTGCAAGGGATTGATTGAAGAAGTTGTCATGGTTGGGCAAGGCCTTGTTCCCATTGGTCACAAGTGCATATTTCTACAAATTCTCAAGATATGGAAGTGGGTTTGGTGGCTATGAATTCTCATTATCATCCTCAATAACTTCTACTTACAAAGAAATAGTTTTGGTACAAGAAGGTAGTTAAAATTGTCAAGGTTCCTCAAAGCATTTTCTTGATCTAGGAGCTAGGGTTTTGAACTTCAAAGAAGTATATCTTACTCAAATTTTGGTATTTTTGAGTGATTCCAAAGACATCCTTCTCTTCAAAAGGTTATTAAAAAATCACTTCAAAATTTTCAAGGAGTTTTCATGTGGAAGAAAGTTGATGATGAAGAAAGATTACAAGTCCTCTAAATGAACCCCCAATTTCTCATGTGTGACTTCAAATGATAATAACTTGGTCAATTTTTATCTCCTTGAGCCCACTCTTTTTTCCTTAATGATCTTGAGGATGTGAACTTTATTCCTTCTTTTATATGCAAAGTGAGAAAATGGATGGAAGATACCCTAAGGATACAAAAGATTATAGGTCATTTCATGATTTTTTGCCAACTTCGACAATTCATAACTCTCTCAATTGTTTGAGATTTTGAATGGTTCAAGTTTCAAAGTGTCATTTAAAAGGTCTATTTTATGCCATAACTCAAATTTCTACAGCTTCGATAGCCAGAATCACCCTGTCAAACTTGTTCCATAACTCAAATTTCTGCAGCTTCGAAATCTGTGTTCAAGCCTTTTTCAATCCAATTTTTCAATCAATTTACCTTCCTTGATCTTCCTTGAAGCTAACCACACAATTACCTTCAAGAATCGTGCCCTATATTGCTCCATAGAAGTCCAGTTTCAGAGCTCCGTAACTCAACTTCAATAGGTAGATTTCTCCATCAATTCTTCAAAACTATGATATCATTGTGAAGCTCTCATTGCCCTTGTTCTAGTCGCAACACTTGCTTTTATCTGGATACACGTTTTGACCAAAAAATTTCAAATCCCTTTTCAAAACTTTCCTTCCAAATTGCTTGAGCTACAGTTTATATAAATTTGTCGCGAAGGTGTGGTTGTCTTCGTCTTGAAGAGACGAAGCGAATGGCATAGGTCCGAGCTTCTGATTTTACAGCTTGACAGACCTGCAATTCATGTTGGTTAGAGGTTGAAGATGACCAACGTGTCATCTTCCAACCAATGAGGGCGCGCCGATTGTTTTTTTTTAAATCTGATTTAATTAATGATTCAGTGCTTTATTTACTAAAGTCCATAACATGCACAACGTGCCAGGTCCACTTCACTAAAGTCCATAACTTGCACAGCACGCCAAGTCCACTTGATCTGTTTACTAACGCGTTTTGACATTGATCAGATGGCCCATATTTTTTGGGTTTGATATTTTATTTTCTGATTTTTATTTAAATTGTTTTAAATTTCAAAAAATCCTAGAAAATTCATTTGTAGTCCAAAAACGTAGAATCGGGGAACTGGCATTGCATGAATGGATTTTACCTTTGTAGGATCAACCTCGATGCCTTTACCACTGACGACAAAACCTAGAATATTTCCAGACCTTACTCCAAATATGCACTTATTAGGGTTCAACCTCAACTTGTACTTCTTCAACCTTTAAAATAGCTTGTGTAGGTGATCGAGATGCTCTTCTTTGGTTTACGACCTTACAATCATATCATCCACATAGACTTCTATTTCATGATGAATCATATCATGAAATAAAGCTACCATAGCTCTTTGATATGTTTCCCCTGCATTCTTTAATCCGAACGGCACAACTTTATGACAAAAGGTGCCCTATTGCGTAACAAAGGTGGTCTTTTCCATGTCTTCGAGAGCCATCTTGATTTGGTTGTAGCCAGAAAATCCATCCATGAAGGACAAGACTTTGTGTTGAGCGGTGTTATCAACCAAGACGCCAATATAAGGTAGAGGAAAATCATCTTTGGGGCTTTCCCTATTCAGATCCCTATAATCCACACACATACGAACCTTTCCATCTTTATTTGGCACGAGGACCATGTTTGCAACCCATTGAGGATAAGATGTGATGGCCAGAAAACCTGCATCAAATTGCTTCATTACCTCAGCCTTTATCTTTTCAGACATGTCAGGCCGCATACAACGAACCTTTTGCTTAACAGGGGGACAATCTTCCTTCGATGGCAGATGATGAACCACAATGTTGGTATCCAATCCTGGAATATCTTCATACGACCAAGAAAACACTTCAACATAGTCATGTAACATATGAATCAATCTGCTTTTGATACCATCTTTTAGGTTGGCGTCAATCTTGACCTCTCTCTTATCTGTCTCGGTACCTAAGTTGGTAACTTCGAGTGGCTCTTCATGAGGTTGAATAACTTTCTCTTCTTGTATTAGAAGTCTGGATAATTCTCCCGGTATTTCACAATCTTCCTCGCCTTCGTCTTCAGCTTGGTTAATTGGATGTTCAAAGACATATCTGGAAATAGTAACGTTATTAACAATGAGATCCGAAGTGGATGAGGATCTGCAAGTGTGTGTGTGTGCATATAAGATACATGACTATTGAGAAATGTAATAAAGGAATAGAAAGATAATGAACACGAAAATTTTAATGTAAAAGGTCCAATGGTTTATATTAAATTATCATATGATAAATGAACATGAACAAAACCCTTAACAAATGGACCATAGTGCCCCGGGAAAGGCACATGGCTTAAAAGTCATTGTTTGGAAATTAAGATTACAGTCAAAAGTTCTTGAATTAACAAAAAACAGTAAACAGTAATTACTCCTCAATGAAGGAGATGGGAGTGAAATCCTTTGCATGCCAGTTGTTGAGATTTCCTTCGACAGTAGGCTAGATCCAATCTTCAAAAGTATTTTTATCATCAGAGTCTTCCACATAATTTACTTCATGATTCCCGATGTGGAGAGGTGGATTTACCACAAGAGTGTTCCTGACTTCTTTCTGATCTTTGATGGTGAAACTCAATCCGGATTTGTCTTCTTTAAATGGAATGTCGAGAAGTTGTCCCTAGATAGTACAGTTATCGTCTTCGACCACGGCACGAGCATCCTTAAGCGAAACCATTCTTGGTATAACTTCATCGTCTTTTGATATGTTGGAGGAGATTTTGGTGGCGGCAACCATAGAAGGAACAATTTCGAAGGACTGGCACAGAGTCTCTATGAATTCACCATCCATTTCCACATACTTGAAGGAATTAAGATGGATCACCATAAATTCTTCTTCCTCCCTAACAGTAACGATCTTCCCTTTGACAAAATACTTTAATTTTTGATGAAGGGTGGATGTTACTACCCTTGCCCCATGGATCCAAGAGCATCCAAGCAAACAAGAATAGGCGGGACGTATGTCCATTATATAAAAGGTAGATTTGAAGATTTGTGAGCCAACTTTAATTGGGAGATCCACCTCTCCATGAACCATTCTCTTAGACCCATCGAAATCCCTTACGACAATATCGTTTGGCTTTAATACCTGTCCTTCACAATCTAGACAGTCCAAAGCACCTTTGGGTAACACATTTCAAGATGAGCCAGTATCAATTAGGACATGGGCCAGGGTAGTCCCCTTGCATTCAATAGAGATATGCAAGGCTTTGTTGTGGTTCCTTCCCATAGGAGTCAAATCAGCATCGGAGAACCCTAATCTATTGTCAGCCATTAAACTTGCTACACAGTTCTCGAACTGGTCAGCTGTGATTTCTTGGGGCACATGGGCTTTCTTTAAGAACTTGATTAGAGCATGGGCATGAACGTCCGAGCAGAGTAATAATTACAGCATGAAAATTTGGAGGGGGTTTTCCCTAGCTGCTCAACTATTTTGAAATCACTCTTTTTTATGATTTTCAGGATTTCCTCCATCTCTTGAGTGGAGGGTTCTTCAGCTTCAGTATTTTTGGTAGGTGCCTCTATCCCAACAGGCTCACCTTATTTCTCTTTTCCTCTAGTGTTGGCACTATACTTATCATTGGTTATGTGGACGAGAGTTATTGTAGTAGTGGGTGGTGAAATATCAGGGGAAAAGATTCTCCCTGTTCTTGTCACTTTACTAGAACCTTCAATATTAGTGACATTAGTTTCTTCTTTGTTGATCCAAGAATCTTGTTTTATCCCATGATAATAAACCTCGGAACCATAGTTCCATGGAACCGCTTTGTCAGAGGAGTAGGGAATAGGCCCAGCGTCAGTGATTATTAAAGGATCCATTGTTGGTTCTTTTGAAATCCTAATAGGACCCTTTGAAGGGATCCTAAGAGGCTTGTTGGAAATGGTTATTATGAACAAGTCTTCAGCTTTACTGGTTAGACTTTTGATGGAAGGAATCTTCTCAAACAAAATATTGCGGCTATTTATCAAGCATTGCACACCTTCCTTCAACCGCTTGCACACATTTACTTGTTGATCACAACAAACACAATCTTTAGAACATCCAGGGAACACCCCGACTCTCAGCAAGTTAACCTTCATAGTAGTTAATGGAGTTGTTAAATATTCAATGGAGGTGTTTACAGTGATTTCTGGTAAACAATCGCTAGTCTTCCAATTTTAATAATTATTATTGGTTACTTGCAGGATCGACTAGATTGATCCTAGAACACATGTGTCATAACTCATTTCTATGTTCATACCCATTATCTTGATAAACTTATATTGTGTGTTTAGTTCGAATATGAGATTCTTAGGAAAGATTTCTAGAATTGTCTATAGGAATAAACTAACTTAATGTAGAAAGGAATAACTTAATGTAGAAAGGAAAGACTTTGAATTAGACTTAGGATTAAATGTTTGAATGTAAAGATAAGGAGTTTCTGAGAAACAGTTTCTGGAAATATGAAATGTTTGGATAAAAGGGTAAATTAAAGGTGAAATTTCTAACGAAATAACTGTGTTTAAAGGCAAGTAAAACAAGGAAATGCAAGGAAATCGAAGGATTTAAGGGCAGAAATATTGTAATAGCGAACTAAATATAACAAGACTTGTATTGAAATTGTAAAAAATTGATGATGTTCAATACGTACATTGTATCTTCTGACTTGTTTCCCTTAATTCACGGTAGTTTGAGTGTTTTGAGATCTTTTAGTACATAAAAGTGAACATCTTAAATATAACATAAGAACACCTATTTATAGTGTCTTGACCCTAACGGTCATATTCTAAAATCACGCCACGTTCGAAGCATGCAGGCCTCCTATGTTTACTTACTTCCACGCGTCTTCTAAGAATGGCGCTTCTATTTGAAATTCGAAATCTTCACCAATCGAAGCATCTTGTTTCTTCATTGATTTCGAAATAACCCAATTACCTGGACCGTTTCCAATTCTGGCACCCTTGCATAAAGGAGCTCGTTATAATTCAAACACTAAAAAATCCAAATTGAAATCCACTTGAAATTGAATAATCCTTCAGCATAATGACTTCATATTTCCCACCAATATCCAATATTGATATCAATCTCCTTAGGTACTTTATTCGAAATATTATTTTGATAGTGGTTTCTTCTTTATTCGAAATAGCCAGCTAACAAATTGCCCCTCAAGAACATGTGTTTCGATAGATATAAAGAAATACTTGTTTTTGACTCATCCAAGCTATTTCGAGAGTATCAAAAACTCATGATGACCATACTGCACACGATGGCAGAGTAAGTGTCCAACTTTCTGCAAAACATCCAATCACCATACCAAAACGTGCAATCAGCAGTTATAGCTAATAATTAGCAACAAAAACATAACTTCCCTAGGGAGCTCAAAAAATCCACATTTTCTCTTTCCAATGAGGGAGTTACACGTATCCCACCTTTTTCCAAAGGTCAAAAACTATTAAACTGTTGAGGAAGGCTATAAAATACTTCATCTTCTTCATTTCAACTTTTCCAAACTGCTCATTCTTCAACAACCAGATTTTCTTGTTTTCATATATCAAACAAAAATTATTTTCACAATGTCTTCAGTGCTACCTTCCTCATCCAAGAAGTCTGGAAAGTCCAAGCAAACTTCTTCCTCCATTCTTACACCAGCAAGCAAGATTATCAACCTTGATAATCAGGAGTTCATTTCAACCCCTAAACTTACTCAAGAACAAAAAGCTATCTACACTTCTCAGGTAATCATTCCTACTACTGTTCTTGATAAAACCCTAGGAGTTATGGGTCCTCTAATCTCAACGGATCGTTTAGAAAAAACGAAGGGATTTTTTCCCGCGTATTCAAAAACAAAACCCATTGTTAACAAATCCCTTTCTCCAAAAGCTAAGGAAGATAAATCGGTTGTAAAACTGTCCAAAACCTTAAAAGAGAAAACACATGACACAGAAACGTCAAAACCCATGAGGGACGCTTTTTGCATGGACTATGTTACTGGGAATTTCAAACCCTTTCGCTCATGTCCCTCATCAGATCAATTATACCAAGACTGGCTTTCGAAAGTTGAACATAAGAAATCCCAGGAATGGGAAAGTATAGGTATCCTAAACCTGATTCGAATGTCAAAATTAGGTTTCAGTTACAGCCAGCCTTTTTTTCTAGCCTCTTTATACTTATGGGATAGCACCTATAATACTTTCCATCTTACTTGTGGAATGTTGACACCTACATTCTTTGATATTGCTGCCATCACTGGACTTTCCCCTATTGGGGAGACTTTCGATCCAAACAAAGATGCAGATAACCTCATTGACTTCGATATCAAGAATGCCAGTTTTTCAAAATACATCAATCTCTATCACTCTGCTGAGGAAGAGGTTTCTGATGTTGAACATATAGCTTTTCTGGCGCTATGGTTATCAAAATATGTCTTCTGCAGCAAGTCTCTACAAGTTGCTAGCAGGTTCATCACCCTTGCAAATCAACTTCATCACGGTCGAAGGGTATGCATCAGTGAGTTACTGCTGACAAGCCTATATGAAAGCATAGGTGCTGCAGTTTCGAAACTAAAAACTTATGAATCTGGCACTAACCTGCTTCTTGCTGGCCCCTTTTGGCTATTGCAGCTTTGGTTAAATGCAACTTTCGAACCATCTCTGTCAACCTTTGGGGTTATCAACGAAGAACATCCTGATGTTGTAAATCAAAGCATTGAAGGCACTAGGCTGTTAAAACTAACCCCAAACGATGAAAGGGAAAATTTCAAAAAATGCTTCGTTAACTATACAATGATTTTCTCCAAAAGACATAGGTTTGACCCTTCAATGGCCCCTTTTGCCAATCGAAACTGTGGTCCAACTTGGTTTACCATGCCCCTTGAACAAGCCATTGAAGAAGAGATAATTAGGGACATTTGGTGTGCCTTTTTAAACCCTAGGCTTATTATTTCTAGGATCATGCCTGTGAAGAGCCAAGTGTGTATCCTTGATTATCAACCTAATTTCGTGGCTCGCCAATTCGGATTATGCCAGATTCTACCTGAGCCTCTCTTCAACAAGAAAAGGGAGATATGCTTAGCAGGGGTGCCTTACTCCTTCAAGGAAATCAAAACTAGACAACATAAATATTCTGGCTTCGTTGACTTTTCATTAGTCTTTTTTACTCCTTCCTTTTACATGACGAAAGATTTTTATACTTGGTGGATGGCTTACTATTCGAAGAATATGTTCAGCACCATCCAAATTCAAAAACAACTGATGACAGCTTTTTCCTTTGTGCAGGAACATGTCAAAAAAGGTAGATTTACTCATGTCAAGGAAATTCGAGCCTTTCAAAAATATTTTGAAATTGTCTATAATCCTATGGAGATACATCGAACTGTCTGCGAAGCAGCAAGAACTTTGAAAGAAAAATTTGAAAAACAACTTTCAAAAATTCGATTTCCTCCTTACGTAAAACATGAAGATAGGTATTGGTGGGATTTTAAACATCAAACACCAAAATTTCTAAACCTACGTACTTCAGAGCTGGCTTTAGCCTTTTTTCCTCCGTATCCCTGGTGGCTCGTATGTGGGAACATTTTCCATTTGTGTGAAAATGATGCCAAAAAACCTGCCCAAAGGGTAACGTGGGCTAAATGTGATTTAGACAATTTCAGGGGGCACCTTCGCTATGACTTGTCAGCCATGTCTATCACATCTCAAAACGGCGAATGTGCGGAACTGAAGAAATTCGAAGCTCCCTTATTCTTCCTAAACTTTATTTTAAAATTGACCATTTGATATTCCTTTCAGCTGTTGATCTAAAATCCTTGAAAAAGGATAAAGTTGTACCCAAGGCAGGTTCAACTTCTTCTTTGAAAGTGCCAATAACCACTACTGAGAATCCTCCTTCTGACCAAGAAGATGACTCCTCAAAAAAGAAAAAGGTAATACTTCGCTCACTCCTTTTTTATTGTCGAAATTACTTTTCAAATTGACTAATTATTCAAACCTATTTCTCCAGGAAAGTGGGTTACCTCCCAAGTCTCCTAAGAAACGAAAACACGAAAGTGCCCATTCTGAAAATGAATCAGAAAAAGATGAAGACATTTCTCCTCTAAAACGAAAAAAGAAAAAAAAAGTCAACAAATCTGAAGAAGGTTCTCAACTTGCCAATCCGTCAAAAAGAAAAGTGAGTGTGACTGCTCCCCAGGTCAAATCCAAAGGATCTTCGAAGTCTCAGTCTTTGAAGAATGTAATTTCAGAATGCATTGGTAGAAATGCAACTTATGATGAACAAAAGGTAAATCTCACTCAATTCCTTTTTAAATTGACTATGTAATCTTCTTTATGCTAACCCTTTGTTTCTATGCAGAGCGCTCCTTTTGTTCTTTCTGATCCTCCGGCCATTCAAGGCCAAGCTTCCAAACTTCCAGCTTCTTCTCAACCAAAAGGTTTCAACGAAGCTGTTTTAAATAAAGGTCCTTCCACTGCTGCTACTCCTGCAGGGACCGTCGAAGTCTTGGATCAACAAGCAACCTCTCCTCCCTTGACAGAGGGCCATGTAGCTGGCGAACCATACACAGTGCTCGAAACTCTCATCAATGACAATCCTAGTGACTCTTCTCCTAGAAGGGTACATTTTGCTGAACAATCTGAAGAGGAGAGCGACACACATACTGTGAGTCGTTACTTCGCAGATGGTGACGAAGATGAGATGGTGAAAGAAGAGGTGGAAGTTCCAGTACCTACTGGGACTATTTTCACTAAAAACCCAGACCCTCCAATCTTGACTGGGGAACAGAAGGAAGAGCTAAAATGGAGCAATCCCCTGAAATACATCAATCTAATGCTAGCTCAACGGGATTCTTCGTCTAGCAAAAATCAATCTGAAGATTCTAGCAAAACAAAGGATGATGCCCCTCTTACTACTCTTAATCAGATTCTTCAACAAGTCAACAAAACTATTCTTGAGGCTGACATTTTTACCATTCTAAAAGCAAATACTGCAGCCTATTTTCCGATGAAGAAGTTTCTTTCTCAGATAGATCTCAGTATCTGTCCACTTGAAGTAAGTGAAACCATATATGATATACAAATCTTGCTCAATAAGGTTAGCAGTGAATATATTAGGGTTAATGATGTTGAGGCTAAGATTCGAAGCAAACAAGAATCTTTGTCTAAAGCTTATGATCAAACTTCAAAACTTTCTGAAGAAGCAGAGAAGTTGGAGCGCGCTAAAATCCAGGCCCAAGACAAGCATGATGTCTTGGCTCGATCAATCTTGTTTTGGGAATCTCAGATTGAAGAACTTAAAAAGAAGATTGAGGGTGCTCGAAATGAGCAGGCAGCCTTGAAGCCTGTTGATGACCAAGAGCTTGAAAATCTTGTCACACAGAGTCTTCAACAGATGGAGGTGGCTGAAGGAATAAGTGAAGAAATCAAAGGGCTCGAAAACATCAGAAATACTACTCAATGCAAAATCAACTTATGCAAGAGCAAGTTTGCTAAGTTGAAACGAAACGCCCCTTTCTGATTGTTGAATGTATTTTGTTAATGCTTTTTATTGTAAATGATTGAACACAACCATTCTGGCACTTATATAATAATATTTAGGCCTCATGTTTATATATATTTTTCATTATCCTGCAGTGATTCTAACCTATTGCAAGCATGGCTTATACCTTTTTAAGTATTTCCCATTTACCCTCAAGATTCTTCTATCTTCTGCTAATTCTTGTATCTCATAAGCATTATTCGAAAATGTTTTCAAAACACGAAAGGGACCCTCCCAATGGGGTGACCATTTACCTAATAATCTGTTCTTTTTATCCATAGGTAATATAACTTTCCATACCAGGTCATTGGTTCAGAACAACTTACTTTTAACTCTTTTGTTGTATGCTCTGGCTACTCTTTCTTTCTGTCTTCTCATAACTTCTAAAGCATGTAGCCTATCTTCATCCATATCCACTAATTCATTCATCATCATTTCCCAATATTGATCAGTTGGTATTTCATTTTGTCTTTGGATTCCTACTGACTGTAAGTGTATTTTGAATGGCAACACTGTGTCATGTCCAAAGGTAAGTCGAAACGGAGTAGTATTCGTTGCTTCTTTAGGAGATGTTCGACATGCCCACAAAGCTTGGTCCAGAGTTTTGTGCCAATTTCTTGGCTTTCGTCCTACATGTTTCTTTATCAAACCTATTATGACTTTATTGGCTGCTTCTACTTGTCCATTAGCTTGAGCATAATAAGGAGTTGACGTGAGTAATTTAAATCCCATTTCTTTTGCAAACTCCTGCATTTTTCACCCTGTGAAAACTGAACCTTGATCTGTTGTGATACTTTCTGGTATTCTGAACCTGTAAATTATTTGCCTCTGGATAAATTCCATAATGGCCTCTTGATCAACATTCACTAGAGGAATTGCTTCGACCCATTTTGTAAAATAATCTATACCCACAAGGATATATTTCTGTCCTTTGGATAATGCTGGTCGAATTTCACCAATTAGATCTAATGCCCATCCTCTAAAAGGACAAGGCTTAACAATTGAATCTAACTCACTTACAGGAGCATGTTGAATACCTGCATGAACTTGGCATTGTTCGCAACCTTTAGCAAATTCTATGCAGTCTTTGAGCATAGTGGGCCAATACATTCCATATAGAAACAACAACCATTTCATTTTGTGACCTGCTTGATGTGCCCCACATGCCCCACTGTGCACACTGGATACTGCTAAATATGCTTCATTTTCTCCTAAACACTTGAGTAATATACCTTCTGGGGTTTTCTTAAAAAGTTCATTTCCTATTAGGACATAAGACAATGCCCTATATTTGATCTTTTTCTCTGTGCTTACTGAAGGTTTTTTCAGATAATTTACTATGGGACTTCTCCAATCTGTATCTGCCAAAGTATCAATATTTAGTACTTCGAATTCTTTCTGATCTTCATAACCCTGTTTCAAATTTTCCAAGTCTAATGGTGACAATTTGGTAGCCATTATTTTGCCTCTTGTTTCTATGAGATATTGAAGTTTTTCTCTAGATGTCTTATATCCTGAAGCTATTTGAGCCAAGTCATTTGCCTCCTGATTATCAATTCTGGGAATATGTTTTATATCCACATATTAAAATTTCTTGAGTAATCTGTTAGCAATAACGAAATACATGATCAAATTTTCCTTGATACATTTGTATTCTTTGGTTATCTGTTTGATGACCAGCTCTGAGTCTCCCCTAATTTCGACTCTGGTTGCCCCCAATTCCAACAAAGCTTCAAGTCCAGCAATTAATGCTTCATACTCAGCTTCGTTGTTCGAACAGGGAGGGCCTTCTAACTTGTACTTGAATTTTGTTGGAATTCCCTCAAGAGAAATTATAAGGACTCCAACACCACTCCCATATTTATGTGTTGACCCATCGAAGGATAATTTCCAAGGATGGATCTCAACATAATCTAACGCGAAGTCCTCACTCACAGAATGATCCACTATGAAATCTGAAACTACTTGTCCTTTCATAGCTTTCAAAGGCTTGAAGGTCAAATTATACTCAGTGAGCGCTAAGGCCCATTTGCCAATCCTGCTGTGCATGATTGGTTTTGAAATCATATGTTTAATAACATCAAAGTGAGATGAAACATAAACATCAACTGGTTTAATATAATATTTAAGTTTTGTACAAGAGAAATACAGACAGAGACATAGTTTTTCAATGCTACTATACTTAGTCTCTGCTTTATTTAGGACCCTACTAAGATAGTAGATGGCTCTTTCGATGCCATCATCATTTTCTTGGGCCAAAATACTACCTATAGTTACATTGGAGGCAAAGATATACAGCCTCATTAGTTTATCTTTAGAAGGGGGTGCAAGTATAGGAGGATGCATCAAATAAGCTTTGATTTTCTCGAATGCCTCCTGATGCTGCGCAGTCCATTCAAAATTCCCTTGGTTGAGACGGAGGAGTGGAGAGAAAGCCCGAGTTCGCCCACTCAAATTAGATATGAATCTCCTTAAAAAGTTAATTTTACCCAATAGAGATTGCAACTCTTTCTTGGTTGAAGGAGGTTTCGTCTCCATTATAGCCTTCGTCTTGTTCAAGTTAATTTCGATCCCCTTCTTGTGGACCACAAAGCCTAGGAAATCCCCAGCCTGAACAAAGAAAGCACATTTAAGAGGATTCATTTTTAAGCCATGTTTTCTCATTCTTTCGAATGACTGGAAAAGGTGAGTCAAATGATCCTCATCAGAAACAGATTTGACCACTATGTCATCTATATAAATCTGCATAAATGACTCAATAAAATCATGAAAAATAGTGTTCATTGCCCTCTGATATGTTGCCCCAGCATTTTTTAGTCCAAAGGGCATAACTACCCATTCATAAGTGCCTACGGCGCCTGGACACCTGAATGTAGTTTTGGGAACATCATCCTCAGCAATAAAAATCTGATTATACCCAGAGTATCCATCTAACATACTCAGGTATTCGAAACCCGCAGCAGAATCAATCAGCATTTCTGCTATAGGCATGGAATATTCATCTTTTGGGGTGGCAGTATTTAAATCCCTAAAATCTATGCAAATTCGCAAAGAGCCATTTTTCTTAATAACAAGTACAATATTAGCAAGCCATTCTACGTACCTTGTGGTCCTGATAAATTTGCATCGAAGGAGCCGTTCCACCTCTGCCTTTATTTTTGAGAGGATTTCTGGAGCGAATCGTCTAGGCATCTGCTTGATGGGCTTCTTGCCATCCTTGATTGGAAGCCTATGTTCTACCAGTTCCCTCTTTAAACCAGGCATTTCATCGTAGTCCCAGGCGAAGAAATCTCTGTTTTGTTTGAGTATTTCAACCACTTTGCCTTTTAAATTGGGACTAAGTTTCGCACTGATGTATGTAATCCTTTTTTCGATACCATCCCCAATATCAACTTCCTCCAAAGGATCTTGGGCCAGCATTTTAACGCTTGATAACTCTGGATCCTTCTCGAACCCCAAGGGCTCTTGATCATAAATGGCATCTAGTCGTTGATCCACCAGTTCAGAAGTTTGTATATCACATGGTGAGGGTGAATGGTTTTCTTCAGGATTTGCTATTTCTTTTTTGTCTATGGCTTTGACAGCCATGTTTTGTATTTCGGCTTCGAGAGTCGTTCTTCATTTGATCTCAGCCAGATAGGCCGAAATCTTTTGGTAGTAATTTGATCCAGTTATAATAACCTTCGCTTGCCCAGCCAGTTGGCCGTATCGTCGAAGTCTCTCCATCTTTCTCAGTCACCTGCCCATCCCACATAATTTCCCTATCCCATTGGAATCCATTGGGACGCAAGGTTAGGGAATAATAAGCGTTCTCATTGGGCTCGAAATATTCCTCAGGTGGGTGACATGGCCCTATGTTGGCCATATTTCTGTCGAAATTTCTCTTGTCCACATTGTTGATTTCTGCCATATGGTAACTTTGGTCTGCTTCTATGTTTTCAACAATTCCATCATCTCTCCACAACACCAACCTTTGATGCATTGAAGAAGGCAATGCACCAACTCCATGGATCCATTCCCTGCCAAGCAACAGATTGTAATTTGCCTTTGCAGCAATGACCATAAACATTGTTGGTCTTGTGAGGGAACCAACTGTCAAGTTAACTTGTATTATGCCTAAAGTATGGCCAACCTTTCCTTCATAATTCGAGAGTACCATGTTGTGAGGTCTAACATCTGAATCCTGCATTCCTATCCTCTTTAGCATGAATTGGGGCATCAAATTGACAGCAGCTCCACTATCCACCAGAACCTTTTTCACACCATATTGCTCCACCTTTTCCCTGATGAATAAGGGTTTGAGATGGTTTTTCATTCCTTCGTCTGGATTTTAGACGAAAGCATTCTGCTCTTCGACCGCTCCATTGTTCATCACATAATAGCATACTGGCCTATGCCTGGCCATTTCGTCCTCATCAGTCTCCTCATCAGCATAAACCTCTGTTTCCTGATTGTACTCACAAGGCAGCACCGAAACTATATTGCAGTTTGCATTGAAGAAGGATTCCCCCTCAGATTCGAAGTCATCAGTCACCAAGTCCTCTTCGTTCGCAGTTTCCTTCTGAGTCTTATTTTCTTTAGTGTCCTTCTGTGAAGAAAAAAGTTTCCTGGACACTGGGGGTTTTCCCCCAGTCTGGTTCACTGATGTTGCGTTATTGGTACTGGATTCTCCTACTCCCATAGGTTTCGAATCCCTTGCAGCTTTTTGGTTTCTCTGGTGTCTGCGCCACTGAGAGCGAGACATTGGGTTTCTGCCTTTATAATTCTCCAATCTTATTTCTTCCCTCTTATTTGAATTGAATTTCCTCCTGTAAGCCATTGCAGTCCTGCCTCCTCGATCGAAGATGCGCCACTTCCCTTTTCCCTTATCAGCATTCACTTGCAGCCATCTGTCAGTGGGGATTTCTGCAGGTAGTTTAAAGGAAACTCTCTTTGCTCCCCTGGGTTAAGGGCTATCTGGCCTCCTTGGCATACTTCTGGCTGTGCTAACAAGATTCTAAGGCATTCCGCCTTGGTGCCCCCAGCCTGATGCAAACGGAATTCTCTCAAACGCTTCAACCATCTCTTTATCATACACTACTGCACATCTGGGACATATTAAGCATTATGTTCCAATCTTGTGGCAACGAACCAGGAATTCGAGCATACTTTCATCAGCTTTTGGATAGACTTTGTATAGTTGGTTGTCTTGCCTCCAGTTGACCCTTGTTCGTTCATGCTGGGCCCTTTTGAATTCAGCAGCAATTATAGGGTTGCAGATGATACTGCACGTTGGGCATAACAACTTTTCCTGATTTTTCTTATGACAGTGGAAGAGGTATTCACGCAAACTCGCGTCCTTTCTAGGTAAGTTCTCTCTTCTCTGCTCTCTTTCCCTCTCTAAACAGCATTCCACTTCTTCCATTTCAGCGTTAGGCTGTTCGAAGTCCACCATATTCACTCCCAGCATTTGATCATCAGAAATTTTGACTTCTTCAAATTTCATCCTAAGACCCTCAGTGGCCTCAGCTAATTTTTTGTCACTTAGTATCTTCGCTTTAAGCACCTTTGGGAGGCCATCAGTAGCCTCTGTTTCGTTTTTGATCAATGGAAGGCCATATGTAGCCTCTCTTTTGTTTTTTATTAAGATGAAGTCCCCATCCTCTTTGAATTCCTCTTTCGACTCAACTTTCCCCTCAGCAATTTCTACCATATTGATGTCTAGAGGTTCAGCATAGTTAGTCTCCGCCATCAGCAACGGATCCGTATCAACTTTCATTGGATTCTTCCCCTTGTCTGAGAACTTCAGCCTGCCATCCTTGATTGCATTCTGTATCAGATCCCTGAAAAGAAAACATTGTGAGGTTTTATGGCCTAAAAAGTTGTGATATTTACAAAAGCCCCTCTTTTTCCTTTGTTCCAACGGAGGAACCTTAAGGTTAGGAGGAACTATTAACTGGCCATATTTAACAAGCAGATCAAATATCTCATCACATTTAGTTATATCGAAAGTATAGATTTTCTTGGGTAATTTATCATTCCTCTCACTTTCGATAAAATCCTTTCCATCGGAAGGAAGTAGAACTTTGCAAGCATAAGGGGGTGCTTCTTTTAGTTCTGCAAGATCTATTTCAAACTGATCGAAATCATAAGGGTCTTGAGAATCATCTATGTTTTCCCCTTCAGCCTCTATGTAGGCTATTCTCTCTTTCTTATGATTTTTACTAGCCCTGGCTTTTTTAGCTTTTAACCTTTCGACCTGACGCACTCTGTCTGCTAGTTGGGCCATATCTCTAAGATACTGTGTATCCAATTTCTTTCGAATGGAATAATCTAGGCCCCCAGCAGCCATTTCGACCAATTCATGTTCAGGGACCACTGTGAAGCATCTGGATTTTAATAAACGGAACCTATTCAAATATTCATCTATTGGTTCCGTGAATTTTCTCTTAATGCTTGCTAGTTCCTTGAGACTGATTTTAGACTGACCCATGTAAAATTGTTCATGGAAAAGTATTTCTAAATAAGGCCATGTGTCCACAGATCCAGGGGGCAAGGTGGTGAACCAAGTGAAAGCGTTTTTTGTTAAAGAACTTGGGAAGTATTTTATCCTAAGATTTTCATTATTTGCTATATCTCCTTCTTCGGTTAAATATCTTTCTATATGTTCCACTGTTGATTCACTTGTATCTCCAGCAAATTTCGTGAATTTAGGAACTTTAAAGCCCCTGGGTAATTCTGTTTTCAAAACATAATCTATAATAGGAGATGTGTAGTTTGGCCTCCTAAATCCTGAATTTAAACGATTCTGGGCCATTATTCTTTCAATCATGGTGGTGAGGTTATTTTCTGCTACTAAATTGTCATTTCTAATCCTATGAACAATTTCGTCTGCATTTTGGTCCCTATTCACCATCATTATAGGTCTAGGCTATTCATTCTGAACTTCCTGAATTCCCTGGTCTCTTAATCTTACCCCTATATTTCTTTCTTCGACCACTTGTACAGGGGGTCGAATTTGTTCAATTATGGGTTCTTCGTTTCGAATCACCACCGGGTTCTGCCTACGCCTTACAGGCGCATTAGGGGCACCAAAAAATCTGCTATTCTGGCCATTTGGGCTGCATTTTCTTGGTTTGTTCTATTTATATTCTGGATTAGGGGATTGAAAATAGCATTCATTTCGCGGGCTAGGATTCCTACCATATCATGATTGCTATCATCCATTTGTTGCCTAAGCGTTGCCTGACTGTTAGTTGTAAGAGTAGGCAATTGGGCGAAGTTTCCTATATTCTGGAAATTTGTACCTAAATGGTTCATTCCTGAACCAGATCCTTGGAGTGGGGACGAAGTTGTTGCATTATGTAACCCTGCCATAAACGAAGTTGGCATCCCATACTGAAGATTTCTGGGTCTCAAAGGTTCGAAACCTGGAGGCTTATGGGGGGTCGAATACTGTTGATTCCCTATGTGTGGCGCAGTTTGCACTGAAGACACGTTTGATGGCATGTCTAATGTACTTACTGGGATCGTATTCGAACTGCCAACAGGAATGGTATTGGAGGCATCAATCGAACTTGAAACGATTGTTGCAGCCCCCTGTGGGGGATTCTGTACCCCATCTTGGTTGGTTGTATTAACCATTGTTTTGGTACGTTGTTTTCTGGGTATATGTGGATTGTTATTCTTTATTTTGCCGCTTCGAAGGTTCATGTACCGAAATGCACTCCACACTCAGAAAAAAATCCTAAAACTCCTCTAATATGTTTGATAAAACTTTTTGTTATGACACTGTCCCACTGGGCGTGCCAATTTGTTTACAGTGATTTCTGGTAAACAACCGCTAGTCTTCCAATTTTACTAATTATTATTGGTTACTTGAAGGATCGACTAGATTGATCCTAGAACACGTGTGTCATAACTCATTTCTATGTTCATACCCATTATCTTGATAAACTTATATTGTGTGTTTAGTTCGAATATGAGATTCTTAGGAAAGATTTCTAGAATTGTATAGGAATAAACTAACTTAATGTAGAAAGGAATAACTTAATGTAGAAAGGAAAGACTTTGAATTAGACTTAGGATTAAATGTTTGAATGTAAAGATAAGGAGTTTCTGAGAAACAGTTTCTGGAAGTATGAAATGTTTGGATAAAAGGGTAAAGTAAAGGTGAAATTTCTAATGAAATAACTGTGTTTAAAGGCAAGTAAAACAAGGAAATGCAAGGAAATCGAAGGATTTAAGGGCAGAAATACTGTAATAGCGAACTAAATATAACAAGACTTGTATTGAAATTGTAAAAAAGTGATGATGTTTAATACGTACATTGTATCTTCTGACTCGTTTCCCTTAATTCACGGTAGTTTGAGTGTTTTGAGATCTTTTAGTACATAAAAGTGAACATCTTAAATCTAACATAAGAACACCTATTTATAGTGTCTTGACCCTAACGGTCCTATTCTAAAATCACGCCACGTTCGAAGCATGCAGGCTTCCTATGTTTACTGACTTCCACGCGTCTTCTAAGAATGGCGCTTCTATTTGAAATTCGAAATCTGCACTAATCGAAGCATCTTGTTTCTTTGTTTCTTTCGAAATAACCCAATTACCTGGACCGTTTCCAATTCTGGCACCCTTGCATAAAGGAGCTCGTTATAATTCGAACACTAAAAAATCCAAATCGAAATCCACTGGAAATTGAATAATCCTTCAGCATAATGACTCCATATTTCCCACCAATATCCAATATTGATATCAATCTCCTTAGGTACTTTATTCGAAATATTATTTTGATAGTGGTTTCTTCTTTATTCGAAATATCCAGCTAACAGGAGGAAACAAAAGTAGTATCATAAATTGCATTAACACCTTTGCCTTGGTTCGGCATTGGTGCAGTTATCACATTTAGAGTAGAAGGTGGATCAAATTCAATTGTTTTATTGTCTATCAGGTCTTGAATCTTATTCTTCAGAGCCCAGCATTGGTCAGTTTCATTCCCGGTGCTGTTGGAATGTTACGCGCACTTGGAATTTGGATTATACTTAGGTGATGAAATGTTTGGATTAGATGGTGGATCACGCAATGTCACTAAGTTGGCCGTCAATGGATGTTGTAAGGCTTGGGATAATGACATGCTTATCCTCGTGAACTGTCTTCGAGGAACCTCAGATCGTTGATTGATGGATGATTGCCTTTGAACATATGAAGGGTTTGAGATTAACATAGCATTAACAGACGGTCGGTGATCCTTCTTGATATGGGCCATTGCCCCATACAAAACATTAATTTCCTTCTTTCCAGTGAAAGGATTATTTACAGAGTTGGATGCGGAAGCAAATGTCATGGGTATTTGTTCGCTCTTAATGCCACTTTCGACTCTTTCACCAGTTAGGATCAACTCGATGAAACTAGACGAAGAACTGCCAATAAATAGGTTGAAAAATGGGCCAGCTAATGTACCCATGAACATGTCAACAAGTTCTTTGTCAGTTAGCAGTGGTTGGACCCTACCAGCAAGATCCCTCCATTTTTGTGCGTACTCCTTAAACCCCTCATTAGTACCCATTGTCATACCTTGAAGTTGAACTCTAGTTGGTGCCAGATCGGCATTGTATTGATACTGATGATAAAAAACGGTGGCTAGATCTTCCCATGTGTGGATGCGGGAACCCTCCAATTGATAAAACCATTCTAGTTGAGTCCCAGCTAGACTCTCTTGGAAGAAATGGACCCAGAGCTTTTTTTGGTAGTGTGCGGTTGTATCTTGCGCATGAAAGACCTTAGATGAAGTTTCGGGCAAGAAACCCCGTCATACTTGGCGAAGACCGGTATTTTGAACTTATGGGGAATGACGACCCCAGGTACTAAGCCCAAATCACCAAAGTCTAGACCAGGTACGACTTGAATTTCAATAGCTTTCAGCCTATCCTCTAACTGCTTGTATTTATCCTCGGTAGGTTGGTACTGTTCATCAAAGTAGTCTTCATCTTCAGAAGATTGATCATTTGCACCCCCAGCACGGGTGCTCCTTGCCACTTCATCTTGATTTTCATCCTCCTCAGATGACTCTTCAACTATCTATACCTGACGAACCGGACCTTTGAATCTCTTACCCAAGTTGATGAATTCCTTCTTTTTGGTTTTCTTCTTGGCTACTAGCATAGTCATTAGCTCTTGTTACCCCTTAGTTGGGGTCAGCAGGATCTCTTGGAACTGGGAATTCTGCACTTGTAAGTCTTTCACTGTTTGTTCGATATCCATCTTACTGAAATAAACAGTAGAAAGATAAGGAAACCTGTTGTAGAAAAGCTGTTTATGTTATGATGCATGAAAATGCGTATGCAAATGATTTCAAGGACTTAGAAGATTTAAATTTGTTTAGACAAAAGGAACTAACATCAATTGCATTAGTAAGTCCAAATTGATTACAAACATGCCTCTTGGGCTTACGATGGAGGAAATAAACACAAAATAAACTCCTAAGACAAAAAGGTCGAGCGCATCCTCTTCGGCGCAATGTAGGCTTTCAAACTCCGGTCTTAATGAAACTGTATGGTAAGCTCAAAAACCTTCTTTTCAGTTGCGTAAAACTGGGTTCCGTAGGTGTCTCTCTCTTCTTTTAGCTTAATCTAAGCTCTTTACAGGTCTTCAAGAGAAGTAGGCATGTTAGGATAAAGAACAATATACGAAACATCTCCTTCAGCAACAGGCTCCATGATGATAGGTAAGATGGCTTCATAAGGAATCATGAGGTTTTAGGTGCGAGTTCGCACCCACTTTAGATAAGGCTCCAAAGGAATGGAGTTCTTATGCCCCAACGTCATTCTATAAACCTTGTTAACCATGCCCCAAGCTCGTACGAATCTCTGACGATTAACTTGGACCTCGCTCTCATAGTAAACTGCAATTCCTTGGACAAGTGCATCATGAGGGCCATCCCTACTAGCATACCCAAACTGTCGCAAAGCCAAACAAGGATTGTAGGTGATACCTCCTCTAATTCCAAGTAGAGGGACATTAGGGAATTCCCCACAACGGTCAATAATAATAAGGTCCTCCATAGATCGAGCACACCAATAAATATCAGAATGTGTGAGTGACATTAATCTTTAAGACCATGTCAAGCCTTTCTCATTCCTCAACGTTGATCAAGGTAAGTGTGAAATAAACCATCTAGAGAGTAATGGAATGCAACACAAAAGGGTTCCCATCCTCTTTATGGTGCGAGTGTGGAAACAATGTTGAATGTCTCTAAGAAAAGTAGGTATGGGATTACGAGAGAGAAAAACCTTGATGGCATTCACATCTATGAGTTGGTCCGGATTGGGAAATAGAACCAAACCATAGATTAGAATGGCCAAGACATCCTTAAAAGCTTGAAAATCCAAATCTTCCCAGAATAAACGAGCCTTCTCCAACAGAAACTTGACTAAGAAACCCTTAACTCCACTTCTTGTCTCCCAATTTTCCATAATGTCCGATCTCTTCAAATGCAAAGATTTGGAAATAATTTCATGTTTTTGGAGTCTCTTCTAAACCGGTGAATGGTATTTGATCAAGCACAGACACTCCTAATAATTGAGATAATTCCACTAATGTAGTCACCAATTGGTAGTCAGAAAAGTTGAAACAATGATGCATCAGATCAAAGAATTGGAAAAGCACACACATCATTTCTTCTTAGAAGTTTGAGGTAGCCAAGTTGAGAAGACTGTTGTACCCCAATTTTTTCCCCTAATATCCCTTCATCATACCATGGTGATTCAATCACAATAATATCACATTAGGGATTTTGGTGCTCCTCCCTATCTTTAGCTTTGCTCTTTGAGGAATCACCAAGCACCTTGACTTGTTTTCTTTTTGTGACATAAATATTTTGTCTTGATTTTTCTTTTAATTGATAAAATTCAATGTTGGTTTGTCTTACTTGTTAATAATGTAGGTAAAGGCAATGAGGCTTAGCAAGTTGCTCCATGGGTTCATGAGTTTATTTCCATGCCCTTGTCAATAAAGCTCGAGATGTCCAAACCTCACCATTGAAGTTGTTTTGAAAGGGATGGCATGGAAAGGTTATTTTGGTTTACTAGATTTCCAAGTTATCAAGATTGATTCAAAAGTGCAAGGGATTGATTGAAGAAGTTGTCATGGTTGGAAAAGGCCTTGTTCCCATTGGTCACAAGTGCATATTTCTCTAAATTCTCAAGATATGGAAGTGGGTTTGGTGGCTATGAATTCTCATTATCATCCTCAATAACTTCTACTTACAAAGCAAGAGTTTTGGTACAAGAAGGTGGTTAAAATTGTCAAGGTTCCTCAAAGCATTTTCTTGATCTAGGAGCTAGGGTTTTGAACTTCAAAGAAGTATATCTTACTCATATTTTTGTATTTTTGAGTGATTCCAAAGACATCCTTCTCTTCAAAAGGTTATTAACAAATCACTTCAAAAGTTTCAAGGAGTTTTCATGTGGAAGAAACTTGATGATGAAGAAAGATTACAAGTCCTCTAGATGAACCCCCAATTTCTCATGTGTGACTTCAAATGATAATAACTTGGTCAATTTTTATCTCCTTGAGCCCACTCTTTTTTTCGGAATGATCTTGAGGATGTGAACTTTATTCCTTCTTTTATATGCAAAGTGAGAAAATGGATGGAAGATACCCTAAGGATACAAAAGATTATAGGTCATTTCATGATTTTTGACAAACTTCAACAATTCATAACTCTCTCAATTTTTGGAGATTTTGAATGGTTCAAGTTTCAAAGTGTCATTTAAGAGGTCTATTTCATGCCATAACTCAAATTTTTGCAGCTTCGATAGCCAGAATCACCCTGCCAAACTTCTTCCATCACTCAAATTTCTGCAGCTTCGAAATCTGTGTTCAAGCCTTTTTCAATCCAATTTTTCTATCAATTTACCTTCCTTGATCTTCCCTGAAGCTAACCACACAATTACCTTCAAGAATCGTGCCCTATATTGCTCCATAGAAGTCCAGTTTCAGAGCTCCGCAACTCAACTTCAATAAGTAGATTTCTCCATCAATTCTTCAAAACTTTGATATCATTGTGAAGCTCTCATTGCCCTTGTTCTAGTCGCAACACTTGCTTTTATCTGGATACACGTTTTGACCAAAAAATTTCAAATCCCTTTTCAAAACTTTCCTTCCAAATTGCTTGAGCTACAGTTTATATAAATTTGTCGCGAAGGTGTGGTTGTCTTCGTCTTGAAGAGACGAAGCAAATGGCATAGGTCCGAGCTTCTGATTTTACAGTTTGAGAGACCTGCAATTCATGTTGGTTAGAGGTTGAAGATGACCAACGTGTCATCTTCCAACCAATGAGGGCGCTCCACTTGTTTTTTTAAAATCTGATTTAATTAATGATTCAGTGATTTATTCACTAAAGTTCATAACCTGCACAGCGCGCCAGGTCCACTTCACTAAAGTCCATAACATGCACAGCACGCCAGGTCCACTTGATATGTTTACTAACGCGTTTTGACATTGATCAGATGGCCCATATTTTTTGGGTTTGATATTTTATTTTCTGATTTTTATTTAAATTGTTTTAAATTTCAAAAAAATCCTAGAAAATTCATTTGTAGTCCAAAAACCTAGAATTGGGGAACTGGCATTGCATGAATGGCTTTTACCTTTGCAGGATCAACTTCGATGCCTTTACCACTGACGAAAAAACCTAGAATCTTTCCATACCTTACTCCAAATATGCACTTATTAGGGTTCAACCTCAACTTGTACTTCTTCAACCTTTAAAATAGCTTGTGTAGGTGATCGAGATGCTCTTCTTTGGTTTACGACCTTACAATCATATCATCCACATAGACTTCTATTTCATGATGAATCATATCATGAAATAAAGCTACCATAGCTCTTTGATATGTTGCCCCTGCATTCTTTAATCCGGACGGCACGACTTTATGACAAAAGGTGCCCCATTGCGTAACAAAATTGGTCTTTTCCATGTCTTCGGGAGCCATCTTGATTTGGTTGTAGCCAGAAAATCCATCCATGAAGGACAAGACTTTGTGTTGAGAGGTGTTATCAACCAAGACGCCAATATAAGGTAGAGGAAAATCATCTTTGGGGCTTTCCCTATTCAGATCCCTATAATCTACACACATACGAACCTTTCCATCTTTCTTTGGCACGGGGACCATGTTTGCAACCCATTGAGGATAAGATGTGACGGCCAGAAAACCTGCATCAAATTGCTTCATTACCTCAGCCTTTATCTTTTCAGACATGTCAGGCCGCATACGACAATTCTTTTGCTTAACTGGGGGACAATATTCCTTCGTTGGAAGACGATGAACCACAATGTCGGTATCCAATCCTGGCATATCTTCATACGACCAAGAAAACACTTCAACATAGTCATGTAACATATGAATCAATCTGCTTTTGATACCATCTTTTAGGTTGGCGTCGATCTTGACCTCTCTCGTATCTGTCTCGGTACCTAAGTTGGTAACTTCGAGTGGCTCTTCATGAGGTTGAATAACTTTCTCTTCTTGTATTAGAAGTCTGGATAATTCTCCCGGTATTTCACAATCTTCCTCGCCTTCGTCTTCAGCTTGGTTAATTGGATGTTCAAAGTCATATCTGGAAATAGTAACGTTATTGACAATGAGATCCGAAGTGGATGAGGATCTGCAAGTGTGTGCGTGCATATAAGATACATGACTATTGAGAAATGTAATAAAGGAATAGAAAGACAATGAACACGAAAATTTTAATGTAAAAGTTCCAATGGTTTATATTAAATTATCATATGATAAATGAACATGAACAAAACCCTTAACAAATGGACCATAGTGCCCCGGGCAAGGAACATGGCTTAAAAGTCATTGTTTGGAAATTAAGATTACAGTCAAAAGTTCTTGAATTAACAAAAAACAATAAACAGTAATTACTCCTCAATGAAGGAGATGGGAGTGAGATCCTTTGCATGTCAGTTGTTGAGCTTTACTTCGACAATAGGGTAGATCCAATCTTCAAAAGTATTTTTATCATTAGAGTCATCTACATCATTTACTTCATGATTCTCGATGTGGAGAGGTGGATTTCTCACACGAGCGCGCCTGACTTCTTTCTGATCTTTGATGGTGAAACTCAATTTGGATTTGTCTTCTTTAAATGGAATGTCGAGAAGTTATCCCCAGATAGTACAGTTACCGTCTTCGACCACGGCACGAGCATCCTTAAGCGAAACCATTCTTGGTATAACTTCATCGTCTTTTGATATGTTGGAGGAGATTTTGGTGGTGGAAACCATAGGAGGAACAATTTCGAAGGCCTGGCACAGAGTCTCTATGAATTCACCATCCATTTCCACATACTTGAAGGAATTAAGATGGTTCACCATAAATTCTTCTTCCTCCCTAACAGTAACGATCTTCACTTTGACTGAATACTTTAATTTTTGATGAAGGGTGGATGTTACTACCCTTTCCCCATGGATCCAAGAGCGTCCAAGCAAACAAGAATAGGCGGGACTTATGTCCATTATATAAAAGGTAGATTTGAAGATTTGTGAGCCAACTTTAATTGGGAGATCCACCTCTCCATGAACCATTCTCTTAGACCCATCGAAAGCCCTTACGACAATATCGTTTGGCTTTAATACCTGTCCTTCACAATCTAGACAGTCCAAAGCACCTTTGGGTAACACATTTAAAGATGAGCCAGTATCAATTAGGACATGGGCCAGGGTGGTCCCCTTGCATTCAATAGAGATATGCAAGGTTTTGTTGTGGTTCCTTCCCATAAGAGTCAAATTAGCGTCGGATAACCCTAATCTATTGTCAGTCGTTAAGCTTGCTACACAGTTCTCGAACTGGTCAGCTGTGGTTTCTTGGGGCACATGGGATTTCTTCAAGAACTTGATTAGAGCATGGGCATGAACGTCCGAGCAGAGTAATAATTACAGCATGGAAATTTTGGAGGGGGTTTGCCCTAGCTGCTCAACTATTTTGAAGTCACTCTTTTTTATGATTTTCAGGATTTCGTCCATCTCTTGAGTGGAGGGTTCTTCAGCTTCAGTATTTTTGGTAGGTGCCTCTATCCCAGCAGGCTCACCTTATTTCTCTTTTCCTCTAGTGTTGGCACTATACTTGTCATTGGTTATGCGGATGAGAGTTATTGTAGTAGTGGGTGGTGAAATATTAGGGGAAAAGATTCTCCTTGTTCTTGTCACTTTAATAGAACCTTCAATATTAGTGACATCAGTTTCTTCTTTGTTGATCCAAGAATCTTGTTTTATCCCATGATAATAAACCTCGGAACCATAGTTCCATGGAACCTCTTTGTCAGAGGAGTAGGGAATAGGCCCAGCGGCAGTGATTATTAAAGGAGCCATGGTTGGTTCTTTTGAAATCCTAATAGGACCCTTTTAGGGGATCCTAAGAGGCTTGTTGGAAATGGTTATTATGGACAAGTCTTCAGCTTTGCTGGTTAGACTTTTGATGGAAGGAATCTTCTCAAACAAAATATTGCGGCTATTTATCAAGAATTGCACACCTTCCTTCAACCGCTTGCACATATTTACTTGTTGATCACAACAAACACAATCTTTAGAACAGCCAGGGAACACCCCGACTCTCAGCAAGTTAACCTTCATAGTAGTTAATGGAGTTGTTAAATATTCAATGGAGGAAACAAAAGTAGTATCATCAATTGCATTAACACCTTTGCCATGGTTCGGAATTGGTACAGTTATCACATTTAGAGTAGCAGGAGGATCAAATTCAAATGTTTTATTTTCTATCAGGTCTTGAATCTTATTCTTCAGAGCCCAGCATTGATTAGTTTTATTCCCGGTGCTGTTGGAATGTTACGCGCACTTGGCATTTGGATTATACTTAGGTGATGAAATGTTTGGATTAGATGGTGGATCACGCAATGTCACTAAGTTGGTCGTCAATGGATGTTGTAAGGCTTGGGATAATGACATGCTTATCCTCGTGAACTGTCTTCGAGGAACCTCAGATCATTGATTGATGGATGATTGCCTTTGAACATATGGAGGGTTTGAGATTAACATAGCATTAACAGAGGTTCGGTGATCCTTCTTGATATGGGCCATTTCCCCATACAAAACATTCATTTCCTTCTTTCCAGTGAAAGGCTTATTTACAGCGTTGGATGCGGAAGCAAATGTCATGGGTATTTTTCTTCCCTTAATGCCACTTTCGACTCTTTCACCAGTTAGGATCAACTCGATGAAACCAGACGAAGAACTGCCAATTAATAGGTTGAAAAATGGGCCAGCTAATGTACCCATGAACATGTCAACAAGTTCTTTGTCAGTTAGCAGTGGTTGGACCCTACCAGCAAGATCCCTCCATTTTTGTGCGTACTCCTTAAACCCCTCATTAGTACTCATTGTCATACCTTGAAGTTGAACTCTAGTTGGTGCCAGATCGACATTGTATTGATACTGATGATAAAAAGCAGTGGCTAGATCTTCCCATGTGTGGATGCGAGAACCCTCCAATTGATAGAACCATTCTAGTTGAGTCCCAGCTAGACTCTCTTGGTAGAAATGGACCCAGAGCTTTTTTTGGTAGTGTACGGTTGTATCTTGTGCACGAAAGACCTTAGATGAAGTTTCGGGAAAGAAACCCCGTCATACTTGGCGAAGACCGGTATTTTGAACTTATGGGGAATGACGACCCCAGGTACTAAGCCCAAATCACCAAAGTCTAGACCAGGTACGGCTTGAATTTCAACAGCTTTCAGTCTATCCTCTGACTGCTTGTGTTTATCCTCGGTAGGTTGGTACTGTTCATCAAAGTAGTCTTCATCTTCAGAAGATTGATCATTTTCACCCCCAGCAAGGGTGCTCCTTGCCTCTTCGTCTTGATTTTTGTCCTCCTTAGACGACTCTTCGACTATCTATACCTGACTAAACGGACGTTTAAATCTCTTACCCATGTTGATGAATGCCCTCTTTTTGGTTTTCTTCTTGGCTACTAGCATAGTCATTAGCTCTTGTTACCCCTTAGTTGGGGTCAGCAAGGTCTCTTGGAACTGGGAATTCTGCGCTTCCAAGTCCTTCACTATTTGTTCGATATCCATCTTACTGAAATAAACAGTAGAAAGATAAGGAAACCTGTTGTAGAAAATCTGTTTATGTTATGATGCATGAAAATGCATATGCAAATGATTTCAATAACTTAGAAGATTTAAATTTGTTTATACAAAAGGGACTAACATCAATTGCATTAATAAGTCCAAATTGATTACAAACATGCCTCTTAGGCTTATGATGGAGGAAATAAACACAAAATAAACTCCTAAGACAAAAAGGTCGAGCGCATCCTCTTTGGTGCAATGTAGGCGTTCAAACTTCGCTTTTAATGAAATTGTCTCGTAAGCTCCAAAACCTTCTTTTCACTTGCGTAAAACTGGGTTTCGTAGGTGTCTCGCTCTTCTTTTAGCTTAATCTAAGCTCTTTACAGGTCTTCAATAGAAGTAGGCATGTTAGGATAAAGAACAATATACGGAACATCTCCTTCGGTAACATGCTCCATGATGATAGGTAAGATGGCTTCATAAGGCATCATGAGGTTTTAGGTGCGAGTTTGCACCTACTTTAGATAAGGCTCCAAAGGAATGGAGTTCTTATGCCCCAACGTCATTCTATAAACCTTTTTAACCATGCCCCAAGCTCGTACGAATCTCTGACGATTACCTTGGACCTCGCTCTCATAGTCACATGTAATTCCTTGGACAAGTGCATCATGAGGGCCATCCCTCCTAGCATACCCAAATTGTCGCAAAGCCAAACAAGGATTGTAGGTGATACCTCCCCTAATTCCATGTAGAGGGACATTATGGAATTCCCCACAACGGTCAATAATAATAAGGTCCTCCATAGATCGAGCACACCAATAAATATCAGAATGTGTGAGTGACATTAATCTTTAAGACCATGTCAAGCCTTTCTCACTCCTCAATGTTGATCAAGGTAGGTGTGAAATAAACCATCTAGAGAGTAATGGAATGCAACACAAAAGGGTTACCATCCTCTTTATGGTGTGAGTGTGGAAACAATGTCGAATGTCTCTAAGAAAAGTAGGTATGGGATTACGAGAGAGAAAAACGTTGATGGCATTCACATCTATGAGTTGGTCCGGATTGGGAAATAGAACCAAACCATAGATTAGAATGGCCAAGACATCCTTAAAAGCTTGAAAATCCAAATCTTCCCAGAATAAACGAGCCTTCTCCAATAGAAACTTGACTAAGAAACCCTTAACTCCACTTCTTGTCTCCCAATTTTCCACAATGTCCGATCTCTTCAAATGCAAAGATTTGGAAATAATTTCATGTTTTGGAGTCTCTTCTAAACCGGTGAATGGTATTTGATCAAGCACAGACACTCCTAATAATTGAGATAATTCCACTAATGTAGTCACCAATTGGTAGTCAGAAAAGTTGAAACAATGATGCATCAGATCAAAGAATTGGAAAAGCACACACATCATTTCTTCTTAGAAGTTTGAGGTAGCCAAGTTGAGAAGACTGTTGTACCCCAATTTTTCCCCTAATATCCCTTCATCATACCATGGTGATTCAATCACAATAATATCACATTAGGGATTTTGGTGCTCCTCCCTATCTTTAGCTTTGCTCTTTGAGGAATCACCAAGCACCTTGACTTGTTTTCTTTTTGTGACATAAATATTTTGTCTTGATTTTTCTTTTAATTGATAAAATTCAATGTTGGTTTGTCTTACTTGTTAATAATGTAGGTAAAGGCAATGAGGCTTAGCAAGTTGCTCCATGGGTTCATGAGTTTATTTCCATGCCCTTGTCAATAAAGCTCGAGATGTCCAAACCTCACCATTGAAGTTGTTTTGAAAGGGATGGCATGGAAAGGTTATTTTGGTTTACTAGATTTCCAAGTTATCAAGATTGATTCAAAAGTGCAAGGGATTGATTGAAGAAGTTGTCATGGTTGGAAAAGGCCTTGTTCCCATTGGTCACAAGTGCATATTTCTCTAAATTCTCAAGATATGGAAGTGGGTTTGGTGGCTATGAATTCTCATTATCATCCTCAATAACTTCTACTTACAAAGCAAGAGTTTTGGTACAAGAAGGTGGTTAAAATTGTCAAGGTTCCTCAAAGCATTTTCTTGATCTAGGAGCTAGGGTTTTGAACTTCAAAGAAGTATATCTTACTCATATTTTGGTATTTTTGAGTGATTCCAAAGACATCCTTCTCTTCAAAAGGTTATTAATAAATCACTTCAAAAGTTTCAAGGAGTTTTCATGTGGAAAAAACTTGATGATGAAGAAAGATTACAAGTCCTCTAGATGAACCCCCAATTTCTCATGTGTGACTTCAAATGATAATAACTTGGTCAATTTTTATCTCCTTGAGCCCACTCTTTTTTCCGGAATGATCTTGAGGATTTGAACTTTATTCCTTCTTTTATATGCAAAGTGAGAAAATGGATGGAAGATACCCTAAGGATACAAAAGATTATAGGTCATTTCATGATTTTTGACAAACTTCAACAATTCATAACTCTCTCAATTTTTGGAGATTTTGAATGGTTCAAGTTTCAAAGTGTCATTTAAGAGGTCTATTTCATGCCATAACTCAAATTTTTGCAGCTTCGATAGCCAGAATCACCCTGCCAAACTTGTTCCATCACTCAAATTTCTGCAGCTTCGAAATCTGTGTTCAAGCCTTTTTCAATCCAATTTTTCTATCAATTTACCTTCCTTGATCTTCCCTGAAGCTAACCACACAATTACCTTCAAGAATCGTGCCCTATATTGCTCCATAGAAGTCCAGTTTCAGAGCTCCGCAACTCAACTTCAATAAGTAGATTTCTCCATCAATTCTTCAAAACTTTGATATCATTGTGAAGCTCTCATTGCCCTTGTTCTAGTCGCAACACTTGCTTTTATCTGGATACACGTTTTGACCAAAAAATTTCAAATCCCTTTTCAAAACTTTCCTTCCAAATTGCTTGAGCTACAGTTTATATAAATTTGTCGCGAAGGTGTGGTTGTCTTCGTCTTGAAGAGACGAAGCAAATGGCATAGGTCCGAGCATCTGATTTTACAGTTTGAGAGACCTGCAATTCATGTTGGTTAGAGGTTGAAGATGACCAACGTGTCATCTTCCAACCAATGAGGGCGCTCCACTTGTTTTTTTTAAATCTGATTTAATTAATGATTCAGTGCTTTATTCACTAAAGTTCATAACCTGCACAGCGCGCCAGGTCCACTTCACTAAAGTCCATAACATGCACAGCACGCCAGGTCCACTTGATCTGTTTACTAACGCGTTTTGACATTGATCAGATGGCCCATATTTTTTGGGTTTGATATTTTATTTTCTGATTTTTATTTAAATTGTTTTAAATTTCAAAAAAATCCTAGAAAATTCATTTATAGTCTTGAAAATTTGAAAAAATTATGAAAAATATTTTTGATTTTTCTCATTCTGATTTTTATTTTTTTGCAATTTTATTTTGTGTTTTGAAATTTTTTATAAATTTTCACTTTAATTGATTTTTTTTTAAATGTTTAAAAATACTTTTATGCATTTTTAAATTCTAAAAAATTTATGGAATGATCCAATGATATTATGACAAATATTGGTGACCTCATTTATTTTTTAATTCTGACTTTGTTATATTTTATCTTTTTTGGTTTATTTTACTCATTTCTCTTAATTTTAAAAAATAGTTTCTGACTTTAAAAAATTACCAAAAATTTTATAAAAATATTTGAGTCCTTTTCTGATTTTTCTATGGTCTTACTTTTTATTTCTTGATTAATTTGAACATAGTTGATATTTTTCTCTTTTATTTCTATTTTAAAACATTTTTAAAACCTTTTTTTAATGTATATATTAAATGCAATATTCTTTTGTGATTATTTTCTGGATGATCTTGAGTTGAATTTTTTATTATAAACTTTATTAACATCATTGGATCCATTGTGTTGAGTCTAACTCCATAAAAATTGATGAATGATTTTAATAATAGTTTGATTAAAATTTAATTCAAATATGGTTTGTATATTCTTCCCCACCCCTCTTCATCTTATCCATTTCTTATTGCACTAAGTGTTATTGGAGCATGATCTCTATATCATGTCTCAAAACAAATGGTGCATAGATTGCTATTGACCGGCCTCAAAATAGGTGCGACTTCTATATAAGTCCACTTACGCTTGCTTAACATAGCGCTAAATTTTGTCCTGATTCGAATAAATGATCATTCGTGGCCTAAACCTATGTTTACAAGCCCAAGTATGTTAATTTGATCTCTTTGATCCAATAACTTTGAGATTCATTGTGTGGAGGCTTTGGTTCTACCAATACTCTAATGGATCTACAACACATTTGGTCAACGCGGATCACTTAAACATCATTGATCATTAAATGATATTTGTGAGAATTACAAATGGATGATATACTTGACAAAAAGTAAATGCAACTTGTTGTGTGAAGGCTTTGGTTCTACCAATCCTCTAATGAGTTCCAAATGCAAGTTTCAAGATGGTCATCCAACTAACCACTAATCATACAATTGATTTTAATTTATGCTTTTATTTTTATGCTTTATGTACCATTTACTTTAAGCATTACATTTCATGCCATTTTTATTTTTCTCACTTGAGCATTTATATTTTTGTTATTTTTATTTTTCTCACTTGAGCTTTTCTTTTCTATTTTTAAGACACCTAATAATCAACATGAACCATAAAATGCTTTAATGATACTTGGACTATTTGGTTACTATCCTTGCCATTGTGGAGTATTGGACTTCTTGGACTTAGGGTTAGAAACCTTGGCCTATGTTGGAGACCTTATGATCTTAATTGATATTTTGTCATGAGTTCTTGAGGTTTACCTTAAGACATTGGGTTGTTTGTTTGTTTTGTATGCAAGTTATTGTGATTACATGCTTTGTTTGTAATCTGGAATTCACCCGTATACAGCCGTTACTCTGCCCAATTTTTGTGTAGACTTAATACACTTGAAGTTTAGTTCTCTCAAGAGGTCTAATATCTTTGCTTGCTTGGTTTCAATCCAAATAATGGGAATTCTATCTTGACTCATAATGTCAAGTATTGGCTTCTTGTTGGTTAGATGGTTCTTATCCCTAACTTTTACCTTATGCTTTAGAATAGTCCCTTCTTCTCCTCCCACCTTCTTTAATTTCAAAAATCTCCATCCTCCTTTTAAAAACTCTTCTTGTTTTGAAGCTTGAACCATTTTCATAACAAACTTGGACTTATGTCCACGCATTTTCAAAACATTTTCATAAATAAATTTCAATCAACTTAATAATACCTTGACAATTTTTGTGAGAAGACTAAAAGTCAACTAATCTCATTTCAAACCATTTTTCCACTTTGGATTTCTACTTTAAAACTTTTCTCAAAATATCAGACTCTTGTCAATCCTTGTAGTGATGCAAATAACTATACTTCTATGATATATAGTGAAGAGAGATATTTTCCACTTGGGTGTTGAGTGAGGAATTGTTGATTTTAAAATCCAAGCCATATCCTCCACTTTGAGATGATGCAAATTCTCCTTTCTCATGATTGTGGGTAGTAAGTATGTTTTTCACACGGACAATAACGATGATGTCTTATCTCATAAAATTAACCAACACACTTGTGTTTTAAAAATTTTCAAAAGGTGAACTATGTGTACCCTGATCTCCTATTGCACGAAAGGTGGTACGTAGGCACTAAAGGTTCGCAACCGAGGCGGGTTCAAAAATCATAAAAAGTACTTCTTTTCTCACCTCCACCATCTATTTTTTATACATTTTATAGCCAAAATATATAGATTTTTCAAAGAAGTTCCTATGGAGTACCGTAGATGTTTAGGGTGCTAATACCTTCCCTTTGCATAACCAACCCCCTTGCCTTGAATCTTTCCCCCTATTTTTTGGTTACTCACTCTTTTCCCATTCCTTTGGAAATAATAAAGCGCAGTGGCGATTTTTATTTTGATCTATATAAGTCTAGTCAATCCAATGGCTTAGTTTTAAACATTTCTACCGCTACAAAGTCGACCATATTTCTTGGTGAAAGGAGAATCTACAGGAACTCTTGATGCTAACTCTTGAAGTTGAGGATTCACTTTCACGAAGTTGACTCGGATGATATTCCTATGAGTAGAAGTCATGACCTACAAAACAGAACAAAGATAAATTCCTAAATCCTTGAAATGGTTAGTGAGAATGCTTTATGATGTTATGATGTTTATGATGACATGAGTAATAATCACAAGCAAAGCACACAAAAACCTTGGTTTAGGCTTGAATGGTTTTCATAGGTAAGTACCCTCTTGAAGTTTAGTTGGTTCAACTTGTCCTAGAAAGTAATCAGGTTCTATGGAATCTGAATATCACTGATCTTTATTTATTGGGCATTATTTTAGCACAATCAATCTTTTCTTGCAGCCAAAACATCCTAAAAGTCCGATCTCAATGAGCGTAGTATCGAGTATCAACCAATTTTCAGCTTTCCACCAAAACTGGCTATCTCACTACTTTCTAATGGCCAAGTTGTTCAATTAAAGAGTCTAAGGTTCATTAGTACTTTATGATATCACTCAATGGCCCCGTATTCTCCTTAATTCGCCATAAGGGATACCGGTAACCACAAATATGTCACACTAACATAGCTATTGTCTCAACCATATCGGTCTATTCCGTACAGTCTCCACAATCTTTGCTATTTACCTAATGGTGTTCCCAGATCCAGGTAGAGGATCAATACAAACCCAAACAAGGACCCATAAAATGTAAAGCAATAAAATCAAACAATGAAGGCAAGTAAATATGATATAGCTCTAAGGTAACCCCACTTTTAACTTCACTTTCCCCAACAGAGTCGCCAGTTATGTAATACGGTTGGAGAACTGACTTGGTTGTTTTGCATTTTATTGTAATTGTTGCAGATAGCAAGATTCGCCACTGACATTTCTTTTATCAAATAAGGAAAGGGTGAAAAGAACAGGAAATACCTTTGAGATATATTCTTGAGTTCGGGGGGTAGGTTATGAAAAGGGAATGTGTTAGCACCCTTTTCATCTGTAGTTATCTACGGGCTCTTAGTTTCTTGTTAAATCACTTTTGAAATAGTGTTGTTTGAAAAATGTGTTTGTGGTGGTTTTTGAAAGTATTTTTGAAAAGAGCCTTCATTTAGGAAAACTTTGTAATGATTCTCGTCTCTATAAGAATGTATACAAAGTGTTGGACTTTTTGAAAATATTTCATGTTTTGAAAGTGTTTGGTGTGTTTAAAAAATGTTTGTTTTGAAGATGGATTGTGAGCAAGCAACTAAGAACGTTCTACCTACTCAAAAGTCTTTTGTTCATTTCTCTCTTCCTATGATATTGCTATCTTACCATTGATTGGCAAGTAAACCAATCTTTGGATGTAAAGGGACAGGTGTGGGTCATCGTATAGTCAGAGATAGAAATGTTGTGAGATATCTTAGTATTTTTCTTAAGGGACTAAGATCAATTATAAGGCAACATTCGTAGCGTCATCGAGGGACTTTGATTTTGTATTTTGTTTGTTTTTGCTAAGATGTCTCACATGCGTAACATGACCATTTTTAAGGCAACAAAGTGGAGTAAACCCTAGAGGTGCAAAGTGTGCAAGTGTATTATATTTCATGCTTGAGTTTATCTCGGATTAGGGTTTTCTAAACATTGATTTTATCTTTCCACACAAACCCTAATTTACTAGCATTTATATGAAAGCGATAAATTGTGGAAAATAAATGTTCTACGCTATTACATCACTTGGGGATGGGGTATACAAATTTATAAATGGGGATTGCAAGAAATTAAATCCTAATTATCTATTACAACCATATTAAATTTTGAATAAATGTACAAGAAATGAAATGAATATAATGTACAAGTATGAATGGATGTTGAATGGATTTTATTTGGATTTTTGTTAAGAAAAATAGATTATGACCTAATTAACTTAAGAGAAAATAATTAACTAAAATAAGAAAATTAAAATTGAGCTATTAAAATAAATTAATTTATTAAGAAAATAAGTTATTTAGGGTTTTGTTTGTGAAAAAAGTTTTAATTAAATTAAACTAGATAAAAATTATTTAATCAAAAGAAAAACCTAAATTCTAAGTTAATTTTAATTAAAATAAAATAACTTACCTAAGTTTAATTACTAATTTATTTAAGAAAAGAATTAAATTTTTTTAAGAAAATATTTTTGTCTTTTTAATTATTTTTTTTAAATAAAAGTATATTAGGTATATAAACAAATAAATAAAGTATTTTCTGGATTTTAGTTAATAAAAATAAATTATGATAATAATAATATTAATAATAAATAAGAAAAGTAAAAAAAAAAAAAAAAAAAGTCAAATGATGTAAAAATAATTTTGGGGTGTTTTGTAGTAAAAAGATTTTCATACTAAGTCTGGCCCATTAAGTTTTTTTTGTAAAGTCAGAAAAAATAATAAAGATAAATGGGGCATGCGTGGTGTTAAGAGACAATGGCGTGTGATGCTGAATTTTTTTTATTAATAACCAAGTATTAAAATAATATTTCGCAAATAACCGGGTTTCGGAAAAAAATACGCAAATAACCATGTTTCAGATGACTCCACAAAGGAGGAGCCATCTGAAATGGCGCATGCACCTCTTTTTTTAAGGGAGGCGCCATCTCACTTGGCACCTATGTGCTTAGGGCATGCCCTAAGCCAAGTGAGATGGCGCCTAAGTGTATTTTTAGGGCAAAAAAAAAAATTTTTATTTTTTTTCCTGTGCATTGCCTGTTGGACAGAGATCAACAAAATGGACTTTTTATTAAAAAAAAATAATTACATCCAACTGTATTACATTAAAATAACAGTAAAAAAAATGGATACAAAAAAACTGGGAAAAAAAAGATACATCAGTGATCCCCCGGAACCCGGTAATGACCCCCGGTTCCGCATCCCCGTCCTCGCCTTTCTCTTGCTGGGTGCCGTCGTGTTTCCTGCTGCGGCAAGGTCGATGGCCCAGCGAAGTCAATGCGGTCCGAATCCATAAAATCAGTCAGATCTCCATATCTAGAAGATCCGCTCTGGTACAGTCGGTTACCCATACCCTCAAAGTTTGGTCGTGTTGGTGGTGGGTGGGGTTCCATGGTTGGTTTGTAGCATTGGTCGTCTGAGTACGGAGGGTAGAAAGGAAATGGATCTTGGGGTGTTTGGTATTGAGGATGTTGGGTGGTTTGGTGATATGGTGGGTGATGGTAGGTTTGGTCGGCTTGGTCATAATCTTCTGACATTCCCATATCAGGGCTAAGGCTGGATGTTGAGGGCGCCATATTGGGATATGTGGAAGACTGAAATTGTGTGTGGGGTATGTGGGTGTGCTGGTATTGGGGTTGGTATTGTGGTTGGGTTTGAGGCATATCGGGGTATTGGTAGTTTGGTGGTGATTGTGGTTGGTTGTACGGCATTTGATTGTAGTTGTGTTGTGGTGGGGAATGTGGTTGGGTGTTTGTGGGTCTATTTCTTCTTGGGGGTTGGTGGGAGGTTGATGGGTTTTGGGTTTGTTGATGGGGAATCGAGGGTTGTGCCCATTGTGTGCGTGGGTCAACCAAGTACCTCGGATGAGACACGTGCATTTCTGGGTTACTAACCGACCTGTACCACGACAAATATTGATCCGTGTGTCACATGTTACCTTGAGTAAGGAAAACCGGGAATTGCAAGACGTAGCGGTGACGCCTCTGCCACATCTTACACCATTCCGGAGCGAAGTCTTTCCAGTTGGTAAGACCCCACTGGGCGTCGACCCTTTTAAGATGACATGGGGACAAATCTGTTGGATCACTTGGTATATCTTGATGCATTCCGAACTGCATCTTCACACGGTCGCTGTGGTGCATCTCCATAATGTTGAACCGAATGATTGCAGTCTTTGCAGTCCAAGTTGCTGCATCCTCTGGGTTTGGATCATGGCCCAAACCCAAATATGGTCTCCAGACGAACTGCGATAAAATTTAAATCAGGTTAGCGCAAAAGTAATGTATAAATAATTTAAATGAACAAAAGTTAAAAGCTACAACGTACGTCATCTGGGCCTAAGTGATCCAACAGATTGCGGTAGAGTGCGACATTGAATCTTGGATTCTTGCTGTAATCCATACCCCTCACGCAGTACCTAAAGGAAATGAGAAACATGTTATTCTTAGCATATATTTTAGGAAGAGCAGAATAGTTATAAATGATATAACTTGATGACTTACTTTGTTGCGTACGGGAAACCGAAAGTGTTGTTGTTGATGGGGTTTAAGGACTCCATCCTCCACCAACCCCAGGCTTGTAGTAAAAATGCGCACCCATAAAATGTACATTTTTCCTTGACTGCGTTTTTGCACAAGGAACTGTATAGGTGGGCTAATACTGCAGAACCCCAACTATATTTTCTTGTTTTTTCAAAATTTGTTAGTAAATGTAAGTACATAAAATTTACACTATTTCCCGTACTTTCGGGAAATAAAAATGTACCAAAAAGTATCATAAGATACGTTCTGGCTTTTACTACTCTGTCATTCTCTGAGGAATTTTCATTTAATTCCAAACTTGCATAATGACGTTTCAGGTCAGTGAGTAGTATTCCTTGCCCTCTTGCTCCACCACCTTCTACCATATCCCTACCCAACAGTTCTTCACACTGTGAGTTGGGTTGTTGAACCGACCCGTTCACGGCCTTATCGTTAATAGGGAGACCCAGTAGCATGTACACATCCTCTAGCGTGATGGTACATTCACATATTGGTAGGTGAAATGTATGGGTCTCCGGTCTCCACCTTTCCAACATTGCAAGAATGAACTTCGAGTTAATGGTGCAGTTGGAGATCTTTATCACATGTCCAAAACCTGCGTATTCCAAATAAGGGACGATAAATGGGTTGGGAGCCAGGAGATCTTTTTGTGTCCTGAGTTCATAATTCAACAGGTGTAAGATTAATTAAGATGAACAACGCGTTATTTGAAGTATGAAAAATGTATAACCAAAGAAGAGACTTACAAATGCAGCAATGTTTTCCCTTGTGCCTCTGTGAGTATCTCCCATTGTTAGAAGAGCCATTGTTTAGAATGCTTGAGAGTATGAAAGACTTAGGAAGAGATAGGGAGTATGATAGACTTATGAAATATTTCGTAGCAGAGAGTGAGACTTGTGTGGGTGTGAGAGATGTATGATATGGTATGTATTTATAGGCAAATAAGTTTGATGTAGTGGTTGCTTGTGCTTGCATGCCTGCGAAGTGTCACATTTGCATGCTTAGGGGGTTACACATATGCATGCATGCATGTACAAAAAATGAAAGGTGTCACTCTTGCAGGCTAGGTGGCAGCCCATGCATGTATCACGATTGGACAGTAAGGGAGGCGCCATTGGACTTGGCGAAAGAGTACAAAAATGAATGGTGTCGCCACCCCAATTGGCGAATAAGAGGTGTCATTTGTTACAACATAGGCTCAGGCTACGTGACAGCCTTTGGGATTCCTTTCATTATTGCATGCAAGTCCATTGGAGTTGATGGGTGGAGTCTTACAACAAACATGTATATGTGCATAATAGGGTCGGGCTAGGTGGCAGCCTATGGGGTTTCATAAGCCCATGCATGTATCACGATTGGACAGTAAGGGAGGCGCCATTGGACTTGGCGAAAGAGTACAAAAATGAATGGTGTCGCCACCCCAATTGGCGAATAAGAGGTGTCATTTGTTACAGCATAGGCTCAGGCTACGTGACAGCCTTTGGGATTCCTTTCATTATTGCATGCAAGCCCATTGGAGTTGATGGGTGGAGTCTTACAACAAACATGTATATGTGCAGAATAGGGCCAGGCTAGGTGGCAGCCTATGGGGTTTCATAAGCCCATGCATGTATCACGATTGGACAGTAAGGGAGGCGCCATTGGACTTGGCGAAAGAGTACAAAAATGAATGGTGTCGCCACCCCAATTGGCGAATAAGAGGTGTCATTTGTTACAGCATAGGCTCAGGCTACGTGACAGCCTTTGGGATTCCTTTCATTATTGCATGCAAGCCCATTGGAGTTGATGGGTGGAGTCTTACAACAAACATGTATATGTGCAGAATAGGGCCAGGCTAGGTGGCAGCCTATGGGGTTTCATTATTGCATGTAATATTATTGGCAGCCTTGGGGGGTTGCATCCTTACTTAATTGAAATTTTTAGCCTTACGTTTAACATAACATTGATTCACATAATTTGTCAAATATTCCAACCTTCGAATCAATCATCAAATTCATACATTCCAACCTTCAAACATTACAGCATTCATACCTTCATACAATCAATAAACCTCAAACATTCCAACCTTCAAACCTTAAAACAATTCTACGCAATGGCCTCTTCACCACAATTTGTCGTCAAAGCACATTTCAACGGTGAGACATACATTTGTCCCACAGTTGGGTTTTTGTTTAGAAACACAGACAACATTCGATTTCTCTTAAACGGGAAAGCCAATTTCTCGTACTTCAAGAAAAGATTGGAGGCCAAACTTGAACGAGGCCCGGTGTCCCAGATATTTTATCAGAATCCAGTTTTTTTTGGAAACAACCAAGTAATTTTTTATAAGGTTGAAGTTCAAGATGACGAGGATCTCCAGAATATGATTTTCAGCCATGTCTATTCTGGATACGACTCTATTGAGTTGTACGTTTTTCTTCAAGAGCCTCCGGTGACACAGGAGGTAGAGCCTCCGGTGACACAGGAGGTTGATCCTTTGGAGAATGAACAAGATGAGGTAGATTCAGTTGATGATGAAGAAGAAGATAACGAGTTAGAGTTTGATGAAATGGTGAACGATGATTCTGACGATGATGGCATCCCTAGTATTCCTACAGACAAAATCTACGCACCACCTCCGCACATGACAAACTTCAACATGGGCGGAGATGAACCTTCTACTGACTTATTTTTCAAACTGTATATGCAGTTGGATGAAAATTTAAAAGAGAAGGACAAGTTTCGTAACAGAGAGGAATGCATCAGGGCCATTAAAAAATTTCACATGCTCAACTCGTTTGATTTTAAGGTGGATCGTGTCAACCCGGAAAGGTACAAGATCAAGTGTGTCCACCCTGACTGTATGTTCAAGCTGACCGCATCATACAGATTAAGGGGTGACTGCTGGGTCATAGGTTCCATGACTACCCACACTTGTGTAAGTTCCACTCAATCACAGGACCACCGAAAACTCAACTATGATCTAATCTGTCAAGAAATCCTACCCCTGGTCAGCAACGACCCATCTTTGAAGGTGAAAACAATCATCTCCCACATCACCACGGTTTTTAACTACACTCCGTCTTACCGTAAGGCGTGGTTAGCAAAGACTAAGGCGATTGAAAGGGTGTACGGAAACTGGGAGGAGTCATACCGAGAACTTCCCCGCTACCTGAATGCACTCAAGACGTATTCTCCAGGTAGTGTTTACATTCTGGAAACATTGCCAGCGTACGCCCAAGATGGTAGTCTACTGCATGGCAACGGAATATTCAGTCGCGTGTTTTGGGCATTTCAACCATGCATCACAGGGTGTGCATCATGCAAACCAATTCTACAAATTGATGGGACTTGGTTGTATGGGAAGTACAAAGGCACGCTATTGATGGCAGTTGCACAAGATGGCAACAACAACATTTTCCCCGTTGCGTTTGCCCTTGTAGAGGGGGAGACCGGTGGAGCTTGGAGATTTTTCCTTAAAAATCTTCGGACACACGTGGCTCCTCAACCAGATCTCTGTTTGATCTCGGACAGACATGCCTCCATTGAAAGTGCCTACAATAATCCAGCAAATGGTTGGCATGACCCTCCTTCTACGCATGTCTATTGCGTCAGGCATATCATCCAGAATTTCTCGAGGGAGGTCAAGGAAAAAACATTGAGGAAAGCGGTTATGAATGCGGAATATGCATTGACACAACCCACATTCAAATATTACCGCAACGAGATCCGTTTGTCTAATCCAGAAGCCGGTAGGTGGATCGACAATATTCCGATGGAAAAGTGGACTAGGTCATACGACAATGGCCAAAGATGGGGGCATATGACAACGAATCTTATTGAATCAATGAATGGGGTATTCAAGGGCATACGAAACCTCCCAATCACTGCCTTGGTAAAATCTATGTATATTAGGATGGCTGTGTTATTTGCCAAAAGAGGTGAAATATGGAATGCGGTGTTGCAATCTGGACAACTATGGAGTGAAAGCTGCATGAAATACATTAAGGCTGAAAGTGCTAAAGCCAACACTCACATGGTTATACGGTTTGACCGACACAGCCACAACTTCATTGTGAAAGAGACAATCGACCACAATGAAGGCCTGCCAAGACAAGAATACAGGGTCATTTTACCTTCTCAATGGTGCGATTGTGGCAGGTTTCAAGCATTTCGTATGCCTTGCTCTCATGTCATTGTCGCTTGTGCTCATACCCATCAAGACGCGCTTCAACTGCTGTCAAACGTTTACAAATCTGAAACGTTGCTCACTGTTTACAACAACAACTTTCCTTTGGTGGCAAAACCGGATTATTGGCCTGAATACAACGGCGATATAGTTTGGCACAATGAACAAATGCGAAGGAACAAGAAGGGTCGTCCCAAAAGTAGGCGCATCACAACAGAAATGGATGATCTTGACAGGTTGGAAAGAAAGTGTGGTTTATGCCGTCAGGTCGAACACAATCGCAAAAACTGTCCGAATCGGGCGTCTAGCTCGACCACATAAATATTGTAATACATAAAATCTTTTCAATATTTGTGTTGTAAACATTTGGGTTTTCCGTTAACAGATTTTGCTACAGTTAATAAAACGCATACAACAATAATTAACGATATTCAATCTAGGAAATTACAACTGTTAACACAATTTCATCTGACCCATGCATCATCAGCATTACATCACTATTTGTTTTGACTTCCTCCAACCACACATTAGGTCTTCCTGTCGCATGTGAGGTTATTGTTCGTTTTCGCTGGATCCTTCGAATTTTTTCCCCCTCCGCGATGTCTCCATCTAGCCACCGCATCAACTCCCGCTTCAGACGCTCCCTGGAGTGAATGTGCCAGAATTTCATTTTCATCGCAGGTTTCGTGGCGGAGAATATAACGTAACCATCTCTGCTAAAAATCATAGGCGACGTCATGACACAAATAACGGAGTACAAAATAAAAATACAGTGCGAGAAAGTGTGAGAAATTTCGGAGAAACGGACGAATTATTTATAAAACCGCATTTTGCCCTAGTTTTGCTCTAGGCGCCAAGTGAGATGGCGCCTCCTCTCATTTTTAAGGAGCATGCGCCATCTCACTTGGCTAAAAGCCAAGGGAGGCGCCAAGTGAGATGGCGCCTAGGGCAAAACCCTAGGTGGAGGCGCCAAGTGAGATGGCTCCTCCTTTGTGGAGTCATCTGAAACATGGTTATTTGCGTAATTTTTTCCGAAACCCGGTTATTTGCGAAATATTATTTTAATACATGGTTATTAATAAAAAAAATTATGTGATGCTAAGTAAAAGGAGGAAGGCCCAAAGAAGGAAGCCCATGCGCTGCTATCAAACAAAAAAAAGAAACAAAAATGTTAAGAAAGTAAGCAAAATGTGCTCCTCGGGCTCGTACCCAGGACCCTTGACACTAAAGCCTTACGCGCGCGCTCTCTACCACTGAAGTGGCTATACATCTGTTAACTTGTATCAAACCATAAATATATATTGCAAATCCAATTCTATGCCTCTACTTCATCTTCAACCTCACGCCCAGCCAGACCATCTGTATCTTACTCATTTCTCAATGAAAATTAAAATTGCAAACATGAAAGTTGTTCCATTTTTCCTCACGGTTCCAGAAATGTAAATCACTTAAACTATAAATCAAAAATAACCAAGAATTTTGTTGGCCCTAATCTGAGCCCTAATTTTTCCAGAAATTTCAATCTCAAAATTCTCTAAGCTCAAGCAATATAAATGAAAACTATGAACATGAATAGCTTTAGGGAAATGATTTGTACATTTTGTCTTTGAAAATGAAAGCCTAATAATGCATAAATTAAGAGATGAAAGTTCAGAAAAATATCTAAAAAATTGGAAATTTTGAAATGAGTTTAAGCTTGTTTCAAGTGATGGTGGTGATCAGGTTAGCTTCCTTGAACCTCTAGGAAGCTAATACAATAGTTGGCTTGAACTGAGAGTAGCTGAAATTTCCTGGAGAAGTCAAGATGTAGACCTCTGTTTTTGGTTATGGAGAATGAGGAATATGATGTTACAGTTTAAAAACAGAGGGTGAGATAGTCTTTACATGTGTATTAGAAGATTTGTGAATGGTTTGGCCAAGAAATGCACGAGGGAATTATGAGTTGGGTATTCAAAATCAGAAATGACACAAAGATGGGGGTTTGGGGAAATTTCTAGCTTGAGGTAGTTTAAGGGTGTTTTTGTGCTTATAATTTCGTGTCTTATGTTGCAATAGACTTGTGTATATGTATGGAAAATGTTAGAGATCAATTACACTCAAGGTTTCTGAGTTCTAGCCTTTTGGCTCTATAACTTGTTTTTGAAGAAAAGTGAGAAGACAAGTCCCAAAGTGTTATAAAAGCTTGATCTGAGTTGGTAGAGTCCTTAGACATGTTGATTTTGGTTTTTACTTTGCTTGTATGCAGAGAAAACAATTGAGAGGCTGAAGAAGTTGACAATTGCAAAATTAATGCTTTATCAAAATGGAAATGGCAACTTTGTGCCATAAATGGAAAACCAATTTGGATAAAGCTTCAAGAACTTGGATAAAGGCCTAATCAGTTGTGTAAACCACTAATAATGGAGTGACAAACAAGTTTGAGGCCTGAAAAGCAAATATTATGCAGCCTAGTATGGATTTGGTTCATGTTTATCCTAAAAATCTGCCTTGTAAAACAAGAATGAAACCCTAACTTATTGCCTTTGATTCTCCTTGCTCAAGAATGATCTCAAGGAGTTGTGGGACTTTTTATAAAGCTTGTAACATGCTCTAAAACTTTCATTTTGATCATTTTTGAAAATTCAATTTGGAACTATGTGAAACTTGGTCAAGAAGTTAGGTAAAAAATCTGCCTAACCAGGGCAAAATTTCACTAAGTGTTTAAGTTTTATGAACATGTCTTTATGAATTAATAACTTAAAATCCAAGCATTTTTAGAACTTATCCTGTCATACAAAAATTTATATTTTATTGAGATCTACAACTTTCATGTTGAATGTTTTCCTTGAATCATCTTGCATCTTGGTGAAAAATTGAGATGAAGTTATGAAATAATCATGTTTTTAAACACTTAGAAAAATTTCTAAGTTTTAGAAATTTTGACTTTTCAAGATAAAAGTTGATTTTTTGATTCCTTGATGATCAAATCTCAACTTTTGACATGTCTTGATGAAATATGATTTTTGAAACTTGATTAGGTTGACTTTTCAGTGTATCAGTTGACTTTTCATCAGTTGACTGAATTTCAACTATCAATCAATTGATCTTTGGGGAATGTTTTTATCCATGTCATTAGGTAAAAATGATGAATTTTAATCCTTGATATCATGTCTCAAACCAACAAGTCATGTGTTAGGTCAAAAGTCAAAAATTGAACATTCTCAATCAAAACCTTAATTTGACCATTTTGCCCTTTTGATGATCTCATCAAGTTTCTTGAGGAATTATGATCCAAAATTGATCAATTGCCATATATGAGTTCAACATGTTGATATGGATAAAAAATTATGAATTTTGACTATAAATTGACCAGAATTGACTTTTTCCCCAATATAGTTGATTTTAGGTCAACTGATCAATTGATTGAGCAAAAATGTGATCCGAAGATTGAAACTTGTCATGAGAAATCTTGGGATTCCAAAATGATCCATGAAAGTCATATGAAGCATTAAAATTCCAATTGTCCTTGTACAAACTCAAACCCTAATTTTGGGTCATCAGCGCTTAAGGAGGTGTCTTAAGCTGATCAAACCTTGTGCAGTGTTGAATCAATAGAGATCTTGTGAGATAATTCTTGAGAAATTGAGAGGGAAAATTTTGGGGTACAACAAAGGTCCTTAACAAGTTCTCTTTAGGAATCTAAGGCTAATTTTGAGAGGAAGATCAGTAATGGTTGAGAAAGATTACAAGTCTCTTCAAAAAGCCTTTGAATCTTAGGGTTTTACTTCAAATGATCATAACTTGGTCAATTTTTATCTCCTTGAGCCTATTATTTTTCCATAATAATCTTTAGTATGTCTACTACAACTTTTTTTCAATGTGCCAGACTTGAAAATGCTTGGAAAGTTGTTGAAGAATTGAAAAGATTACAAGTCTTTTGTGAATTTTCCCAAATTTGTTCATCATCTTCCAAAGACCATAACTTTTTCAATTTTTATGATTTTTAAGTGATCTCAATTCCATAATTTAATTCAAGAGGTATACTTCATGTCATATTCAAATATCAAAGCCAAATGTTGAGTGGAAGGTCATGTAATTTTGAAGAACATTATAGGTCATTTTGAAGTCCCAAACATAGAAATATTTCTAAGTACAAAAATCAGTTTGTTTTTCACGATTTCAATTAATTACAACTTTCAGCTCAATTATCCAAATGGACTCTTTCTTGGCACATTGTAAAGATGGTGACCTTGTCTTTCAAATGCTTCAAGAATCATGTCGTAAAGCCTCTTGAGTTGTGTGTGTAGCGGTAGAAATGTTAAGACTAAGCCATTGGATTGACTTGACTCATACAGGTCAAATAAAAATCGCCACTATGCTTTATTGGTTCCAAAGGAGTGGGAAAAGTGAGAACAACCTAAAAAGATGGGGATATAATCCAAGTTCATGGATTGGTTATGCAAAGGGAAGGTATTAGCACCCTAAACATCTATTGTACTCTGTAGGAACCTCTTTGAAAATCTGTGTATTTTGGCTATAAAATGTTGTATAAAAAATTGATGGTGGAGATGAGAAAAGAAGTATTTTTTATGATTTTTGCACCCACCGCAGTTGTGAACCTTTAGTGCCTACATACCACCTTCCGTGCAATAGGGGATCAGGGTATTCGTAGTTCACCTTTAAAATTTTTAAAACACAAGTGTGTTGGTTATTTTTAAGGGATAAGACATCATCATCGTATCCGAGTGGAAAACGTACTTACTACCAACGATTATGAGAAAGAAGAATTTGTGTCATCTCAAAGTGGAGTGTATAGCTTGGATTTTAAAATCAACAGAGCTTCATTCAACACCCAAGTGGAAAATATCTCACTTTACTACATATCATAGAAGTATAGTAGCTCGCATCACTACAAGGATTAACAAGAGTCTAATCTTTTGAGAAAATTTTAAAGAAAAAGGCCAAAGTGGCAAAATAGTTTGAATGAGATTGATTGACTTTTAGTCTTCTCACGAAAAATGTAAAAGTATTATTAAATTGATTGAAGTTTGATTAAGAAAATATTTTGAAAATGCATGGACATAAGTCCAAGTTTATTGTGAAAGCGGTTCAAGTTTAGAAAACAAGAATAATTTTGGAAAGGAGGGAGAAGATTTTTGAAATTAAAGAAGGTGGGAGGAGATGAAGGGACTATCCTAAAGCATAAGGTAAAAGCTAGGGAAAAGAACCGTCTAACCAAAAAGAAGCCAACACTTGACATAATGAGTCAATGTAGAATTTCCATCCTTTGGATTGAAACCAAATAAGCAAAGATAATAAAACTCTTAAGAAGACCAAGCTTCAATTGCATTAAGTCTTAACAAAATTTTGGCAGAGTAACGGCTGTATACAAATGAATTCTAGATCACAGACAAAGCATGTAATCATAATAACCTACACACAAAGCAAAAAAACAACCCAATGTCTTGGGGTAAACCCCAAGAACATCAGACAAAATAACAGTTGAGGTCACAAAGTCCCAAGGTATGTAAAGGTCTCTAATCCTAAGCCCTAGCAGTCCATAATATCCATAATGCCGAGGATAGTAACCAAGAAGTCCAAGTAACATTAAAGCTTTTAATTGTTCAAGTTGGTTATTAAGTATCTTCAAAAAGAAAAATGAAAAGCTTAGGTGAGCAAAACAAAATGACATAAAGATAAATACTCAAGTGAGCAAAGATGAAAATAGCATGAAATGTAAATGCTAAGATAAGTGGGCTTAAAGTAAAGAGCATGAATGACCATATTAAAACTTGCATTTGAAACTCATTAGAAGATTAATAAAACCAAAGCCTCTCAACAACAAGTTTCATTTGCTTTTTGTCAAGTATATCATTTATTTAAAATTCTCAAGGTAACATTAAATGATCAATGATTGTGATCGGTGGATCTGGAACTGACTGTTTAACGCTGGTTCGCGAAATGTCACGGAAGCAAGAGTCGCCACCGTCTTTTATTTTCTCCAAATGGAAAGGACAAAAGCACAGAAAAATTCCTTAAAGAGATTGCTCTCGGTTCGGGAGGTAGGTTATAGAAAGGGAAGGTGTTAGCACCCTTTCTATCCATGGTTATCCATGGGCTCTTAGATACTGGCTCATTTGTGTTTTCAAAAATGGTTTGTTTGCTTTTCAACGTGGGTTTTAAAAAGTTTCTTTGAAAATTCCAGTTCGACTCTTGTATCAGTCCTCAAGAGTGTTTGAAAAATTGCTTTCGAAAGCTTTTTGAAAATGTGTTGGTGTGAAAAGTATTTTATTTTGTTTTGAAATTTAGAGCAAGTATCTACGAGAACCTACCTACCCTAAGGAATTCGTCTGTGTAAATGTCCTTTAAAGTAGTGCCATCCCACCATTGAGAGGTAGGTAGCACCACCGTTGGAGGTGTTCGGGTCAATTCGGATGTTCGGGACATGGTGATCACCAGAGCAATGGGAAGACACCTTAGAAGCTACCCTCATGCCAGGTTCCCGGATCATGAGGACTTACTAAGACATCCTCTACTCGACGATCACCTTTCGGGGCAAGGCAACAGTGAGGCGTACCCTAGGGGTGGTGTGTGAATTTGTGTGTCGTTTTCAGTTATTTTGTCTTTTGTCATGTCATTGGTGATCTAACGTTCGTTTTTAGTTTTGTCCATACATTCTTTCATGCCTTGATTAACAATTAAAAATGCGAGAAAAGTAAAAGTCTAAAGCTATTACAAAAGGCGCGGGTCCACATCACCAAAATTTCTCGAACCCGATTTGACAGAAAAAATAAAGAAAGTAAAGAAAATAAAGAATTAAAAGAAAAATAAAGTGCGAGCGATTAGTTACACGGCTTTGGGAGAGGTACATAAATATTAAAAAGAAATAAGATAAATGCGCGAATTAAATGAGAATTAAACGAGGGCGTTGGACCCTTTTTGCAAAATTAAATTACATGGAATTAATTAATAAAGAAAAAGAAAAGGAGATGTTTTTGGTATTTTTTAGTATTTTGTGATTTTAATAAAAAAAGAATAAAATGCATTTAAGCCTAATTCTAGTTGTTTTTAATTTATTAAGAAAAGAAGATTAAAACCTAATATTAACCCTAATTAATTTACATGCAATTTTAATTACAAAAATAAATATTTAATTATTTATGAAAGAAAAATAAAAAGGAATAAAGAAAATTAATTAAACCCTGATTCTACCATTTTTTAGATTTTTATTATGAAAAGATTATAATTAACCCTAAATTAAAACTAAAATTAATTAATATAATTTATTTATGAAAATACTAAAAATAAAATGTTTATTATATTTTTTCCCTTTTCTGATTTTTTGTGGTGTTTTTTATATTTATGAAAATAATAAATTAATTAAGAAATCAATAATTTAAAAGAAAATAGAAATAAAAAGAAAGAATATGAAAAAAATGGCAAACCTAGGGGGGTATCTGTCCCCAAAGTGGAGGGCTTGTTAGCACTTTAGGCCCACTAAGCTCCTGATTTTGTTGACCTCCCATCCCAGCGTGTGAGTGCATTGACTCATGTTCATGGTATTCTTCAAACTGTAGCCCTTGGATTGATCTAGGCATACGCGTGGAAGGCTGGATTTTGTGGGTGCATGGTGATCCCCTGATGAAGCGTTGCATAGGAGTAGGTTGTACAAAATAATATGGAATAAAGTGAGGACCTGGGGCTCGAACCCAGGTCATGAACGTTACCACCACTACGCATTGCCAGCTGATCCACCTGATTGCTTTGTATATTATATAACAAACAAATAACATAAGCGAATATGGTTAGTTAATGGATTTTTAGCGCGCAAATTTAAATGAACCACTCACGCCTTGACACTGCATCATCTTCTCCGTTTTGTTTTATTTTCCTGAAACAAAAGGTGGTTAGCGGGGGTCTTGAACCCCCTCAAAACATGCTTGTTTTCAAAATAGCGAATAGCACATCTTGGGTCAGAAATTAGGCGCGACCATTGCAATCAATTCGTCCAAGCTTCCTGGTCTTGATCATGGTATTGTGATTTGCTAATTTTACAGTACCAAGAAACCCCCAATTCGTAGCTTGTAAAACCCTAGAAAACAATAATGGCATCTTTGCATACAGTGCGTAAAACTTCAATTAAAACATAGAATAAGCTTCAGAATCATGAGAGCAACACAAAACGAGCGTTAGAATTTACAATTATGCTATGAATGACAAGATACGATTTGTGTAAAAGAGTGATACAGTTCACCCTCGAATTACCAATTCTTTGAGTATGGGATTAAGTTTTTGATTGGAATCGTTTCCTGACAACCCTGGCAAGCTAATGGAACAAGTTTGGAGGCTTGAATTGACCTGCAAGTGTGTTTTCAGTTATGGAGTTTTCTTGAAAAAAAATGCAAGTTTGTTTAGGGATTTTTGCGCAGCTGAGTGGTTCTTCTCATTAGGTCTTGCTTCTATGCTTATGTATGAGTGAATTAGGGTTGAAAAAACAATCAAAATCTTTTGCATTGATGATTTGTGAGATTTGATTTTCAAGCATTAGTTTTTCAATCTTTTTCATGCACTTTTTGTACAAATCATATCCAATCAATTCCAATTCTTCCATATCTGATCATGCACGTTTTTTGAAGATATTATATGCACAAAAAGATTTTATTTCATTGGTTTTATATTTTTCATGTATTTTATTTAATTAAATGAATTATTAATAATAAAAAATCCAAATAAATAAATAAAAATAGAGAAAAACTTCCCTTTGGGCCTAATGGTCGTGCACATGCTTGGTATGATGAATTGTGGAAGAAAAATGGGCCCATTAGCATTTTTAGGTCATTTGAATCAATGTTGACTTTTCAAAATATCCAAAAATTTCCCAACTTCCACAAGGCATAACTTGCTCAATTTTTAAGCTTTGCTCATGTTCTTGGACATTTTGGAAAGGTCTTTGAGTCCTCTAACCAATGCCTTTGGTCCCATGTCATTTTGATTTACCAATCTCAAGTTATGGCCTTTTACTTAAAGTCCTTTTTTGTTGACTTTTGTAAAAGACCTATAATGTTGAAATTGATAACTTTTTGTGAGAGCATTTCTTGGACTTGAAGTATGAAGATGAGTTGTAGGAAATGTCTTTCTCTTCAAAATGAGCTTTGGATGGAATTTTTCTGATAATCCATGTGAAAGTTATGCCCTGGTCAATTTACAGTTGACTTTTTCAGCTGTCCAAATAAGGAAACTTTTGCATCTTGATGATTTTTGAGCCAAGCTTTGAGAATCATGATCAAGCATTGATCAAATGGTGTTTGTGGCTTCAAAATGAGATGTTGACCAAAAATTTGAACTTTTGACTGTCAAATGACCATTTTGCCCCTACAGTTGACTGTAGTGCAATTAGGGTTTTTGACTGTGCAATTTTGTGCTGAAAGTCTTGAAACTTGGTATGAGGATGCTTGACCATATTTGTAGGCATGTGAGACTTGATTGGACCTTTGGAAACTTCATTTTCTTGATCAGAACCAAAACCCTAGTTTTGATTGCTTATGAGGCTCTCACATTGTGCAACCCTTGGAGAATTTTGAAGCTTGACTTGGCAATTTCTTGAAGAATATGGGAGGGCAAATTTTGGGGTACAACAGTTGCCCCTGTTCAAACTTCTTAGACCTGAGGATGCAGATTGGCTGACGTGCCTTTCGTAATCCGAGGGTGGAAGATGATTGAACACTAGAGTGCCTAGAAATTTGCGCTCACATAGTAGTAGTGTGATGGAAATGGGCTTGTAGATGTCATTTAGAGATTGATGGATAGGATGATGGGCTTATAGATGCCATCTAGATGTTGATCACGTAAGAGATTCCTTAGCGAGAACCTGCGTACCTGCAAAAGAAAAAAAATGAGTACCTGACACGTTGCAGGAGTTAGTCTTCAGATGCTTGGTATAGATGTGTCCTGACTGGTTACAGGAGCTGAGTCTGGATCTTCAAAAGGTGATGAATGAACCAGGGGTGGTTACTACCTCAGCAGGAACGGTGAGAGAACCTTGGATGACTTTAGCAAACATTGAGACAATCTTGGTGGGAATTACCGCCTCCACAGGATCGGGGAGAGAACCATAGGCAATTATAATCTCAACAGCGGACATTTGAGAAAAACCTGGAGTGGAATTATCGTCTCCGCACCGTTGGGGAGAGAACCAATAGGCAATTATAATCTCAAAAGCGGACGTTTGAGAAAAACCTGATAACATCTACTGAGTCTTCATCAGAAAAATCTGTTTGGGTCGATTTAGCTGGACTAGAGAAGGCCTTGGACTGGATAAGAAATCTTTGGAGTCGATTAACTGAACCGGTCTAGGTCTTGGAATGTCTTCAACAGATACACCCTGGCAAGATACATGAATCGGATCTGGTAATGCAAGGTTGGTGAGTTGTCTCTACTGACAGGTTATTTCCATGGACGGGTGGTCTTTAACGACGAGTGTCTATAACGACGAGTGTCTATAACGACGAGTGTTTACAACGACGAGTGTCTATGATGACGAGTGTCTATGACGACGAGTGTCTATAACGACGAGTGTCTATAACGACGAGTGTCTATGACGACGAGTGTCTATAACGACGAGTGTCTATAACGACGAGTGTCTATGACGACGAGTGTCTATAACGACGAGTGTCTATAACGACGAGTGTCTATAACGACGAGTGTCTATGACAACGAGTGTCTATAACGACGAGTGTCTATAACGACGAGTGTCTATAACGACGAGTGTCTATAACGACGAGTGTCTATAACGACGAGTGTCTATAACGACGAGTGTCTATAACGACGAGTGTCTATAACGACGAGTGTCTATAACGACGAGTGGAAGTAATTTTAACTGGACTTGTCTTCTTTTGACTGGATTTGTCTACTTTGATTGAATTTGTCTACTTTGACTAAATTGGTCTACTTTTGACTGTATTCGTCTACATAGCTGATCTTTTAACTGTATCCTTCCAGAAAGGTAAAGGTCAATCATATGCAGTGCATGATATGGATCAAGCAACGACATAAATGAGATATGCATGACATGAGGCTTATATGCATGTATCATGATGTATAACAATGTGATGTTTATGAATGTATCTGCGTCTAGGAAAATAGATCCTTGACGGATGCCGGGAAGTCAAATCCTGGGCTGATGTTGAAGAGTGAGGTTCTTCGTTTCCATTAGGGATGATGGTTGCAAGAATACCGGCCGGAGAAGATAACTCCGTTGGGGAATAAACTTGGCGAAGAGATTACTCTGCAGGAAGGTAACTCTGGGGAAAGAGAGGTACTTTGTTGAGGTGCTGATGATAACTCCGCTGGGGATACCATTGTTGGGCTCTGTTGGAAGTTTTGATAAACTCCGCTGGGGATAGGAAGACTTTGTCGGGGACGATCATTTCGTGGCTTTTGGCTGAGGATAACCCAGTTATATCCTAGCAAGGAAATAACTCTTTGAATAAAGTCGGGAGACGCGTTCGTGCTTCGCGAGGGATAAGCTTCCAGAATCTACTGGGGACAAGCTTACTGCTTGGAGAGATGGATTCCAACTTTCTTGGGGAAACTGGATTGGACTCTCTTGGGGGAGCATTGAACTGTATTGGTTATGTTCTTCAACGGAACTTACCATGATACCTTGGAGGACAGAACAATCAGATTACTTAGACCACCCATTATTGCCCCTGTTTCTATGGGGGAGGCACCTGTGGGATGCTGATAATTGTTGAGGGTCAAACCTTCTTCAGGTAGGCAGGTGACAAGATGACAGGACATAGTCGTACGCTTTGATCCCTAACTTTTGCCTGGACCGTCCTTTCGGGTTTTCAGTCCACCGAGATACCCATTTTTGCCCAAGCCGCCTTTTCAGGTTTTCGACTTGCCGGGTGTACAGATTTTTTCATTTCATCCCTTCATTTTGCCCGAACCCTTTTGGTTCGCCGGGAGGCCCTTACTTTTGCCTAGGTATGTCAACCTAGCGGGTCTTTGATTTGCGCAGTATTTTCCGACTATGTCCGTGTCCTCAGGATGTAGGGAATTGCCCCTGTCAGAAGTGTTTTGTCATACCACCAGAAGGTGTTTGATCAGGCAAGATTCGTTGTTTGAAATGCCCCCAAGTGACTCAGGCGAAGATTTGCCCCAGGCTATTTGGCCTTTGAGAGATTCCCTGGATCTTGATTGGACTGCCCCAGATGATGTACCATGATCATGTCTGCCCCTTGATTGGAAGTACTTCTGTTCATTAGGCATTCGTCGTGCGAACTTCCCGCTGCTCAAACAAATATTCATATGCAAACAAGGTTATGTTAAAAATGCAAAGCTTATGTCTGTTTCGAAGTTTTTGGAAATGCATTTTTCATAAAAAAACAAGTGAACTTTGTCAAACGTGATGTCAACTCGTTATCTTACCGCAAGCCTTAAGGAGTCAGGATACCTTTCGTAACAGTATGCCTTCGAACTAACCCATGCTTCAGCTAGGACTTTTAAGGGTTATAACGTGGCCTGGTTCACGGTTTAAGAAACAAAGGATAAAGGCTCAAATTATTTGTACCCACCCGCTCTTCGTGATGTTCTTCGAACCTAAAACTCAGTTTATCGTGCGTTAGACCTTGTTCGAGTCTTTGCTTTGATGCTCCAGTGATGGTTCGGATATTGACAGTTTATTTTGAATGGGCAGTCATTTCCTTTTTTGTTGAGGGTTTGTATGACCTCTTTTTCTTTCTTGATTTTGTTGTCCCTGTTTTTTGCCTGAGCTGTTTCCTTTTTGGAATTACAGTCAGCGGGATGCCCCAGTTTTTTGTAAGTCTCCTTCATAGGTTTTGACTTATTGGGCTTTTATTTTGAGATAATGACTGCCTTTCTTTATTGATTGTTCGGAACCATCAATGTTTTTCGTTTTGTAAGGACCTCTTTGGTGCCATTCGTTATGCACTTGGATCAACTGAGAGACTACCCTGCCCCAGGTTATGATTAAGGGTTTTAAATTTCGAAAAGAAAAACTCCTACTTCTTTGGCTCGGAGGGGTTGACGAGGGATTATCTTCCTTATAACTCCAGTGTTTAGGAATTGAAACAATGCCTGTACCTCATCAGCGGAGTCTGTTCAAAAGCATACTGTAAAGATCGCGGTATCGTTTTCGTCATCCTCCCTCAAGAGGCTTAGAATTTTAGATCCAGAGTTGACATCAGAAAAAATATGAAAATAATTTGCATTTAGTGAATACGAATATATATTGCTTCAAAACAGACATATGCGGTGCATTAATGAACCAACAACGTTTAATCATGAATAAATGTTTGAACAGTTAAAAGAAAGTTACAACTTGAAAATTCTAATGAACACAAGTCTTCCAGTCTCAGGACTTATTACTTCGACTGGTGCATCTTGTAGGGATGGCAGGAGCATTCAGCCTGGCCCATCTGGGTGAAATCCACAACTCTTTCATTAATCAGATCTTGAATCTTATTCTTCAAAGCCCAGCAGTCGTCAGTGTCATGTCCTGGACTGTCAGAGTGGTATGCACATCTTTCCTCAGGATTGTACTTTAGGGAGGTTGCGTTGAGACGCTTAGGAGGGTCCCTTAACGTCACCAGATTCAACCTCAACAATTGTTGTAAAGCTTGAGACGGTGTCACGTTGAGTTTGGTGAACTGCCTTTTAGGCTTGTCTGGCTTGCTCTGATTAGCCCGTTGTTCTTGGCGAGGTCGTTGTTGGACCTGTGAAGTAGTAGCAGTTTGGAGAGGCCCTCTCATTAAACCAAACCTTTGTCTTCTCGGAAGCTGTTCAATGACCTGGTCCCTGACTTGGGTTGGTTGCCTCCTGTCTTGATGAAGCTGACTGATCATAGCCCTCAGCTCTCCTTGCTCCTGAGCTAAACCTTGAATGAGGGCCCTTTGCCCCAGCATCTGGGTTTTCAATGTGTCTACCTCAGCTTGTAGACGTTTCAGCTGTTCGTCCTTGTCGTTCTCAGCATTGTTCCTGACCAGAGTCCCTGTGAAAAGTGTCCTCAACTCCTCCTGCCCCTTGGATAAATTCAGGAGGATTTCCCCGAACCGAGTCTCTTGAGCAAGAAGGCCCTGGTTATCTTGTTGGGAAGCCATTGCTGAAATAAACAGCGCAGATAGTAAGTGACCTGTCAAAAGGGTACCTGTTATGCAATGATATGTATGACATATGCATGTAATGTTTTCAAGGACCTCGCGGGGTAAACAAGAAAATTTATTAGCATTGGGTAACTGGTGGCTTGATTGAAGGCACTTCATATTGTTGAGAGTCCTTCTTCAAGGGTCAAAGGCTCACCATATCCAGTGGGTCATAGCCCCTGACTTTAGTTATCATGTCTAGTTCTAGTTTCCAAATAACCTTGGTTAGGGGAACCTTCTCCAGGAGTCAAAGCTCACCATATCCAGTGGGTCATAGCCCCTGACAACCTTGGCTAGAGGAAAATAAATCCTCTTTGCCCCTTGCTAGATGTTGGATTCATCCTGACCTGCATCACAAACCCTTGAGATCCTTGAAATGGGTTAGGATGTATGCAATGGTATGATGTCATGATGCATGGGGTAATGTAGGTAATCCTGTTATGAGTCCCAATTAAGGACTATAAACAAACCCTGCAAGAAATTCAGTATACTTTGTTATGAGTCCCAATTAAGGACTATAAACAAAACCTGCAAGAGACCTAGTAAACCCTGTTATGAGTCCCAGTTAAGGACTATAAACAAAACCTGCAAGAAACTTAGTAAACCCTGCTATGAGTCCCAATTAAGGACTATAAACAAAACCTGCAAGTAGCTCAAGTGTCAGACAACAAGCATGCAAATAGTCAAGTACGAAGGCACACAAGTCACACAAGAGAAACCCTTAGAGTTTAGGCCAGCATGGGGTCTGGGTATTACCCTCTTGAAGTTGGTGGGCTCAACCTGTCCTATTAGAAGTAATCGGGTTCTAAGGGTCCCAATATCACTGGATTGCTTTCATTGTTCATCGTTTCGATTTAGCCACTGAACTGGCGACCGAAATATTCCAGGAAAGCAACCCTCAATTGAGTGTAGTATCGAGTATCAACCAACCTCGGACTGCACCAAAGTCAGTTATCTCACTACCCTAAAGAGGCCAAGATAGTTCAATTAAGGTTCCTAAGGTCTGTTGATGCTTCACGACACCACGCGGAGGCCCCGTACTCTCCTTGACTTGACTCAAGGGTTACCGGTACACACCAAAGTGCCACATCAATGTAGCAGACTGTTTCAACCATGTCGGTATACCCCGCACAGTTCCCTCACAGCCTTGTTGCTACTTTCTAAGAAGGTATCCCCAGATCCGGGTTAGGATCTATAGAACTCCCAAGACAGTCCCACAATTTAAAGCAAACAAGGAAAGCAATTGAAAACACAGTTATGAACTAACCCTAAGGTACACCTCACTTTAAGTTAAGTCCCCAGCAGAGTCGCCAGTTCTGTGATCGGTGGATCTGGAACTGACTGTTTAACGCTGGTTCGCGAAATGTCGTGGAAGCAAGAGTCGCCACCGTCTTTTATTTTCTCCAAATGGAAAGGACAAAAGAACAGAAAAATTCCTTAAAGAGATTGCTCTCGGTTCGGGAGGTAGGTTATAGAAAGGGAAGGTGTTAGCACCCTTTCTATCCATGGTTATCCATGGGCTCTTAGATACTGGCTCATTTGTGTTTTCAAAAATGGTTTGTTTGCTTTTCAACGTGGGTTTTAAAAAGTTTCTTTGAAAATTCCAGTTCGACTCTTGTATCAGTCCTCAAGAGTGTTTGAAAAATTGCTTTCGAAAGCTTTTTGAAAATGTGTTGGTGTGAAAAGTATTTTGTTTTGTTTTGAAATTTAGAGCAAGTATCTACGAGAACTTACCTACCCTAAGGAATTCGTCTGTGTAAATGTCCTTTAAAGTACTGTCATCCCACCATTGAGAGGTAGGTAGCACCACCGTTGGAGGTGTTCGGGTCAATTCGGATGTTCGGGACATGGTGATCACCAGAGCAATGGGAAGACACCTTAGAAGCTACCCTCATGCCAGGTTCCCGGATCATGAGGACTTACTAAGACATCCTCTACTCGACGATCACCTTTCGGGGCAAGGCAACAGTGAGGCGTACCCTAGGGGTGGTGTGTGAATTTGTGTGTCGTTTTCAGTTATTTTGTCTTTTGTCATGTCATTGGTGATCTAACGTTCGTTTTTAGTTTTGTCCATACATTCTTTCATGCCTTGATTAACAATTAAAAATGCGAGAAAAGTAAAAGTCTAAAGCTATTACAAAAGGCGCGGGTCCACATCGCCAAAATTTCTCGAACCCGATTTGACAGAAAAAATAAAGAAAGTAAAGAAAATAAAGAATTAAAAGAAAAATAAAGTGCGAGCGATTAGTTACACGGCTTTGGGAGAGGTACATAAATATTAAAAAGAAATAAGATAAATGCGCGAATTAAATGAGAATTAAACGAGGGCGTTGGACCCTTTTTGCAAAATTAAATTACATGGAATTAATTAATAAAGAAAAAGAAAAGGAGATGTTTTTGGTATTTTTTAGTATTTTGTGATTTTAATAAAAAAGAATAAAATGCATTTAAGCCTAATTCTAGTTGTTTTTAATTTATTAAGAAAAGAAGATTAAAACCTAATATTAACCCTAATTAATTTACATGCAATTTTAATTACAAAAATAAATATTTAATTATTTATGAAAGAAAAATAAAAAGGAATAAAGAAAATTAATTAAACCCTGATTCTACCATTTTTTAGATTTTTATTATGAAAAGATTATAATTAACCCTAAATTAAAACTAAAATTAATTAATATAATTTATTTATGAAAATACTAAAAATAAAATGTTTATTATATTTTTTCCCTTTTCTGATTTTTTGTGGTGTTTTTTATATTTATGAAAATAATAAATTAATTAAGAAATCAATAATTTAAAAGAAAATAGAAATAAAAAGAAAGAATATGAAAAAAATGGCAAACCTAGGGGGGTATCTGTCCCCAAAGTGGAGGGCTTGTTAGCACTTTAGGCCCACTAAGCTCCTGATTTTGTTGACCTCTCATCCCAGCGTGTGAGTGCATTGACTCATGTTCATGGTATTCTTCAAACTGTAGCCCTTGGATTGATCTAGGCATACGCGTGGAAGGCTGGATTTTGTGGGTGCATGGTGATCCCCTGATGAAGCGTTGCATAGGAGTAGGTTGTACAAAATAATATGGAATAAAGTGAGGACCTGGGGCTCGAACCCAGGTCATGAACGTTACCACCACTACGCATTGCCAGCTGATCCACCTGATTGCTTTGTATATTATATAACAAACAAATAACATAAGCGAATATGGTTAGTTAATGGATTTTTAGCGCGCAAATTTAAATGAACCACTCACGCCTTGACACTGCATCATCTTCTCCGTTTTGTTTTATTTTCCTGAAACAAAAGGTGGTTAGCGGGGGTCTTGAACCCCCTCAAAACATGCTTGTTTTCAAAATAGCGAATAGCACATCTTGGGTCAGAAATTAGGCGCGACCATTGCAATCAATTCGTCCAAGCTTCCTGGTCTTGATCATGGTATTGTGATTTGCTAATTTTACAGTACCAAGAAACCCCCAATTCGTAGCTTGTAAAACCCTAGAAAACAATAATGGCATCTTTGCATACAGTGCGTAAAACTTCAATTAAAACATAGAATAAGCTTCAGAATCATGAGAGCAACACAAAACGAGCGTTAGAATTTACAATTATGCTATGAATGACAAGATACGATTTGTGTAAAAGAGTGATACAGTTCACCCTCGAATTACCAATTCTTTGAGTATGGGATTAAGTTTTTGATTGGAATCGTTTCCTGACAACCCTGGCAAGCTAATGGAACAAGTTTGGAGGCTTGAATTGACCTGCAAGTGTGTTTTCAGTTATGGAGTTTTCTTGAAAAAAATGCAAGTTTGTTTAGGGATTTTTGCGCAGCTGAGTGGTTCTTCTCATTAGGTCTTGCTTCTATGCTTATGTATGAGTGAATTAGGGTTGAAAAAACAATCAAAATCTTTTGCATTGATGATTTGTGAGATTTGATTTTCAAGCATTAGTTTTTCAATCTTTTTCATGCACTTTTTGTACAAATCATATCCAATCAATTCCAATTCTTCCATATCTGATCATGCACGTTTTTTGAAGATATTATATGCACAAAAAGATTCTATTTCATTGGTTTTATATTTTTCATGTATTTTATTTAATTAAATGAATTATTAATAATAAAAAATCCAAATAAATAAATAAAAATAGAGAAAAACTTCCCTTTGGGCCTAATGGTCGTGCACATGCTTGGGATGATGAATTGTGGAAGAAAAATGGGCCCATTAGCATTTTTAGGTCATTTGAATCAATGTTGACTTTTCAAAATATCCAAAACTTTCCCAACTTCCACAAGGCATAACTTGCTCAATTTTTAAGCTTTGCTCATGTTCTTGGACATTTTGGAAAGGTCTTTGAGTCCTCTAACCAATGCCTTTGGTCCCATGTCATTTTGATTTACCAATCTCAAGTTATGGCCTTTGACTTAAAGTCCTTTTTTGTTGACTTTTGAAAATGACCTATAATGTTGAAATTGATAACTTTTTGTGAGAGCATTTCTTGGACTTGAAGTATGAAGATGAGTTGTAGGAAATGTCTTTCTCTTCAAAATGAGCTTTGGATGGAATTTTTTTGATAATCCATGTGAAAGTTATGCCCTGGTCAATTTACAGTTGACTTTTTCAACTGTCCAAATAAGGAAACTTTTGCATCTTGATGATTTTTGAGCCAAGCTTTGAGAATCATGATCAAGCATTGATCAAATGGTGTTTGTGGCTTCAAAATGAGATGTTGACCAAAAATTTGAACTTTTGACTGTCAAATGACCATTTTGCCCCTACAGTTGACTGTAGTGCAATTAGGGTTTTTGACTGTGCAATTTTGTGCTGAAAGTCTTGAAACTTGGTATGAGGATGCTTGACCATATTTGTAGGCATGTGAGACTTGATTGGACCTTTGGAAACTTCATTTTCTTGATCAGAACCAAAACCCTAGTTTTGATTGCTTAGGAGGCTCTCACATTGTGCAACCCTTGGAGAATTTTGAAGCTTGACTTGGCAATTTCTTGAAGAATATGGGAGGGCAAATTTTGGGGTACAACAATGATGTTTAACTGATTCACTTTGACCAAAGCTTATGAATATTTATTAGAGGATTGATAAGACCAACGCCTCTTAACAATGAATCTAAAGGTTATTGGATCAAAGGATTCAAATTAACATAATTGGACTTACAAACATGGGTTTGGACAACGAATGATCATTTCTAGAATCGGGACAAAATTTAGCGCTATGTTATGCAATCGTAAGTAGACTTATATAGAATTCGCACCTATTTTGAGGTTGGTGTGATGTGGTGGGAGAACTGACTTGATTGTTTTGCATTTTATCACAAATGTTATGGTTAGCAAGAGTTGCCACTGATTTTTCTTTTATCCAAAAGGAAAGGTAAAAAAGCACAGGAAAGACCTTTGAGATTGTTTCTTGAGTTCGGGGGGTAGGTTATGAAAAGGGAAGGTATTAGCACCCTTTTCATCCATGGTTTTCCATGGGCTCTTAGTTACTTGTTAGATCACTTTCTTTTATTTGAAATTGTGCTTTGTGTGGTTTTGAAAGTATTTTGTAAAAAGAGGCCATTGTTTAGGCAATCTTTGTAATGATTCTCGTTCGTAAGAATGTATATAAAGATGTTTGTCTTTTTTATGAAAATGCTTTCAATTTTGTAAGATGTTTGAAAATATGTGTGTTTGTTTTTAAAAATTGCAAGCATGTTTGTTTTTAGATGGAGCAAGTAACTAGAAGTAATCTACCTACTCAAATGTCTTTCTTGTTCATTTTCTTTTCCTTTGATATTGTTGTCTTGCCATTGATTTGGTAAGCAACCCTATCTTTGGATGTAAACGGGACGGGCGTGGGTCATTGTATAACCATGATTAGCAATGTTGTAAAGTATCTTAGCATTTTTTAGGGAGTAAGATCATTTTTGTAAGGCAACTTTGAATAGCGTCATCGAGGGACTATGATCTTGTATTTGTTTATTTTTTCTAAGACACTTTACATGCGTAATATGGCCATTTTGTATAAGGCAACCAAGTGGGATAACCCTAGGGGTGTTTTGTGTGTAAGTGTGTCATTTTCATGCTTGATTTTGTCTTGGATTAGGGTTTTCTATTTGATTGGTTTTATCTTGCCATACAAACCGTAATTACTAGCATGTTATGTAAAAGCGATTGTTGTACCCCAAAATTTGCCCTCCCATATTCTTCAAGATTTGTCAAAAGCATGTTTCAAAGTTCCCCAAGGGTTGCACAGTGTAAGGGCCTCCTAACAGTCAAAATTAGGGTTTTGGTTCTGACAAAGTAAATGAAGTTTCCAAGGGTCCAAGCAAGTCCCACATGCCTATAAATATGGTCAAGCATCCTCATGCCAAGTTTCAAGACTCACAGCACAAAATTGCACAGTCAAAAACCCTAATTGCACTACAGTCAACTGTAGGGGCAAAATGGTCATTTGACAGTCAAAAGTTCAAATTTTTGGTCAACATATCAATTTGAAGCCACAAACATCATTTGATCAATGCTTGATCATGATTCTCAAAGCTTGGCTCAAAAATCATCAAGATGCAAAAGTTTCCATATTTGACCAGTTGGAAAAGTCAACTGTAAATTGACCAGGGCATAACTTTCACATGGATTATCAGAAAAATTCCATCCAAATCTCATTTTGAAGAGAAAGACATCTCCTACAACTCATCTTCACACTTCAAGTCCAAGAAATGCTCTCAAAAAAAGTTATCAATTTCAACATTATAGGTCATTTTCAAAAGTCAACAAAAAGGGACTTTAGGTCAAAGGCCATAACTTGAGATTGGTAAATCAAAATGACATGGGACCAAAGACATTGGTTAGAGGACTCAAAGACCTTTCCAAAATGTCCAAGAACATGAGCAAAGCTTAAAATTTGAGCAAGGTATGCCTTGTGGAAGTTGGGAAATTTTTGGATATTTTGAAAAGTCAACATTGCTTCAAATGACCTAAAATTGCTAATGGGCCTCTTTTTCTTCCACAATTCATTATCCAAGGCATGTGCACGACCATTTGGCCCAAAGGGAAGTTTTTCTTCATTTTTTATTTATTTATTTGGATTTTTATTATTAATAATTCATTTAATTAATTAAAGTACATGAAAAATGTTAAACCTAATGTTTCAAATCTTTTTGTGCATATAATATCTCCAAGATTTCGTGCAAGTCAGATTAGGAAAGAATTGAAGATAATTGGACATGATTTGGTAGCAAACATGCATGAAAATATTGGAAAATCATGGCCATGAAAATCAAAGATCCATTCCATAATTGCAAAGGTTTTTGGACCTCTTTTCCAAACCTAGTCATTCACAGACGTATACATATGCAAACCCTATTCCAAGAAACCTCCAAGCTGCGCCATAGACAAAAAACAACACTTGAGTTTTTGCTTAAAAATTCCAAAACTGAAAACCATATTCCAGTGCTTTTCAAGGTGAAACAACGATTCTATCACATTCCTGGGACATCAAAGAAACTTCCTGGATCAAAAGCACCAATCCTAACGCCTTGAATCAGTGTATAGAAATCAAATTTTTTCACATAATATGCATAATCGTGTTTTGATTTTCAAGCACATTCATTGCATTTGTCTTATGGATTCTGACTAATTGATGGATTCTGATGCTAACAGTGTAATTTGATTGCATTTTTATCACCCATACGCGATTCCACCATTGTTGGATATTAGGGTTTTTTCAGCTTTCGAATTAGGGCTTTTTGGATATGGTAAAATTAGCACACCATAATGCCATGAATGAAACCAGCAGGCTTGGACGATTTGGAAACTACTCTCGCGCCTAATTTATATGGTCGGATGGCCTGTTCGCTATTTTCAGATATGGCATACTTTGGGGGGGTTAAAAACCCCCGCTAACCTCTTTTCTATTTTCAGGGAAAAACAAAGCAATGAAGAAGATGATGAAGTATAAGGCACTGACTGGTTGATTCAAATTTTCGCGCGGAAAAGTTACTAACGTTTTGGTTTATTTTATATTCATTATTTGTTATTTAATATACAAAGCGCGCTGAGTGGAGCAGTGGCAAGCATGGGTAGTGGTGACCTTCAGGACCTGGGTTCGATCCCAGGTCCCCACCCCTTTCCAATAATATTTTTTCAATTGTTATCCTGCGCAGGTTCAGTCCAAAGGAATACCATATACTCCTCCATCCAACGCGCCACTTGGCCAATCTCATCCATCCAAGGGCCCAGATCTGAAAAGCATGGTGAACCCTAGTCAAAGATCCCACACGCGTCTTGAAAAGGTCAATGGGGCCAGGGATAATTGGGCCCAAATTGCTAAAGTCTCACCTCCAAATTAGGGGCAGAACCCCCTAGGTTTGCATTATTTCTTTTCATTATTTTGGTATTATTTTCAATTATTGTCTTTATTTTAATTAGTTCTTTAATTTAATTATTTTCACAATAATATAAAAAAAACACAAAAAAAATCAGAAAGGACGAAATTTAAAATATATTTATTTAATTGATATTTTTGTAAATAAACCTTTATTAATTAATTAGTTTTAATCTAGGATAAATCTTAACATTTTTCAATAAAAAAACTAAAACTTGGTAGAATTAGGGTTTCAAATCTTTTCATTCTCATTTTTCTTTTTTTTTTTACTAATAATTAAATATTATTTATTTTTGTAATTAAATTGTCATTAAATAATTAGATTTAATTTTGGGTTTAAATTTTAATAGGATTTTTCTTAATAAATAAAACAATTAGCATTAGGATTAGCATTTTAATTTTAATTCAATTTCATTAAAATCATAAAAATACAAAAATACCAAAAATAACTTCCTTTCAGTTTAATTTTTAATTAATTTAATCATTTAATTTAATTTCGTTAAAAGGGTCCAACGCCCTCGTTTCTAATTTAAATTTCAATTCGCGTATTTATTTCTTTTTCTTTCAATATTCATGTACTTCTCCCAAAGCCTTGTAAATTAAATCTTTCGCACTTTTACTTTAATTCTTTATTTTTCTGTCAAATCGGGTTCTGGATATTTTGGCGATGTGGACCCGCGCCTTTTGTAATAGTTTAGAACTTTAACTTTCTCGCACTTTTAACTATTAAATAAATGCATGCAAGAATGAATGTCTAAATAAAAATAACGTGTAGATCACCTGACATGAACAAGATAAATATAAATGAATCTGACACACAAATCACACACCACCCCTAGGGTACGCCTCACTGTTGCCTTGCCTCAAAAGGTGATCGTCGAGTAGAGGATGTCTTAGTAAGTCTTCATGATCTGGGAACCTGGCATGAGGGTAGCTTCTAAGGTATCTTCCCATTGCTCTGGTGATCACCATGTCCCGAACCTCGAATTGACCCGAACACCTCCAACGGTGGTGCTACCTACCTCTCAATGGTGGGATGGCACTGCTTTAAAGGACATTTACACAGACGAATTCCTTAGGGTAGGTAGACGACTCTAGATACTTGCTCTAATTTCAAAACAAATCAAAAATACTTTTCACACCGACACCTTTTCAAAAAGCTTTCGAAAGCAATTTTTCAAACACTCTTGAGGACCGATACAAGAGTCGAACTGGAATTTTCAAAGAAAATTTTTAAAACCCACAGTTGAAAAGCAAACAAACCATTTTTGAAAACACAAATGAGCAAGTATCTAAGAGCCCATGGATAACCATGGATAGAAAGGGTGCTAACACCTTCCCTTTCTATAACCTACCTCCCGAACCGAGAGCAATCTCTATAAGAAATTTTTCTGTGCTTTTGTCCTTTCCATTTGGAGAAAATAAAAGACGGTGGCGACTCTTGCTTCCGCGACATTTCACGAACCAGCGTTAAACAGTCAGTTCCAGATCCACCGATCACAGAACTGGCGACTCTGCTGGGGACTTAAACTTAAAGTGAGGTGTACCTTAGGGTTAGTTCATAACTGTGTTTTCAATTGTATTGACTTGCTTGCTTTAAATTGTGGGTTGCTTGGGAGTTCTATAGATCCTAACCCGGATCTGGGGATACCTTCTTAGAAAGTAGCAACAAGGCTGTGAGGGAACTGTGTGGGGTATACCGACATGGTTGAAGCAGTCTGCTACGTTGATGTGGCACTTTGGTGTGTACCGGTAACCCTTGAGTTCAGTCAAGGAGAGTACGGGGCCTCCGCGTGGTGTCGTGAAGCATCAACAGACCTTAGGAACCTTAATTGAACCATCTTGGCCTCTTTAGGGTAGTGAGATAACTGACTTTGGTGCAGTCCGAGGTTGGTTGATACTCGATACTACACTCAATTGAGGGTTGCTTTCCTGGAATATTTCGGTCGCCAGTTCAGTGGCTAAATCGAAACGATGAACAATGAAAGCAATCCAGTGATATTGGGACCCTTAGAACCCGGTTACCTTGATAGGACAGGTTGAACCCACCAACTTCAAGAGGGTAATACCCAGACCCCCTGCTGGCCTTAAACCCTAAGGGCTTGTCTTGTGTGCCTTACATGTTTGTCTTTGTAAATATCCGTGGTGTGTTTAATCATAGCATCATGACATCATCCAGCATCATATGCATTGACTAACCATTTTAGGGGTTCGAATCTTCATCTTTGTTCTTGTTTTGTAGGACATGGAAACTGTTCGTAGAAAGACAATTCAAGTCAGTCTTGTAAGAATCCCTCATCAGCTTAAGGAACTCATATCCAGGATTCCCGAGAGCTCGTCATTCAGTGAAAGACATGGAAGTCTCATCAGCTTGGTCAATACCAACATTGAGGAAGATATGATAAAGGTCATGTTCCAGTTCTTTGACACTCTGCATCACTGTTTCACCTTCTTGGACTATCAGCTGGTACCTACATTGGAGGAGTTATCCCGGCTCCTGAAGATCCCTATCCTTGATCAACTACCCTACAACGGTACAGAAAAGGAACCTAAGCTTGAAGAGATTGCTAAAGCCTTGCACCTACAGTCATCTGACCTCAAGGGACATTAGGAAGTTAGAAGTGGTATCAAAGGGTTCTTAGCCAGGTTTCTGTTTGAAAAGGCCCATGAATGTTGGAACTCCCTTGACTTACAAGCTTTTGAAGAAGTTGTGGCCCTCCTTGTCTATGGTTTGGTGTTGTTTCCTAACCCAGATCAGCTTATAGATATCAGTGTTGTCCAGACCTTTATGTCCAGGAATCCTATACCTACGTTGCTGGGGGACATCCTTCACTCATGTTACACTCGAACCATGAGAAAAAGAGGGGTCCTTATGTGTTGCACTCCTCTCCTGGGAAGGTGGTTTATTTCGCACCTTCCACAATCAGTTTTGAAGAACGAGCGGGGTTTGAGATGGTCACAATGGCTGATGACTCTTACACATGCGGATATACATTGGTGCCCTAGGTCTAGAGAAGATGTCACTATCATTGATCGTTGCGGGGAGTACCCTAATGTTCCTTTACTTGGAATCAGAGGAGGTATTACTTACAACCCATGTCTGGCTTGGAGACAGTTTGGTTATGCTCGGAGGGATGGTCCTCATGACATGTTAATTCCTGACATAGTTTTTAACTTCGACAACGATACTCAAGAACTTCGCCAGAGATTTATCAGAGCCTGGAGGATGCCAAGTAGGATAGACAGTAAGACACTGGGGCACAGGAACTCCATCCCGTTGGAACCTTATCTCAAGTGGGTACGCGCCCGCTCCCAGAAGTTAGTGATGCCTTATCCTCATATGCTCCCAGTAATCAAAGAACCAGTCTCGGAAGGGGAAGTGTCCTACACTATTCAGCACCCTGATATGCCCACATCCTGGGAAGAGATGCAGAAGAGCTGGATCCAGCTAAAGGAAGAACGGAATTCTCTTGAGACCAGTCTACATGCTAGTGAAAAGAAGGTCTTGGAGCTCACCCGCCTGTTGCATGAGGAGAGGAATCTCAACACTTACATAGCTCCAAAGAGGATGCGTAGTATATTTTGGGATTGATTTGCTTTTGTATTATTTTGCCCATGAGGCTTTGATGTACTGAACAATTATTTCCTTAATGATAACGTGTGTTCCTTTTTGTCTACAACAAATTTGAACTTTCGAACCCTTGAATGCATTGCATAAACACATATCATTCATCATGTGCATAGCAGGTTTTTCCTCTTTTCAGGTTGCTTACAGTTCTTCGCTGTTTATTTCAGCATCATGAATCCTGACTCGTCATCAACTGAGATGTCCATCAAAGCTCTTCAGGCGCAAAATGCGCAATTTCAGGAACTAATCATGGGTTTGGCTCAGGGCCAAGAAGAGCTGAAGGCTCTGCTCCTGAAGAAGGAAAAGAAGAAGAAGAGAAGAACTGTTCTGTTCAGCTCGGGCCGAAGGTTTGGAAATACTCTGCAGAATGAAGAGGCTGGTTCTTCTATAGGCAAGGGTACTCCTCAAGAAGGAAAAAGTCCAAGTCCGGTAGTCTCCGACAACGAGACTGATTTTGATGAAGAGCAATATCCTCCTGCAGAAGACAGATACAAGCAGTTGGAAGACAGGCTGAATGCTATGGAGATACAACAGGTACCTGGGCTGGATTTTGGAGATTTAGGTTTGTCTACCGGTGTGATTATTCCTCGCAAGTTCAAAGCACCATCTTTCACTAAGTACGACGGGGCGTCTTGTCCCAAGCTACATCTCAGGTCCTATGTTCGGAAAATTCAACCGTACTCAGCGGATAAGAATTTATGGATCCACTTCTTCCAGGAGAGTCTTTCAGGGACTCATCTCGAATGGTTCTATCAGCTGGATGGGACCAAGGTTCGTAACTGGGAGGAGTTGGCTACTGCTTTCTATAAGCAGTATCAATATAATGTCGACCTTCCCCCTACACGTACCCAACTCCAGGGTATGTCGTTAGGATCAAGTGAAGGTTTTAAGGAGTACGCTCAGAAGTGGAGGGATCTGGCTGGCAGGGTGCAGCCTCCGTTGACTGATCGGGAGTTGGTAGACATGTTCTTGGGGACCCTATCTGGGCCATTTTTCAACCATCTTATCGGGAATTCGTCTGCAGGGTTCACTGATCTGATTCTGACTGGAGAGAGAATTGAGGCTGGGTTGAAGTCTGGAAAGATTCCGAAGGGTGCATCGTCTAGTTCTGAGAAGAAACCCTTCAAGAAGGAGGCTAGTGCTGTATATGGCTCCCGGAGACCAGAGAAATCTGAGCGCCGCCAATCTGTCAGTGCGGTAATGATTGCCAAGCCTGCTGCCGCTCCTCGGCCAACCAATCCTCAAAGGGCTGAAAGACCCCGGAGAGAGTTTACCCGTTTGAGCATGACCTTATCGCAGATCTTGCCACAGTTGCTATCCACCAATCTAGTGACTGTTAGAGAGGCACCCAAGGGTGTAAACACTGCCTCTCCGAAATACAACCCAAATGCCCGCTGTGCTTATCACTCCGATAGCCCGGGGCATTCCACTGATGACTGTTGGGCTTTAAAGAACAAGCTGCAGGACCTTATTGATGCGAAGGAGGTACAGTTTGAGGCATCTAAGAAGCCTAATGTGGTGACAGCTCCCCTGCCTGCTCATGGAGTAAATGCTATTGGGGACGAGGATGAAGTGGATGAAGCTGAGTTTGATAGCTGGATTTACCCGGCAACCGATAGTGGACCTAACAATTGGAGTGCCAAAGACAATCTACCTATTTCTCTTGTTACTGAGTAATGAATTCCTATGTTTTTGTTATTTGTAATAAACAATAAATAAAACTTTATGGCCCGGTGTCTTACCCGGGGCACCGTGGCTTCATTTGTGAGGGCATATAAATTGTCATTTCATATATCATGAATGAAAATCTTGGACGTTTTCTCGCATTTCAAATCTTACGCTCCTTTTCTGTCTTTCCTTCCTTTATACATATTTCAAAGCAGCTGTATTTACACACACTCACTCATACAGGTTTCAATCCACTCTGGATCTCACTGGTAACGACTCTGCTACTGCCAGTTATAACTTCGAAAATCCGATCAACTTAGCCGAAGACGAAGGTGAAGATGATTGCGAAGTGCCTGGCGAGCTTGCAAGACTGTTACTTCAGGAGGAGAGGGCAATTCAACCACATGAAGAGCCAGTGGAAACAATAAATTTGGGTACTGAGGCAGACAGGAAAGAGGTAAAGATTGGTGCCAACCTAGAGCTCAGCGTGAAGCAACGGTTGACTAAGATGCTACATGATTATGTGGAGATATTTGCCTGGTCCTACGAAGACATGCCCGGGTTGGATACCGACATTGTGGTCCATCACTTGCCTACTAAGGAAGACTGTCCTCCGGTTAAGCAAAAGGTCCGCCGTATGCGTCCAGAGATGTCTGAGAAGATTAAAGCCGAGGTTATGAAACAATTTGATGTTGGGTTCCTTGCAGTGACTTCTTACCCACAGTGGGTTGCTAATGTGGTGCCGGTACCAAAGAAAGATGGAAAGGTCAGAATGTGTGTCGACTACAGGGATCTGAACAGGGCCAGCCCCAAGGATGACTTCCCTCTACCTCACATTGATGTCCTTGTGGATAATACAGCTCAGCATAAGGTGTTTTCTTTCATGGATGGCTTTTCAGGTTATAATCAGATCAAGATGGTACCTGAAGACATGGAAAAGACTACCTTTGTTACTCAGTGGGGCACCTTCTGCTACAAGGTCATGCCCTTTGGACTAAAGAACGCTGGGGCAACCTACCAACGTGCCATGGTTGCTTTATTTCATGACATGATCCATCATGAGATAGAAGTGTATGTTGACGACATGATCGCAAGGTCCCAGACTGAGGAAGAGCACCTAGATCATCTGCAGAAATTGTTTGACCGTCTGAAGTTGTACAAGCTGAGATTGAACCCGAACAAGTGCACCTTCGGGGTAAGATCTGGAAAGTTGCTAGGCTTCGTGGTAAGTGACGAGGGTATCCAAGTGGACCCTGCCAAGGTCAAAGCTATTCAAGAGATGCCTGTTCCTAGGATAGAGAAAGAGGTCAGAGGCTTTTTAGGACGCCTGAATTACATTGCCCGATTCATCTCGCACCTGACTGCTACCTGTGAACCAATCTTCAAGCTGCTGAAGAAAGATCAGGTAGTACGCTGGAATGATGAATGTCAGGCTGCTTTTAATAGAATCAAAGAGTATCTCCAAGAACCACCCATCCTTATGCCACCGGTTGAAGGGAGACCTCTGATACTATATCTGACAGTGCTTGACAACTCAATGGGGTGTGTGCTGGGGCAGCATGACGAGTCTGGCCGAAAAGAGCATGCCATTTATTACCTTAGCAAAAAGTTTACCGACTGTGAGACCCGATACTCACTGCTTGAGAAAACTTGCTGCGCTTTGGTATGGGCTGCTCGCCGGCTGAGACAGTATATGCTGACTCACACTACCTTGTTGATCTCAAAGATGGATCCTATAAAGTATATATTTGAAAATCCTGCTCTGTCTGGGAGAATTGCAAGATGGCAAATGATCTTGACGGAATACGACATTTAGTACACGACCCAGAAAGCCATCAAGGGAAGTGTATTGGCAGACCACTTGGCACATCAGGCCGTAGATGACTATCAGTCAATGAACTTCGAGTTTCCAGATGAAAGCATAATGATAGTAACTGATTGTGAAGTACCTGGACCGGATGAAGGACCTGAGGAAGGATCCTGATGGTCTATGCACTTTGACGGAGCCTCTAATGCTTTGGGAAACGGTATCGGCGCTGTAATCATATCACCGCAAGGCACTCGTACTCCACTCACTACCCGACTATGCTTCAACTGTACCAACAACATGGCAGAGTATGAGGCGTGCATCATGGGTCTTCAAGCTGCGATCGACCTAAGGATCAATTTTCTGAGTGTCTTCGGAGATTCCGCTCTCGTGATCAATCAGATCAAAGGAGAGTGGGATACGAAACATCCGAACCTTATTCCTTACAGAGAATGTGTGTTGACCTTGATCCCCCACTTCACGAAGATAACCTTTGAACACTTTCCAAGAGAGGAGAATCAGCTGGCGGACGCGTTAGCTACAATGTCTTCTATGTTCAAGGTCAAATGGGATAATGAGGCTCCCCGGATCATCATCTGGAAACTGGACGAACCGGCATACTGTTGTGATCTCGAGACTGAGTTGGTGACTGAGAAACCTTGGTACCATGAGGTGAAGAGATATTTGGAAGCTCAGGAATACCCTGAAGGTGCCTCAGTCAATGATAAGAAGTTCCTGAGAAGGTTCGCGGCAAAGTTCTTCCTTAGCAACGGCATCTTGTACAAGCGAAACCATGATTCAACCTTACTGCGTTGTGTGGATAAGACTGAAGCAGAAAGGATCATGGAAGAGCTACATGAAGGGACCTTTGGTACACATTCCAGTGGACATACTATGGCGAAGAAGATCCTTCGGGCAGGGTATTACTGGTCCACAATGGAAGCTGACTGTTACCAACATTCCAGGACATGCCATAAGTGCCAGATTTATGCAGACAAAGTGCATGTTCCTCCAGTCCCTCTGAATGTTCTGACTGCGCCTTGGCCGTTTGCAATGTGGGGCATAGACATGATCGGTGAGATTAAACCTACGGCATCTAATGGGCATCGCTTCATTCTGGTAGCGATTGATTATTTTACAAAGTGGGTTGAAGCAGCTTCCTACGCTACGGTAACCAAGACTGTTGTGGCACGGTTCATTCGGCACAACCTGATCTGTCGATACGGCGTCCCAGAAAGGATTATTACAGACAACGGTACCAATCTGAATAACAAGATGATCACTGAGCTCTGCGAGCAGTTCAAAATACAGCACCACAATTCTTCTCCTTACAGACCGAAGATGAATGGGGCTGTAGAGGCAGCAAATAAAAACATCAAGAAAATCGTGCAGAAGATGACAGTGACTTATAAAGATTGGCATGAGATGTTGCCGTTCGCTCTACATGGGTACCGTACCTCAGCTAGGACGTCAACCGGGGCAACTCCTTTCTCTCTGGTTTATGGTATGGAGGCAGTCTTACCGATTGAAGTGCAAATACCCTCTCTCCGGATAATGAAGGATGCAAATCTGAACGAAGATGATTGGATCCAGACACGACATGATCAGCTAAACCTTATTGATGAAAAGAGACTTGCTGCTATCTGCCATGGTCAGACGTACCAAAAACGGATGATCATGGCATTTAACAAAAAGGTCAGACCACAGGAATATCAAGTTGGTGATCTGGTAATCAAGTGAATCATCCTTCCTCAGAGTGATCCAAGGGGCAAATGGACCCCTACGTACGAAGGGCCATTTGTGGTTAAGCATGTGTTCTCAGGAGGAGCCATGATTTTAACCAATATGGATGGTGACGACCTTCCTCACCCCGCCAATGCAGACATAGTAAAAAGATACTACGCATGAAAAAAGACCCGCTAGGCTGACATGCCTAGGCAAAAATTAGGGCTTCCCGGCAAACCAAAAGGGTTCGGGCAAAATGAAGGGATAAAATGAAAAAAATATGTACACCTGGCAAGTCGAAAACCTGAAAAGGCGGCTTGGAAAAAAATGGGTATCCCGGTGGACTGAAAACCCGAAAGGGCGGTCCAGGCAAAAATTAGGGATAAAGCGTAATACTATGTCTCGTTGGATCACTTTGCATCCAGAATCTGGTATCTACATCAAGTTCAGACGGCATCGATCAGTCAGCTTCATCTTCAACCAAGGTCATCAAGTGATGAGATGCTCGGAGTTATAAAGGCAATAGCAGAGTTGAAACCCAGTGGGATCATTCATTTCACACAGCTGTTTTATTTTCTCTCGTACAAAATTTGTATAAACTCTTTTGCTCGGCGGTGTTCTCTTACTTGGACGTCAGCCTCTTGTACATAAAACGCCTATTTACAGGCCATTCAAAATCAATACAAATATATCTTTCAGTTAAAATTGCCAATTGTTTTTCCTTTTTCTGTTTTGTTTTGCGAAGAACGTCCAAGGTTCAATTTGTGATATATGCATTGACAATAATTTGCTAACTCATAAATATTTGCATACGAAACAAAGGATTAGTTACAGGTAACATTAGAAACAGGGGCAATAAAGAGTTGTCTAAGAAATCTAATTGTTCTATCCACTAAGGTACCAAGGTAGGTTCAGCCGAAGAACATAACCAGACACCTTAATTCCCCAGAGAGTAAGTCAGCAGTCAGTGCACTCTTCCTCAAGCAAAATTATCAAAACTTAAGGAAGTTGAGTATCCTCCAGCAGATCTCAACCTTCCCCAGCAGCATATATATCCTTAACAAGTATCCCCGGCAGTCTTGGCCTAAAGATTGTTCCCCGGCGGTATATCAAATATTCAAAGGAGTCACTTCCCCGATGCAGCTCAAAACTTCCCCAAGAGAGTCCAATCTAGCTCCCCAGAAAGTTGGAATCCATCTCCCCAAGTAGTAAGCTTATCCCCAGTAGATTCTGGAAGCTTATCCCCGCAGAGCATGAACGCGTCCCCCGGCTTTATTCAAAGAGTTATGTCCTTACCAGGATATAACTGGGTTATCCTCAGCTAAAAGCCACGGAAAGATCGTCGTCAACACAGTCTTCTTATCCCCAGCGAAGTCTATTAACACTTCCAACACAACAATGGTATCCCCAGCAAGTTATTATCAACAATTCAGCAAAGTATCTCCCTCCCCACAGGGTATTGCTTCCCAGCAAGATCGTTAGAGTACTTTTCTCCCCGCAGAGTAATCTATTCGCCAAGTTTATTCCCCAACAGAGTCATCTTCTCCTACCGGTATTCTTGCAACTATCATCCCCAGCGGAGGCAAAAAAATCTATTCTCCAACATCAGCCCAGAAGTGACTTCCCGGCACCCGTCAAGGATTTACTTTCCTAGACGAAAAACATACATTTGTAAACATTGCATACATCATTATAGCATGCATAGACGCATCATATCTTACAAATCTCATTTATGTTGAGAACATCATTGCTTGGTCCATATCATGCATTGCATATGACTGACCTTTACCTTTCAGGAAAGATTCAGTTAAATTCTCAATCATATTTCAAGACCTAGACCGGTTCAGTTAAATCGACTCCAAAGATTTCTTATCCAGTCCAAGGCCTTCTCTGGTCCAGTTAAATCGACCCCAAACAGATTTTTCTGATAAAGACCCAGTTGAAGACATTCCAAGACCTAGACCGGTTCAGTTAATCGACCCTAAGATTCTCTGTTTCTTATCCAGTCCAAGGCCTTCTCTAGTCTAGTTAAATCGACCCCAAACAGATTTTTCTGATGAAGACTCAGTAGAAGTTTTCCAAGGTTTTCTCAATGATTGCTATTGAGTTGTAATCGCCTATGGTTCTCTCCCCGATACTGCGGAGATGATAATTCCATCCAAGGTTTTCTCAATGATTGCTATTGAGGTTGTAATCGCCTATGGTTCTCTCCCCGATACTGCGGAGATGATAATTCCATCCAAGGTTTTCTCAATGATTGTTATTGAGGTTGTAATCGCCTATGGTTCTCTCCCCGATACTGCGGAGATGATAATTCCCACCAAGGTTTTCTCAATGATTGCTGTTGAGGTTGTAATCGCCTATGGTTCTCTCCCCGATACTGCGGAGATGATAATTCCATCCAAGGTTTTTCTCAATGATTGCTATTGAGGTTGTAATCGCCTATGGTTCTCTCCCCGATACTGCGGAGATGATAATTCCATCCAAGGTTTTCCCAATAATTGCTATTGAGGTTGTAATCGCCTATGGTTCTCTCCCCGATACTGCGGAGATGATAATTCCCACCAAGGCTTCGCTCAACGATTGCTGTTGAAGTTGAAGTTATCCAAGACTCTCTCAATGATTGCTGTTGAGGTTGTAGTCACCTATTGGTTCTCTCCCCGATCCTGCGGAGGTAGTAATCATCCCAAGATTTTCTCAATGATTGCTGTTGAAGTTAAAGTCACCCAAGGTTCTCTCACCGTTCCTGTTGAGGTAGTAACCATCCCTGGTTCATTCATCACCATTTGAAGCTCCAGATTCAGCTCCTGTAACCAGTCAGGACACATCTACACAAAGAATTTGAAGACCAGCTCCTGTAACAGGTCAGGTAATCATTTCTTCTTTTGCAGGTACGCAAGTTCTCGCTAAGGAATCTCTTACACGATCAACATCCAGATGGCATTTATAAGCCCATCATCCTATCCATCAATCTCCAAATGGCATCTATAAGCCCATTCCCATCATCATACTGCTACTATGTGAGCGCAAATTTCTGGGCACTCTAGTGTTCAATCATCTTCCACCTTCGGATTACGAAAGGCACGTCAGCCAATCTGCATCCTCAGGTCTAAGAAGATTGAACAGGGGCAACTGTTGTACCCCAAAATTTGCCCTCCCATATTCTTCAAGATTTGTCAAAAGCATGTTTCAAAGTTCCCCAAGGGTTGCACAGTGTAAGGGCCTCCTAACAGTCAAAATTAGGGTTTTGGTTCTGACAAAATAAATGAAGTTTCCAAGGGTCCAAGCAAGTCCCACATGCCTATAAATATGGTCAAGCATCCTCATGCCAAGTTTCAAGACTTACAGCACAAAATTGCACAGTCAAAAACCCTAATTGCACTACAGTCAACTGTAGGGGCAAAATGGTCATTTGACAGTCAAAAGTTCAAATTTTTGGTCAACATCTCATTTTTAAGCCACAAACATCATTTGATCAATGCTTGATCATGATTCTCAAAGCTTGGCTCAAAAATCATCAAGATGCAAAAGTTTCCATATTTGGACAGTTGGAAAAGTCAACTGTAAATTGACCAGGGCATAACTTTCACATGGATTATAAGAAAAATTCCATCCAAAGCTAATTTTGAAGAGAAAGACATCTCCTACAACTCATCTTCACACTTCAAGTCCAAGAAATGCTCTCACAAAAAGTTATCAATTTCAACATTATAGGTCATTTTCAAAAGTCAACAAAAAGGGACTTTAAGTCAAAGGCCATAACTTGAGATTGGTAAATCAAAATGACATGGGACCAAAGACATTGATTAGAGGACTCAAATACCTTTCCAAAATGTCCAAGAACATGAGCAAAGCTTAAATATTGAGCAAGTTATGCCTTGTGGAAGTTGGGAAATTTTTGGATATTTTGAAAAGTCAACATTGCTTCAAATGACCTAAAATTGCTAATGGGCCTCTTTTTCTTCCACAATTCATTATCCAAGGCATGTGCACGACCATTTGGCCCAAAGGGAAGTTTTTCTTCATTTTTTATTTATTTATTTGGATTTTTATTATTAATAATTCATTTAATTAATTAAAGTACATGAAAAATGTTAAACCTAATGTTTCAAATCTTTTTGTGCATATAATATCTCCAAGATTTCGTGCAAGTCATATTAGGAAAGAATTGAAGATAATTGGACATGATTTGGTAGCAAACATGCATGAAAAGATTGGAAAATCATGGCCATGAAAATCAAAGATCCATTCCATAATTGCAAAGGTTTTTGGACCTCTTTTCCAAACCTAATCATTCACAGACGTATACATATGCAAACCCTATTCCAAGAAACCTCCAAGCTGCGCCATAGACAAAAAACAACACTTGAGTTTTTGCTTAAAAATTCCAAAACTGAAAACCATATTCCAGTGCTTTTCAAGGTGAAACAACGATTCTATCACATTCCTGGGACATCAAAGAAACTTCCTGGATCAAAAGCACCAATCCTAACGCCTTGAATCAGTGTATAGAAATCAAATTTTTTCACATAATATGCATAATCGTGTTTTGATTTTCAAGCACATTCATTGCATTTGTCTTATGGATTCTGACTAATTGATGGATTCTGATGCTAACGGTGTAATTTGATTGCATTTTTATCACCCATACGCGATTCCACCATTGTTGGATATTAGGGTTTTTTCAGCTTTCGAATTAGGGCTTTTTGGATATGGTAAAATTAGCACACCATAATGCCATGAATGAAACCAGCAGGCTTGGACGATTTGGAAACTACTCTCGCGCCTAATTTATATGGTCGGATGGCCTGTTCGCTATTTTCAGATATGGCATACTTTGGGGGGGTTAAAAACCCCCGCTAACCTCTTTTCTATTTTCAGGGAAAAACAAAGCAATGAAGAAGATGATGAAGTGTAAGGCGCTGACTGGTTGATTCAAATTTTCGCGCGGAAAAGTTACTAACGTTTTGGTTTATTTTATATTCATTATTTGTTATTTAATATACAAAGCGCGCTGAGTGGAGCAGTGGCAAGCATGGGTAGTGGTGACCTTCAGGACCTGGGTTCGATCCCAGGTCCCCACCCCTTTCCAATAATATTTTTTCAATTGTTATCCTGCGCAGGTTCATTCCAAAGGAATACCATATACTCCTCCATCCAACGCGCCACTTGGCCAATCTCATCCATCCAAGGGCCCAGATCTGAAAAGCATGGTGAACCCTAGTCAAAGATCCCACACGCGTCTTGAAAAGGTCAATGGGGCCAGGGATAATTGGGCCCAAATTGCTAAAGTCTCACCTCCAAATTAGGGGCAGAACCCCCTAGGTTTGCATTATTTCTTTTCATTATTTTGGTATTATTTTCAATTATTGTCTTTATTTTAATTAGTTCTTTAATTTAATTATTTTCACAATAATATAAAAAAAACACAAAAAAAATCAGAAAGGACGAAATTTAAAATATATTTATTTAATTGATATTTTTGTAAATAAACCTTTATTAATTAATTAGTTTTAATCTAGGATAAATCTTAACATTTTTCAATAAAAAAACTAAAACTTGGTAGAATTAGGGTTTCAAATCTTTTCATTCTCATTTTTCTTTTTTTTTACTAATAATTAAATATTATTTATTTTTGTAATTAAATTGTCATTAAATAATTAGATTTAATTTTGGGTTTAAATTTTAATAGGATTTTTCTTAATAAATAAAACAATTAGCATTAGGATTAGCATTTTAATTTTAATTCAATTTCATTAAAATCATAAAAATACAAAAATACCAAAAATAACTTCCTTTCAGTTTAATTTTTAATTAATTTAATCATTTAATTTAATTTCGTTAAAAGGGTCCAACGCCCTCGTTTCTAATTTAAATTTCAATTCGCGTATTTATTTCTTTTTCTTTCAATATTCATGTATTTCTCCCAAAGCCTTGTAAATTAAATCTTTCGCACTTTTACTTTAATTCTTTATTTTTCTGTCAAATCGGGTTCTGGAAATTTTGGCGATGTGGACCCGCGCCTTTTGTAATAGTTTAGAACTTTACCTTTCTCGCACTTTTAACTATTAAATAAATGCATGCAAGAATGAATGTCTAAATAAAAATAACGCGTAGATCACCTAACATGAACAAGATAAATATAAATGAATCTGACACACAAATCACACACCACCCCTAGGGTACGCCTCACTGTTGCCTTGCCTCGAAAGGTGATCGTCGAGTAGAGGATGTCTTAGTAAGTCCTCATGATCCGGGAACCTGGCATGAGGGTAGCTTCTAAGGTATCTTCCCATTGCTCTGGTGATCACCATGTCCCGAACCTCGAATTGACCCAAACACCTCCAACGGTGGTGCTACCTACCTCTCAATGGTGGGATGGCACTGCTTTAAAGGACATTTACACAGACGAATTCCTTAGGGTAGGTAGACGACGCTAGATACTTGCTCTAATTTCAAAACAAATCAAAAATACTTTTCACATCGACACCTTTTCAAAAAGCTTTCGAAAGCAATTTTTCAAACACTCTTGAGGACCGATACAAGAGTCGAACTGGAATTTTCAAAGAAACTTTTTAAAACCCACAGTTGAAAAGCAAACAAACCATTTTTGAAAACACAAATGAGCAAGTATCTAAGAGCCCATGGATAACCATGGATAGAAAGGGTGCTAACACCTTCCCTTTCTATAACCTACCTCCCGAACCGAGAGCAATCTCTATAAGGAATTTTTCTGTGCTTTTGTCCTTTCCATTTGGAGAAAATAAAAGACGGTGGCGACTCTTGCTTCCGCGACATTTCGCGAACCAGCGTTAAACAGTCAGTTCCAGATCCACCGATCACAGCGATAAATTGCAAAATTTAAAGATTACTACGCTCTTACAACACTTTGTGGGAGGGGGGAATACAATTTATGAATGGGGATTTTTAATAATATAAACCTAATTAAGCTATTACAACCAAATTGAATATGTACAAATATTGGAATAAATAGTATACAAGATAAATTAAATATGCAAAGATATATGAATGCAAGGAAGATTTTGTTTGTTTTTTCATGTGAAAAAAGTTTTAAACTAAACCTAATAAATAAATCAAGATTATCTCAAATTAATTAGGAAAATAAAATTACTTTTATAAAAGATTTTGATTAAACCCTAATTCTATTTGATTAAAAGAAAATAAATTTCTTTAAGAAAAAGGTAAGTATTTTTGCATTTTTTGTCTTGAAAAATAATATATGGCATTTATGAGGTATTTTGGTCTTTTTTGTATTAAAATAATTGTTTAATAAATATGAAGAAAAATAAATATTAAAACTAGTTTTAAATTAGTTTACAAGGCTTATTTAGTAAAATAGGTAATATATAACTTAAATAAAAATATTTTTTTATGAGGAAAAAATAAAATAAAATAAGTCAAAAAAAATCCATCATTTTTATATTTTTTTATGATTTTTTTAATATTAAGAAAATATATTTAATAAAATAAAATGAAAATAAAATAAGTAAATAAAATATTTGGGCCAGGGGTGCTGCAAGAAAATAGGAGGCAAGGGGTTAGCAAAAAATCACAAAGCTCAACGGTCAGAAGCCCACGACCTATGGCATTTTTGCGCGCTGCCTTACCACTAGGATGGTTGTACATCCTTCCATATAACCAAAGGCATAAATATGTATTAGAAAATGCCCCCTGAAGGCAACTTCATCTTCAACCTTGGGCCATGGTCGGACCACCTGTAACCCTCTCATTTCTCCATGAAAATGGAAAGTCCAAACATGAAAGTCATGGTGTTTTTTCTCACGAGTTCAACCATATAATTTTTGTAAACTTACAATCAAAGATCAAGGTTAAATTTACTTGCCCTAATTTTAAACCTAATTTTTACAGAAAATTCAAATCCAAAATTCTCTATACACAATGAATATAAATGAAAACTATGAACATGGTTAGCTTTAATGCAAAGATATCTACATTTTTCTTTCACAAATCAGGACCAAAGGAAGCTTGTATGAAGAGATAGAAGTTTGAGTTTTTACCTCTTTTAATTGAGATCGTGAATGGAGTTTGAGCAAGTTTTGAGAAGGTATGAGGATCTGTTTAGCTTGCCTGGACCTCCTTGAGTGTGTTTCAATCCTTACCTTGCCATGAAAGTTCATGAATCTCCCTACTCAAGTCAACCTGCATACTTCAAATGTAAAAATGGAAGATGGAGAAGGAGGAGTTACAGTGAGGGAATAGGGGTCTGGAACACTTAGATATGATGTATGTTAAGTGTTTAGGTGATTGAAACTCAAAACGCACGAGTGGTTTTTGAGATTGCTATGGAAAGTGCAAAACTGCAAGTTATGGCAGATTTTTAGTGATAGAGTGTTTGGGAGAGTTTCTGAGCTTTTTCAATCGTGTTTTTGGTTGTAATGCATTTGTGTATAAGTATAGAAAAGATTTTGGATCAATTCCACACCAGGTTTTTGAGTTATAGCCTTTTGGCTCTATAACTTGCTTTTGAAGCAAAGTGAGGAGACAAGTCCCTAAGTGTTGTACAAGTATGGTCTGGTTTGGTAGAGGCTTCAGGAAAGTTTCTCTTTGTTGTGGCTTTGCTTGTGTGCAGAGAAAAGAAGTGCAAGGCTCAAAGAGTGAAAAGTTGCAAAAGTAGTGTTTTATCAAAATGGAAATGGCACCTTTGTGCCAAAAATGGAATTGTTCTTATACAATGCATTTAACGTTTGGCTTAAAGCTTCCAACATCTGTGAAAACATTTAATTAAGGAGTGAGAAACAAGTTAGGATCCATCAAAGCAAGATTTGTTCAGCATGCTTGAGGATTTGAATTTTTGTTCTTCATGAAATGGCTTGAAATCAAAGTGAGAAATTGCCAACTTTATCTCTTCGATTCTCCCTACTCAAGAATGATCTCAAGGAGTTCTTGGACATTTTTGAAAGCTTTCAATGTTATCTAAAACACATATTTGAAATTCTTTCAAATATTCCCCTTGGAACTATGTGAAAAATTGGCATGAAGTTAGGTCAAAAATCTGCCTAATTAGGGCAAAATTTCACTAAGTTATTTTGGTTCTTGAGCATGTATTCACAAAATTATATCTTGAAATCCAAGCATTTTTAGGAGAAATTGTGTGAAGAAAAGTTGTATATTTAATAGATATCTACAACTTTCATGTTGGAAGTTTCCTTTGAATCATCTTGTATCATGGTGATAATTTGGCTCAACGTTGAGAAAAAATAAGAAATTTTCTATACTTAAAAAATTTTCTAAGTTAAAATTTTCAACTTTTCAAAACCAAAACTTAAACCCTTGCTTTCTTGATGAACAAGTTTCACATTTTGACATGTTTTGATGAATTATGATCCTTGGCACTTTAATTTGACCAAAAACTCAAAGTTTGACTTTTCAGTATACAGTTGACTGAAAAATTCATCTGTCAATCCAATGGATTTGCAATGTTTTGGACTATGTCATTAGGTAAAGATGATGCAATTGAAATATTTAAATCATGCTTCAAACCAATTGATCATTTTCTAGGTCAAAAATCAGAAATTTCCCCTTCTCAGTCAAAACCCTAAGTTTGACCATTTTGCCTTTTTGATGATTTGATCAAATTTCTTGAGGAATTATGGTCCAAACTTGATCAAATGATATATATGAGTCTAATATGTGGATGTGGATAAAAAATTATGAAGTTTCACTGTAAATTGGCCATGGTTGACTTTTCCCCCAATACAGCTGATTTTTAGGTCAACTGTCCAATTGACTGATCAAAAATGTGATTCAAGACTTGAAACTTGGCATGAGTAATCTTGGGGGGTCCATAATGATCCTTGAAAGTTATATGAAGCATTGATAGTCCAAAAATCCTTGTGCAAACTCAAACCCTAATTTTGGTCATCAGTGCATGAGGAGGTGTCTTGAGCTGGTCAAACCTTAATCCAGTCTTGAGTCAAAGAGATCTTGTGAGGAAATCCCTGATAAGTGAGAGGGAAAATTTTGTGGTACAACAGCTGATCAATATCAATATATGTACCATTTGTTTTGAGAAATAATATGTAAATTATTCTCCAATAACATTTAGCACAAGTAAGAATGGGACAATATGAAGAGGGAGGGGATGTATTAAATGAAAATGGTTTCAAATATCATCAACATCATTCATCCCTTTTGATGGATTTGGTTTTTCAACTTATCAACACCCAAGATCCAATGATGTTGAAGAACTTGTCCCAAAATTACTTCTAGGTTAGTATCATATTCCAAATCAAAAATTAAACAAGAATTATGTTCAAAAGTTTTCAATTACAAGCGTTGATCAAAAGTAAAACCCTAAGTACAAACCTAAGTCAAAAATTAGATTTAAAATAGGAAAGTAACTTGTAAAATCATGAAATTAAAACCATAATTTCCTAAATTTCTACAAAAGTCAGAAATAGAATTTAGAGATTTTGGATTAAGGTGGAAATTTGATTTAAAAATGCAAACTTTGAAACTAGCTAGCAAAATGGTTAAACTAGAGATGTTTTGGAAAATAATTTGTGAAAAATATGAAATCACATTTTAAAAATTCAGAAAATGATCTTTAGGACCTCAACTTGTTCAATAAAAAATATCAATAAAAATATCAATAAAAAATAAATGTATAAAAAGGAAAAAAGAATAACTTATCAAGCATGCATATATACTACTTCTCACAGACTTAAACCTATAGACCTGTTATACTAAACCTATAATATTCATCAATGTCATCACATGTCACTCACAACCTAAGTCATTTCTAACCCAAATTAAGAGGCCGACTGCATCACCTCGATAGCAATCTATCAACCACGTCAACAACATAGAAGTCAACTGTGCTCACTTGCATCGAAGATCTCTTAGAGCGACACAAACAACAGAGGCATTAATTTTAGACACCCTAAGTGAATAACAACGCTAAATCTATCTCTAGAATTCAGAAACTATTAGATAATCATCCTAGATAAGAATCTAAGCAGTATATGTCTATAGAAACTCAAATCCCTAGCACAGAGCAAAAATCAAGGATAACAATCGACAAAGATTTATGAAGCAAGTTATATAACGCCAAGGGAGACAAATATACATGAGTTCAAAGAAAATATACAAACAATACCCAACAAAAGAGAAATACAGAGAGAGGAGAAGAGATCAACCATAAATCTTCTGGTTTGTCAATGTCGGTCGATGAGAAATCCACCTCCAATCATCCATAAGTAAATCCCTAGTGTTGTTTTCTAAGCTAATCTAACAAAAATTAAGGTTGATGGAGTTGGGAGAAAAAACTTCTCCAAAACCATAACCTAAAAAATGAATGAAATGAAGTTATAAAATAAATCTCAGTAGACTGCGCTAAGTGGGTCTGGAGCGCTAAGCACGACTTCTTTATTTTACACATCAAACTGACCTAAACTGCGCTAAGCGTGTTATCCGCGCTAAGCGGTCTTCAAAATAATTCTGCTTCCAAAGTCTAAAAATGCAAGCAGCGCGCTACAAAATATGTTGAGCGCACTCGCGCTTTATGGCCTTCTGCATGTTAAGCGGGCTCTCCTGGACAGAACTTCCCAAAACCAGTCTTTTATTCCAAAAACATGCATCCGGAATCGGGCCTTCGACACCTTATTCTTGAATGCTCTAAAATACAACAAATACCTACAAAATGAATGGAAAAGCATCAAACGGTACACTATATACACAAAAATACAAATAAACACAAACTAAACGTATTTACACAAAGGTCGAGTTTATTCAATGATATTAACAATAAAGAGGCGATAAGTGCAACAAAAAGTATACACAAAAATAACTACAACTTGCACTTATCAGTAATCGATTTTCACTACCCAAAATTAGTTTTTTCTGCATTTTTATGATGCAAAACCCATTTTTCCCAAATTCAAACAACCTCAAACCTCCATTATCATTACCAAACATGAATTCACACTATCATAACATAAAATATCTAGAATACACATATCTACAAACATGCATTATCATTACAAGAACACACTTTCATCAATTAGATCAAGCATGCAAGCATCATTCTCAATCTAATCTCAACATGCAATTTATTCACATTCCTACCCAAGTATCTAACTAATGTAACTCACCTTGCATCAATGGAGATTTGAATGATGAACATGCTGCCATTAAACTCCTAGATTGACCAAAATTCCACCTCTAAGTCCATCAATCCCGTAACTACACTTTGACCCTTTTCCAATATGAATTCCCAAACTTCAAATGTTTTTTTCTCCTTCAATACATAACTCATGGATACAAAATCGTATATCAAATTAAAAAGAATTCCGTAAGCTTTCAAAAAAATCCCAAGCCGCTTCAGTCGGAGTTACAAGTAAAAAGGAATTACTTATTTAGTTGGGGGTTACATCATAATTGCGAAAATAGAAACATAAATATGATGAACTTGGGTTCTTCTTATTCTCTCTGGCTTCTAAACCCTTCCCTTTCTAATTCTGATTTTGGAATGGAACAATGACATTGTTTCTACCGAACAAGCCTTTAGTTATGTCATACTTCTTCATTTTACCCACAATGCCCTTTAACTAAGTGGAGTTTAAAAGTTTTCCATTTAATTGGTTTCTAACTAATTTCTTTTGATTCCAACTAATCTCTTTTTGATATCTACTAACCTTTTCTTAAATTAAAAGTAATTCATAATTTGTTCTTAGTCACTTCATATATATATATATATATATATATATATATATATATATATATATATATATATATATATATATATATATATATATATATATATATATATATATATATATATATATATATATATATATATATATATATATATATATATATATATATATATATATATATATATATATATATATATATATATATATATATATATATATATATATATATATATATATATATATATATATATATATATATATATATATATATATATATATATATATATATATATATATATATATATATATATTACATATAAAATGACATAAATATCCTCCATTTTGATGCAAAAAAAATTAAATAATTAAAAGAGATAGTGGAATAAATTACAATATATATAAAATGGGATAACTTACAATAAATAAACAAATAAATATATAAAATGACATAAATATCCTTTGTTTTAGCCCCAAAAGTTGGTAAGTGACTTAACAATTTTTTTTATATATTATATAATATTTTAGTATTTTTTTACTATTTTTGAGTGTTTTTATTTAAGTTTATTTCTAACTTTATTTTATTTATGTATTTTAATTTCAATTGTTAATGTTAATTGATACCTTCTCACTGTAAAGATCATAATTTGAGCTACAAAAATCGGATTGACACGTTCTAATATTTTTTGGAAAGTTGAGAGGATAAGCTATAACCTTTATGTTTAAGTAAAACGTTGATTTGAAGTGTATAAGAGTCTAATAATTCATTTATTTTCAAGACTTAAGAGATATACATTGCTTTTGGGCCTATTTTGTAATTTTCGGGTCGGTTGTCATTAGGACTCGAATTCCCTTTTATTACTTAAAATTAAAATCACAGCTATAGTAGTCATTCTGAATTTTCACGATAAAAACATAGCTTGTACGATTTAAACTTGGAGAACTAATCCCTAAGGCGAAGTCTGCTGCTTAAGAGTTCCATCGCTTTGAGGTTATTTTAATTCCAATTTAATTTGATTTTTGTTGAATTCTTTCTATGAACTCGTTTTCTTAATTTTATTGCTTTTGTTTGCTTAATTCGATTGCTGCTCATAGGATATAATTGATTAAATTCGATTATATGCATGTTCCTAAATTTAATCGTGTGTTAACTTAGCTTTTTCGTTAGCTTCGCCTAATCTGTAATCTATCATGCTTAATGTGGTAATCATGAACATAATTCACATGATATTGATAGCGCTTGTCTAATTGATTTCATAATCGAATAAGATTGAAGCTTCCTAGGGGATTAGAGTTACAATAGAAACCTAAACCTTAAAACCCCCATCATTTTCAGTTGGTAAAAATCAATAATCAAGAGTCCTTGCGATACGACTCTAGTGTCGTTTCCCTAAACTACAGTTTGATTTGCTCGCTTTTGATCCGTGTGCGACAACAGATCAAGTACACATAAGGGAGAGTGATACATTTGGTTACATGGGATGATGAACAAATAGAATTGTAATGTACACGATGCAAATATAAAGGATGGTGTCACATATGGATTGTTGCTTAAGGATACAAATCATAATCCATACGATGTGAGGATGCGAATGAAACTCACGTAACGTAAAGGCATGACTTCAAAAATGTTAACCAATATTTAAATCTAAAATACGCACAATGAAAATAAAATATCATGTTAAAGCAAAATAAACCACCGATTGTTAACGCAAGATGCGATCATGGCAGTCAAATCGTCATATGAAACGTAAGCTTAAAGAATAAAGAAAACGATAATGAATCACAATGTAAAATCAAGATACCTCAATGCAAAGAAATGTGACGCGAAGTTGCAACAAAATCCGATAAGTGCTAACGCATGATGCACTCATAGCAAACTAAATGAACAAAACAAGGGCTATGTTAATGTACACATAATATGATGAAAATCTAGTAAATCAATAAGCTATATACAGCACTTTAACACGATAAAGTAACTAGAAAAATAAACTGAAACCTAGATTATTGAATTTAACTATAAACTAACTTAGAGTGAATTCATGTATGAATCACTCTTTAAGAAGCCATGCCAAAATATGATATTAAGAAGTAGAAATCGCAACATAATGAAAAAAAACCCAGCAACACAACACACACATAATATTGATATTATTACAACATTGTTTAGACGGTCTAACACAGATATACAACACACAAACAACTAATCAAAATGAATCAACTAAAAATTAGTGAAACAACAACTGAAACGAAGCATTACCAAACTTGGAATCCTGATGTTGTTACTGCGATTAAGTCGTGAAATCGCGAGAACGTGATGGGTGGTGAAAGAAGCAAATCGGTTGTGAGGAGGTCGCTATTTGTAGTGGCCTATTTGAAACTCACAGTTTTTGTCCAGAAAAGAGATAATGGAGTGTGGAAAGGTTTTGAAGCAATGGTGCAAGGAAGGCGTTAAGTGGAGGTCGCAGATCAGTTTTATCTACTGTGTAGTTTCGAAAATGGTGTTTTAAGGCTAGTTTTGTTGTGTTTGAGGGAGGATGTGAGGCTAGGTTTTTTGAGGGGGTTATGGTGGTCGAAGGGGTGTTTATGGTTGAATTCCGATGAGTAAAGGGTGCAGGTGTCGACACGGTTGAGTTTTGATGATAGATCGATTATGTGGTTTAAAACAAAGTTGGTGAATTTGTGAAGCCAAGAGGATAGTGGTTCGGATAGTGGTAAGTTATGTGTTTCCGATTTTATGGAGAAGGTGTTGAGTTTAGTTTTGTGAGAGGAGTTGTATCATCAAAAATGGAAAGATGAGGAGGTTGGATTTTTACGGTTTGAATAATATGGAGGGTAATGGTTTTAGAAAAGAAGAAGATGGTAATAGATGGATGATACTGGTTTTAGAAAAGAAGAAGAAGGAACTGTATACTAGGTTTCTTTTTTTAACTAGAAAAGGATACAAGGATACCTGTCTTCCAATGGATCGTGCAAAGTCGATATAAATATTAAATATATATTATATAATTATAGTTAAGGTTAAGAAATGTATATAAAAACATATACGAATTAAGAGAAAAATATCTTAAATGATGATTAGCATATAAATATTAATTTAATTTATCATGTTAAAATAGTTGTCAGCATATAAATAAAAATTATGTTCAAAGATATATGAGTATATGTTGTAGTACACTTCATACAGGTTCTTATATAAAATCGATTATTTATCTGTGTGTTTGTACGGGTCACGCAATATCGTTATAAATAGTAAATAAATATAGTATAAGGATGGTTAAGAAATTAAATGTATATAAAAGAAATATAAATTAAGTAGTCTCGGTCCGTCAAAAATGTATAGTTTAGTGAAAAAATAAAGAAAATAATTACGTAGTCATCTACCAGTGCGTTCGCACGAGTCAGACAATGTCGTTATAAATATTAATAAATATAATATAGTGATAGTTAAAATGTATGTAAAATATATACAAATTAAGTAGTTTTGATCCGTTGAAAATGCATATTTTGGTAGAAAAATAAAGCAAATAATTAAGTTGTCATCTACCCGTGCGTCCGTATTGGTAGCATAATGTTGGTGTAAATAGTAAATAAATAAAATATAATAATAGTTAAAAAAATGTATATACAGATATATAAACTAAGTAATTTTGGTACGTGATGTATATTTTGATAGAAAATATAGTTAAAAAATTAAGTTGTCATCTATTTGTACGTTTTTGATGGGTCGCGCAATATCGTTTTATAAATAATTAATAAATATAAATTAAATAGTCTCGGTACGTCAAAAATATATATTTATGTAGAAAAATAAATGAAATTATTAAATTGTCATCTATCAGTGTGTTTGCACGAATCGCACATTATTGCTATAAATAATAAATAAATAAAATATAGTAATTTTTAAAAAGTATATAAAAGATATATAAATTAAATAATTTTGACCCGTCAAAAATATATATTTTAGTATAAAAACTAAGGAAATAAATATATGTATTACACCAAATGACATATCTTAAAAATAAATATTTGAAAAAAAATCAAAATAATAAAGCAAAGCATATTAAATTAATATATGTTATTTAAAATAAAAAATTTGTATTTTTCATAAGAGAATTATGTGTTCATCAATCTTAATTGTCTCGTGTTTTTTTATTAAAACAAATATTTATATTATTGTTTTTAGTATAAATACTAGTATCTTATATAAATCAAGAATGAGATTCCTTATAATTTTGAATAATATAATGTTATATATATATATATATATATATATATATATATATATATATATATATATATATATATATATATATATATATATATATATATATATATATATATATATATATATATATATATATATATATATATATATATATATATATATATATATATATATATATATATATATATATATGTGTGTGTGAATTAAAGTATGAATCACATGTAAACTACAAAAATATCTTTACAATCTATAAATATATAAGATTACAATTAAATTTGTATTAATATTCCACTGATTAAATATCTTGATTCTTTACCATTTAATTCACCTATTTAAAAAACATATTTTCTTAATGATTTACTTCACTATTCTTGTATTTCATTTTATAAGTTATTTCCTCCGTCCCAAAATAAATGTCACATTTAAAAAAAAAATTATCTCAAAATATTTGTCACTTTAGATTACCAATACAACTTTGTATTTAATCTTCCAATTTTACCCTTTAATAAATACTCTTAATTTATTATTCTATTACTTAACATTAATGCTAATTTAAATACATCAATAATTAATAAGGATAATTTAGTAAAATTATAATTCTCACTTTCATTTATTATTGTTTCTTAATTTGTGTGAAATGATCAATTGCGACAAATAATATGGGACGAAGGAAATATTTGTTTACTATTCTTGTATTTTATTAATATTGTTAAAAAATATTCAAAAATGATAACAATTACTAAAAAATCGTAATCATTAATAGTTTATAAAAAAAATCCAATTATACTTGCATCCCTTAAAATATTAGATAGTGAGAAAATGTAATTATGCTACTTACATCCCTTAAATATACAATTTTCGATTTTAAAAACTCAAAAATTAAATATTATTAATGATAATACTAATACATTAGAAAATGCAAAGAATCATGATGTCAATTATTATAATTCATTTTATATTAAGAATCAAATCTGAAATAGAATTAACTCGTGGAAAGGTAGATCTCTCTCTAAAGTGGGAAAAGAAATTATGATTAAGTCGGTATTCCAAACAATTCCCTCGTATGTTATGAGCATTTTTATTCTACCAGACCGGTTATAAAAGATATAGAAAATATGTTGAATGTCTTTTGGTGGGGAAGGGATAATAATAATGGTGGGATTTGGTGGATGGCATGGGAAATGTTAGTCTGCACAAATAAGGAATGGAGGTTAGGATTATGGGATTTTAAGGCGTTTAACATGGCTATGGTTGCAAAACAGGGGTGACACTTACTCACGAAGCTGAATGTTCTTGCATCCAGAATTTTCAAAGCAAGGTATTATCCTAATAATTCCTTCTTTGATTCTACTCTTGGTTACAATTCGAATTATGTTTGACGAAATATTTGGAAATCTCTAGAGGTTATAACTCTAGGTCGTAGGTGGATTATTGATGATGGTAGTCAAATCATGGACATGCAGGAGGAGCCTTGGCTCTGAGGAGGTAGGGATAGTATTTTGGGAGGGTCCCAACATCAAGGTGTGTATAATATTAATGTTAACAATCTTATTATGTATAATGTGAAACAATGGGATCCAGGTATTATAAGGAATTTTTTTGATGTTGCAGATTCGGAAAGAATTTTATAGGTTCAATTGTTAAGTGAGGTTAAGAATGACAGGTTTATTTGGAAATAAGAGCAAGATGGTGTTTACAGTGTGAGAACAAGATATAGAATCTGGTGGAAATCCCACAGAAGCCTTAATAATCTTGTGGAGGAGAATTTGTGTAACTTGTGGAACATACAAGCGCCACCTGTTAATATTATATATCCTTTGCTAAGAAATTTTGAGCCTTTTATCCCATTTTGTTGTTTTTATTACCGAAATCTAAACTAATGGCCTAAACACTCTTCTGTCCTATTCGAATTTAGAATGATGGTGTCTTAGCACTTTGTCTAATTTAAGTTTGGGGTTGTTGTTGTAATAGTCACCTCTAAGTTTGGGGTATCTTTCCAAAAACTGAGGAAAATAAAAGAATACGAGTAAAGTCTGAAATTGAAAAATTCAATTGATTCAAAAAAAGGATGATATCAGATTACTAAAAAAGGTAGGAGTTAAAAGTCAACTAGAAAAATGAAATGTGAAATTTAAAAGATGAATGCTTCATAATACCTCAAAGAATTCGGTAAAAGAAGTATCCAAGAATAAAAAAATTCTTTTAGACATTGATAATGAGAATAATTCTACTAACTCTAAGAACTAGTTCATAGTCCAAATATATCCTACCTAAGTCGTATCTCCATTACAATCTAAATTACTTCAAAAAGTGTGTGTATCGTTGCATCTTATTATTTGATTAGAATTTATTTAAATTTATGGTATATTGTTGTATACTATAGAATTGGAGGGAATAAACACATAAATACTTGAGAGATTTAGCAAGAATATGTAGCGAGATGGTAGGTGAAGCAGTATAATCAAGTGAGAATGTGGAAGATCAGTCGAATTCATAAAAATGCAAATCTCAAGGGACTGGTAAGAGGAGATAACAAAGAATAAGAGAGGTATGAAACTTTTAACTTTGGATTTTATTTGAGTTTGTATGCTAAAATATTCTCTTTTAAAATTTTCTCGAGGAAAAGAAACAAACTAAGTTTGAGGTCGTGAGTAGTCACCATTTTACTATATTTTATCCTTAAGCTTGCGTTGATGTTATAAACCTTTTAGTAATTTTTAATATAAACTTAGTAATTTTTGTAAGTTTATCTACAAATGAGGTTAACGGGAATTCAAGTATATTTTCTTAATAATATGAAATTTTGGGAAAGGTTTAACGTATTTTATAAGTCGAAGGAAGTCAAAGAAATTATAAAAAAGGAACAAGATAAATTTTTAGAAGGATTCACAAATTCTATTTTTCAGTACATTTTACATCATGATGCATGTGTAGTATTTTGATTATATCTAGAGCATCGTAACTTCGAATAAAATTCAATTTGCGCAAAATGAAATCTAACATCAAGGGCTAAAACTCTTATGAAAACAAAAAAAGATAATTCGACATATTTCTTCATAGGTCAGACACATTCCAAAACACTTCTAGAAAATCAATCAACTTTCATATGTGTTTCTAAACACGTTTTGCATCGATAGACAACTCATACGAGTTTTGAAGCATCTAAACACCAAAATCCGTATTTAAATGAAAGAAACCATATTTATTGATTTTTATCGATTTTTTACAGTGAAAAAAGCACATTGGAGTCGAGCAAATGCATAACGAGTGGCAGAGAGCATATTTAAACGTCTTTTTATGTTGAAACTTCCTTATCACGAATTTATGTATAACATTTACAATTCTATCAATTTATTTTATTACGATTATGATTAGCTAATTTACTGTTATGGGTAAGTCACTATTCTTGATGAAAATTGTAATTCTGAATTGATATTTATAATGACTGATGGTTTCATTCTATTATGATTTATTTTTATTTTTCTTAATGCTTTTTTCTTTCTTATCAATTGGGAAATGTTCTACAGTTACCTATTAGAAAGGAATTTCAACAAGTAACCCTTGATAAAAATATTTTTGATTAGTTTTCATCTAGGCCTAGGGATATTAATTGGAAACTGAATCGTGCTTGATAAATAAATACTTGAATTTATCTATGATTGACTAATAGCCATAAGAATCTGATCTTACCAAATCAGAATGGACCGTCACAGCTAGCTCGGGAAAAAGTTGAATGATATCGAGGGGGTACCTGCAAGACACTCTGATGGCAAAGTAAGTTGCGGAATGAGCAAGCAAGTGTAAGAGTTAGAAAGTGTTGAATACCTGACCCTCTTAAGAGAGAGGGTATTTATATCCCCCAGCGTTGGGCCAAGGTCCCCATTATTGGGCCATGTTGAGGCTCAATAACAGGAACTGCCAGGGCTTACGTGTGTATGGAGTCTAGAAAATGGACTCCCCCTGGTCAACTACTCCACAAGAATAGGGTTGGACCCGTGATTCCCGAAGGGCAGTTTAAGATAACTGTCGTGGGATCATGGGCCATGTCCTCCAACGGACGTGTAGGGAGTTGCCCAACGGTCCCTAACTTGGGCTCTATTTTTGGGCTTCTCATTTGAAGGGCAAGTGTAGAAGGAGGTAGAAGGAGGTAAGGGGAAATTCACGTTTTTCACCAGAAAATCCAGAGGAAGATAAATTATAGGAAACTCACCAAGAACAATTTAGAGAATATCTCAAGAAATTCTCTCTCAACTTCACTAGTCTTCATCATCCATTCTTCAGATCTCCATCAACAACCTTCGTCTTTTTTTTTCAATTGGCGGCATCTTCTTCAATCTTCATCTCTCATTCTTTAATTCTACAGAAAAATTACATCTCCAATCTCTACACTCTCTCTCTCTGCAACAACCTTTCAACCTGCACTTTCTTCTCTCGCCTGAATCAACATCGTGAATCATTATCCCTCTTCTGTAACTGATTCCTCAGAGATCATCATCAATCTTCACGCATCATCTTGCAGACAACAACACCATTCATCACCATCACACTTGCAACCGACATCAACACGGAGCTTCATGATTCATCAACAATTTCTGCATCTGTGAATCCACCATCACAACTTGAATCAACAACAATATATCCAGAATTACTCAAAGGAGAAGAAGAACAAGAAGATAAAACAAGTCATAAGCGGAAGAATTACCTGGTTTTCTCAATTGCGTCGCTAGGGTTAGGGCTCGATTTCGTGTTTGTTTAGATTTGGACAGTGAGGATGAGAACGAGATGAAGAATGAGACATCGGCGTGGTTCGGGGAACTCGAAGAAGTGCGAATCCGCGATGAAGATCCACAATGATCTTTGTTTTGATGACGGCGGTGGTGGATCGTTGAAACCCGTTGGATGATAAAGTCGAAGAAGAATGAGCTTTGAACAGCGCATTGAGAGTTTAGGACAGAGCTTCGAATTAAAGAATATGGTGAAGAAAAGCGCCGCCACGTTCTGAGGTTGAAAAGGTCAAGTTGCTCGGGGAAGGCCAAAAGCCCCAACTTCTAAACCCTATCCAAATACCAAACTACATCGTTTAGATGTTAATTCCATTTTGTTTTTTGTATTAAAAATGTTTTATTGTGTGTTGATAATTGAAATAAATGAATTTTGGATGTGATAATTGTTAGGTTGATTTTAGATCTTTGGGCTAACGGACCATACCATCCTCTGAACTGAGCCCATGATAATTGTTTTGGAGCTAAATGGCTTATGCATGAAAATGCTGATGGATTAGTTTTTGGGCCTAGACCCTGATTTCTACAGAACCTCCTGACTTCAGTTTATACCCCCTCTGTTTTACTACTTTTACCTTTCCATGTTATTAATTTTAGCTTCATTTTTTTCATGATTTCAATGACGATAATGATAAAAAATAGTAGAATATTTTAGAATTTTTTTGAGTTTTCTCTTTAGAATTTTATTATAGTTTTCTATTATTTTATGTTTAATAATCATTTTTCACATTTTTAGCTAACATTTTGTGATAGAATGATTGACGTAATTTTCACAATGTGGAATGTTTGGGGGTTAATTTTTTGATCACTCGCGCGGAACAGCTTCTGGTAGAGTTTTCTTATTTCTTGCATGGTTTTAAAAAGGCGACAGACTTTCTCCGTTCGGTATCATCGCAACTTTATTTTATTCTCCATTTTCGCACTTTAACTCTTTTCTAGATACCATGAGAAGTAGGAAATAAAGAGCGTGCGCTCGAAGTCGCTGTTTAAAGACCTGTAGCAGGCATTCCGCACTTCATTTGCTATATGTGTTGTGCTTGTGTTTGTTTCTTTGTTGATTTATCGATGAGTCACTCAATTTAGCAATTGAGATCACGACTTCGCTCTCAGTACATGGTCCCTATATGGTTTTATCGCTTTCCCTTATTTCTTGTTGATCGATGAGACACTCAATTTAGCAATTGAGATTACGACTTCGCTCTCATTGCATGTTCCCTAAAGGATAGTTTTTGTAGACTTTCTTTGGCATGCTAACTTAGATAGGATCTCTCTAGGTATGCTCTCTTGAGTTTACTGGCTTGTTTGCTTTATCCTTATACATACCTTAGGTTGCAAACCATGCATGTTAACATTAGCTGGAAACTTCCCCTTTAATCCTTGACGTAGGACTACCATTGTATGATAACATTAGGTTAGAAATAGGCTAGTCTTCCTTAGACTCTTTTCTTCCCCTTTTTGCATCCTTGCATTCTAAAACTAAAACTTCTTTTTCTTTCAAACTTCAAAACACTTTAAAACTACTGATGAGAATCATGCCTTAGCTTAATATGGGAAATGATAAGCGGGTCTCTTCTCGATCTTATTGTTCTTCATCTCAAGCCTAGGCGTGGTTCAATTCTCAAAGATTCCTTTCATGGCTAAGTAGAAAAGTGGCTAATATCTCTCTCTTGAGGTTAAATAGTCATCATCTGCAACAAAAATACAAACCAATTCAAATCTTTTTGTACGCTCAAGCACTTGTTCTCTAAGAACCCTTTTCAGGTAAGGACATGATTAATTTACTTTTGTGCCAGCGCATAAGTCTCCAAAGGTCGGGTTGCGGCAGAAGGCGGAATTAACTTCGTCCATAAAAAAAACACAAACAAACAAAAACATATGAGCCGAACTATGATAGCTCTGATTCCTCAAAACGGATACGTACGCATTAGGGTAGGGCCCAAGAGAGCACAATTTTATTTTCCCTACATTCTTTTTCCCTTTCTTTTGCATGCATTCTCCCTTCAGTAGTATAGTAAACAATAAGCACAGATTAAGCACGCCCATAAGTTAGAAAACAAGAGTGGATACCATAGAGTACTACAGGCGTGTGGGGTGCTAATACCTTCCCCTCGCGTAACAGACTCCCTTACCCGATCTCTCGGTCGTAAGACTATGACTTCTCCCTTCTCAAGTTTTCTCGATGTTTACCTTTCCCTACATGTGAGATAAAAGACGTTCGATGGCAACTTTATTGTTTGATGATTTTCAGTCGGTTGTTTCAACGAGCGCTTGTGGGATTCCAAACCGAGCGAGCATGTTTCATTTGTAAAAACGAAGAATGTTGTGTGAGGTGATTCTCACGAGGGCTTCGGCCTCTATCCACTTGGTGAAATAATCTAAGGCCACGACGAGGAATTTGTTTTGGTATGTCCCTTGCATGAACGGTCCGAGGATATTCATTCCCCACCAGGCAAATAGCCACGGGGACGATAGCGTATTCAGCTCGCGCGGGAGAGCGTGGTGCATGCTGGAGTGTTTTTGGAACTTATCACATTTCTTGACGTGTTCTTTAGCGTCTTGTTGCATGTTCGGCCAGTAGTACCCCGCTCGCAATTCTTTTTGCGCTACGGAATTTCCGCCCATGTGTTGGGCGTTGATTCCTTCGTGGATTTCCCGTAGTATCTCGAGGACCACGGACTCTTCGACGCACTTCAAGAGTTGGATGGAGAATCCACGGTAATACAGTTTGTGCTCGAGAACGGCGTAAGAGCATGCTCGTCGTTTGGTTGCAGTTGCCTCCCTTTGGTCAAGAGTAAGTTCCCCCTTCGTTAAAAAATTGAACACCAGGGTCATCTAGCATGAATTGTCCCCGATGGCATTCACCTCGAGTAGGACTGTGGGGCGTTCAATGCTCGGGCGAGATAGGGACTCTTGTATGACTGATTTGTTTCTGCCCTTTTTCTTTGTACTCGTGAGCTTTAAAGTATGTCGGCCTGTGTGTTTTGTTCGTGTGGTACGTGTGTAATTTCTACTCGGTAAAACTTTCTCACGTGTTCTTTGAACAAGTTTAAATATTCAATGAGGTTGTTGTTCTTAGCCTGGTATTCCCCTTGAACTTACGATGCGACGAGTGGGAATCAGTGAAATTTTTTAACTATCGAGTGCCCAAATCCTTGGCCAATCTTAGACCTGCGAGTATAGCTTCGTATTCTACCTGATTGTTTGAGGTTGGAAAGGAGATAGTGAGCGAGTGTTTGATCATGAAGTCCTCCTCATTTTTAAGTAGGATTCCTGCTCCACTCCCAGTCGAGCTGGAGGCTCCGTCCACAAAGATGGTCCACTTGTGCTCCTTCCCTGCGGGGGGTTAAGTACGGTCATCTCGGAGGAAAAGTCGGCCAGAGCTTGGGCCTTTAGAGCCTTCCTGCTTTCGTACTAGATGCCAAATTCCGAGAGGTCCAAGGACCACTTTAACATTCATCCGACCATGTCTGGTCGACCTAACAACTGTCTTACCATCTGGTCTGTTTGTACGATGATCGTGTGTGCGAGGAAATAGTGTCTGAGCCTTCTCGCTGGGTTGAAGAGGGCCAAAGCCACCTTCTCGATCTGTTGTATCTGAACTCGGGCCCTTGAAGCGCTTTGCTCGGAAATACATGGGTTTTTTGCCGTCATGAGTCTCGCGAATGAGGGCCGCACTGATGGCTTCGACAAATACGGCCATATATAGGAATAATGTCTCCCCGTTAACCGGTCATGATAGCACGGGCGGCTGTGAAAGGCTCTGTTTGAGATGGAGAAGGGATTGTTCGCATTCCTTGGTCCACTCGAAAGCTGCTTCCTTGCGCAGGAGTTTGAAAAAGGGCAGGGCGTGTTGATCGGATTTTGCGATGAAACGGGAGAGTGAGGCGAGCATACCATTCAAGACTTGTATGGATTTTTTCGAAGTGGGTGTAGGGAGGTCAGAGAACGCCCATAATTTGTCGGGGTTGGCTTCAATTCCTCTTTCTGTTAGGTAGAAGCCGAGGAACTTGCCCGCCTTAACTCTGAAGGTACACTTCTCGGGGTTGAACCTTATTCTACATTGCCTTTCTTGGGCAAAGACTTTCCTGAGATGAGCGACATGGTCGGTGTCTACTCGGGATTTGACGATCATGTCGTCCATGTATACCTCGAGCATATCTATGATCTCATTACATAAGACTTTGTTCATCATCCGTTGATATGTTGCACCTGTGTTTTTCAGACCAAAGGGTATTACGTTGTAGTAATAGTTGTCCGAGCTGGTCATGAAAGCAGTGCAGTATTCGTCGCTCATTGCCATTGGGATTTGGTTATAGCCTGAATAGGCGTCCATGAAAGATAAAAATTTATAGCCGGCCGAGTTTTTGACCAGCATGTCGATATTAGGCAAATGAAATGCATCTTTGGGGCATGCCCGGTTAAGATCGGTATAGTCAACATACATACGCCATTTTCCATTACTTTTCTTAACGAGTGCAACATTAGACAACCAGGTTCAATATCGGGCTTCTAAAATAAAATTTGCCTCTAGGAGGTCTTTTACAGCTTTTTCAGCAGCCTCCTTTTTCTCGGGGGACTGCCTACGCCTATGTTGTACTACTTCCCTAGCGGTTGGGTCGATGGCGAGTTGATGACAGGCGACCTCAGAGTCGAGACCAGGCATCTCTACGGTGCTCCATGCGAACAAATCTGCATTCTCCCTCAAGAAGGCCTTGATTTGCTCTCTCGCCAAGTCGGGGAGTCCTGTGCCAATCTTCACCCCTTTGCTCGGGTCTTCACCGAGAGGGACGAGCTCGAAGACCCCATCTTGGTCTAAGCGAGTATCCTGCGAGATCGAATCGACCTTTGGAGGAGCCCTCTTCACTTCTGCTCTGATGGGTTATGGCTCTGACTACTGAGGCTCTGGTCGCACTGTTGTAGCTTTCTTGGTGGGCCGTGCTCCGGTGTCGATTGTGTTTTGTCCCTTGGTGTCAAGAGCATCAGCTGCAAAAAAAACTTCATCAGTAACAACTTCGCCTGTAGGAAACACATCAGCCTACAAGGCAGCTTCAATCTCATCACAAATAACACACAAGTTATTTTCAGTACAATCAGAACACAAATAAACATCATCAAATCCAGATAAAGACAGAAAATCAATGGAAAATAAATCAGAAAAAGTTTCATTAACTAAACCGGAGATCAACTCAATGTGAAAAATAGAATGCTCCTCCAAGGGATGTTTCATGGCATCAAAAATGTTGAATTTTGCGAGAATGTCACCAAATTCCATGGACATGGTTCCATCGTCAACATCAATTTTCGCTTTTGCCATTTTCATGAACGGTCTGCCTAAAATGATGGGAGCTCTGTACTTTATTTCTCCTTCCATGTCTAGAATGTAGAAATCTGCAGGAAAAATCAAGCCGTTAACTTGAACAAGAACATCTTCGACTACGCTGGCTGGCCGAGCGTTGCTCCTGTTTGCCAATTGAATGATTAAACCCATATGCTGAAAATGACCAAGACAAAGGTTATTATAAACAGAAGTAGGCATAACATTAATGCCCGCTCCCAAATAGAGCATGCAATTATCGAATTTACTGTTCCCGATGGTGCAAGGAACAGTAAATGTTCCCGGATCCTTTTGTTTTTATGGAAGAACTTGAGTAGTAAGGGCTGAAACATTTTGCTCGCTCATAACTTTTTCGGATGAAGATTTGAGCTGAATAAAAGCAGAAATATTTCTACCCAAGTTTACTCTTTCACTTTCCTTAATCCTTCTCTTGTTGGTACATAAATCATTCAAAAACTTCGCATATTTAGGAACCTGCTTAATTACGTCAAGAAGCGGAATGTTTATCGCAACTTTTCGGAAAACATCCAATATCTCTCTTTCTTTCTCTCCCTCCTCAATTCTTTTATTTTTCAGAACTCTATGCGGAAAGGGAACTGGTGGAACATACTTCTTTTCTTTAATTTTTTCAGTTTCCACGGCAACAGCAGAAGGTGGAGACATTTCAGGTGAAACAAATTCAGAAGGAGAAGGTTCAGATGTTACCTCAATATTTTATTCATTTTTTTCAGGGGCTGTTTGTGTTACCTTTCTAGATCTCAAAGAAATTGCGCTGACATTAGCATTAGAACCATTCGGATTGACAACAGTTTGTACTGGAAGTTGGTTCGACCCTTGGGATTGAATGGCATGTATTTGCGTAGCAAGCTGTCCCATATGTGTGTGCAAGGTCTAAATGCTAGAATCGGTTCTTTGTTGGAACTGAAGGTTGTTGACAGCCATTTGTTTGACAAGATCCTCTAAGGATGATACGGAAGGTTTAGGGACAGCTACATGGGGTGGGTTCTGTTGTTGGATGGTTTGTGGATTTCCATATCGAAGGTTGGGATGGTTCCTCCAATTGGGATGATATTTGTTTATGGACAAGTCAGGAGTGTTGTTGTACCTGTTTTGATTGTAAAGGTTTGCTGCATAAGCTTGAGGTAGATCAGCAATAGACTCGTCTCTTAGAATGGGACAGGTATCGGTCGGGTGCTCATGAGAAGTACAAATACCACACAAAGTTGTTGTTTGAGGTTTTGCTACTGCTAGCTGTTTGACTAATGCAGTGAGCTCGTCAATTCTGGTTTCCAAAGCTTTGTTGGAAGAAGCTTGAATTTGATTCACGCCTTTACTTTGAATAAAATTGTCTCTAGTGGTGAACTATTGAGAATTAAGAGACATATTCTCAATAAGAGTCTTGGCAGCAGTTGGAGTTTTATCGACGAGTGCTCCACCACTACAGCATCAAGAATGTTCCTGTCCATCGGTAACAACCCCTCATAAAAGTATTGGATGAGTAGTTTCTCGGTAATCTGGTGTTGAGGGCAGCTAGATACCAAGTGCTTGAACCTCTCCCAATACTCAGTTAGTGACTCATTACCTTGTCTAATACTGCAAATTTTCTTTCTTATTGAGGCAGCTCTAGAGGCAGGAAAATATCTCTCCAAAAACACTTTTTTTAAAGCATTCCAAGTTGCAATTGAGTTTGGCTCAAGATAGTATAACCAATCCTTCGCTGCACCCTGCAATGAAAAAGAAAAATCTCGAAGTTTGATATGATCCTTAGTGATCCCTTCAGGCTTTGACGGTGTGGAGCATACGACATGGAATTCTTTCAAATGTTTGTGCGGATCCTCACCTGCAAGACCACTAAACTTGGGCAACAAGTGTATTAAACCCGATTTTAATTCAAAAGGAGCAGTAACATCATCATAATCAATACACATGTCATTATAATTCACATCAGGGGCAGCCAATTGCCTTAAGGTTCTTTGGTCAGCCATATCAATAACAAGTTCAGAATCTGAAGCAAACAAGTGATGCAAATATTCGAACTCAGAGTCAGACTCAATTGTGGGTGGTGTGCTAGGGGTAACCTGGACTTTTCTACGTCGTGTGCGCAAGGTTCTTTCTACTTCAGGATCAAAAGCAACAAGTTTGGAACAACAGGACCTAGTAGCCAGGACTAAAACACAAAAACAAACACAATGCTCAAAATTCCAACAATGTCCCTAAGAATCAGAAACAAACACAATGAAGAAAATCAATTAAATAAAATTCGAAAAAATAAAAATAACACTGTAATTAATCTAATGACTCAAAAAGATAATTTTGGGTTTTTTTCCCGATTTTTTCGACTCTATGAAAACGGGAAAAAAATCATTAAAAATAGAAAAAAGATAAATTTTGGAAATTAAAACGACAGCCCTTAACTACTTTGTAGTAAGGGACAAATAACCAGAGAATTTTTTCGCAAGGGATGGTCGGGACAGATTTTGATTCGGACGCGATTTTCCCAAAAACCGTTTTTTTTTTACTATTTTGACTCTAAAATACGAATTAGACAAAACCGAGAGGAAACTAAGGCCTAGACTCAAGGACAATAACCCTATGACTCAAAAATTGATCAATAATATCAAGATTCCCTACAACGGTGCCAATTTAATTTGTTGTCGCGTGCGGATCAAAACAAGTGTTTTTGCAAACGGTAATATAGTGACAACTGTAACTAGGGATGTCAATGGGGCGGGGCGGGGCCGGGGGGACACTTCCCCATCTTTTTCCCCGCCATCAAATTCATTCCCCGTCCCCGTCCCCGATCTCCGTCATGGGGGAATTTCTATCCCCATCCCCGTTCCCCGCGGATCCCCGTTCCCCGCGGGGATCCCCATAGATCCTACATTTATTCATTAATATTTTATTTTTTTAAAATGTTTATATTTTCTATAAAAATAAAAAGCACAAAGAATTCACATATTTATTATGTTATTAAAAAATTCTAATATTTACATTTCTCTCTCTTAATAAATACATGAATATTTATTTATTTATTTTTATAAATAAACATAAAGGAAATGACTAAAAAACCTAATCTAAAATATATATATTAAATTAACTATATTAAAATAATAGGCGGGGCGGGGTCCTCGCGGGGCGGGGGGTGTATTCCCCGTCCCCGTCCCCGAAATGCTCTCGGGGGAATTTTTCTCCCCATCCCCGCCCCCACGGGGGAAAATTCCCCATCTTTGGGGCCCCGAACGGGGCGTTCCCCGCGGGGATCCCCATTAACAGGTCCAAACTGACATCCCTAACTGTAACTCGAATATCGTTCTCACAAGGAATCTTGATTTTATTAACTGAAGGTAAATATAATTGGGGGGGAGGTTTGGTTTGGGTTCAGCCATATAAGTAAGCGCTTAAAATAAGTGATTCTTGAAATAAGCTATAACGAATCAATCTACTGTATCGACTTCCGACGTATCATCGATCCGTATAAAATCCCAATTCCCAAACAGGCCCGTTCCTATTCGATCATAAAAGCTAGTGACAAGCGCAATAGTAATTGAACGATGTCCGTCCCTAAATTCCGAGTAAAGCAAACAGATAAAAACTAAGTCCAAACTGAAAAATCCAAACTTGCTGTCAAAATGTCACAAGGCTACCCAAGCTATCAAAGAAGAAGATTTGAAAAGATACAAAGTACAAGAAGCTGTCAAAAGAAGGGACAAATATGCAGAGAAAAATGGTTATGCAAGCAAACTATCCCATTGTCATCATTTCCCAAGTGGCCCTTTCAGAACAAAAGTACAGCATAAGCATATTTTAAATATATAAATTGTACTGAGAGAGAAGAAAAAGAGAGCAAAGAAAGCAGGCTTAGGCTTTAGGCAGGAAGAAAGAAATATAAAAGAACTGAACACAGTACAGTAAAGGAGGACAGAGGCAAACCAATACACCACAAAGAAAGGCAAAACCTGCTGAACAAAAGGCAAAACCTGTTGAACAAAAGGCAAAACCTGTTGAACAAAAGGCCAAGCCTGATGAACAAAAGGCCAAGCCTGCTGAACCTGTCAAAGAGATATAGAACAAACTATCCAAAAGCCAACAGAAGATGAAAAAAAAAACTCTAAAAACCATCACAAAAACCAGAACACTCACCCAAGTTCATAACCAAAGCCTTCCAGCCTTAAACCAACAAGCATAACCTCAAAAGGCCATAACCTGTCAAAGGCCTAACCTGATGCCTCACTAAAGCAAAAAACCTGTGAAATCTCCAAACCATAAGCCAGCATTAACCTGTAAACCCTTCAAAACTCTTACCATTCAATCCAAACACAAGAAAGAGCATGAACTGTAAAAGCATAAAAAGCTCATTAACATGTCAAGGCCTAACCAAAAGGCTTAAACAAGCTTAAAACCAGATAACCTACATATGCCAATATCTTCCTGAACAACCCAAAACAAGTTAACCTGTCAAGCCCTAGAAGCAACCAACTCAACATATGTCCAAAACCATTCAACTCAAACACAAAAAAAAGAGCATACACATAAGCCCTCAGAAAGTTCAATCTCAGCATATTCAAGCGTCACATTTCAACAAGCATTCAAAAGGCAACAAGACGGTTGAAGCTAAGGAAGCATATTCAAGCATACTCAAGCATTCAGGGTCAACCCTAAGCCCTCAGAAAGTTCATCACTGGGCATAAAAAAAGTATCACATTTCAACAGGCAAATCAAAGGGCATCATACAAAGGGCCTCACACAACGGGCATCATACAAAAGGCAAGCATACCAGGGCTATCATAAGCAGAAGCATAGAAGAAGAAAGAAGATATAAGGGCTTTCATAAGGACATCACCAAACCCAGGATCCAGGCAAGCGTCACGCTCTCATCGCGCATCCCCTTCGCCCATCAAAGCCTCCTAAGTGCCTCCACCATTCCTCCCTCAAACAAAAAGGTAGTAAACTCTCTTCTCTTCCCTTTTCAACCTCGTTAAAATAAACAAAATCAAAACGCCTTAATCAAAAGAAGCAGTAAAATCATAACATGGAAATCTAAAACGCCTAATAAAGAGAGACAAAGCGCTACCTTGTTTAATCGTCGCCTGAGTGATCTGAGGAGAGAAGGGAAAACGGCGATGGTGGATGAGGCGAAGGGTTTTGCAATCGGAGAAGACAAGTGGTACGAACGGAGCGCTTCTGCAAACCCTAAGCTTATTCCAGACTGAACACAAAATGCATTAACCCTAAAACTGTTTGTTTCAAACTCTGGGCCTTGCCCGTTTCAACCACCAAAGGCCCATCTTTTCTTTTGTTCTAACTTAACACTCTTTTATTAAAAAAAACTCTCCCTTTTTTATGAAGATTTAAGACACTTATTAAAAAATGCATAAGACTTAGAACAATTTAAAACATTTTCTTTTTTTATTTAAAAAATCTTTCTTTGTGCATTAATACATAAAATACATAAAAAATATTTGTTTAAAACACTTTCTTTCATTATTTTATTTTTATTAAAATTTATTCTAATTTGTACATAAATTCTTTTTTAAAATAAATACATTTTCCTTTCCTAGAAATGTTTATACATAATCAAGACAAAATATCTTTTTTTATATACATAATTTAAAACATTTAATTTAAATTTTCTTTGTACATACATATAAAGATACATCTTTTATACACAATATAATTAAAATTGAAAACATTTTTCTTTTCATTTAATTAAAGTTTTCTTTTTGTTCATATTAACAATATACAAGATTACAAGACTAATTAAATAAATAAACATTCAATTCTTTAAGTCAAAACAATACTTAATAATACTCTCTTAAATTCACATTCCGCACCTGTAAATAATTACATACACATATGCACGTACACTTACACAATGTACTTATACTTAATACATTATACATTTGCTTATTTTGTATATTCGTTACATTTACATTTGATCGCAAATTCGATTTGGTTGTAATCTATTGGACACTACATTCCTAAGTCTCATCCCCATTTGTAAATTTATACCCCCACTCCTGGATACTTATTTTGTAATAGCGTAGACTTTACATTTCCTCAATTTACCGCTTTCAAATTATACCATGGTTAGACCTAGGGTTTGCATGTACATAAAATCAAACGCTAGATAACCTAATACAAGACAAATACATGAAATCAATACACAATCACACTTGCACCCTCTAGGGTAATCCCACATGTTGCCTTCCAAAATGGGCCATGCTTGCACGTCGAGTATCTTTGGCAAAACAAATTCAAATGATCATAAGTCCCTCGACGACGCTTTCGAAAGTTGCCTAAATGGAATGATCATAGTCCCTTCAAAGCAAATTGCCAAAGATACTTGGCACCATTGCATTCAGTGTCCATACGATGACCCGCACCCGTCCCGTTAAACATCCTAAACGCAAGATTGTCCATCAACTTCAATGGTGGAACAAAATTGTTAAAAAGGGTTGAAAACATAGAGAAAACCTTTGAGTATAATAGGGTAGACAAAACTCTTAGTTACTTGAGATCAACTTGCAAAAACGCTTTCCTTCTTTTCAAAGCCACACTCCACAAAAACTTTCAAAACAAGCTCTCAAAAACATTTAGAAACATCTTTTCGAAAAGATACACACCTTTGTAATACATTCGAGTAAAGAATTGTTACAAGGGTAGCCTAAGACAATGCATCTTCTTCCAAAACATTTTCAAAAACACACACACATACACACCATTTTCAAGCAATCGAAAATCAAGGCAAGTGATCTAAAAACCAAGTAACTAAGAGCCCATGGATAACCATGGATGAAAAGGGTGCTAATACCTTCCCTTTTCATAATCTACCCCCCGGACCCACGAAATATCTCAAAAGGTTTTTGCTGTGCTTTTTTTAACCTTTCCTTTAAGGATAAAATAAAAAGTCGGTGGCGACTCTTGCTCAACCGCACAAGTGCGAATACAAACGCAAAACTCACAGTCAGTTCTCCCACCGTATCACACGAATTAAGCAAACGCAACATGATCGGACACGATAATGCAAAAGCTACACTAATCACGAATTTGATTCAGGATCATCAATCAACAATCGAATCTAAGAATTTTATCCTATAACAACAATCAAATTAAACAAATAATTGAAATTATAAGAAAGATTCAAAGGAAACAAAATAAATTGGGATTTATAAAAACCACAAAGTGGAATTCGAATACAGCCGATTGATTCTTGGAATTTAGTTCTCCATGGATGATTCGTACGAAGTTATAGTTTTCTCGTGAACAATATTTTTTCTCGTCAAAAGTGAATACCTCCCAGTACACGGCTGTTTTGGGATATATTGAAACATGAATTTCCGGTTACAACCCAACTGGGTCAAAAATATATCTCAAGCCCATTACAAATGACCCAAAACAAGAAATATTTATAAAGCTGTAAGTTCAACGAAATTTCTGGCCCTGCTACAGTCCGATTCAGCTCTCGACTTCTGAATGAAAGTTGTAGCTCTTTCTCTTATCTTTCCAACGACTGGTAGCACGCCTTATTCCGACTCCTGAAGCTCAAGTTATGAATTTATTCGTGAAAGCTGCTAAAGCTGAAAATAAAGTACGGAAAATAAATAAGTGCAAAAATAAAATAAATTATAAAAATACAATAAAAAGGAAAAATAACCAAACTAAAACATAGAAATGCATAAGTATAAATATAGAATAATGTGCATCAAAATGCACTGATCATATTACGATGCATGATCGATCACCATTTTTATGATGTTTTTGTCACTTGTCCGACGATAATCTAAGAAATCTTTAGCACTTTGTTTCTTAGTTTATTATCATTTGAGTCAATTTCATTTTCCTTAAGTTATTCCTGCATTTTATTATTTTAAGTTTTATTTCAAGGTATTTCCAAAATTTATGCTTTGGTTGGTTATTTGTGATTATCTCAAGATTCAGGTAAAAGATCCAAAGGACTTGGTGCGAGAAAGTGAAGAAATTAGAAGTTTCAAAGAAGAAAATTCCTTGTTACAGGAGGCCTGACACGGTCACTCGTGTCACCTGACATGGGCCGTGTCAGGCCAACGAATTCAAAAGAGAGGAAAGTCAGGGGGCTGACACGGCCACTCGTGTCACTTGACATGGTCCGTCTCAGCAAGTCTGGGATTTAGGAAGTTCAGGGGGCCAATACGACCACCCGTGTCAGCTGACATGGCCAGTGTTGGCTTAAGCCCTGATTTTGGTTGTTTTGTGATTTTTCACTAAGTGTTGACCCGAAGGCGCGGTTTTGACATTTCGGACCGATACCAATGAATTTTCACCATTTAGGAGAGTTTTTACGAGGAAAGAGGGACCTTTTTTGCACGCAAAGAATTTGAGCATTGAAGATTGAAAACTGAAGCATATGCGATTTTTGGAGAATGGTGACTTTTCATGAACGGAAGCAATTGAAGATCAAAGTTCATCATTAATTTGTAATGTCTAATTTTTATCTTGAAATTACTTTGAATAATATGAGTAGCTAAATCCCCCAATGCTAGGGGGTGTCCCTGATTTGATTATGTAAAAGACTTTGATTTTAAATTTCATTAATATACTTGTTTTTCATATTCAATTTGATTATACAAGGTTTTTAATGCTTTCTTTACCGTACCAATAAAGATTGAATTACGGTTAATAATTAGGCTGGACCGCCATTGTTAAGGTTTTTGTGCAATTAAACTATAGTAGACATCTCCTAGAACTAGGGATACCCTATAGTTACCTGTTAATTCTTGATAAAACAAAGGCTTGAGTTCATCATAAATCTCTAAGGACTTAGGATTTAGGATGAAGGTTCAAAGGTTTTCCCACTAAGAACTTAGGAGAAAATAAACTAAAGATCCGGTAATTGAGTATTTTGAACTTGTTGGGACAAATGCACCGGCTGGTAGATTGACAATTGTGAACCAACCGATGAATGTGCCAAATTTTCAACAGTATCAGAGTACAAACACTCAACTTGGAAGGAGGTTCTTCTCTAGAAGTGCAAATGAAAACGCTAATAAGCACTTGCACATATTTCTGACCATGAGCACCGCCTTGAAGATTGATGTGCACACTAATGAAGCGAAGAAGTTAAGAATATTTCTGTTCACTTTAGTAAATGAGGCTGAAGCGTGGTTTTATTCCCTTCTGTCAGGTAGTATTACTTCTTGGGAAGAGATATAAATAACTTTCTTGAATGAGTACTTCCCAGCATCGGTGTTCATGAGAAAAAGATATGAAATCCTCAACTTTAAGCTAAAAGAGGGTGAGTCATTAGGAGATGCTTATAAAAGATTCAAAAGACTCCTAGTGGCTTGTCCTACTCACAACCTAGATCAGACTGAGCAGATGCAGATGTTTGTTAATGGTATTAGGATTAAGACAAAGCAACTGATAGACACAGCAGCCGGTGCCTCATCTAATTTTTAATAGCCACTGGTATAAAGAATATAATTGAAGCAATCGCTGCAAACGATCATTTGGAGTTGTATGACATGGTTGCAAGCAAACCAGAGGGAGTGATAGATTTGAAGTTGGAAGCCAACAAACAACTCAAAATTGAAGAAACAGTTTTTGCAGAATTGGAGAAAAAGATTAATGCAATGAAAGTAGGTACTCAACAGGTAGCTCAGGTTCAACAGGCACAAAAGGCGGTTTGTGAAATTTGTAGTGGACCACACATAATTGTACATTGTCTTGCAACTCCATAACAAGTTGAAGAGATAAAACTGTTGAGGCAGAATAATCCCTACTCAAATACTTACAATCCAAGGTGGAAGAATCATCATAATTTCTCCTGGAAAGATCAGCAAGGAAATGTCCAAAACCAACAACGAGCTTCGCAAAAGGCAGAGTGGGAGGTAGCTATTGAAAATATGGATGCCCATAATTCTCAATTCCAAGAAGAGATAAGGAGAAATCATATGAATACCACAACTTCAATAAAAAAATTGGAAGTTCAAGTGGGACAAATTGCACAACAGTTATCTCTGCAAGCACCAGGCACCTTTCCGAGCTCCACCGTGACAAATCCAAAAATTCATGAGAATGTTAATGTTCTTACAACAAGAAGTCAGAAGATGAAGAAGAGAAGGTATTAAAGGATGAATATGTCATAGAGGTAGATCAGGAAGTGAGAGAAAACAAGAAAAATCTGGAAGTTATACGACATGTGAAGCCAACTGAAGAAAAAATGGTTAAACCGATGATTAAGCATCCATACCCGTCTTGAGTGACAAAGAATGATCCAAAAGACAAAGAAATTAAGAAATTTGTCACACTGTTATAGAAGTTAGAGATCAACATTCCTTTCTTTGAAGCTCTCGGGAAAATACCCATGTACCAGAAATTCATGAAGGAGGTACTATTGAAAAAGAGACCAATAAGGGGTAGACCAGTATCCAATAATGAGAAATTGTGTGTAATCTCGCCAGAGAGGAGAATCCCACCCAAGAAGAAGGATCCTGGATCGATGGAAATACCTTGCACTATAAAAGACTGGACTTTCAAGAAGATTTTGATTGATTCGGATGCTAGTGTGAGTTTAATGCCATTAACTATCTTAAAAAATCCTTGTATTGGAAAGGTGAGCGAGATAGGGACAAAGGTATAATTTGTTGATCACATCATCAAGGAGTCATATGGGGTAGCCAAAGATGTACTGGTGGAAATTGACAATTTTGTCTTTCCAGTTGATTTTCAGATCATGGACATTCTTGAAGATGAAGAGACTCCTATCATTCTTGGTCGACCATTTTTTCTTACTAGTCGATGCAATTTTGATATCGAGAAAGGTAATATGATGTTAAAATCATTTGAGGAGGAGATGACTTTGAAAGTGTTGGAGATTAAGAAGAAAGGTAAAAGAGGAAATACCCAATCTTCAGTTGGTATGATCAAACTAGAAGGAGAAAACAACATTTCAAAACCACTTTCAGAAAAAGTCTCAGGCACAATCTTACAAGTGGCATCATGTCGTACATCTATCAAAATTCCTAAGTTCATTCAAGACGTCAAGAAGACACGCGCCAACCGTGGTTGACGTTACCAACTGTGGTCATAACTCTTTATTTTATATATATAAATAAATAATATAGAAAACACGCGCCTTAACTTTAAATGAATAATATATTTGAGATCACTGAGTATCAAACCCAAGAAAGTCTAGATTTTATAACTACAGTTATGGCTGCAACCGTAATTATATGTTAATAATTTTTAATAAAAAATAAAATGTTAGCGTCTGGGTTCAGATATGTCACTACGGTTCCCCGAAGGACCATGGTAAAGGTGGCGTCGTCGTTTGTATTATTTGTAGTAGTGAACATAACTTGCATTCATAGAATTTTGCAGTTGTAAAGTGAATAAAGATTTTCCACAATTTGTGGGCAGAGAGAAACTCTGCAGAAACCCTAACCTCTTTTCTTCTCTAATTTCTTTTCTTTTCATTGTCATTGTGTGGTGATAACAATCTTATTCATCAAGATTGATAGAAATTCATAATAGTTGTTGGTGGATTTCCTACAACTTATATCAAGAGCTCCGGTTGAGTGATTAAGGGAAGAAGAAGAAGAAGAAAATCACGATGGCGATGAATTATGCGAATGGGAATTTTCCAGAAAGTCTTCCAATTTTTAAAGGTGATAACTACGAGAGTTGGTGCAAACAAATGAAGGTTATAGGAGCAGTAATGACATTGGGAATTTTTGGCGCATCGAATTCAATCTTTGGCTTCAAGAAGGTCTTGTACTTTGTTCTTCAGAGCCCAACATTTGTTAGTGTCATGGTCGGGTCTCTCAGAATGGTATGCACAACGGGAATTAGGATGATAGTGAGGAGAGGTTATGTTAGGATTCTTTGGAGCTTCTTTCAAAGTCACTAGATTGGATCTTAACAAATGCGGCAATACTTAAGATATGGTCATGTTAATTCTGGTGAACTGTCTGACTGGTCTCTCCATTCTTGGCTGGTTGCTTCTTTGCTGAGCTGGCGCGGGTTTAGGAATCATGACATCCCCCACCATTGGACACCGTTCATTCCTATCTTGATTTCTATGAGGATATACAACAACAACTTCTTTCTTTCCTATGAATGGTTTCCTTACAGCAGTAGAGGATGCATCCTTTTGAATCTTTCCATTCTTTATCCCGGCTTCCACCCTTTCTCTGGTCAATATCAATTTGGTGAAACCTGCCGATGATATCCTAATTAAGTGGTTGAAAAAAGGACTGGACAAGGTACCCAAGAACATGTCTACTAATTCTCTTTCAGATATGGGAGGCTGGACTCTTCCTACTAAGTCCCTCCATTTTTGCGCGTAGTCTTTAAAGCCTTCACTTGAAACCATGGCCATACTCTAGAGTTGAGTACGGGTGGGCGCACGCAAGGACTGCATTGTATTGATATTGTTTGTAAAAGGCAGCGGCCAGATCTTCCCAGTTATGAACATTGGCTCTTTCCAACTGATAAAAACAATCAAGTTGAGTTCCAGACAAACTGTCTTGGAAGAAGTGTACCCATAAATTCTTATCAGTGGTATGAGGCTGGATTTTCCTCACATAGGATCGGAGATGCATTTTTGGGACATGAAACTCCGTCATATTTGGCGAACATATGTGATTTGAATTTTGGAAGAATGACAATCCCCGATATTAATCCCAACTCCTCAAAGTCCAATCCAGGCACTTTTTGGATTTCCATTGCACTTAACTATTCTTCTAGATGCTTATACTTGTCGTCGGCTGGAGGGTATTGTTCTTCAGAATAGTCTTCTTCTTCCTCTTCTGACTTTGACTGGATAACTGTTTCTTTGCCCTTCCCATCTTGATTGTCTTTCTCACCGGATGTCGTTTCAAAGTATAGGGTCCTTCTTGCTTGTCCTTGGAATCTTCTTCCCATGTTTATAACTCCGGTTATCTTCTTCGTCTTCTTCTTTTTCTCTTCAACCAGCAAGGTCTTTAACTCTTCTTATCCTTTGGCTAGAGTTAAGAACATTTGTTGAAACTGAGCATTTTGAGCTTGGAGAACCTTGACTGTTTGCTTGAGATCCATCTTACTGAAATAAACAGTAAAAAAGATGAGGAGACTTGTTGCAAGAAACCTGCTTATGTTATGATGAATGATAGATGCATATGCAATGATTTCAAGGATTTTAAAGATTCAAATTTTTTTTAGACAAAAAAGGAAACACACGTTATATTAATAAATTAAAGCTTGAGTACATCAATGCCTTTTTGGGCAAACAATACAAAAAACTTTAATATAAAAAGGTTGTACACATCCTCTTTGGTGAAATGTAGGCATTCAGGTTCCTCTCCTCGTGAAGTCGCTTAGTGAGTTCCAAAACCTTCTTCTCGCTAGCGTAGAATTGGGCTTAGAAAGTATCTCTCTCCCCCTTGAGTTGTATCCAATCTCTTTGTAAGTCTTCAAGAGAGGTGGGCATGTCAAGATGTAGGATAATGTATGGAACATCTCCTTCCATGACAAGCTCAATGATTACCGGGAGAATGGAGGGATAAGGCATCATAAGACTCTGAGCACGAGTTCGTACCCATTTGAGGTAAGGCTCAAGAGGGATGGAATTCTTATGCCCCAATGTCTTGCTATCTACCTTGTTCAACATCCTCCAAGCTCGGATAAATCTCTGGCGAAGACCTTGATCGTCGTTCTCGTAGTAAAATACCAAACGTTGAATGAGCATCTCATGCGGGCCATCCCTTTGGGCGTAACCAAACTGTCTTAAGGCTAAGCAAGGGTTGTAGGTGATACCTCCCCTAATGCCAAGTAAGGGGACATTAGGGAATTCTCCACAATGGTCGAAAATAGTAACATTCTCTATGGATCGGGAACACCAATGGATGTCTGAATGCTTGACTGTCATCAACCTTTGTGACCACCTTGATCCTTGCTCGTTCTTCAATACGATTGGGGAAGATGCGAAATAAACCATCTTGCCCAGAGAGTAGTGCAACAGATAAGGACACCTCTTTTCCTCATAGTGCGAGTTTGAAAAGAATGTAGAATGTCCCCTAGCAAAGTAGACATCGGGTTTCGGGATTTGAAGATTTTGACGATGTTCACATCTATGAGTTGGTTAGGATTTGGAAACAAAACCATCCCATAGATGAGGAGAGCCACAATTTCCTCAAAGGCTTGCAAATCTAAGGAGTTCCAACAGTTTGGGCTTTCTCAAACAAGAACTTTGATATTAAACCTTTGACACCACTCCTTGTTTCCCAATTAGTTATGACATCATATGATTGCAAGTGTAGAGCTTGAGCAATATCTACTGGCTTTGGATCTCTTTCTGTACCATTGAAAGGTAGTTGATTGAGAATGGGAATCCTCAAGAGTTGGTATAATTATTCCAAAGTTGGCACAATTTGATAATCAGGAAATGTAAAGCAATGGTGTAAAGGATCAAAGAACTGAAAGAGCACCTTCATCATGTCTTCATCAGTGTTGGAGGTGACCAAGTTGAGTAGGCGACCATGTCTCTCGGTGAATGGAGAATTTTTTGGAATCCTTGAAGCTAGCTCCTTAAGTTGTGGAGGGATCCTTACAAGATTGACTTGAATAGTTTTCATGCGAATAGAATCCATGTCCTACAAAACAAGAACAAAGATAAATCCTAAAAATCCTTGAAATGGTTAGTGAATGAATATGATGTTATGATGTTCATGATGTTATGTATAAGTATGTATATACAAACAAAGCAAACAAGCCCTTAGGTTTAGGCTTGCATGGAGTCTCATAGGTAAGTACCCTCTTGAAATTTAGTTGTCTCAAACCTATCCTAGTAATAATAACCGGGTTCTAAGGATCTCAATATCACTGGTTTGTTTCCTTGGTCATTGTTTCAGCACAAGCCTCTTTAATGGTGACCAAAATATCCCAAGAAACCAAACCTCAATGAGTGTAGTATCGAGTATCTACCAACTTCAGACTACACCAAAGTCGATCGTCTCACTACGTTCTAAAGGCCAAGTTGGTCAAGTAAAGGTTCTAAGAGTTCATTAGTGATTCATGACATCACTCAGCGGCCCCGTATTCTCCTTGATTAACTCAAGGGATACCGGTACCCACAAATATGCCGCACTAACATAGTTATTTCTTAGACCATGTCGGTATACCCCGCACAGTTTCCACAACGTATTGCTACTTATCTATAAGGTATCCCAAATCCGGGTAGAGGATTCAAACCCAAACAAATAACCATAATGTAAATCATACAAGTCAAACAATGAAAGTAATTAAATGTGATCTAACCCTAAGGTAACCCCACTTTTAGAATAGTCCCCAGCAGAGTCGCCAGTTCTGTGATACGGTGGGAGAACTGACTTGAATGTTTTGCGTTTGATCGCAAATGTTGCGGTTAGTAAGAGTCGCCATCTACTTTTCTTTTATCCAAAAGGAAAGGTGAAAAAGCACAGGAAATACCTTTGAGATTATTTCTTGAGTTCGGGGGGTAGATTATGAAAAGGGAAGGTATTAGCACCCTTTTCATCCATGGTTTTCCATGGGCTCTTAGTTACTTGCTAGATCACTTGCTTTTGTTTGAAATTATGCTTTGTGTGGTTTTTGAAAGTATTTTTGAAAAGAGGCCATTTTTTAGGCAAACTCTGTAATGATTCTCGTTCGTAAGAATGTATACAAAGTGTTTGATCTTTTGAAAATGTTTTCAAGTTTTGAAAGATGTTTTGAAAGTGTTGGTGTTTTTTTTGAAAATAGAAAGGGTGTTTTTGTTTTGAAATGGAGCAAGTAACTAGGAACAATCTACCTACTCAAAAGTCTTTCACGTTCATTTCCTTTCTCCTTTGACATTGTTATCTTACCATTGATTTGGTAAATAACCCTATCTTTGGATATAAAAGGGACGGGCATGGGTCATCTTATAATCACGATTAGCAATGTTGCAAGGTATATTAGCATTCTTTTTAGGGACTAAGATCATTTGAAAGGCAACTTAGATAGCGTTATCGAGGGACTATGATCTTATACTTTGCTTGTTTTTGCTAAGATACCTCGCATGCGTAATATGGCCATTTTGTAAAGGCAACCAAGTGGATTTACCCTAGGGGTGTTTGTGTGCGAGTGTATTGTTTTCATGCTTGATTTTGTCTTGAATTAGGATTTTCTAAGTATTGGTTTTAGTCTTTCCATACAAACCCTAATTACTAGCATGTTATATATAAAGCGATAAATTGCAGAATTTAAAGTTACTACGCTATTACAATACTAGTGGGAGGGGGTGTACAAATTGTAAATGGGGATTGCAAGAAAGTAAACCTAGTTAATCTATTACAACCATATTGAATTTATACAAGAATTGAATAAATAAATGTACAAGAATGAATAAATGTACAAGAATGAAAATGTGAAGAAAAATAGATATTTTTTGGATTTTTAGGAAAAGGGAATTTGAGTTTAACCTAATTAATTAAAGGGAAAAAATAATTAATTAAAGGTAAAAAAAGTAAACCTAATTTTATTAGGAAAATTTTTAAATAAAACCCTAAATCTATTAATTGATTAAAAGGAAATTAAGTTTAAGAATATAATTTTTTAGTATTTTTGTCTTGAAAATAATTTATGGTATTATAAAATATTTTTGGTCTTTTTAAATATTAGAATAATATATTTTAATTGGTGTAAAAGAAAATAAATAATAACCTAGTTTTAATTAAATTTACAAGAATAATTAGTAAAATAAATAAAGTAAGTCAAGATAAAAATCTAATATTTTTGTATTTTTTATGATTTTTTAATATTAGAAAATATATTAAGAAAATAAATAAAATGAAAATAAGAAAATAAAATAAAACTTGGTCAGGGGTGTGTAAACGAAACAGTGGGGTTAACAAGTAAAAACAAAAAAACAACAAGGCCCAAGGAGGCCCAACGCCTGCAAAAAAGAAGTCAGAAATGCAAAAATGTGAAAAATCCAAAAGGGTACACTGGGGCTCGAACCCAGGTCCCTCGGGTTACAGGCGCGCGCTTCTACCACTGGGGTGGCTATACATCCGTTTATATAAATCAAACAATAAATACACAAGGCAAACACATTCCTGAAGTCAACTTCATCTTCAACCTCACACCCATCCAGAACCTCTGTAACTTGTTCAAATCTCAACAAAAATGAAAACTGTAAACATGAAACTTGTAGTAAATTTCCTCACGGTTTCAGAAATGTAAAGCATTAAAACTATAGCTCAAAGATAAACATGAATTTTAATGGCCCTATTTTGAACCCTAAAAATCTCAGAAAATTCAATCTTAAAATTCTCTAAGCTCAGGTAAAATTAATGGAAACTATGGACATGGTTAGCTTTAGAGCAATGATATCTACATATTTCATTCACAAATAAATCATTGATGATGCCTGTATGAAAAGTTCCAAAGTTATAAAACTTACCTTTCAAGAGGGTATTGGGTTTGAAGTTTGAGCAGCTTTCAAGGAGCTCAAATGATTGGGTTAGCTTCCTCAAGTTCCTAGGAAGCTAATGGGATTCTTAGCTTGAGCTGAAAGTTCCTGAGGAGTTCTGGAGAAGTCCAAGTACAAAGCTCTGTTTTTGAAAATGGAGGACGGTGTTAATGGTGTTACAGTTCTGTAACAGGGTGTGGGATCAGTTCTAAATGATGTTTAGAAGCTTTGGGAACCAAAAGGTTTGAAAACGCACGAGGGAGTTATGAGTTTCAAGTTTTTGGTCAGTTTATGTGAAAATGGAGGTATGAGATGTGATTATGAGCTCTTGGTGTTTTTAGGGGTCTGTTGTACCCCAAAATTTGCCCTCCCATATTCTTCAAGATTTGCTAAGAGCATGCTTCAAAATCTCCCAAGGGTTGCATCGTCCAATGGCCTCATAACAGTCAAAAATTAGGGTTTTGGTTCTGGCAAAGAAATTGAAGTTTCCAAGGGTCCAATCAAGTCCCACATGCCCATAAATATTGTCAAGAATCCTTATGCCAAGTTTCAAGACTCACAGCACAAAATTGCACAGTCAAAAACCCTAATTGCTTCACAGTCAACTGCAGGGGCAAAATGGTCATTTGACAGTCAAAAGTCCAAATTTTTTGTCAACATCTTATTTTGAAGCCACAAACATCATTTGATCAATTCTTGATCATGATTCTCAAAGCATGGCTCAAAAAGTCTCAAGATGCAAAAGTTTCTATTTTTGGATAGCTGAAAAAGTCAACTGCAAATTGACCAGGGCATAACTTCCACATGGTTTATCAGAAAAATTCCATCCAAAGCTCATTTTTAAGATAATGACATTTCCTATAACCCATCTTCACACTTCAAGTCAAAGAAATGCTCTCACAAAAAGTTATCAATCTCAACATTATAGGTCATTTTCAAAAGTCAACAAAAAGGAACTTTAAGTCAAAGACCATAACTTGATATTGGTAAATCAAAATGACATGGGACCAAAGGCATTGGTTAGAGGACTTCAGGACCTTTCCAAAATGTCCAAGAACATGATCAAAGCTTAAAAATTGAGCAAGATATGCCTTGTGGAAGTTGGGAAAGTTTTGGGAATTTTGAAAAGTAACTTTGCTTCAAATGCCTCAAAATTGCTAATGGGCCTCATTTTCTTCCATGAATCATCACCCAAAGGCTATGCACGACCCATTGACATCCAAGGGAGTTATTTTACCATTTTTGATTAATTATTTTAATTATTATTATTATTAATTCACTTAATTAAAATTAAATATGACAAAAATAGCAAATCATGTTTTCCAAATCTTTTTGTGCAGCATATTCTCTCACTAAGGCCTAAATATTTCGTGTACCACATCAAAGAGACCAAATCTTCCAAATAGGCAAGTTTTCATGGCAAAAAGGATTGAAAAAGATCATGGAAAATCACAAATTCAAAAGCATTGAATACATGGATTTTGGGCCAGTTTTTCTAACCTAAATCATTCACATACATAAGCATAACACAAACCTAATGCCAAGGACAGAAGAATCTGCGCCAAAACACAAAGAACAACATTGCAATTTTTGACAAAAAAATTGGAAACTGAAAACTGAATTGCAAGGTGTTTCAAGGCCTCAAAACCATTCCACTACACTCCTGACACTACCAGGAATCTTTGCCAATCAAAATCACGCCTCCATACTCAAGGAATTGGTAGATAGAAGCTTGACTTTTCTTTAAAATTTTCCTATTCGTGTTTGCATTTTCATACATTATCAATGACTTTTAATGATTGATTTGTACTAATATGAGCATTCTGAAGCTATTGGTGTTATTTGATTGAACTAAGGACGCCTGTATGCAAAGTTACCATGAAAACTGCTTAGGGTTTCAGAGCTCCAATTTTGGGGTTTCATTCATCTGGAAAAATTGGACCATAAGACCAATACCATTGAAACCAGGACCTTCCAACGAATAGAAATTAACCATCGCGCCCTTTTTCTTTTTCACTATATGTTGTTCGCTATTTTTTGCAGGTTTGACTTAGTGGGGGTTTAAAACCCCCGCTATCTATTTCATTTACAGGGAAAAAAGGAGGACGAAGCTTAGGTGTCCACGCGTGAACGGGTGGTTCAAATCCTGGCGCACGAATTTTTGATTAACACCACTAATGAACGCTTTTGCATATTATATTTCTTAATTATCCAAATAACAGATGCGCGCGTTGGTTCAGTTGGCAATTGAAGTGGCACGCAGGTATTGGGACCTGGGTTCGATTCCCAGGTCCCCTTGTATATTCCATAATTTTTTCTCTAACATGTTCCAGCGCTGTACTCATCTAGTGGTCCACCAAACGCCTTGCCTGCTTGCCTGCCAAATGTCCCCAGGGATCCATCCAAGGGCCAGAATGTGCTGACTACCATGTACGCTAGTCAACTATCCCACATACGCGCTGGAAAGTCAAAAGGGCCTTGCATCTGTTGGGCCAGATTACTCATAATAAGCCTCCAAATTGGGTCAACCACCCCCCATGTTTGCACTTTCTTTCTCTCTTTTTATTCTTTTCTTTTATTTATTTTAATCATGTTAATTATTTTATTTAATTCCATAAAATTAATTTTCATAAAACACAAAAAAATCAGAAATCATTAAAAATAAAAATATGTTTATTTAATTTTTAATTCTTTAAATAGTTTTTGTAAATAAATTCCAAATAATCAATTTAATTTAATTTTAGGTTTAACTTTAATGTTTTCTTAATAACTAAAAAAAAATATAGAAAAATAGGTTTTTAGCATTTCTTATTCTTTTTCTTAATAAATAACCTTTTTTTATTTCTTATCATTATTAATTATTAATTATCTTTGTAAATAAACTTGTAATTAAATAATTTGAGTAAATTAGGTTTAAACTTTAATTCTTTTCCTTAAATAATTAAAAACATGTAGAATTAGGGTTTCTTTTCCAATTAATTTTCTTTATGTCCATTAAAAACAAAAACATCAAAAAATAAATTTTCTTTAATCATTAATTAATTTAGTAATTTCAATTTAATTTCTTTAAAGGGTCCAACGCCCTCGCACTTTCGATTCCAATTTCCTTTCGCGCGTTTGTCTTTATTTTTCATTTTTAAATTTATGTAATTGCCCCAAAGCTTTGTAATAGATAATTAGGACATTTACTTTCCGCACTTTTATTCAAAAACGGGTCTTTGTTTAATTTGGCGATGTATAGACCCGCGCCTTGTAATAGCGTAGGACTTTTATTTTCCGCACTTTAAATTCCACACTTTTAAACTGTTAATCACATGAAAGAATGTATGCTCAAAATAAAAATCAAAGCGTAGAACACTCAATGCATGAACAAGATAAAATATAACTGAAAATGACACACAATTCGCACACCACTCTTAGGGTACGCCTCACTGTTGCCTTGCCCCTCGAAACGTGGTCGTCGAGTATAGGACGTTTTAGTAAGTCCTTATGTCCATGAACATGGCATAAGGGTAGCTTCTAAGGTGTCCTACTATTGCTCTGGTGACCACACCGTTGCCTTACCCTCGAAACGTGGTCGTCGGCTATAGGACGTCTTAGTAAGTCCTTATGTTCCATTGATCTAGTTGCCTCGAAACAGTTGCCTCAGAATAGTTGCCTCGGAATAAAAAGATCAATGGCATAAGGGTAGCTTCTAAGGTGTCTTACTATTGCTCGGTGACCACACTGTCCCTACAAACGAATTGACCCGAACACCTCCAACGGTGGTGCTACCTACCCCTCAATGGTGGCATGGCACTACCTTAAGGACATTTACACAGCAGAATTCCTTAGGGTAGGTAGATGACTCGTAGATACTTGCTCTAATTCAAAACCAATCAAAAAAACTTCTTTTCACACCGACACTTTGCAAAAAGCTTTCAAAAACAAATTTTCAAACACTCTTGAGGACTGATACAAGAGTCGATCTGAAATCTTTAAACGAAACTTTTTCAAACTCCCTCACAATTGAAAAGCAAACACATTTTGAAAACACAATGAGCAAGTATCTAAGAGCCCATGGATAACCATGGATAGAAAGGGTGCTAACACCTTCCCTTTCTATAAATCTACCTCCCGAACCGAGAACTAATCTCAATAAGGAATTTTTCTGTGCTTTTGTCCTTTCCATATTGGAGAAAATAAAAGACGGTGGCGACTCTTGCTTCCGCGACATTTCGCGATCCAGCGTTAAACTGTCAGTTCCAGATCCACCGATCACAGGGTCAAGCCTTTGTGTATTTTGTGGCAAATGGTTTGTATATCTATAAGAAAAAGGATTGTAGTGGTTTGAACAATCATAAGTACAAGTTTTCAGCTAATTACTAGGTTACTTGATTTTGAAGAAAAGTGGGAAACCAAGTTTTAATGTGAGGTATAAGCATGGGTTGAGTGATTGTAAGTGTCTAACAAGTTTCTTATGGTTTATGGAACTTGTATGATCAGAATAGAACAAGTGCAAGGCTCAAGAACAAGTTTTGTGTAAAAAAGCACTTTATCAAAATGGCAATGTACACTTTCTTCCCAAAATGGACATAAAACATGGCCTTGCATTGAATGCTTGAAATGAGACGTCTAACAGCTGTGCAAGCAATTAATTATGGAGTTCTTAATAAGTTTGAGGCATTCAAAGTATATTTTATGCAGCATAACTTTGATTTTGAATTTTGTTCATCATAAAATGCCATGTAATTCAAATGATAAAACCCTAACTTCATCTCTTCGATTCTCCCTACTCAAGAATGATCTCAAGGAGTTCTTGGACAATTTGGAAATCTTGCAATGTGCTATACAACCCATATTTGAATTGATTTTGAATATTCCCCTTGGAACTATACGAAAAAGTTCCATGAAGTTGGGTCAAAATCCTGACCAAATTAGGGCAAAAATTTCACTAAGTGTTTTGTTTCATGACCACGTGTTCTTAAAATTATAAATTAAGATCCAAGAACTTTTAGAAGAAGTTGTGTGAAGCAAAGTTGTAGATTTCATAGAGATCTACAACTTTCATGTTAGAAGTTTCTTTTGAATCAGCTTGCATCATGATGAAAATGTTGCTTAAAGTTATGAAAAAGTAAGAAATTTTCAACACTTAGAAAAATTTCTAAGTTTGAAAATTATGACTTTTCAAAATGAAATTTTGACTTTTTGATTACTTGATGAATAAGTTTCATATTTTGACATGTTTTGATGAATTGTGATCTTTGACATTTGATTTTGACCAAAAAGACAAAGTTTGACTTTTCAGTATATAGTTGACTTTTGATCAGTTGACTGAAAATTCATCCATCAATCCATTGGACTTGAGAAATGCTTTGAGCTATATCATTAGGTCAAAAAGGTGAAATTGGACTCTTTAGATCATTCCTTAAACCAACTGATCATTTTCTAGGTCAAAAATCAGAAATTTCCCTTTCCCAGTCAAAACCCTAATTTTGACCATTTTGCCCTTTTGAAGATTTGATCAAATTTCTTGAGGAATTTGTTAGAACATAATTTGATTCTACAACCCTCAGTTAGAGTTTTGATGATAACAAAATACAAGATTAAATAAATTGTAATATTTATATAAGACATATGTGCTACTTAAAATTATGTTGTGTATTTACAGAAACTCTGATGGAATCAGCATCAGAAGATCAATATCAACATCAGCATCAGAAGATATGTCAGCATCAGAAGATCAAATAACAGGTGCTATACGCTGAATCCTGATGAACAGAATCTGCGCATAACATACTCTGACTCTGATCAAGATCCTAACCAAGTCATCAGCACTCAGAAGCGTCAGCATAAAGGAAAGAACACTCTGATTACCATAAGCAGAGAAGACTCTGAAGTGTCAACGTTACTAAGCATTCAAGGAAGATTGATTACCAACGGCTTTATCCAAAACATGATCTTCTCAAAAAGGAAAGAACGTTAATAGCATTGAAATGGATTTATGGGCAACCAATGTATCTCTTCCATGGCTATTCAAACAAGTCTGTGAGAAAAGAAATGAAAAATTCTCCATACACATATACGCATAAGCTAATACTCTACACGTTCTCACTCATTCAATTTGATAAAGCTCTCAACCACGCTTACTCTATAGCTCTAGCAACCCAGTTTTTATTCCAAGCTTAATATTTTGTATTATCCCAGTTGTGATATATAGTTTTGTTAGAAAACATTAACACACAATTTATTCATTTATCTGTAAGAGAATTTCCTTGAGATAAACCGATCTGTGGTTAGACTCAAGAAGGCTTTAACAGTTGTTAAAGTAGTTGTTGTATTCAGTTGAATATAGTGGATTGAGACCTCATTGGAGAGAGGAGAAATCACCTTGACGGGTGGACTGGAGTAGTTTGAGATCAAACGAACCAGGATAAAAATAATGTGTTGTCTGTATTTGATTTTAAGTTTTACAATTCAACCCCCCTTCTTGTGTTTTTCACTTCTTCAGAATTATGGTCCAAACTTGATCAAATTATACATATGAGTTTAAAGTGTTGATGTGGATAAAAAATTATGAAGTTTGACTGTAAATTGGCCATAGTTGACTTTTCCCCAATATAGTTGATTTTTAGGTCAATTGCTCAATTGACTGAGCAAAAGTGTGATCCAAAGCTTGAAACTTGACATGAGTGATCTTGGGGGTCCATAATGATCCATGAAATTCATATGGGGCATTGGAAGTTCAAATATACTTGTGCAATCTCAAACCCTAATTTTGGTCATCAGTGCTTAAGGAGGTATCTTGAGCTGATCAACCCTAGTGCAGTCTTGAGCCAAAGGAGATCTTGTGAGAAAAAATCTTTATAAGTGAGAGGGAAAAATTTGGGGTACAACAGCTGCCCCTGTTTAATCTTCTTAAGCCTGAAGAGTTAGATTGGCGAGTTTTTCCATTCGTGACTCGAAGGTGGAAGATGATTGGACACAAGAGTGCCTAGAAATTTATACTCGGTGATGTTGATGGTTGATGGTATAGGGAATGGGCTTAAAGATGCCATTTGGAGACATGATGGAAAGTTGTTGGAGATGGGCTTATAGATGCCATCCATAAATGATTGTTGAACCGTATCTGTAAGTTGAAACTGAATGAGTATCAGAAAGGCGTCCGTGTTTGGAGCGTATCTGAACTGTATCTGAAAAGCTGAATTTTAATGAGTATCAGAATGGCATCTGTGTCTGAAGTGTATCTGAACTGTATCTGAAAGTTGACTCTGAATGAGTATTAGGATGGCATCCGGATCTGGAGCGTATCTGAACTGTGTCTGAAAGCTGAATCTGAATGAGTATCAGGATGGCATCCGTGTGTAGAGTGTATCTAAACTGTATCTGAAAGTTGAATTTGAATGAGTATCAGAATGGCATCCGTGTCTGGATAGTATCTTAACTGTATCTGAAAGTTGAATCTGAATGAGTATCATAATGGCATCCGTGTCTGGAGCGTATCTGAACTGTATCAAAAGCCTTTGAACATTGTTAATGGTAGCTATTGATTAATCTTATCTTGAAAAGGGTAAAAACATTAGCTGTATGCAATGTCATGATGTATGAAATGCATGGTACAATGAGATTGTGATATATGCATTCGTTTTATCGATGTTTATGATATATGAATGCTATGTATGCGTATGTGAGCTAATTTGCTGCACTTTTGTTGGATAGGGGAAATAAAATCCCTGACTGCTGCTGAGGATATAGAATGTAAGTCTTCATGTTGTGAAGTCGAAGTGTTGATGAATTTCCGTTTAGAGAAATAAACTCTGTTGTAAGGGAAACGCCACATACTGCTTGTAAAATCCTGTTGGGGAATCCCAAGAAATTGGACGACTTTTACTGGGGATTGATAACTGGAAGCTTTGTTCCGCTGGGGATTAAACTGCATACTGCGGGGAATTTTATGGAAACAACTTGGAGAGGTTTCCCTATCTCTTAAAGCCATCAGTGATTGTCTTTCTATTTTGTTTATTTGTAAACAATAACTATTTTCAAATGCATATGTTCAAAAATAAATCATTGGACGATTTTGTAAACAAAATACAAGAGTAAAGAAAATAGATAGTTTTTCACTTTCAAAGGGATATCTTTGTATTGACTTTGAGTAAGTATTTTTGTACAATGAGACAAATATTCTAGTAAGAGAATGCCGTCGTAAAAATGAAAATTTGATACAAAGACAAGATAGCTATGTGCAATAATCCCATGGGGTTCCCATTCTACTATAGCCTTCGTGTCTCTGAGCATCTTGTCTATTTATTGCCTTGTCCAAAGCTGATTGAATTGATCAGAATCGTTGAGTTTGCAGGTTGAAGTCGAGGGTTGTCCGTAAGGTGATCCAACGAGACATATTCGTACACTTTAAATCCCAAACTTTTTCTTGGACTGCCCTTTCGGGTTTTCAGTCCACCGGGATACTCTTTTTCGCCCAAACTGCCCTTTCGGGTTTTCAGCTTGCCGGGTGTATAGATTTTTTTTGTTTTTATCCCTAATTTTCCTCTGAACCTTTTTGGTTCACCGGGATGTCCTTGTTTTTCCTAGGTGTGTCAACCTAGCGGGTCTCTTTATACGTAGTATCTTTTGACTATGTCCGCATACTTAGGGTGTGGCAGGTCGTCACCATCCATGGTGGCAAAAATCATTGCTCCACCAGAGAATATGCTTTTGATCACAAATGGTACTTCGTATGTAGGAGTCCATTTTCCCCTGGGATCACCTTGCGGTAGTATGATACGTTTGATCACCAAATCCCCAACTTGATATACTTGGCGTCTGACCTTTTTGTTGAAAGCCTTGATCATCTGTTTTTGATACATTTGACCATGACAGGTAGCAATAATCCTTTTCTCATCAATCAAGTTTAGTTGATCAAGTCGAGTCTGGATCCAATCGTCTTCATTCAGCCCTGCATCCTTCATAATTCTCATAGAGGGAATCTGGACCTCAATAGGCAAGACAACCTCCATGTCGTATATCAGAGAGTAGGGTGTTGCCCCAGTTGATGTGCGCGTTGTGGTACGGTAACCATGGAGAGCGAATGGTAGCATCTCATGCCAGTCTTTATATGTGACTGTCATTTTCTCTATGATCTTTTTGATATTCTTATTTGCGGCTTCGACAACACCATTCATCTACGGCCGGTAAGGGGAAGAATTGTGATGCTGGATCTTGAATTGCTCACACAGGGCGGTGATTATAGTATTGTTTAAATTTGTACCATTGTCTATGATGATCCTCTCTGGGATAACATATCGACAGATGAGATTCTGTTTAATGAACCGGGCTACAACGTTCTTGGTGACGGAAGCGAAAGAGGTTGCCTTAACCCACTTTGTAAAATAGTCAATGGCCACTGAGATGAAGTGGTGTCCATTAGAGGTTGTTGGTTTGATTTCCCCAATCATATTGATGCTCCACATAACAAAGGGCCAAGTAGTTGTCAAGAAATTCAGAGGAACTGGAGGTACATGCACCTTGTCAGCATAGATCTGACACTTATGGCAGGTTCAAGAGTGTTGATAGCAGCCTGCTTCCATAGTAGACCAGTAATAGCCTACTCGTAAGATTTTATTTGCCATCGTATGCCCACGGGAATGGGTGCCAAATGTGCCCTCATGTAGATCAGCCATTATCTTTTCTGCCTCTACCTTGTCTACACACCGAAGTAACACAGAGTCATGGTTGCATTTGTAGAGAATTCCATTACTAAGGAAGAATTTAGCAGAGAATCTCCTTAAGAACTTCTTATCATTGACTGAAGCTCCTTCTGGATATTCTTGAGCCTCGAGATACCTCTTGACTTCGTGAAACCAAGGTTGGTCCACTACTTCTTCAGTATTAATGTCGTGATAGTGAGCTGGTTTATCCATTCGTTCAATGGTGATCTGGGGAGCCTCACTATCCCATTTAAGTTTAAACATGGATGACATTGTGGCTAGTACGTCTGCTAGTTGATTTTCTTCTCGCGGGAAATGCTCGAAGGTAATCTTTTCAAAATGTGGGAGAAATGTCAAAACATGTTCTTTGTAAGGGACAAGGTTACGGTGTTTGGTGTCCCATTCCCCTTTGATCAGGTTGATGACCAAAGCTGAATCTCCAAATACATTTAAGGACTTGATCCCTAAGTCTATGGCAGATTTGAGACCAAAAATGCATGCTTCGTATTCTTCCATGTTATTTGTACAATCAAAGCAGAGTCTTGCAGTAAATGGAGTATGACACCCTTCAGGAGATATAAGTACAACACCAATACCATTGCCGAGTGCGTTGGATGCCCCATCGAAAACTAGGGTCCATCGGGATCCTTGTTCAGGTCCGTCATATGGTCTGAATTCTTCACAATTGTTTACCATCATGATATCTTCATCTGGGAATTCGAACTTCATGGACTGGTAGTCTTCTACAGCTTGGTGAGCAAGGTGATCAGCTAGTACACTTCCCTTTATTGCTTTCTGGGTAGTATACTGTATATCATATTCTGTCAGGATCATCTTCCATCTCGCTATTCTCCCAAAGAGAGCAAGTTTTTTGAAGATGTATTTTATGGGATCCATTTTAGATATTAATAAGGTAGTATGGGTCAGCATATACTGTCTTAGCCGGAGAGCAGCCCATGTCAGAGTGCAGCAAGTTTTCTCGAGCAGTGAATATCTTGTTTCACAGTCGGTAAACTTTTTGCTCAGGTAATAAATAGCGTGCTCTTTTCGGCCAGACTCGTCATGCTGCCCCAACACACACCCCATTGAATTTTCCGAAACAGTTAGATACATGATCAATGGTCTTCCCTCGACTGGTGGCATCAAAATAGGAGGTTGTTGCAGGTACTCTTTGATCTTGTCGAAGGAAGTTTTGAACTCATCATTCCATTTGACTACTTGATCTTTCTTCAGTAATTTGAAGATTGGTTCACAAGTAGCTGTCAGGTGAGAAATGAATCTGGCAATGTAGTTTAAACGTCCCAATAATCCTCTGACTTCCTTCTCAGTACGAGGAGCAGGCATCTCTTGTATCGTTTTTACCTTGGCGGGATTCTACTTCAATAACTTTATTGCTGGCAACAAAGCCTAGGAGTTTACCATACCTCACCCCAAATGTGCATTTATTTGGGTTCAACCTCAGCTTGTATTTCTTTAGTCTCTCAAGCAGTTTCTGTAAGTGACCAAGATGCTCTTCTTCTGTTTGAGATCTAGCTATCATGTCGTCCAAATAGACCTCTATTTTGTGATGTATCATGTCATGAAATAGAGCTACCATGGCACGCTGATAGGTTGCCCCAACATTCTTCATTCCGAATGGCATAACCTTGTAGCAGAATGTGCCCCATTGCGTGACAGAGGTTGTTTTATCCATGTCCTCAGGCGCCATTTTGATTTGGTTATAACCTGAGAAACCATCCATGAAGGAAAAAACTTTGTGTTGTGCCGTATTGTCAACTAGAATATCAATATGGGGAAGTGTGAAATCATCTTTAGGGCTTTCCATATTCAAATCTCTGTAGTCCACACACATTCATACATTGTCGTCCTTTTTTAGCACGGGAACAGCATTGGCAACCCATTGCGGATAGGAAGTGACGACCAAGGATCCAGCGTTGAATTGTTTCATGACTTCCACTTTGATCTTTTCTGACATGTCTGGTCGCATCCGACAAATCTTTTGTTTTACTAGAGGATAATCCTCTTTTGTAGGTAGACGATGTACTACAATATCTGCATCAAGTCCTGGCATGTCTTCATACGACCAGGCAAAGACCTTAACATAATCGTGCAGCAACTGAATAAGACGCTTTTTGACACTGGGTTCCAGATTGGCACCCACCCTGAATTCTCTTTTATCTTCTTCAGTACCTAGGTTGATTGTATCCACTGGTTCCTCATGGGGCTCAATGGTCCTCTCTTCTTGTTACAGTAACCTGGGGAGTTCCCCTTGTACTTCACGATCTTCCTCAGCTTCGTCTTCGGCTTGGTAGATTAGATTTTCATAATCACAGAAGGCCTTAGCAGAATCGTTACCCATGGGATCCTGGGTGGATGTAAACCTGCATTGTGAGTGTGAGTGTGTGTAAGAGTATAGCTATCTTTGAAAGAAATGAAAATGTAAAAAGAAAAACAATGAGCACAAAGTTTGTATGAAAAAATGTCCATGATTCATTGATGTCATATGGAAATGAAATAATAACCCTTACAAATGGACCATTGTGCCTCGGGTAAGACACAAGGTTTTAAGAGTCTGAATTATTTTAGTATTACAGATCCGACAAAATATAAAGACAAATTACTGTGGGATAAAAGTGATCGGGACGAAATCTCTAGCCTCCCAGTTGCTGAGCCCTCCACTGACAGTTGGGAAAATCCAATCCTCCAAGTTGTAGTTGTCTTCATCATCCTCCATTGCATTGACTTCGCGGTTGCTGATCTTCAAGGGTGGTCCTCTGGCACGAGCGCGGCGTACAACTTTTTGGGCACCTGAAGTGAAACCCAGACCAAATTTGTCAGATTTGTATGGTATATCTTGGAGTTGGCCCGAAATAGTGCACCCACCTTCTTCTATCACTACCTTGGCATCCTTCAAAGATGACATATTAAGCGGAGGCCTTGCGATCTTGGGGAACTTGAGACACAGTCTTGGTTACTGCCACAGTCTGTGGGTGATCGGGACTTTATGAGTCTATTGGGATACTAACTGCAAGTATACAGTTTAGTCGTTCTAGTTTTAAATGATTATCGAACCCACAGAGATTGAGGATCAATCACATATGATCTAATGCTACAATTGTTTAACTAAGCGATGAATATTTGGTTTTAGGGGGAAAATAGTTTAATTAAAAAAATAATAGTAATAGCTATACCGGTATGTGATAGTCGGACTTCGGGAATTCGGTGAATCGCTTGACAGTTAAAGTATTTCGGTAAAAACGAATTGTTTAAAAACCATAGACATACACTCTCGTGTTCATGAAATAAGTCATGATACTAAACCTAGTGGATGCACTTTAAATTTAATAACACTTTTTGAAAACAATTTGAGTTTAATTAATTTGTTAAAACACTCTCATGTATTTAAAAATTAATGTTTCGTTACCACTATCTCGGTCGAACCCCAGCTCTCGCATGCAGGTTCTTTCCTTATTTAATTTCCCACTCTCGTGGCAAAATCGTGTTAATTATCCTCTCACTCTCATGACAAGGGTAGTTAAATTAAACATGGAAATTGGAAACCAGAAATTATTTATAAATGTTTTTGGCCAAGTTATCACCGAACTCTTTCGGTACTTAGGAGTCACATACCAGTACAAATTAATTTAGACGGACATAATATATTTAGTAACTATGCAACTTAAAATATAATTCATAAAAATAAATGGCATATCACAAGAATAAATAAAAATAAATTGCATAAAAAACCTGTAAATAATGCTGTTATGGTAATCTTGGTGCTTACAAATTCCTTGCAATTTAATCGAAATCTATAACCGTGTCAATTCTTGGATGAAGAATTAACACTCTTGGTACTAATACTGGAAACTAAAAATTACAGTAGGTATAAAAAGGTTCAAAAGCAAGAAAATAGAATAATGCAGAAAAATAGAAATTTGGCTCTGTAGAAAATTCTTCGACCATTATCCATTGAACTGCTCCATATTTATAGAGGAAGATTTTGCAGTTGAGAAAATATTGGAACAGCTTGAGTGGAGGAAGACCCGGATTCATGGTTACTGAAGTGGAGGAAATATAGGAGAGGAAACTTCCCACAACGTTGCCCATGTCTCTCTGTATTCCATAACGTTGTTTTTAAGCGTGTGACGGTCGTCACGAGGGGGTGACGGCCGTAATGCGCTTAAATAGCGCATTACGCTCGTCAATGATGTGTGACGAGCGTCCTTCTAGTTGTGTGAGCGTTATGGTCGTCATAGGGTGTGAAGGTCATCACAGCTACAAAATCTGCAGACTTTGCAGATTTGGTTCTTTTTCTTCTGATTCTTGGTTAGCTTCCTTCATGTGATCCTTTTCCACTGATTTGAGTTGAAACATGTTATACTTGTGAAAAGACACAAAACTCAGAACAATCGGGAGTTAAACGACTCAATGTATTATGAAAATCGATAAAAGTGTAGTAATTATATGATACGATTTCTCGTTATCAAATTCCCCCATACTTAAACCTTTGCTTGTCCTCAAGCAAATAGTCATTAGACAGATCGAACAAGTTTTGTCAAGCACATATGCATGCCATACCTTCGATTTTTAAAGCAATTTCGGGAAATCCTCGTCAGTTCGGTCGATACTTGAGTGAAACACTAATGATACGCTAATGACACATGCAGTAAGCTTAGTCGTAGGCTTCAATTTCAAACGAACTATCCAACAGTTTCGTTATAATTCTGCCCAGAGTTCCTCGTATCTATTTCACCTGGTTTCGTTCTGGCGCAATCACATTAAGCCCTTTGTCTTAGCACGCACGTAGTGGAGTAAACGGTTAGTGACTTTGATCGTTTTAGCATGGGGTCTGGTACACGAATGTGGAAACCCTACATATGTTATCCAAATTGGAGGTTGTGGGGGATCGGGCCGTAGCACGCCCTACCGAGTTCAGAACCAAATACCTCTGAACCAACCAACAGTGGATTCCTTCATTATTTGCTCAACTCTTATATGTGACCGTATATTTTGGTGCACAAAATTTCTTTTCTTTTAGCAGCGAGATAAGAAGGATATTTCTATGATCAGGCATCAAACACTTACATTCATCGATTCTCCACGTGGTTTGTGTCAAGACGGTGCTGACTGCTGGTATAAACTACTAGGGGTTACTTTAGAACTAAAACTCAAGATATAGGTATAATGGTTATTGAAACGGATCGCGTAAGTAGGAAGTCTACAGTGTCATAACCGTATCGATCTTGTTGATTCGTTTTCGGCTTCCTCAACTGGGATTTCGTAAAAATAGGTATGTCGGGCTAATGCGAAGATAAAAAATTTCAATATGGCTAAATAAAGCGAAGAATTTGAATTGAGGCATATCATAAAAATTTACTTGTTTATAGAAGATGGAAAGGTACCTCTCCCACACTAAATCTGACATTGTCCTCAATGTTGCGGTATATAGGCGGGGAAATACAATTACAAAAGCAAACAGAAAGGAAATGAAACAGAAAAAATAAACTAGTTAGAAAATAAAGAAAACTACTAGTGACCACGTCCTCTACTCCTGGTGCGAGAGTGCCTGGTGGGAGTGGCTTTTGTGTCAGTATCCTGGTAGCCAAGGGTGCTGACGTCCAGCCTTAAGGCGTTGAGTTCCGATAGGGCCTCATCCAACCTCTCATTCATGCTCCGTTGTCCAGTCAAGATCTGAGTGTTTTGAGCGCATAAATACTCATATTGTTCCTGTTGTCTTCTTTCAAGCGCGGCGCTCATTTGATTCTGCAGATGGATGGCGCGGAGAACTTCTTCAAGAGTAATAGGAGGTGGTGCAGATAAAGCTCATGGAATGTCGTGGACGAGGGGAGCACTGTCCAGCTCTTCTTGCATTTCGTCTGTGGGGGCATTAGGCTGGTCTTCATGAGTATGAGCACGCCCCTCGAGAGCTGCAGGATTGAACAACCAGTTAGCTCTGTTTTGTGGATCGATTCGGTTCCTGCAAGGCAAAGTGATGTTATGATAAACAGTGTTTCTGATCACAGGGTGGAATCTGCCATCCTCCCGCTCATAAATGAGATGTGCGGCCTTGCAGTGGTCCATGGTCAGCAAAGCCGGTGCCATAGAAGGCATATCCGCGAGAGCAGCACCATAATTCAGAGCTATGGCAAGAGAAGTGACAAGCCCTTCGAAATAGAAGGGTTTTCCGCCTCTAGCACAAATAGAGTGAATATGAGCCAATAAAAATGGGGCGGCGTTGATCTTTTGCCCGGTGAATGCGCAATGCATGAAGAAGAGCTCCTTGGAGTTGAGCTTATGGTTGTTGTCACGGGCGAAGATGGTGTTGCTGAGGATGCAGTGAAAGTATCGGATAGCCAGATTATGAATGTGTGTGGCGTTGAGGTGGTCGTAGGATCCGGCACGAATGTTCGTCATACTGTGCCATAAGTTAAAAGCTTCCTCGTTGAAATTATCCGGCACCCGGAGGTGAACACCTTCGTCAGAATAGAAACCTAACAGTCGTGCAATGTCGGTCTGGGGTAGCTAATGCTCAATGCCAAACATACGAAATTTGGCCACGCCTGAGAGTTGGTTTGTGGCACCAGGGGAGTGATGTACGCAAAGGAACTCAGAAACTCAAAGGTTAGAGTTTCATAAATGGGTTGCGGTTCGCGGCACAGCTTCCATAAATTCACGCTCTACAACAGTTGTCGGACATTGTCTAGTAGTCCCAAATTCCTCAAACAGTCAAGATCAACATACCGTGTAGGTTGGAGACCACAGCGTTGAAACTTCTGGAATTTGAGACGTTGGGTTTCGTCTTGTTCGCCGGATATGAAAGTGAGAGTGGGAACTTGTTGATTGTTGGCCATAGTGCGTGTAAAAGGATTGAATCGTGGATTGAGTAGTGGGTTGATGGAGTTTTTAATGTTAGAGTGTTGGAAGTTGAGGAAAAAATTTGAGAGGGTGTGTTACGGTTTTGGGAAGAATGGAGGTTTGAGAGAAAAGATGGAATGACTCTGTAATAGCAGATTCTGCTATTGGGCGCCCGTGACGGTCGTCACGAGGGGGGTGACGGGCGTAACACGGTGAAAGCGTTCAATTTCATTATATGATTGAACTGAACGTGACATTTTTAATTTCCAATATTATAATTCACAATCCTAGCACAGTAATCAGGCATAATATTTCCAACATACGTCATATGACAAAAAATTTGCAGAAAATATGAATAGTAAATTAATAAAAAATGAAAAATATACTGAAATTGAAATAACATGTATGAAATGAAATAATGGCAGTAAGGCAATAGAATTTGAAACTTAAATAATTGAAATTTCATTAACGAGTAAAAATTGTTTGGAAATAATAACTTAAAGAATAATAATAAAAAATGATAAAATACTAAAACAAACTAGATTCCTCCCCCACACTTAAACTAAACAGTGACCTCACTGTGTATACAAATGCAAGAGAAGAATAAATCAGTATAACAACGGCAATCTCTAGCCACGAGGAGTAGGGAACATATGCTGGTGCATGAAATCCAGTTGGTCTGTCACCAAATCCATAAAAGCGATGAAATCCACACGTAGAGATGTAAGCTCACCCCGCATTCCGGTAATTTCTTCATGCAAAGAGTCGAGGGTGATAGTAGGTGGAGGCGGTGGTGGTATCTCTGGAGCCTGGAAGGTGGTCTCAGTAGAAACTACATGCTGCTCCCATGGGTCGGGAAACTGGTGGTATCCCGGTGGTGTTTCCGGATCTTCAGCATCTCGAGAGGTGTTAGGTAATTCATAGATGTCAACAGTGGAAGGAGACGAAGGAGGTGTAGGAGGATGGTGGAGATCAAAAAGCCAGTTTGCTCTATTGTGGACACTAGTTATAGGGTTCGGGAGTACAAATTGGTGGACAGTTTCATGGCTAATTAGCAGTTCGAATTCATCTGGCCTAAGATTGTCTATAAAACTAGTGTTAAAGCAAAATTCAATATTCATTGGCTTGATTCCATAGAGCGGAGTGGATCCTAACATCGGCCTTCGGAGTCCAATGGCATTAGAGATCATAGTGACTAAACCACCTAAAAGGATTGGGGCATTTGGTCTTTGCATAATACGTTCCATATTAGCAAGCATATAGGCAGCATCGTTTACTGGACGGCTCTGAGAAGCACAGTACATGATGAAAAGCTCATCACGTTGTTGCACCCCAAAATTTGCCCTCTCATATTTTCCAAAGTCTTCCCCCTGCCTGGTTGATCACAAACTCTTGCCTAAGGAAAAAGAAGATTTTTGAGTGGTACTTTAAGTACCTTTCGATTGGCATCCTGAAAGACACTTCGATTGACATTCTGGACAAGCATTTCGATTGGCATCCTGAAAGACCCTTCGATTGGCATTCCGAAGGAGTCTTTCGATTGGTATTACGGACAAGCATTCGATTGGAATTATGTCAAGGCAATTTCGACAGGCATGTCAACCATGTCCTTTGATTGGCATGGACAACACCTTTTGATTGGCCTGTTAGCAGAGCCTTTCGATTGGAACACTTCGATTGATATTTGGGCCAGGCCCATTCGAAGGGTATGCAGGGAGTCCATTCGAAAGAGGCAAATCAGGACTAATCGAAGAGCATGGCCTGAAAGCATTCGAAATTCAAGCGTCCAGGTTCATTCAAGGGACACGAATGTTTCAAAAAAGGAAATAATTTAATGTGTTTGATTTTTGTCCAGAGCGTTAAAGGCCTGTTTTAATGGCTGTCCCTTGCCATTACTGCACCCTCACACCCCTATAAATACAAAGGCCAGCATACATTACCAACACCAAAATCAAAGGAAAATTATACACACACCAAAAATCTGCAGGAGAACAAAACATTAGAGAGACGCTGCCCAGAATTTTCCAAGCCAAAGCAGTCCCTCAGATCAAAGGTGTCCACGCCCAAAAGCCCTCAAATCAAAAGTTCCTACATCCAGGAAGCACCCAGATCGAAGGTTCCTACATCCAGGAAGCGCCCAAATTAAAAGTCCAATCTGTTGGTAAGAAAGGGTAAACCATCCAACCTCATATTTGCATAATACATTCATACATGTTGTTACTTTCGATTTGCCATCCTAGACAGGATCAAAGGGCCTGGGTTTGGCACCCAGGTCATGTTTTTTCGTTTGCTAACACTTGCTGCAGATTTAGCCTGAAGAGACCCCAACAAGTGCAGGACCGAAGGGCCTGGGATTCAATACCCAGGCCCTGCATTTTATTTCGCTAACAGGCTTTTGCAGGTATAACATCCCAGATCGAAGGAGAGCCCTTCTCTGGATCGAACCTATTAGCATGCTGGATCGAAGGAGGCATCTCATTCCTGGATCGAAAGCCATGACCTCCATGATCAAAAGACAGTCCTCTTCCCTGGATCGAAGGCTACTCACGCCTTGCTGTTTGGCCCAATCAAAAGGACCATGACCCTGTCTAGATCGAAGCTGCCATTCCCCCCTGGGTCGAAACTCCTGGATCGAAGGATCCCCCTTGTATTTTATTTTGTTTTCATAGACTTCCTTTTAATTAACATTAAAATCAAAAAACCACGAAAACATTAGGCTAGTTCTTTTTCTATTAAATTAACTTTGTTAATTAACCTTTAATGATCTTAACATTTTTCCAAAAAAACTAAAATTAAATAGATTTAGATTATTTTTCCCAAAATAAAATAAAACAACAAAAAGAGTTCTTATTCTTAGGATTTTTTTTAATTCACGCGCGTTTATTTTACTGGGATGTAATAGCTTAAACTAAGACCTTCTTTACTACTTTATTCCCCCAATTTTGGACATGTAAATAATCCCCCTCCCCGAAAGCTTTGTAATAGCGTAGGATTTACAATTCCCGCACTTTAAATTCCTGTACATATATTAACTACTTAGATGTATGCTAACTAGGATTGTATGGCAAGATTAACTCTTAACTTAAAATCAACAGTAGCTCACCATAACATGTACAAAGATAATATAACTGAAAATTGACACACTTGCACATGCCACTCTTAGGGTACACCTCACTTGGTTGCCTCGAACGTGGTCATTAAGTATAAGATGTTTTAGAGGTTGTCCTTTTGTCCCAAGATCATAAGTTGCCTCGAAACGGTTGCCTCGGAAAAATGATCTAAGACATTAGGATTACCACTAAAGCGTCCTAACGTTGCTTTAGTGACCACACGCCCCTTAAATAGAATTGACCCGAAAACTCCAACGACCGTGCTACTTACTCCTCAATAGTAGGATAGTACTGTCTAAAGGACATTTGCACAATTAAATTCCTTTTTGAGTAGGTAGAGGTTCTTAAGTACTTGCTCTCTTTTAAAAACAAAACAAAAACTTTTTGCACTTACACTTTCTTCAAAAACAAAATTCTTTTCAAAACCCACAATCACAAAGAAAAGCAAACCTTTTGAAAACATAGTGAGCAAGTACCTAAGAGCCCGTGGATAACCACGGATAGAAAGGGTGCTAACACCTTCCCTTTCTATAATCTACCTCCCGAACCCGAGAAACATCTCGAAAAGGAATTTTTCTGTGCTTTTGTCCTTTCCCTTGGATAAAATAAAAGACGGCGGCGACTCTTGCTTACCGCGACACTTTGCGAAAACAAATGCAAACGCGAACCAGCATTCAAAAAACAGTCAGTTCTCATTCCCACCGACCACAGAACTGGCAACTCTGCTGGGGAATAATTAATAAGTGAGGTATACCTTGGGATTAGATCACTTGTGTTTTCAATTGTATTGCTTTGTATGCTTTTAATTTTGTGGGCTTGTATCGGAGTTCTATAGATCCTAACCCGGATCTGGGGGTACCCTTTTAAGGTAAGTAGCAACAAACTGTGAGGGAACTGTACGGGGTATACCGACATGGTTGAAACAGTAGCTACATTGATGTGGCACTTTGGTGAGTACCGGTAACCCTTGAGTTAAGTCAAGGAGAGTACGGGGCCGCCGCGTGGTGTCATGAAGCATCAATTGACCTTAGAACCTTACTTGACCATCTTGGCCTTTTTTAGGGGTAGTGAGATGACTGACTTTGGTGCTGTCCGAAGTTGGTAGATACTCGATACTACACTCATTGAGGGTTATTTTCTTGGAATATTTTGGTCGCCAGTTAAGTGGCTAAACCAAAACAATGAACATAGAAAACAATCCAATGATATTGAGCTCCTTAGAACCCGGTTACTATTTATAGGACATGTTTTGAGCCAACTAAACTCAAGAGGGAAATACCTATGAAACTCCATGCCAACCTAAACTTAAGGCTATTTGTGTGACTTGTGTGCCTTCAAATCTGAACTACTTGCACATTCTTGTTATCTGACAACATGAGTTCCTTGCAGGTTTTGTTTACAGTCTTTATCCAATAATTTGGACTTATTGCAGGGCTTACTTACATCACCTCACACTTTTGCATACCTGTACATAACATCATAACATCATACCATAGCATTTTCCTTAACCATTTCAAGGATCTCAAGGGTCTGTGATGCAGGTTATGGTAAATCAAATGTCCAACAAGGAGCAAAGGGGATTTATTTTCCTCTAGCCAAGTTTGTCTAGAAATCCAAGCATGATAACTTGAGTCAGGGGCTATGACCCACTCGATATGGTGAGCTTGACTCTTGAAGAAGGACTCTCAGCAACATGAAGTTCCTTCAATCAAGCTACCAGATTCAGATTCTAACAGTTTCTTGTTTACCCCGCGAGATCCTTGAAAACATTGCATACATATATCATACATATCATTGCATAACAGGTCTCCCAATACAGGTCTCTCATGTTCTCACTGTTTATTTCAGCAATGGCTTTCCCACAAGAGAACCAGGATCTTCATACTCAAGAGACTCAGTTCAGGGAAATCTTCCTAAACCTATCCAAGGGGCAGGAAGAGTTGAGAACACTCCTCATGGGGAACTTGATCAAGAAAAGTCCTGAAGACAATAAGGACGAACGGCTGAAACATCTGCAAGCTGAGGTAGATGCATTGAGAACCCAGATGCTGGGGCAGATGGCTCTTATCCAAGGCTTAGCTCGGGAACAAGAAAAGTTGAGAACCATGATCAACCAGCTTCATCAAGACAGATACAACAACATGAAGCAGACGGTCAAGGTTGGTGGTCAAGTCATTGATCAGCCTCCAAGAAGACAAGGGTTTGTCTTGGTAAAGAATGGACCTCTCCAAGTTGCTACTACCTCAAGGGTCCAACAACAACCTCACCAAAAGCAACGGGTTGACCAGAGGCCGTTTACCAAGCTCAACATGTCGTTGTACCAAGCTTTGCAACACCTGTTGAGACTGAATCTGGTGACGTTAGTAGGACCTCATCCGAATCCTAAGACTTCTTCACCCAACTACAATCCTGATGCAAGGTGCGCGTACCATTCTAACAGTCCGGGGCACGATACTGACGACTGTTGGAAGTTGAGGTACAAAATTCAAAACCTGATTGATGAAGGAGCATTGGAATTCACACAAGATGGTCAGGTTGAGTTTTTCTACCATCCCTCCAAGGTTCACCATTTGAAGTGATCAGTACTGAGACGAGAAAACTTTTGTTCATTTGAATTTTCAAGTTGTAATCTCTTTGCTATTCAAACATTTATCTATTAATGTCAAACTCTGTTTCACTAATGCATTGCATATGTTTGTCTTGAATTCATCCTTTAATTACATTTAAACTATGCTTTTTACTCACTTTATGACATTCAACTCTTGCTAAAAGTTACAAGCCTTTAGAGGGAGGATGACGAAACAATGCCATAATCTCATACAGTATGCTTTTGGACAGACCTTGCTAATGATGTACAGGCATTTCTTTCAAATCCTAAACACTGGAGTTATAAGGAAGATAATCCCTAGTCAACCCCTTCGAGCCAAAGAAGTAGGAGTTTTCTGTTTTTAAACAAATTGAAACCTTTGATTTAAACCTGGGGCAGGTTAGTCTCTCAGTTAATTCAAAAGATATGCATTGAAGTCGCAAAACTCTCAGTTCATAATACAACGAACGACATCAAAAGCATTCCTCTGGAATCAAAAGACAGTGGTGGTTCCTTATCTTATAGGCAGTCAATCTCTCAAAAAAAAAGAGCCCACTGAGCCAAAACCTATAAAGGAGGTTTAAGAAAGCCGGGGCATCCCGCTGACTGTAATCTCGAAAACAGGAACAGTCAGGCAAAATTAGGGATAACAAATCAAAAGAAGGAGGTCATTACAAATCCTCGACAACATGAAAAATGTTGCAAAAAATGATGACTGCCTTCAAAAATCCAACTTGTGTGAACCAACACCAAAAACGTCGTTCCAGACTCATTTGGAGTTCAAATGCACAATTAATTGAGTTTAGGATTGAAGAACATCACGAAGAGCGGGTGGGTACAAATATACTTTGAGCCTTTATCCTTTGTTTCTTAAACCGTGAACCAAACCATGTTACAACCCTTCAAAAGTCCTAATTGAAGCATGGGTTAGTTCGAAAGCATACTGTTACAAAAGGTATCCTGACTCCTGTAAGGCTTTGCCCTAAATCTTGTGTTGAATTTGTCTTATAAAGAGTTTTCTGCCAAAAAACGCATTTTTCAAAAACTTCGAGACAAGCATAAACTTTGCATTATCTAAATATCACTGTTTGCATTTGGCTATTTGTTTGACAGCGGAGAAATTCACACAACGAATATCCGATGAACGAAAGCCCTCTTAGTGAACAAAATCACTTCAAAAAGGATGACGCTTCCATTGGAAAATCTCCTATAAACAAGGGGCATAACATGTCACTATCTAGCACACGTGGGGCAGTCCAGTCAAGATTCCAGGAAATCTCTGAAGAAGTGCAGAGTAACCAGGGGAAATTCTCCATCTCCGTCACCTGGGGCATGGGACATGAATTCCAGAAACGAATCTTGCATGATCAAACATCTTCGGGTAGTATGGCAACACGACACTACTGGCAGTGACTCCTCCCTACACTCTGAGAGCGTGGACATAGTCAAAAAAGTACTACGCATAATCAAAGACCCGCTAGGTTGACTGGCCTATGCAAAAATAAGGGCTTCCCGGCGAACCAAAAGGGTTCGGGCAAAAATAAGGGATGAAAATGAAAATTTGTACACCCGGCAAGTCGAAAACCTGAAAAGGTGGCTTGGGCAAAAAAGGGTATCCCGATGGACTGAAAACCCGAAAGGGCGGTCCAGGCAAAAATTAGGGATTAAAGCGTACGACTATGTCCCGTCATCTCGTCACTTGCCTACCAGAAGAAGATTTGTCACTTCAATCGGCAATTACCAAGCACCTCATAGGTGGGGATAATACCAGATCCACAGGGCCGCCGCAGGCACCTTGTCCCGCAAAAACAGAGGCAAATAAGAATTGTCCGAACTGTACAAATTGCTCTGTCCACCAGGTACCAAGGTATATTCAGCTGAAGAATATGGCTAAGATACTATCACTCCCCGCAGAGTAAAACAGTAATGATAGCTCTCTCAGGTGAGACTTGTAGCTATGTACAAATCAGCAATACTCTCCCCAAGCAGAGTTAGTCTACCGTCAGCCCCGAAAAGGTTTGGTATCCCCAGAAGATCTTAATATTCCCCTGCGGAGTATAAGGATATTCTCCAGCAAACGTAAGAGTATCCCCGACAGTCTTAATATTCCTCAACAGAGTATAAGAATGTTTCCCGGAGGAATACAAGATACCCCCAATGGAGTATAAAGACATTCCCCAGCAAACATAAAAGCATCCCCGGTAGTCTTAATATTCCTCAACAGAGTATGAGAATGTTTCCCGGAGGAATACAAGATACCCCCAGTGGAGCCATTTCCCCAGCGCAGTCTAAAAAAGCTTCACCAATGGAGTTGAATCATTTTCCCCGGTAGATTCTGGAAGCTTATCCCCTGCGAAGTATAAATAAGTCTCCCCAGCCAATTTTAGAAGGTTATCCTCTCCAAGTTGCAACTGAAAGATCATCCCTAGCGAAGTTCTTTCTTTCCCCAAGTAGAACTTCTATCCTCAACAGATTCAATATCGTCAGCAACGATAATCCAGCCCCAGTGGAGTTCATCATTGAAACCCCCAACAGAGCTTATCAACGGAATCCCCAGCGGAGTTTATCGTTAAAATCCTCAGCAGAGTATATCTTCCCCAGCGGAGTTCATCGTTAAAATCTCTGCAAAGTATCTTCCCCACAGAGTATTTCCCCTCAGAGTAATCTCTTCATCCTGTTTATCCCCCACCAGAGTTCTTTTCTCCTAACAGGTTTATCCTTGCAATCATCTTCGTTCGTCATCCCCAGCGGAAATGAAGAATTCAACTCTATTCTCCAGCAAGCTATCCGGGATTAATTTTCCCCAGCTAAAACATTACATTTCCATACATCATGATACATGCATAAACGCATCATACCATACAATCTCATTTATGTTGAGAACATCATTTCCTGATCCATATCATGCATTGCATATGACTGACCCTTGTCTTTCAGGAAAGATCCAGTTAAATTCTCAACTATGTGGAAGACCTTGTCTGGTCCAGTTAAATCGATTCCTAAAGATTTTTCTGATGCCGATCCAGTTGAAGTTATTCCAAGACCTTGTCTGTTCCAGTTAAATCGATTCCTAAAGATTTTTCTGATGCCGATCCAGCCAAAGGTGCCAAGACCTTCTCTGGTCCAGTTAAATCAATTCCTAAAGATTTTCCTGATGCAGATCCAGTTGAAGATTCCAAGACCTTGCCTGGTCCAGTTAAATTGATTCCTAAAGATTTTTCTGATGCTGATTCAGTTAAAGGCCTTCTCTGGTCCAGTTGAATCGATTCCTAAATATTTTCCTGATGTAGATCTAGTTGAAGATTCCAAGACCTTGCCTGGTCCAGTTAAATTGATTCCTAAAGATTTTTCTGATGCCGATCCAGTCAAAGGCCTTCTCTGGTCCAGTTGAATCGATTCCTAAAGATTTTTCTGATGCAGATCCAGTTAAAGATTCCAAGACCTTGCCTGGTCCAGTTAAATCGATTCCTAAAGATTTTTCTGATGTCGATCCAGTCAAAGGCCTTCTCTGGTCCAGTTGAATCGATTCCTAAAGATTTTCCTGATGCAGATCCAGTTGAAGATTCCAAGACCTTGCCTGGTCTAGTTAAATCGATTCCTAAAGATTTTTCTGATGCCGATCCAGTCAAAGGCCTTCTCTGGTCCGGTTAAATCGATTCCTAAAGATTTTCTTGATGCAGATCCAGTTGAAGATTCTAAGACCTTGTCTGGTCCAGTTAAATCGATTCCTAAAGATTTTTCTGATGCCGATCCAGTCAAAGGCCTTCTCTGGTCCAGTTGAATCGATTCCTAAAGATTTTCCTGATGCAGATCCAGTTGAAGATTCCAAGACCTTGCCTGGTCCAGTTAAATCGATTCCTAAAGATTTTTCTGATGCTGATCCAGTCAAAGGCCTTCTCTGGTCCGGTTAAATCGATTCCTAAATATTTTCTTGATGCAGATCCAGTTGAAGATTCCAAGACCTTGTCTAGTCCAGTCAAATCGATTCCTAAAGATATTTCTGATGCCAATCCAGTCAAAGGCCTTCTCTGGTCCAGTTAAATCGATTCCTAAAGATTTTTCTGATGCCGATCCAGTTGAAGATATTCCAAGACCTTGTCTGGTACAGTTAAATCGATTCCTAAAGATTTTTCTGACGCCGATCCAGTCAAAGGCCTTCTCTGGTCCAATTAAATCGATTCCTAAAGATTTTTCTGATGCCGATCCAATTGAAGATGTTCCAAAACCTTTTCAAGTCCCAGTTTAATACCTGTAGCAAGCCAGGAAAACTATATGTGGACGACTGATTGTAGATTAATACCTGAAACCATCCAGGAAAACTATCTACATGATGAGATTGAAGATTAATACCTGTAACAAGCCAGGAAGACCTTTCTTTCTCAGGTCAGAGATTAATACCTGTAACAAGCCAGGAAAACTATCTACACAAAGAGATTGAAGATTAATACTTGGAACCAGACAGGACGAGTACTATAACCTCAACGGCATACTCCCGGTGAGCACGAGTCAGTTCCTAAATCTCAAACAAAGTTAGACTTCCCTAGTGGAATCTTCTACAACAACAGGTATGCAAGTTCTCGCTAAGGAATCTCTTATGCGATCGACACTCCTGCAAATGGCATCTATAAGCCCATCCTCCTACCAACAACCTCCAGATGGCATCTATAAGCCCATCCTCCTACCAACAACCTCCAGATGGCATCCATAAGCCCATCCTCCTACCAACAATCTCCAAATGGCATCTGTAAGCCCATTCCTGATGTCACAATGCTGATACTACACCATGCGAGTGCAAATTTCTGGGCACTCTAGTGTTCAATTATCTTCCACCTTCGGATCGCGAAAGGCTAGAAAGCTAATCTATATCTTCAAGTTTAAGAAAATTGAACAGGGGCAACTGTTGCACCCCAAAATTTGCCCTCTCATGTTTTCCAAAGTCTTCCCCCTGCCTGGTTGATCACAAACTCTTGCCTAAGGAAAAAGAAGATTTTTGAGTGGTACTTTAAGTACCTTTCGATTGGCATCCTGAAAGACACTTTGATTGACATTCTGGACAAGCATTTCGATTGGCATCCTGAAAGACCCTTCGATTGGCATTCTGAAGGAGTCTTTCGATTGGCATTATGGACAAGCATTCGATTGGAATTATGTCAAGGCAATTTCGACAGGCATGTCAACCATGTCCTTCGATTGGCAGGAACAACACCTTTTGATTGGCCTGTTAGCAGAGCCTTTCGATTGAAATATTTCGATTGATATTTGGGCCAGGCCCATTCGAAGGGTACGCAGTGAGTCCATTCGACAGAGGCAAATCAGGACTAATCGAAGAGCATGGCCTGAAAGCATTCGAAATCCAAGCGTCCAGGTTCATTCAAGGGACACGAATGTTTCAAAAGAGGAAATAATTTAATGTGTTTGATTTTTGTCCAGAGCGTTAAAGGCCTGTTTTAATGGTTGTCCCTTGCCATTACTGCACCCTCACACCCCTATAAATACAGAGGCCAATATACATTACCAACACGAAAATCAAAGGAAAATCATAGAACGAAAATTATACACACACAAAAAATCTGCAGGAGAACAAAACATTAGAGAGACGCTGCCCAGAATTTTCCAAGCCAAAGCAGTCCCTCAGATCGAAGGTGTCCACGCCCAGAAGCCCTCAAATCAAAAGTGCCTACATCCAGGAAGCACCCAGATCGAAGGTTCCTACATCCAGAAAGCGCCCAAATTAAAAGTCCAATCTGTTGGTAAGAAAGGGTAAACCATCCAACCTCATATTTGCATAATACATTCATACTTGTTGTTACTTTCAATTTACCATCCTAGACAGGATCAAAGGGTCTGGGTTTGGCACCCAGGTCATGTTTTTTCGTTTGTTAACACTTGCTGCAGATTTAGCCTGAAGAGACCCCAACAAGTGCAGGATCGAAGGGCCTGGGATTCAATACCCAGGCCCTGCATTTTATTTCGCTAACATGCTTTTGCAGGTATAACATCCCTGATCGAAGGAGAGCCCTCTTTGGATCGAACCTATTAGCATGCTGGATCGAAGGAGGCATCTCATTCCTAGATCGAAAGCCATGACCTCCATGATCAAAAGACAGTCCTCTTCCCTGGATCGAAGGCTACTCACGCCTTGCTGTTTGGCCCAATCGAAAGGACCATGACCCTGTCTGGATCGAAGCTGCCATTCCCCCCTGGGTCGAAACTCCTGGATCGAAGGATCCCCCTTGTATTTTATTTTGTTTTCATAGACTTCCTTTTAAATAACATTAAAATCAAAAAACCACGAAAACATTAGGCTAGTTCTTTTTCTATTAAATTAACTTTGTTAATTAACCTTTAATTATCTTAACATTTTTCCAAAAAAACTAAAATTAAATAGATTTAGATTATTTTTCCCAAAATAAAATAAAACAACAAAAAGAGTTCTTATTCTTAGGATTTTTTTTAATTCACGCGCGTTTATTTTATTGGGATGTAATAACTTAAACTAAGACCTTCTTTACTGCTTTATTCTCCCAATTTTGGACATGTAAATAATCCCCCTCCCCGAAAGCTTTGTAATAGCGTAGGATTTACAATTCCCGCACTTTAAATTCTTGTACATATATTAACTGCTTAGATGTATTCTAACTAGGATTGTATGGCAAGATTAACTCTTAACTTAAAATCAATAGTAGCTCACCATAACATGTACAAAGATAATATAACTGAAAATTGGCACACTTGCACATGCCACTCTTAGGGTACACCTCACTTGGTTGCCTCGAATGTGGTCATTAAGTATAGGATGTTTTAGAGGTCGTCCTTTTGTCCCAAGATCATAAGTTGCCTCGAAACAGTTGCCTCGGAAAAATGATCTAAGACATTAGGATTACCACTAAAGCGTCCTAACGTTGCTTTAGTGACCATACACCCCTTAAATAGAATTGACCCGAAAACTCCAACGACTGTGCTACCTACTCCTCAATAGTAGGATAGTACTGTCTAAAGGACATTTGCACAATTAAATTCCTTTTTGAGTAGGTAGAGGTTCTTAAGTACTTGCTCTCTTTTAAAAACAAAACAAAAACTTTTCGCACTTACACTTTCTTCAAAAACAAAATTCTTTTCAAAACCCACAATCACAAAGAAAAGCAAACCTTTTGAAAACATAGTGAGCAAGTACCTAAGAGCCCGTGGATAACCACGGATAGAAAGGGTGCTAACACCTTCTCTTTCTATAATCTACCTCCCGAACCCGAGAAACATCTCGAAAAGGAATTTTTCTGTGCTTTTGTCCTTTCCCTTGTTGGATAAAATAAAAGACGGTGGCGACTCTTGCTTACCGCGACACTTTGCAAAAACAAACGCAAACGCGAACCATCATTCAAAAAACAGTCAGTTCTCGTTCCCACCGACCACACACGTGACACTGATGTAACATTTTACTCTTTTCCAAAAAGGGTGTGGGAAATGATCTTATGGAAGTACCTGATGGCAGGGTTGTGGATGGACTCCGAGTACAGGTCAGATGGCTCGGGATGGTTGTTTCCAGTAATGCTACCCCAGAAGAAATCAAGGTCAGTATCTAGCAATAGGTCTTCCTGGGTCATGGTAATAACATCAGGCCCATTAGGGAATTCTAACAGGTTGGCAACCTCCCTATGGTTATAGCGGTAGTCCATGTCAAACAGTCTGAAGGTGATCATCCCGCAGTTGAACCCTAACCCATGATTTGGTAGATAGCTCAGTATGCTCAAGAACTCAAGGGTCAACTTTCTGTAGGTACAATAACGTCTCCGAATAGGAGCAGTGTCCCAGCCTATTTGGTGTAGCAGATATATGACACTCTCACGAATGCCTAAAGCAGTCATAGCATGGTCATCAGCATAAATTGTAGGACACATCTCACGCTCAGCTAGATCCTCAAAGCGTCTTATCTGGTGCCTACTTCTCAAGGTGATGTTCATGTAGTTTACTCGTGCCATGGAGCTAAATATTAAAGCTAAAGAATTACCCCTGAAAATGTTTAATAAATGTATGAAAAACAAAGTTAGTATTTTCAAGTTAAAAATGTCGAAGTTAAATCAAGAAGAAAAAGAAAGTTTAAAAGAAAAAGAAAAATAAAAGAAAAATAAAAGAAAAATAAAAATAAAAAGGAGTAAGGGATGCAACATGAAATTTTTAAAGATAAAAAATAAAAGAAGAAATTAAAAACATATTAAAACAACAAAAATAATTAAAAGAAAACATGGGTTGCCTCCCATGAAGCGCCTTTGTTTTATGTCGATGGCTCGACAGATAGTACATATTCAGTTAGGTATCGGGGTGGGTGGCTCACTTAACTGTAGATAAGCCGAATAGTCTAGATTTCCGACGTTAAAATAGTGCTTTAAGCGCTGGCCATTGACTATAAATGGTTCGATAGAATTTCCTTTAATTTCTATCGCACCACTGGGGAAAACTTTATTAATTTCGAATGGTCCTGACCATCTGGAATGTAACTTACACGGGAAAAGTTTCAGTCTAGAGTTGAATAGGAGTACGATGTCTCCTTCCTTAAATTCTTTCCGCGAGATACGCTTATCGTGCCATTTTTTTGTTCTCTCCTTATAGATTCTAGCATTTTCATAAGCGTCTAAACGCAATTCTTCTAATTCATGGATATCTAATATTCGTTTCTCGCCAACAATCTTGTAATTTAAGTTAAGGGTTTTAATGGCCCAGTAAGCTTTATGTTCTAATTCTACTAGCAAATGACAAGATTTTCCATAAACTAATTTAAACAGCGTTGTTCCGATAAGGGTTTTAAAAGTTGTCCTATATGCCCAAAGAGCATCATTTAGCTTGGAGGACCAATCTTTTCTGGATGTGGCTACGGTTTTATCAAGGATTTGTTTAATTTCCCTATTTGACACTTCCACTTGTCCACTCGTTTGAGGATGGTATGGTGTGGCTATGCGATGTTTAACGCCATATTTTGAAAGTAGTGTTTCGAAACTTCTAGAGATAAAATGGGAACCGCCATCACTGATTACTAGTCTTGGTATACCGAATCGTGGGAAGATTACATGCTTGAATAGTTTAAGTACTACTCGTGTATCATTTGTGGGTGCAGCAACGGCTTCAATCCATTTTGATACGTAGTCAACAGCTACCAATATATACTTATTTCCAAAAGATGCGGGGAACGGTCCCATGAAATCAATTCCCCACACATCGAAAATTTCTACTTCGAGAATCCCTTTTTGCGGCATTTCATCACGTCTAGATATATTTCCTGTGCGCTGACATCTATCGCAGTTCATAATTGCTACGTGGACGTCTTTCCGTAAAGTAGGCCAAAAGAAGCCAACTTGAAGTATTTTCGCACAAGTTTTCGATGTACTAGCGTGTCCACCATAAGGGGCGGAATGGCAATGGGCAATGACGTCGTCTATTTCATTGTTAGGAACACAACGACGATAGATAGCATCGGCGCCTCTTTTAAAGAGTAGTGATTCATCCCAAAAGTAGTGTTTAAGATCATGGAAGAATTTCTTCCGCTGTTGGTACGTTAAATCAGGTGGTAAAACACCGGCGGCTAAATAGTTAACGAAATCAGCGTACCATGGTAATGTGGTGTTGGTACAAATGGCTTTTACTACCGCAGTTGTTAAATGTTCATTGCATTGATCTAAATTGTCGGTAGGAGCTATCTCTAGTTTAACAATAAGGCGTTCATATGGGAAATTTTCGTTTATGGGAACATTCTCGGTTTGGATTCCATCCAATCTTGATAAATGGTCCTCTACCACGTTTTCAGTCCCTCTTTTGTCTTTTATTTCCAAGTCAAACTCTTTTAGGAGTAAGATCCATCTGAGTAGTCGTGGTTTGGCGTCTTTCTTACTTAGCAAGTATCAGATTGCATCATGATCCGTGTAAATAATGATTTTAGCGCCCACTAAGTAGGAACGAAATTTATCCAATGCGAATACAACAACTAAGAGTTCCTTCTCCGTAGTGGCGTAATTCATTTGTGCAGGATCAAGTGTTCTGCTTGCGTAGTAGATAGCGTGAAGCTTTTTATCCTTACGTTGTCCTAGGACTGCGCCTACAGCATAATCGCTCACATCGCACATTATTTCAAATGGTAGGTTCCAATCAGGAGGTTGCATAATAGGTGTTGAAATTAAGGCTTCTTTAAGCGTCTCAAATGCGTTTAAGAATTTATCTTCGAAAATAAACTCGGCTTCTTTCATCAATAATTCAGTTAGCGGCTTAGTGATTTTAGAGAAATCTTTTATAAAACGTCGGTAAAAACCAGCGTGTCCTAGAAAACTTCTTATTTCTCTAACTATTTTGGGTGGTTGAAGGTTTTTGATAACCTCGATTTTTGCTTTATCGACTTCAATCCCTCTGTTTGATACAATGTGACCCAACACAATTCCTTATCTTACCATGAAGTGACATTTTTCCCAATTGAGCACGAGGTTGACATTGACACAACGTTTCAGTACTAGTTCAAGATTTTATAAACATTCGTCAAAGCTTTCTCCACAGACAGAAAAATCGTCCATGAATACTTCCATAATTCCGTCTAAAAAGTCTGCGAAAATTGCCATCATGCATCGTTGGAAAGTTGTAGGTGCGTTACATAGTCCAAATGGCATTCTTCGGTATGCAAAGGTACCATAGGGGCATGTGAACATGGTTTTCTCTTTATCATCAGGATGAATGGGAATTTGGAAGAATCCTGAGTATCCGTCAAGATATCAGAAATGGGAATGTTTGGCTAAGCGCTCGAGCATTTGATCAATGAATGGTAATGGGAAATGGTCCTTGCGCGTGGCTTTGTTCAGTTTTCTGTAATCGATACATATTCTCCATCCTGTTTGGGTACGTTGTGCCACTGATTCGCCTTTTGTGTTTGTTATAACTGTAACACCTCCTTTCTTAGGTACTGCGTGAACTGGACTGACCCAGTTGCTATCTGATATTGGGTATATGATGCCTGCCTCTAGTAGTTTTTGTACTTCTTTCTTAACGAATTCACTTAGGATAGGATTTATTCGTCTTTGATGTTCTCTAGAGGTCTTGTAGTCCTCCTCCAGCATAATGCGGTGCATACAGAGAGAAGGGCTTATTCCTTTTAGATCTGATATATTATAGCCTAACGCGGTTGGATACTTCCTTAACACATTAAGAAGTTTTTCGGTTTTGATCTTTCCTAAATTGGCATTGACTATAACTGGTCGTTCGAGCTCTTTATCTAAAAATTCATACCTAAGATCTTCAGGCAACGTTTTAAGTTCTATACCAGTTTTCTTATCAGTTGGGGTAGGATCGGGTGTTAAGGCGAAACATTCGCTTAGGTTGGCATCTTGATATTCTTGTTTCTAGTCATCATCCTTGAAGATAGTTGGTGTCGGAATTTTCAGCATCCCAGAATAGGTGTCTTCTTGGCTTTCTAGTTCTTTGACACATTCATCAATAATATCTAGGAGACAACATGAGTCCTCTATAGCAGGGGCTTTGAAGAATTGGGAAAGAATGAATTCTACTTTTTCTTCTCCTACCTCGAAGGTAAGATTTCCTTTCTTAACGTCAATAATGGCTCCTGCAGTGGCTAAAAATGGTCTTCCTAGTATGATGGGAATGTTTGAATCTTCCTTGATGTCCATTATTATAAATTCAGTCGGTATGTAAAATTGTCCTATTCGGACAGGAATGTTTTCTAGCATACCAACAGGGAATTTGACTGATTTGTCGGCTAGTTGTAGGGACGTCTTGGTAGGTCTCATGTCACCTAGTTTGAGCTTCTCGCAAATAGATAAGGGAATTAGACTAACACTTGCTCCTAAATCGCGTAGAGCTTTGTCTATAACAGACTTTCCAATTACACATGGTATGGAGAAACTACCAGGATCTTTTAGCTTTGGAGGCATGTTATTTTGAATTGTGGCGCTACATTCGGCGGTTAGCATAACGGTTTCGTTTTCAACAATTTTTTTTCTTATTAGACAATATTTCTTTTAGGAATTTAGCATATGACGACATTTGGGTTATAGCTTCTGTAAATGGAATAGTAACGTTTAATTGTTTCAGAAGTTCTACAAATTTCTTGAATTGCCCCTCATTTTTGGATTTTGCAAGTCTTTGAGGGTATGGAATTGGTGGTTTATATGGCGGTGGAGGTACGTAAGGTTTTTCTGAAGCCTCTATGTTCTCATTCTCGTCTTCCTCTACATTCTCAGATTGTTCTTTCGATTTCTCTGCTTCCTTTTCAGGTTTCTGATACATGGTCGGATTTTGGAGTCTAGGATCTACCGGTCCATCAAGTGTTGTCCCACTTCGTAATGTGATAACATTAGCGTGTCCTTTAGGATTGGGTTGTGGCTGTCCAGGAAATGTACCAGCAGGTGCGGAAGAACTAGCTTGGTGTTGTGCTACTTGGGAGATTTTGGTTTCTAACATTTTATTGTGAGTTGCTAGGGCATCTACCTTATTTGCTAATAACTTCAATTCTTCACCGGTGTAAACATTTTGATTGAGGAATTCTTTGTTTTGTTGAGCTTGATTAGCGATAAAATTTTCCATTAGGATTTCAAGGTTAGATTTCTTAGGAATGTTAGGAACATTAACAGTGGGTTTTTGATAACCTGGAGGTACAGCAGGTGCTTGGCCAGGTGCATATAAAGCATTATTGTTTTTGTACGAGAAGTTAGGATGGTTCTTCCAACCAGGATTATAGGTATTAGCATAAGGATTACCTTGAGCGTAATTCACCTGATCAGCTGATATTCCTGCTAAGATTTGACATTCGGTTCCAACATGACCAGGAACTCCATAAACTTCGCAGTTTGGGGTCACTGCAGCCACGGTGGCCGCAGGAGGTAAGGTCAAGCTTTCTATCTTTTGAGTAAGAGCATCTACCTTAGCATTAACTTTATCTAGGCTACTAATCTCGTACATCCCACTTTTGGTTTGAGTTTTCTCCATAGGTGTTCTTTCTCCTCCCCACTGATAGTGGTTTTGAGCCATATTTTCAATGAGTTGGTTAGCTTCGTTGTAAGGCTTGTCCATCAGTGTACCACCTACGGTGGCATCTATAGAGAGTCTTGTGTTGTACAAGAGTCCATTATAAAATGTGTGGATGATCAGCCATTTTTCTAGTCCGTGATGTGGGCACATTCGCATCATATCTTTGTAGCATTCCCATGCATCGAATAGCGATTCAGTATCCTTCTGCCTAAATTCGTTGATTTGAGCTCTTAATGCAGCAGTCTTGCTTGGGGGAAAGTATCGTGCTAAAAATACAGTCTTAAGTCCTTCCCACGTAGTGACGGAATTTGACGGCAAGGATTGCAACCAAGCCCAAGCTCTATCTCTTAGAGAGAAAGGGAAAAGACTTAATCTTATTGCATCTTTACTAACACCATTTGCTATAATTGTGTCGGCAAATTGAACGTTGTAAGATGTTCATTTGGACACTCGGTGGGATTTCCAGAGAATTGGTGTTGTTGGATTGCTGATATCAATGACGGTTTCAACTCAAAATCGTTTCGATTTATTGCTGGAGCAGCAATGCTATTGTGGGGTTTTTGTTGTGATGGATCTGCGTACTCCTTCAGTGGACGGGTCCTTTGTTCTTTGACCATGTCTACTTCTGGATTAGTTTCATTTTCAGAGGAATAATTAGAATCTGTTTCAGAATCAATCTTAAATTCGGGTTTGGGTAAAGGAATAGCGTGATTTAAACAGTAATCCCTGACTGTTCGTCTTAATGAAAGGATGCGTTCAGGTTCGTCCGTAGATTTGTCAAGTGGTTCGCCTTGTGAGCGAGTCCTTGGCATACAAATCGAAAAAGGGTTTTTGTTGCCTAGTCAAAACGCGCAACAGAATAATCATACTAAATTGACTAATCAGTCCCCGGCAACGGCGCCAAAAACTTGATCGGGACTTTATGAGTCTATTGGGATACTAATTGCAAGTATACAGTTTAGTCATTCTAGTTTTAAATGATTATCAAACCCACAGAGACTGAGGATCAATCGCATACGATCTAATGCTACAATTGTTTAACTAAGCGATGAATATTTGGTTTTAGGGGGAAAATAGTTTAATTAAAAAAATAATAGTAATAGCTATACCGGTATGTGATAGTCGGACTTCGGGAATTCGGTGAATCGCTTGGCAGTTAAAGTATTTCGGTAAAAACGAATTGTTTAAAAACCTGAGACATACACTCTCGTGTTCATGAAATAAGTCATGCTACTAAACCTAGTGGATGCACTTTAAATTTAATAACACTTTTTGAAAACAATTTGAGTTTAATTAATTTGTTAAAACACTCTCATGTATTTAAAAATTAATGTTTCGTTACCACTATCTGGGTCGAACCCCAGCTCTCGCATGGAGGTTCTTGCCTTATTTAATTTCTCACTCTCGTGGAAAAATCGTGTTAATTATCCTCTCACTCTCGTGACAAGGGTAGTTAAATTAAACATGGAAATTGGAAACCAGAAATTATTTATAAATGTTTTTGGCCAAGTTATCACTGAATTCTTTCAGTACTTAGGAGTCACATACCGGTACAAATTAATTTAGCCAGACATAATATATTTAGTAACTATGCAACTTAAAATATAATTCATAAAAATCAATTGCATAAAAATCCTGTAAATAATGTTGTTGTGGTAATCTTGGTGCTTACAAATTCCTTGCAATTTAATCGAAGTCTATAACCGTGTCAATTCTTGGATGAAGAATTAACACTCTTGGTACTAATTCTGGAAACTAAAAATTACAGTAGGTATAAAAAGATTCAAAAGCAAGAAAATAGAATAATGCAGAAAAATAGAAATTTGGCTCTGTAGAAAATTCTTCGACCATTATCCATTGAAATGCTCCATATTTATAGAGGAAGATTTTTCAGTTGAGAAAATATTGGAACAGCTTGAGTGGAGGAAGACCCGGATTCATGGTTACTGAAGTGGAGGAAATATAGGAGAGGAAACTGCCCACAATGTTGCCCACGTCTCTCTGTATTCCATAACATTGTTTTTAAGCGTGTGACGATCATCACGAGAGGGTGACGGTCGTAATGCGCTTAAATAGCGCATTACGCTCGTTAATGATGTGTGACGAGCGTCCTTCTAGTTGTGTGAGTGTTACGGTCGTCATAGGGTGTGACGATCGTCACAGCTACAAAATCTGCAGACTTTGCAGATTTGGTTCTTTTTCTTCTGATTCTTGGTTAGCTTCCTTCATGTGATCCTTTTCCACTTATTTAAGTTGAAACATGTTGTACCTGTGAAAAGACACAAAAACTCGGAAGAATCGGGAGTTAAACGACTCAATGTATTATGAAAATCGATAAAAAGTGTAGTAATTATATGATACGATTTCTCGTTATCAGCAGGACTTCTTCAAAGTGCTGGAATGGATTTTCAATAAATTCCCCATCTAATTCCACATATCTGAAGGAATTTAGATGGCTGACCATATACTCTTCTTCTCCGTGAACATTGATGATCTTCCCCTGAATTACATATTTCAGCATTTGATGCAACGTAGAAGTAACGGCACCAGCATTGTGGATCCACGATCGGCCTAGAAAGCAGGAATATGAAGGGTGAATATCCATTACATAAAAAGTTGAATCAAATGTTTGGGTTCCAACTTTTATGGGGATGTCCACTTCCCCATGCACCATCCTTTTTGAGTCGTCGAAGGCTCTCACTACTATGTTTCTTGGTTTCAATGTCAATCCCTTATAGTCAAGCCTATCAAGAGCCTTATTAGGCAACACATTCAGAGACGAACCGGTGTCAACCAAGACATGAGCCAGATTTGTGCCCCTGCATTCCACTCAGACATGCAATCCCTTATTATGCTTCCTCCCTCTTGGCATTAAATCAGCCCCTGAAAAACCTAAACCATTATCTACAGTTAAGCTGGTTACGCAGTCTTGGAACTGATTGGCAGATGTTTCTTGGGGTACATGGGCAGTTTTCAGGAATTTTACCAAGGCCTTTGCATGAGTCTCGAAACATAACAACAAAGCCAGCATGGAAATTTTTGATGGAGTTTGCCCTAGTTGCTTAACTACATTGTAGTCGCTTCTTTTTATGATTTTTAAAATTTCCTCCATTTCTTTCCGGGAGGTCTCAGGGATAGCCACTGATTGTGTCTTCGTCCGGACAGGCTCAATCAGAATACCTTTACCTCGAGTCTCAGTTGACTCGGCAACAGGAATGTGAGTAGGAGTGATAACAGGGATTGTAACAGTTTTGTTAACAGGGGTATTAGCATAGATGATTGTAGGATTGGGAATAACCTTCGGAGGAGCAACAACAACGAGAATGATTACGGGTCCAGAAACTGCTTTTGGAGGAGAAATTTCTAGAGAGAATACCCTTCCAATTCGGGTAATCTTGCTAGTCCCTGCAATATTACTGACATCAGAGTCAACTTTCTCAGAGCTTGAATCTTCAACAGCTGGCCAATCTTGCTTGATACTGTGGTAGTAGATATCCCCTCCATAATTCCATGGTATGGTTTTGTCTGATGAATACGGGATTGGTCTAGGCATTGTGATTATCAAAGGAGATACTTTTGGAACTGATGTAATTCTAAAGGGTCTTTTGGTGGAGACCCTGGAAGAATTTTTGGAAATGGTCACGATGGAAACATCATTATAAAAAATAGTTGGAACACAAGTCTTTTCGAAAAAAAATTCCCTGTTATCTATTAAGCACTGAACGCCTGCTTTTAACAAAGGACAACTGGTTGGTGAGGATAAACAGTAATGACAACTTTCATAATAGCCTGGGAATACATCGGCATTCAATAAGTTCTTTTTGATAGTCGGGAGTGAGGTTGCAAGTTCATCAACTGAAGTAACAAACATATCTTCCTCAACAGCGTTGGCATTGTGGCCGTGCTTGGGCATAGGAGCAGTAATGACATTGGGAATTTTCGGCGCATCGAATTCAATCTCTTTGGCTTCAAGAAGGTCTTGTACTTTGTTCTTCAGAGCCCAACAATTGTTAGTGTCATGGTCGGGACTCTCAGAATGGTACGCACAGCGGGCATTAGGATGATAGTGAGGAGAGGTTGTGTTAGGATTCTTTGGAGCTTCTTTCAAAGTCACTAGATTGGATCTTAACAAATGTAGAAATACTTGAGATAGGGTAATGTTAATTCTGGTGAACTGTCTGACTGGTCTCTCCATTCTTGGCTGGTTGCTTCTTTGCTGAGCTGGCACAGGTTTAGGAATCATGATATCCCCCACCATTGGACAGTGTTCAGTCCTATCTTGATTTCTCTGAGGATATACAACAACAACTTCTTTCTTTCTGATGAATGGTTTCCTTACAGTAGCAGAGGATGCATCCTTTTGAATCTTTCCATTCTTTATCCCGACTTCCACCCTTTCTCTGGTTAATATCAATTCGGTGAAACCTGCCGATGAACTCCCAATTAAGTGGTTGAAGAAAGGACCGGACAAGGTGCATAAGAATATGTCTACTAGTTCTCTTTTAGATAGGAAAGGATGGACTCTTCCTTCTAAGTCCCTCCATTTTTGCACATAGTCTTTAAAGCCTTCACTTGAAACCATGGCCATACTCTGGAGTTGAGTACGGGTGGATGCAAGGTCTGCATTGTATTGGTATTGTTTGTAAAAGGCAGTGGCCAGATCTTCCCAGTTATGAACATTGGCTCTTTCCAACTGATAAAACCAATCAAGTTGAGTTCCAGACAGACTGTCTTGGAAGAAGTGTACCCATAAATCCTTATAAGCGGTATGAGGGTGGATTTTCCTCACATAGGACCGGAGATGCATTTTGGGACATGAAACTCCTTCATATTTGGCGAACACAGGTGCCTTGAATTTTGGACGAATGACAATCCTCGATACTAATCACAACTCCTCAAAGTCCAATCCAGGCACTTTTTTTGATTTCCATTGCACTTAACCGTTCTTCTAGATGCTTATACTTGTCATCGGATGGAGGGTATTGTTCTTCAGAATAGTCTTTTTCTTCATCTTCCTCTTCTGACTCTGACTGGACAACTGTTTCTTTGCCCTTCCCATCTTGATTGTCTTTCTCATCGGATGTTGTTGCAAAGTCTAGGGTCCTTCTTGCTTGTCCTTGGAATCTTCTTCCCATGTTCAGAACTCCAGTTATCTTCTTTGTCTTCTTCTTTTTCTCTTCAACCAGCAAGGTCTTCAACTCTTCTTGTCCTTTGGCTAGAGTTAAGAACATCTGTTGAAACTGAGCATTTTTTAGCTTGGAGATCCTTCACCGTTTGCTCGAGATCCATCTTACTAAAATAAATAGTAGAAAGATGAGGAGACTTGTTGCAAGAAACCTGCTTATGTTATGATGAATGATAGATGCATATGCAATAATTTCAAGGATTTTAAAGATTCAAATTTGTTTTAGACAAAAAAGGAAACACACGTTATATTAACAAATTAAAGCTTGAGTACATCAATGCCTTTTTGGGCAAACAATACAAAAAACTTTAAGATAAAAAGGTTGTACACATCCTCTTTGGTGCAATGTAGGCATTCAGGTTCCTCTCCTCGTGAAGTCGCTTAGTGAGTTCCAAAACCTTCTTCTCACTAGCGTAAAATTGGGCTTCGAAAGTATCTCGCTCCCCCTTGAGTTGTATCCTATCTCTTTGTAAGTCTTCAAGAGAGGTGGGCATGTCAAGATGTAGGATAATGTATGGAACGTCTCCTTCCATGATAGGCTCAATGATTACCGGGAGAATGGATGGATAAGGCATCATAAGACTCTGAGCACGAGTTCGTACCCATTTGAGGTAAGGCTCAAGAGGGATGGAATTCTTATGCCCCAATGTCTTGCTATCTACCTTGTTCAACATCCTCCAAGCTCGGATAAATCTCTGGCGAAGACCTTGATCGTCGTTCTCGTAGTCAAATACCAAACGTTGAATGAGCATCTCATGCAGGCCATCCCTTTGGGCGTATCCAAACTTTCTTAAGGCTAAGCAGGGGTTGTAGGTGATTCCTCCCCTAATGCCAAGTAAGGGGACATTAGGGAATTCTCCATAACGATCGACAATAGTAACATTCTCTATGGATCGGGAACACCAATGGATGTTTGAATGCTTGAGTGTCATCAACCTTTGTGACCACCTTGAACCTTGCTCGTTCTTCAATACAGATTGGGGAAGATGCGAAATAAACCATCTTTCCAAGAGAGGAGTGCAACACATAAGGACACCTCTTTTCCTCATAGTGCGAGTGTGAAAAGAATGTAGAATGTCCCCTAGTAAAGTAGACACCGGGTTTCGGGATATGAAGATTTTGACGGTGTTCACATCTATGAGTTGGTCAGGATTTGGAAACAAAACCATCCCATAGATGAGGAGAGCCACAATTTGCTCAAAGGCTTGCAAATCCAAGGAGTTCCAACAGTTTTGGGCTTTCTCAAACAAGAACTTTGATAGGAAACCTTTGACACCACTCCTTGTTTCCCAATTAGTTATGACATCATATGATTGCAAGTGTAGAGCTTGAGCAATATCTACTGGCTTTGGATATCTTTCCGTACCATTGAAAGGTAGTTGATTGAGATTGGGAATCCTCAAGAGTTAGGATAATTCTTCCAAAGTTGGCATAATTTGATAATCAGAAAATGTAAAGCAATGGTGTAAAGGATCAAAGAATTGAAAGAGCACCTTCATCATGTCTTCATCAGTTTTGGAGGTGACCAAGTTGAGTAGGCGACCATGTCTCTCGGTGAATGGAGAATTTTATGGAATCCTTGAAGCTAGCTCCTTAAGTTGTGGAGGGATCCTTATAAGATTTACTTGAATAGTTTTCATGCGAATAGAATCCATGTCCTACAAAACAAGAACAAAGATAAATCCTAAAAATCCTTGAAATGGTTAGTGAATGAATATGATGTTATGTTGTTTATGATGTTATGTATAAGTATGTATATACAAACAAAGCAAACAAGCCCTTAGGTTTAGGCTTGCATGGAGTCTCATAGGTAAGTACCCTCTTAAAGTTTAGTTGGCTCAAACCTATCCTAGTAATAGTAACCGGGTTCTAAGGAGCTCAATATAACTGGTTTGTTTCCTTGGTCATTGTTTCAGCACAAGCCTCTTTAATGGCAACCAAAATATCCCAAGAAACCAAATCTCAATGAGTGTAGTATCGAGTATCTACCAACTTCAGACTGCACCAAAGCCGATCGTCTCACTACGTTCAAAAGGCTAAGTTGGTCAAGTAAAGGTTCTAAAAGTTCATTAGTGCTTCATGACATCACTCAGCAGCCCCGTATTCTCCTTGATTAACTCAAGGGATACCGGTACCCACAAATATGTTGCACTAACATAGCTATTTCTTAGACCATGTCGGTATACCCCGCACAGTTTCCACATAGTATTGCTACTTACCTATAAGGTATCCCAAATCCGGGTAGAGGATTCAAACCCAAACAAAGAACCATAATGTAAATCATACAAGTCAAACAATGAAAGCAATTAAATGTGATCTAACCCTAAGGTAACCCCACTTTTAGAATAGTCCCCAGTAGAGTCGCCAGTTCTGTGATACGGTAGGAGAACTGACTTGAAGGTTTTGCGTTTGATCGCAAATGTTGCGGTTAGTAAGAGTCGCCATCGACTTTTTTATCCAAAAGGAAAGGTGAAAAAGCACAGGAAAGACCTTTGAGATTATTTCTTGAGTTCGGGGGTAGATTATGAAAAGGGAAGGTATTAGCACCCTTTTCATCCATGGTTTTCCATGGGCTCTTAGTTACTTGCTAGATCACTTGCTTTTGTTTGAAATTATGCTTTGTGTGGTTTTTGAAAGTATTTTTGAAAATAGGCCATTGTTTAGGAAAACTTTGTAATGATTCTCGTTCGTAAGAATGTATACAAAGTTTTGATCTTTTGAAAATGTTTTCAAGTTTTGAAAGATGTTTTGAAAGTGTTGGTGTTTGTTTTGAAAATAGCAAGGATGTTTTTGTTTTGAAATGGAGCAAGTAACTAGGAACAATCTACCTACTCAAAAGTCTTTCATGTTCATTTCCTTTCTCCTTTGACATTGTTATCTTACCATTGATTTGGTAAATAACCCTATCTTTGGATGTAAAAGGGACGGGCGTGGGTCATCGTATAACCATGATTAGCAATGTTGCAAGGTATCTTAACATTCTTTTTAGGGACTAAGATCATTTGAAAGGAAACTTAGATAGCGTCATCGAGGGACTATGATCTTATACTTTGCTTGTTTTTGCTAAGATACCTCACATGCGTAATATGGCCATTTTGTAAAGGCAACCAAGTGGATTTACCCTAGGGGTGTTTGTGTGCGAGTGTATTTTTTTCATGCTTGATTTTGTCTTGAATTAGGATTTTCTAAGTATTGGTTTTAGTCTTTCTATACAAACCCTAATTACTAGCATGTTATATATAAAGTGATAAATTGCAGAATTTAAAGTTACTACGCTATTACAATACTAGAGGGAGGGGGTGTACAAATTGTAAATGAGGATTGCAAGAAAGTAAACCTAGTTAATCTATTACAACCATATTGAATTTATAAAAGAATTGAATAAATAAATGTACAAGAATGAATAAATGTACAAGAATGAAAATGTGAATAAAAATAGATATTTTTTGGATTTTTAGGAAAAGGGAATTTGAGTTTAACCTAATTAATTAAAGGGAAAAAATAATTAATTAAAGGTAAAAAAAGTAAACCTAATTTTACTAGGAAATTTTTTAAATAAAGCCCTAAATCTATTAATTGATTAAAAGGAAATTAAGTTTAAGAAAAGTATTTTTTAGTATTTTTGTCTTGAAAATAATTTATGGTATTATAAAATATTTTTGGTCTTTTTAAATATTAAAATAATATATTTTAATTGGTGTAAAAGAAAATAAATAATAACCTTGTTTTAATTAAATTTACAAGAATGATTAGTAAAATAAATAAAGTATGGTTAAATAAAATATATTTTTTGTGAGAAAAATAAATAAACTAAGTCAAGATAAAAATCTAATATTTTTGTATTTTTTTAATGATTTTTTAATATTAGAAAATATATTAAGAAAATAAATAAAATGAAAATAAGAAAATAAAATAAAATTGGGCCATGGGTGTTTAAATGAAACAGTGGGGTTAACAAGTAAAAACAAAAAAACAACAAGTCCCAACGCGTGCAAAAAAGAAGTCAGAAATGCAAAAATGTGAAAAATCCAAAAGGGTACACTGGGGCTCGAACCCAGGTCCCTCGGGTTACAGGCGCACGCTTCTACCAATGGGGTGACTATACATCCATTTATATAAATCAAACAATAAATACATAAGGCAAACACATTCCTGAAGTCAACTTCATCTTCAACCTCACACCAAGCCAGAACCTCTGTAACTTGTTCAAATCTCAACAAAAATGAAAATTGTAAACATGAAACTTGTAGCAAATTTCCTCACGGTTTCAGAAATGTAAAGCATTAAAACTATAGCTCAAATATAAAAATGAATTTTAATGGCCCTATTCTGAACCCTAAAAATCTCAGAAAATTCAATCTTAAAATTCTCTAAGCTCAGGCAAAATTAATGGAAACTATGGACACGGTTAGCTTTAGAGCAATAACATCTACATATTTCATTCACAAATAAATCATTGATGATGCCTGTATGAAAAGTTCCAAAGTTATAAAACTTACCTTGCAAGAGGGTATTGGGTTTGAAGTTTGAGCAGCTTTCAAGGAGCTCAAATGATTGGGTTAGCTTCCTCAAGTTCCTAGGAAGCTAATGGGATGCTTAGCTTGAGCTGAAAGTACCTGAGGAGTTATGGAGAAGTCCAAGTGCAAAGCTCTGTTTTTGAAAATGGAGGATGGTGTTAATGGTGTTACAGTTCTGTAACAGGGTGTGGGATCAGTTCTAAATGATGTTTAGAAGATTTGGGAACCAAAAGGCTTGAAAACACACGAGGGAGTTATGAGTTTCAATTTTTTGGTCAGTTTATGTGAAAGTGGAGGTATGAGATGTGATTATGAGCTCTTGGTGTTTTTAGGGGTCAAGCCTTCATGTATTTTGTGGCAAATGGTTTTTATATCTATAAGCAAAAGGATTAGAGTGGTTTGGACAATCAGAAGTACAAGTTTTCAGCTAATTGCTAGGTTACTTGATTTTGAAGAAAATTGGAAAACCAAGTTTTAATGTGAGGTATAAGTATGGGTTGAGTGATTGTAAGTGTCTAACAAGTTTCTTATGGTTTATGGAACTTGTATGATCGGAATAGAACAAGTGCAAGGCTCAAGAACAAGTTTTGTGTAAAAAAACACTTTATCAAAATGGCAATGTACACTTTCTTCCCAAAATGGACATAAAACATGGCCTTGCATTGAATGCTTGAAATGAGACGTCTAACAGCTGTGCAAGAAATTAATTATGGATTGCTTAACAAGTTTGAGGCATTCAAAGTAGAGTTTATGCAGCATAACTTTGAATTTGAATTTTGTTCATCATAAAATGCCTTGTAATTCAAGGGATAAAACCCTAACTTCATCTCTTCGATTCTCCCTACTCAAGAATGATCTCAAGGAGTTCTTGGACAATTTGGAAATCTTTCAATGTGCTATACAACCCATATTTGAATTGCTTTTGAATATTCCCCTTGGAACTATACGAAAAAGTGCCATGAAGTTGGGTCAAAATCTTGACCAAATTAGGGCAAAAATTTCACTAAGTGTTTTGTTTCATGACCACGTGTTCCTAAAATTATAAATTGAGATCCAAGAACTTTTGGAAGAAGTTGTGTGAAGAAAAGTTGTAGATTTTATGGAGATCTACAACTTTCATGTTGGAAGTTTCTTTTGAATCAGCTTGCATCATGATGAAAATGTTGCTTAAAGCTTGAGTACATCAATGCCTTTTTGGGAAAACAATACAAAAAACTTTAAGATAAAAAGGTTGTACGCATCCTCTTTGGTGCGATGTAGGCATTCGGGTTCCTCTCCTCGTGAAGTTGCTTAGTGAGTTCCAAAACCTTCTTCTCGCTAGCGTAGAATTGGGCTTCGAAAATATCTCGCTCCCCTTGAGTTGTATCCAATCTCTTTGTAAGTCTTCAAGAGAGCTGGGAATGTTAGGATGTAGGATAGTGTATGGAACGTCTCCTTCCATGACAGGCTCAATGGTTACCGGGAGAAGGAGGGATAAGGCATCATAAGACTCTGAGCACGAGTTCGTACCCATTTGAGGTAAGGCTCAAGAGGGATGGAATTCTTATGCCCCAATGTCTTGCTATCTACCTTGTTCAACATTCTCTAAGCTCAGATAAATCTCTGGAGAAGACCTTGATCGTCGTTCAAATACCAAACCTTGAATGAACATCTCATGCGGGCCATCCCTTCGGGCATAACTAAACTGTCTTAAGGCTAAGCAGAGGTTGCAGGTGATACCTCCCCTAATGCCAAGTAAGGGGACATTATGGAATTCTCCATAATAGTCGACAAAAGTAACATTCTCTATGGGTCGGGAACACCAATAGATGTTAAAATTCTTGAGTGTCATAAACCTTTGTGACCACCTTGAACCTTGCTCGTTCTTCAATACAGATTGGGGAAGATGCAAAGTAAACCATCTTGCCAAGAGAGGAGTGCAACACATAAGGACACCTCTTTTCCTCATAGTGCGAGTGTGAAAAGAATGTAGAATGTCCCCTAGCAAAGGAGGAATGGGTTGCGGGATATGAAGATTTTGACGGTGTTCACATCTATGAGTTGGTCAGGATTTGGAAAAAAAACCATCCCATGGACGAGGAGAGCCACAATTTCCTCAAAGGCTTGAAAATCCAAGGAGTTCCCACAGTTTTGGGCTTTCTCAAACAAGAACTTCGCTAGGAAACCTTTGACACCACTCCTTGTTTCCCAATTAGTTATGACATCAGATGATTGCAAGTGTAGAGCTTGAGTAATATCTACTGGCTTTGGATCTCTTTCTGTACCATTGAAAGGTATTTTATTAAGAGTGGGAATCCTCAAGAGTTGGGATAATTCTTCCAAAGTTGGCACAAGTTGATAATCGGGAAATGTGAAGAAATGGTGTAAAGGATAAAAGAACTGAAAGAGCACCATCATCATGTCTTCATCAGTGTTATTCGCATTATTTTCTCTTCTGAGCGTTTGTTTCCTTTATTCGCATTATTTTCATGGATTATATAATTGTACAAAGGGATGTAATAGTTTAAACTAGGACTTTTTACATTCTTTATTTCTCCATTTTGATTTGTAATTTCCCCCATCCCGAAGCGATGTAATAGCGTAGATTCAATTTTCCGCACTTTATTTTTCGTACTTGTATATATTTAAATACTAGATGTATGCTTAATAGGCTTGTATGGAAAGACTAAAAACAAACGGTAGAAAACCTAAATGTTTAAGTTAAATAACTGACACACAACACACTCGCACAAGCGCACCTCTAAGGTACCTCCACTTGTTGCCTTCAGAAAAACAGTCATGTCCCTCGAATGTGGGACACTTTAGCAAAGACCCTCGGTTAAAAAGATCGTAGTCCCTCGATGACCCTTCGATGCTGCCTTTGATATACGATCTAGTCCCTTACGTTAAAATTGCTAAAGTGTCCTACGAATTACCTTTATGATTGTACGATGACTCTCGCTCGTCTCTCAAAACATCCAATGATAAGGCTACCTACCAACTAATGGTAGGATAGCACTATCTAAGGGAAATGAGGAAAATAACAAAGACTATTCGAGTAGGTAGACAACTTATAGTTGCTTGCTCACAAAAACAAACAAAACAATTCTTTCACACGTACACAAACTCTCTTCTAAATATTTTCAAAGACAAAAAACACTTTGTATACGTTCTCAACAATACGAGAAACATTACAAAGTTTTCCGTATTAAGGCGTCTTTTCAAATTATTTTCAAATACGCTGACACAAAAAATAAGCATTTTCAAAAGTGATCTAGCAGCTAAGAGATCGTGGATAACTATGAATGAAAAGGGTGCTAACACCTTTCCTTTTCATTATCTATCCCCCGAACTCAAAATCTTTAAAAAGGTCTTTCTTGTTCTTTTCACCCTTTCTTTTGTTGGATAAAAGAAAAGTCAGTGGCGACTCTTGCTAACCGTAACATTTGCAATCAAAATACAAAACCAGTACAGTCAATTCTCTCACCGTATTACAAGGAGAAATTCTCAAGAGATTTGAGATTGAAGAGTGCAACTCGACTTTGACACCGACAGAACCAAGATTGCAACTGTCAAAAGATATTTATGAAGATGATGTCAACTCAACCCAATATTGAAAATTTATTGAGTCATTAAGATACCTCTGTCACACAAGGTCTGACTTAGCATACAATTTAGGTATGGTAAGTAGATTTATGCAGAAGCCAAAGGTATCACACCTAGAAGCGATGAAGAGGATACTAAGGTATCTGAAAGGAACTCTCGACTATGGCGTTCTGTTTTCAGCAAATGATAAAGGAAAATAATGCAAGTTAGTGGGTTACATTGATTCAAAATGGTGTAGTGACGCTGATGATTGAAAATCCACAGTAGGATGTGTGTTTATGCTAGGTGGTGCACCAATTACTTGGAGTTCGAGAAAGAAACCAGTAGTGGTATTATCATCCTGCAAAGCAGAGTATATAACTTATCTTTGTGCATGTCAAGCAACACAGAAGGTGAACTTGGTCGAAGAGATAACATGTAAAGATCATGGAGCAATTACCATGAAGATCGACATCATGTCAGCTATCAACCTGGCGAAGAATCCGATAACACATGGTTAAAATAAGCACATCGAAATGAGGTTCCACTATCTTCGAGAACAGGTAGCAGTTGAGAAGATGAACTTGGAACACTGCAAGTTGATAATCATATTGCAGACATCATGACAAAGAGTGTGCAGGTCAAATTGTTTAGAAGACAACGAGCTATGATGAATATAGATAGCTTAGAGACAATGTATTACGTGGTGTGTTGAAAGTGTAATTCTTTGTGTCGAAGCGGGTTGTTGCTCGATACAAGGTGTGTCGAAAAGTTTAGAATGCCGAGTTATTAGCTGTTGAAGTGTTGTAAGCAGGTTGCTTCACACAAATTTCGATTTAGTTCTAAAATAAGTATTTTTAGACTTTTTGGCTTAGGGAGAAAACAAGCTCATTATGAGTAGAGGGAATAACTCTTAATTTTGTAACTAACACAACTTGTATTCATAGAATTTTGCAATTGCAAAATGAATATAGATTTTCTACAGTTTGTAGACAGAGAGAAACTTTGTAGAAATTCTAATATCTTTTTTTCTTTAATATTTTTTTTTCATTTTCATTGTACGATAAAAACAATCTTATGCATCAAGAATAATAGAAATTCATCATAGTTTTTAGTGGATTTCCTACTCTTTTAACTCAAATATATTTATTTGATTGCCTTCAAAAAGTTGAAAAATCTTTATTAGTTATTAAAAATGAGAAACCACAAACATTTCACGTAAATAAAAGCTAGACCACTCTCTCTTACATGTATTGTAAATAGCTTGCTAGCTATAGCTATTAAATGTATACTATTCATGTCTAGAGCTACCAGCTGCAAAGTCATCTTGCCCGTGAAGGAATTCTTCCAACAACTTGTAGTCCAAGCAAGCCAGTTGATCTAGAATATCATCATCTTGTTGTTCTTGATAGGAAAAAGAAGAAGAAGAAGAAGAGTTAGGCAATATAGTATTTGAAGTTGAAGTAGTGTTTGGAGTATAGTAATTAGTAGTAGAATTAGCAAAGTCATTTGGGAAGTTGAGAATGGCTTTGTGACCACGAAAATGAAAAGCAGCAGCATCATAAGCACGTGCAGCTTGTTCAGCAGTATCAAATGTTCCAAGCCAAACACGAGAACCTTTTCTTGTTGGATCACGAATTTCAGCTGCAAACTTACCCCATGGTCTCCTTCGAATACCTCTATATCTCACCTCAGAGTTGTTGTTTCCTTCTCCGTCCATTAATTCAGTTTTTGTTGTTGTTGTAGTACTAGTAACTGAGATTGAATATAATAAGGTGGTGTAATCAAATTAAGGATAACCAGTATTTATGCATTGTAGTGTTTCTGGTAAGCCAAGCTTCAACTTCTCCAGGGGTCCTAAGTGACGGTTTGAAATTCAACTCCATTAATATTTTATATATAAACAAAGTGACAGCTGAGTTTGCGTCAGCTGTTTATTAATTTTTTTTATTAGACACACAAATTATGTAAAGGAAGATACACGTATGCACTACGTAACATTGGGGAGCTTAAATAATCTGTATTTTTTTTTTAAAACAGAAACTAAATTATACATTTTCTAAAATATGATCAAATATCACATTTTTGAAACAAAACTATAAATATCTTATGTATTAAAATGTCAAACATTTTGTATCAAAACTATACATTGTCACCAAAACCTAAACGATACTCATATTTTTTTTATAACAAAACTAAAAACATATACAAATAATTAACAAATAAGTGATAAATTTAACATAAGATAAATATAAATTATAATATTATTATATTATAGAATAATTAATAATAATAAAAATGGTGTCTTTTGTAGGATTTTATAGATTTAATGTCGGAGAGAGTGAGCATGAGAGATTTTAGAAAATTGTGTATAATCCTCGTTGTAGTTTAGGATTTTAGAGGTAATGTGTTAATCATTTAATAAAACAACACTTAAATAATTAAACGGTTGAAAGTAAAGACTTTTCATTGAGTTTAACTGAATGGTCCAGTCTATCATGATTCATTCATAAATAAAATTCAATCAAATATTTTATCAATAATTAATGTTAAATAATTAATCTAACAATTTCACACTTGAATGAAATTATTAAAAATATTGATTTTAACTTTAGAATAACAATAATGATCAAAATACTATAAATTAAAAGAGAAGTAAGGTCTTGATTGAATGACTTTTTGTTTGCTTTTAAAATCTATTTTATAAATGAGTTTTAAAAAGTATTTTTAAGAAGAGAATTTTAAATGGTTGTGTTTGGTGATAGTTTTAAAATAACAGTTTTAGAAAAGAAAAAAATTAAAAATTTGTTTGGCAAATTTTAACGTGTTTGACTAATTATATTTTTTTTTAGAAATAACTTATTGATAATTATGAGTCAGAATTTATGGACACCAAGTGTAAGTTTACAAGATGTACATTAAATTTTAATGGTTAAAAAAATTGATCAAACGATTATCTTAAATGAAATAAAATAATGATAAAAAATATGGTCTATATTTTTTCCTAAAAAATAGGTTATTTATATGATTGTTTGATCGAGTTTTATTAACGAATGAGATTTAGTGTAAGTGTTTTAGACTGGGGACACTTGTCGCACCGTTAGGGAGGCTCAATCCAGCACCTTTACCAAAGGTCCAAAAGCATGCAACCCAATCTATGGACCGTTGGGCATTTCCTTACGTGTCCATTAGGGGAACGTAGCTCAAGTGTACATATAATCATCATCCTGCCCTCCGAGAATAACGAGTTCAGCTCCTGCTTTCTCGGGGCAGTTGACTAGGGAGGAGGCCACGTGCTGAACTCCATACACACGTAAATCCTAACAGTCTTCGTTATTGGGCCTCATTGTGGCCCATCATTGAAGACCTTGGCCCAGCGCTGGGAGTTATAAATACCCTCTCACTTGAGAGGGTCAGGTATTCAATCACTCACTCATATTCTCATACTTGCTTGCATTTGCTCTGAACCTCACTTTGGAATCAGAGTGACTTGCAGATACCCCCCCCCCCCCCCCCACTTCACATTCAACTGCTGCTCAACTCAAAGCTTGTGGGTTTTGACAATCCGTTCTGGTCAAGTACGATCAGAGGTGCCGGAGCCCCCCAACTTATTTCCCTTAGGTGAAGGGTGATTACTTAAGTTCAGCTTCAATGTCGGGGAAACATCGCCCGAAAGGGGAAATTACCTCCGTCGGAGATAACTCGTTGACTTGTGTCGAGGATTCAGAAAATATGCATGCGACTTGGTCGACCAGATCAGTGGGTAGTACATTGATCGACTTTGGTTCTGATATTGTTGGTTTGGTTCCCGTCAGGAATATATACCCATAGGACGTGAGGAGTTTCCCCGAGATTCTTTTTTGATGTACCCGTCTGTGAGATGTTGCTTCGATGTCGAGCGTTTACCCAACCTTCAGGAGTGAAACCGCATAAATGTGCCAGTATGTAAGGCTTTGTCATGAGGTCGCACGTTTTCCCGCCACTAAGCATGAAACGTCATCAATGCGCCTGTATACAATGTTTTGTAGTGAAGTCCGGGATAAGTTCTTCTTCAAGAGTGAGCATGTGGCTGCTTGTCAATCCTACGTGGGAGTTGTTTTGGGGTGCCATCTTTTTATAGGGGAGTTCAAAAGCCCTAAGTAATGATGACTTTTCGCGTGCTGCCTCATGGGATGTGAACTATCTATAAAAAGGGGAATCCAGAGGCTCATTTGTCGTTTTCAAGCTCTCTTCTCCACTCTTCTTCTTTTGCTCGTGGATCTGCTTTGTCCTAGCGCCACCGTAGAATTCTTCATAGATAATCTTCTTCCAACTAAGTCATATCTTCTTGATAATGTTTTTTCTCAGAATTTTTAGATTAAACACTTAGTTTTGGTCATGAACGGATGAATTCCTGGATGAATATTCATGGGTTCTACAATGAATCTTTATGAATGTTCTTCAAACTTCATGGCTGTGGATGAAGGTTCATAGGCCTAACTTTATAGATTAGTGTCGGGGCCATCCTCCCCAAATAGTGGGGAAAACTTGGGCAGCTTGGCCCGTTTGACCAAATGTCCCCAGGGAGGGCGTAGTGTATTCCAGTGTGGCAATCGAGGGCTTGGGTCGAGGTCCATTCCTAGACACATTTATTTCCCTTTCATTTGATTTATGGTGGAAGGGTGAATTTGATGATGTTGAATTCAATTTTTTCCTCTGCTTTTTAGATATGATGACACACCCAGTCGAGGAAGACACCATGCCTTCCACTCACGAGAATGAAACTACTATCGCGGAGGACCATTTGGCCTGGGTTGCACCTGAGCCTAGGAACAAAAGATTGTGTTTTTCACAGGATGCTTCTGACGCGTTCAATTCCTCAATGGTTTGAGCAGAGGGTGCTCCTTCCAATTGGGCTCTTCAGACCCCTCATCAAAACAGGAGGATATGCTCGGCATACCCGGGAGAACGCTTCCCCATGTATGAATTTACCTTTAAGGAAGAGAGGATGCATTTTCCTTTCAACGACTTCCAAGTGGGGGGTTTTCAATGGTTACAATTGGAACCTTGCTAGCTTCATCCGAATGCGCTTGAGTCCATGCGTGCATTCGAGCTTGTATGTAAATATCTTCTAGGAGCCACATTGCCCCTCTTATTCTGCATCTTTCACTTGCAAAGGCAGTCCATCAAAGGGGGACAAGGCTAGGTGTCATTTAAACAGTTTGGAAAACTTTTTCGACCGTATCTCGAATCTTTTCGCCACTTTAAAGAGAGGTACTTCATCGTGAAGCCTCTTATAGTCGCGGTCGTGGCTTCCTTTTACGATTGCTCGGAAGAGGTTAATGAAGGTTGGCCAGTAGTCCGTCTAATGGCTAGTTTTCCTCTTGAATGGCAGTGGAAACATTTCGAGTAGAAGCCCGAGTATTATGCTGTGAAACCTGAGGACTTGGATGCCCAGGATCAGCTTTCCTATAAGAGTTTCTCACCGGCGAGATGTGTGCACGTGGACGACAACTTCCTTTTTTATGATAAAGGGGAGTATCTCCTTGTTCACAGACTGATTAATACAAAAGCGCTGCTAAAGTGTTCTTCAGACGAGGAGGCTTTGAGGCTTTTAGGAAGGGGATATGTCTGTGATCTTATCTTAGTATATTTGTCCCTTAGGTAGGGGATATGCCCGTGATCTTATCTTTGTATGTTTGTCCCGTGACTGAAATTTCCTTTTGGATTGCAGATCAGGCGGCATCCCTTTCTGAGCGTTTACTCAAGTTGAGGCCCAAGAATGAATCCAACTTGGGGCCTAAGAATCAGGTTGCTCAACTTTAGGAGCAGGCTAAAACTTCCGCTCGAGTGAGTGGATCGCCCTCCTCGAACACACAGGCTTCTCCTTCTGAGCCACTAGTAAAGAGGAAGCGTGTGGAGGACCCCGAGAGGGTAGCACCTGAAGGTGACAAAGGAGTCGGGGCAGTTTTCGTGTTGCCTCCCTGCTATCTCAACCACGGTATTTTCAGCGAGTATAGTTCTCTAGGTCTTCGCGAGAAGGAAAGGGAAGCAATCTTGTCCGAGGATAAGGAAACTCGATGGAAGAACTTGTCAGACGACGTGGCTGTCGTGATGAGGGTTCTCAAAATGGCTTTGACGTTGAACGATGAGGTTGCGGACTCCCAGGTTGCCCTTGATAAAGCTTATGCTCGGATCCAGAAGCTGCAAGGGATAAATGAAAAGCTGAAGGGTGACATCCTCAACCACGAGAAAAAGTATGATGCACAAGTTCAACTCCTTAAAGATTTGAACGAGTTGCAGCCACAACTGGAGGCCGCGAATAAGGAGAACGAGCGACTAGTCGCCAGGGTAAAATAGTTGGAGGGGATCGTGGCGCCTACTGACGAAGAGACTGACGCAAAGAAATCCCATATGACTAGGAGAGATCTAATCATGCAGAGTCGTGTGCTCGAACAAGACATCGTGGATACTCTTAGTTATGGTTTCAATACAGTCGTGGAGAAGCTCAAGATAATGAACCCGAGGGTCGAGTTAGTGGTTGAAGGTGCGAGGCCATTTAATCAAGTGGTTGATGGTAAGATTTTTTATCCCCCCGATGACAGTCCCGTGGAGAAGAGTGATGGGGAGGATGTTATTTGAGATGTTTCCGGGCATGCATGCCCGCTTTTGTATTTACTTGGATTAATGGCATGCGTGCCTATATAATTTCTTTCGATTGGGTCTGCGTGCCTGTATCTTTTGTAATTATTTGGAAAATACCGGCCTTCATGGTCGGCATTTATAAATGCTTTTACTTTTCCTCTATTATTTTTTTAAAATATTTGCTTATCGTTGTGCTTAACTTGTTTATTTCATGAAAGTAGATACCTTCAAGTAGGAGATTTATGCTCGACCTTGATTGTGGTCGACACACGTTTGGATGTCGCGAGGAGGTAGAGTAGGAATCTGAGGAACGAATTCAAGATTGCAGTCAAGGTCTTGACTTCGTGGCGTGAACTGCCCATCACGAGTTGGGTGTTCGGCCTATTGGGTACTTTGATAGTGGAGCTCGATCGAGGAGTCCCTGTCGGGTTAAGGTTCTGCTCGAGATATGAACAACAAGTCCGCCTTTCGTTAATGGTTGAAGTCTATGTCCGTACCTCAACATGCCTCCATGGTCGAGCGCGTCCTGCCGTTTGTTGGATAAGACCCGTCGACTACTAGGACCCGATGTTTACAAGTACCTAACTGTAATATTGTTTCAACTTTTTAGCATTTCATGGTCAAGGTAGCGGTTCTCCATTTAGGTGTTTGAGGTAGTATACCCCGGTGCCCGTAGCTCCATGGACGCGGTATGGCCCTTCCCAGATTGCCGTCAGCTTCCCTTTGCGGGAATATTTCTGATTTCTCCACAAGACTAGGTTGTCGACTTGGAGTTCGCGTTTTATGACTTTGTTGTCATGGCGAAGGGTTATCTCCTGTTTCAGCATGGCTTCGCGAAGAGCTGCTTTTGATCAGATTTCCTCGACTAGGTCGAGCTCTTCTCTTAGGGCCTCGTCGTTTACCTCCTTGTCTAAAGGGACTTCAGTTTGCCTCAATGACCCCATGATTTCAATGAGGATGACTGCTTCGGTGCCGTAAGTTATCCGAAATAGGGTCTCACCGGTCGTCGAGTATGGTGTTGTCTGGTATGCCTACAGGACATTGTATAGCTCTTCGACCCACCCCATTTTGGCTTTGCCCAACCTGTGCTTGAGTCCTCACAAGATGACTTTATTTGCAGCTTTGGCTTGCCCATTGGTTTGAGGGTATTATACTGAGGTGAAGTGTTGCTTGGTGTCGAGCTTGGTGACGAAGTCCTAGAAACCTTGATCGGTAAACTGCATCCCGTTGTCGGTGACGAGCGCTTGTGGTACCCCGAACCAGGAAAGTACGTTTCACTTGTAGAAACAGGGGATATTGTGTGAAGTGATTCTAGCCAGGGCTTTGGCTTCTATTTCGTGAAATAGTCATCGACCATGATTATAAATTTATTTTGATATGAACCTTGCATGTAAGGTTCGAGGATGTCCATCCCCCTCCAGGCGAACAGCCACGGGGATGACAGTGTTTTGAGTTTTTTTTTTTGGGGGGGGGGGGGGGGGGGCGCGAGGTGCATGTCTGCGTGTCTATGAAACTTTTCGCACCTTGTGACATGTTCCTTCGCATCTTTCTGCATGGTGGGCTAGTAATAGCCTGCTCATAGTGCCTTTCATGCCAGGGATCTTCTGCCCAAATGTTGAGCGTTGGTTCCCTCGTGGATTTCCCTTAATACCTCGGGGATTTTGGATTCCTCGATGCATTTCAAGAGCGGGATGAAGAATCCTTAATGATAAAGTTTATGCTCGAGCACCATATATGAACAGGCCCTTCATTTGGTCACCGCCGCCTCTCTTTGGTCAACGGGAAATTCCCCCTTAGTCAGAAAGTTAAACACTGGGGCCATCCAACACGAATTGTCCCCAATGGCATCCACCTCGAACAGTGTAGTGGATTTTTCAATGCTCGGGCAAGAAAGGGATTCTTGGATGACGAATTTATTCCCACACTTCTTCTTTGTGCTCATGAGCTTTGAGAGTATGTATGCCCGTGTGTTCAGTTTGCAAGGTACGTGTTTGATTTCTTACCAATCAAACTTTTCATTCGTTCTTTGACTAGGTCCAGATATTTGATGAGGTTGTTGCTCTTATCCTGATATCCTCCTTGTACTTGAGATGCGACAAGTTGGAAATCTGTGAATATTTGTACCTCTCGGGCACCTAGATCCTCGGCCAACCTTAATCATGTGAGCAGGGCCTCGTATTCGGCCTTGTTTTTCGACATGGGAAACGAGATGGTGATGGAGTGTTTGATCATGATTCCTTCTCCATTCTCGAGGAGGATTCCCGCTCTGCTCCCCGTCGAGCTGGAAGCTCTATCTACAAAGATAGTCCACTTATCCTTCTTTCCTACGTGAAACAACCGGCTAAAAATCATCAAACAATGAAGTCTCCATCGAATGTCTTTTATCCCACATGAAGGGAAAGTTAAACATCGAGAAAACCTGAGAAGGGAGAAGTCACGGTCTTGAAAAAGGAAGTATGTTACGTGAGGGGAAGGTATTAGCACCCCAAACGCCCGCAGTACTCTACAATATCCACTCTTGTTGTTCTAATCTTATGGGTGTATTTAATCTATGCTTACTGTTTATTACTGCTAAAGGGAGAATGCATACAAAATAAATGAGAAAACAATGTAGGAAAAATAAAGTTTTGCTTGCTTGGGCCCTACCCCAATGCTTACGTATCCTTTTTGAGGAATCAGAGCTACCATAGTTTGGCTCACATGTTTTGTTTGTTTTTGTTTTTTATGGACAATGTTAATTCCGCATTCTGCCGCAGCTCGACCTTTGGAGACTTATACGTTGGCACATAAGTAAATTAATCATGTCCTTTCTCGAAAACAGTTTTAGATAAGAGGTGCTTGGGCGCACAAAAAGGTTTGAGTTGGTTTGTATTTTGTTACCATGAAAAAGGGTTTAAGTGTTATTAGCATGTTTTATGATTTGCTAAGAAAAGAAGTTTTAGATGCAAGGATGCAAAAAGGGAAAGAAAAGAGTCTAAGGGAGACCAGCCTATTTCTAACCTAATGTTATCATACAATGGTAGCCCTACGTCAAGGATGAAAGGGAAATGTCTACCTAATGTTAGCATGCATAGATTGCAACCTAAGGTCTAACTTTCGTCCGAAAGGAGTAAGCACATCCTAAGGGAACATATATGTACAAGGATAAAGCAATCAAGCTAATAAGCTCAAGAGAGCACACCTAGAGAGATCCTATCTAGGTTAGCATGCCAAAGAAAGTCTAAAAAAACTATCCTATAGGGAACATGCAATAAGAGCGAAGTCGTGATCTCAATTTTTAAATTGAGTGACTCATCGATCAACAAGAAATAAAGGAAAGCGATAAAATCCTATAAGGACCATGCACTGAGAGCGAAGTTGTGATCTCAATTTCTAAATTGAGTGACTCATCGATCAACATGAAATAAAGGAAAACAATAAAATCCTATAGGGAGTATGCATTGAGAGCGAAGTCGTGATCTCAATTCCTAAATTAAGTGACTCATCGATCAACAACCAAAGAAACAAACTCAAGCACAACCCATATAGAAAATGAAGTGCAGAATGCCTGCTACAGGTCTTTAAACAGCGACTTCGAGTGCACGCTCTTTATTTCCTACTTCTCATGGTATCTATAAAGCAATAAAATCCTACTTCTCATGATATCTAGAAAAGTGGTAAATAAATATAGTAAAGTGCGAAGAAGTATAAAGGTAGTAGCGGCGACTACCAAAGCGAGCAAGTCGTCAAGAGAAGACGAAAGCAATGGAAAAGCAGGGAGTACGCGTCGAGAAAGCTTCACCAAGAAACAAACAAAGTCAGAAAGGATATCCTACTAAGATAAAGGCAAACGCGTGTTGCGAATGCAACGTGTAATCAGAAGTTCCTAAACAAAGCGTCATATGATACCACATGCATCAGGACAACATATAATACAATATGAATTTCTCAAGACAATGAGAAATAAGGCGTGTTGCATCAGAAGCGAGCATAAGTTGTATGCTTCGATCACCTAATTACTTGTTATGTTACATGATCGAAATCACAAAATGTACCTTGCACAATGAACAAACGTGTCAAATTATAACATGGCAAAGCAGCACAAAAATGTGGATAAAAAACTAAAAGAAAAAGAAATATTTTTATTAGTTTTTTAGAAACTAAAAGGAAAAGTATTTTTATTATTAGTTTTTTATAAACTAAAAGGACAAGTATTTTATTATTAGTTTTTATACAAGGAAAATTCTAAAAAAAAGACTAGAGAATAAATTCCTACAATTTTTATTAAAATCTATTATTTTTACAAAAATGTAAAACTAAGAAAAAGGGCTCAAATTTTAATGAAAATATGAACTCAGGTGTTGCACCCCAAAATTTAACCTCTTGATTTAGGCTTATGTTTCATCATAAACATCATATTGCATTGCATTCATACATTATGTAAGGATCAAAGTATTTTGGTTATCAAGTCTCCCTCGAGCTTTGGAAGATTGATTGTATTGGAAAGTTGCTCAAGAAGGGCCTTATTATCTAAACCTCTGGATCTTTCAAGCCCAAAGGTATCACATATCTCAAGATATCTTACCCACCTCATTGGATCATCAGAAGATTGAGTATTGTGTTATTTATAAGAAAAATCACATCCTTTGGATTCATCAATCAAAATTAGAGTTTTGCCCAAGTTGGAGTCATTGGGGTCTAGATGATCGATGTATTTAAGCATCATTCTTTTATAATCATTGGAATCAATTTTGTTCAAAAATCCTCTCTTGATGCCCAGAGGAATTAGGGGTTTGAAGCTTGACCAATTATCTTCTAGTGCAGAGTGCAAAACTAGGGTTTGAGTTTTAATTAAGAGATCTTTGGATTTTTGGGAAATTCTTGATCCCATACTTCTCTACATAGTCATTAGCATCTATCATTGGAAGTTTGATCATCAACTTTGGCTTGAAAGGATTCAATTGATAAAAAATAGGGGTAAATTGGTCATTTTGTCAGAAGACAGTCAAAATCAACTATTGAACAAGTGGACTTTTGGTCAACCATCAATTCAATATCCTTAATCTCATATTTCATGGTAAATATTGGCAAAAATATCAAGAGGAAGTGTGAATTGGAGATAACTTGTCAAGGAAGTTAGTTGAAGTTTTGAAATTTTTCTAAGTATCCATGGGGCTGAATTTTGATTGGCTACAACTTTCTCAATTTTTATTGAAAATGTGCAAACTTTATATGCCTAGAAAGAGGATGAAAAATTCTCTAACTTTGTAGGAGTAGCAACAAGTCCAAAAAATGAAAGGAAAAAAGTTATGAAGCTTGGAAGATTTTGACACTTCGTGAAATTTTGGTTAAAAATGCAAAAATTTGACTTCTTCATGTCCATTTTTGAATGACCATTTGGAATCAAATCAAAAAGTTGGCAACATGAAAGTTATAGATTGAAGTTTTCTCTTCATTTTTCATTCAAGAATAATCTTGAATGGTTAAGTGTAGAGAAAGATATGATGATTAGGATTTTGAGCTGAAAACTGAGTTTTTGCCTAGCACAAGGCAAGGCACGCGCGCTAGGCAGTCATTTCATAAAACATGTTGTGGGCGTGCATTCATCATCACTTTTCTATGTGAAATATTCATTATTTTGAAAATTTTCCAACATCAAAGTTTAAGCCCTAAATGTGAGGAACAACGTTTCTTCAGAAAGTTTATCCAAATTCTTCATACATTTTGAGATATAATTGTGATAAGTAGGCACCATGCATTCTGAATCTTCTGCCCAGCAAGCCATCACGCACGCGCAGTAAGCCCAGGTAGGAAAGGCATTTTGTCAAACAGTTTATAAGCACGTGTTCATGGGAAGATATCTCATTAATTCAAGCTTCATTTTGAAAAAATTTGAACATGAAAGTTGGAGTATGAAGTGTCCTCTACATTTTTTATTCAAAGTTTGTCACATTTCATGCATTGTGGAGAGAGATATAAGGAGGTGAAGTGGTGATCTTGAAATAGCAAAGTTGTATGAAAATGCATGAAATTTTTTGTGCCAATACAAACTCCATTTTCCAGCTCACACTCCAACCTTTGTTCACTTATTCAAAGGCACGTGATTTGAACTCTCACTCACTCAAAAATGCAACATGCCATTCCCTCTCTCACTTTCCATTTCTCTCTTTCTTCGCTCTATATAAAGTCATTCATTCGAAATTCAAAAGGGGGGGGGGGGGGGGTAAATAGAAGTCAGTAGCTCTTACCTCTCTCTCTTTCACGCACCTATCTCTTGATAGCAAGCTCTCTTCTCTCTCTCTCTCTCTCTCCTCCATTTTCAAACAACTTCTTCCATTGTTAAGTAAGCAATCTTCTCTCGCATCCTTCTCTACTCATTATTTGCATATTCAAGCAAGCTTCTCTCAAATTTTCTTGCTCTTTATTTGAGCTCAAGCTTCATCCAAATTCATTGCAAGGTAGATAATCCATTTTCTCTTTCTATTGCAACTTGCATTTTCTTTTTAAATCCATGAACCTTTTGAAAAATCCAATAGCATATTCTTGCATTTTTATGATCAATTACATTTTTGGATCATGTGATTTGATGGAAAATTGAGGGAGAAAATCAAGATTGAAAAATGTTTGTTGAAATGTGCAAAAACAAAACCGTGTTCATGAAGCTACTTTCGCGCGCGTTTTTCTCAATCACCCATGCATCATTTCATGAATTTTTTGATTCTAGCATCTTCTACTAATTTCAATCTTAAACTTTGGTGTTGGAATTTTGGATTTTTGTCAAGAAATGAGCAAGTTATGGTGATCTGAAAATGAGTTTCCAAAACTGATAAAACGCACAACATGGCTTTGGTAGGGACGATGATGTGTCCCGTTTTAATTGAACATGGTTTCAATTCTTTTTACAACGCGTTTTTGCAAAAACATGTGTAAAAGGCTTTATATTTTAATTTTATTTGTTTTTCTCCAATTTTCTTTTAATATTTCCTTCACTTCAAAAATTATGAAAAAATATTTTAGACTAATTTTTAAATATATTTTCACATTTTGATTTTGATTTATTTTTTTAATCATTTTTCTTGATTAAATAAATATTGTAAATAATTAGGGTTTTATTATTCTTTTAAAACTTTGAATTTTATTTTCCTATTTCTATTAAGTCAAAAAAATCTCTAAAAATTATTTTTGGACTCCTCTCTGAGCTTATTACATGAAAATATTTTTTGTCCTATTTTGTAAATATTTTGGATTACAAATTAAATCATTTAATTGGACATATTCCTTTTTTCCTTGTTTTTTAATGAATTGTTTAAATAATTTCTATTTCTTTTTCCTTTTGAGATAAAATTCAATAAAAATATGCTTTCTGATCTTTAAGTTTTATTGACATTTAGGTTATTTTACGTCAAATTTATTTGAACTTTAGATCTAATTGTTTAATTTTTAAACTTAATTTCCTTTTTTAGGTTTTTTGCTTGATCATGCACATTAATTGATTAAAAGTTATAACTTCCTATACCTATAAAATTATAGATGAAGTTGTTTGGAGTGGTTGAACATGTTGAGGCCATAAAAATCATTTTTCTGGAATCTTACAATGTGATTTCATATTTTTCACAAATTATTTCCCAAAACCATCTAGTTTAAAGCTTATACTTGCTAGTTTTCCAGGTTTGCATTTCTAAAGCAAACTTCCACCTCAATCTAGGGACTCCAAATTTTATTTCTTACTTTTATAGGACTTTAGGAAGTTAGCGTTTTAATTTCATAACTTTTCAAGTCATTTTCATATTTTAAAACTACTCTTGACTTAGGTGTGCATCTAGGGTTTTACCTTTGACTAATGTTTGTAAATTGAAAAATTTTGTACATGATTCTTGTTTGATTCTTGAAATAGCATGTGGTACTGACTTGAGGCATATTGTGAGACAAATTCTTCAATCTCATTGGGTCTTGGGTGTAGATAGGTTGATAAACCAAATCCACTAAAATGGACGAATGATATTGATGATATTTGAAACTCTAGTCCCTTCCCTCTTCATCTTATTCCCCTTTCTTATTGTATTATATGTTATGGGATAATGATCTCTATATCATTTATCCAAATATGAAGTACATAGATTTCTATTGACCGACCTCAAAATATGTGCGACTTCTACATAAGTCCACTTACGATTGCTTAACATGACGCTAAATGTTGTCCCGATTTGAGAAAATGATCATTCGTGGCCCAAACCTATATTTGCAAGCCCAAGTATGTGATCTCTTTGATCCAATAACCTTGATATCCATTGTTAGGAGGCTTTGGTTCTACCAATCCTCCAATGGATCTTCATAAATTTTGGTCAACACGGATCACTTAAACATCGTTGATCATTAAATGTTGCCTTGAGAATTCTAAAATGGATGATATACTTGAAAAAAAGAAAATTCAACTTGTTATTGAGAGTGTTTGATTATACCAATCCTCTAATGAGTTCCAAATACAAGTTTCAATATGGTCGTCTAACTAACCACTAATCCTTAGCAATTGACTTTACTTTATGCTTTTATTTGTATGCTTTTACTTTATGTACTATGAAATTCTGGCTGCAGATACTCAATGTCACGTTCAATGTTATGACACCGTATCTGACTTACTATATGACAGTAAATACAAAAGCAATAAAGAACACAGTCACTTGTTTACCCAGTTCAGTGTGCAACAACACCTACTCTGGGGGCTACCAAGCCAGGGAGGAAATCCACTATAAGAGATTTTAATTCAGGAATAAACCAACCAGTTTATCTCCTTCACTTAAGACCTACCCAATGCAATTCCAATCTAAGTACAACTTAAACCTGAGTTCCTACTCACTCCCCCTCAATCACAGCAGTGATACATAAACCAATTTGACTTAAGAATTGATGAAGACACTCTTCAAAAACAAACACTTGATTAAGCTTCACAGCTTTTTAATCAAGCAACACAATCACTCGTGCTTCACAGCTTTGAGTGATGCACACAACTAACTTGACTCTGCTTCACAGCTTTAGTCAAGGAACATTCAAACACTCTTGCTTCAAAGCTTTGAGTGCTACACAACCCTTACAATTTGAAACCTATTCTAAGGCACTTATCACAATGATAATTGCTTGGAGTACAATAATCAAATCTATACAGATTACAAATGATCTTCTGATCAATAATCAAATCTATACAGATTACAAATGATCTTCTGATCAATAATAAAAGGGATGCCTTGAAAAACAGCAACTCTGTTGAATATATAGCAGCTGCAACTTCAGTTAGGGTTTCCACAAAAACCTAGGGTTAATTCCGTTTGACCTAAAGACCAGGTCACAGGACTTTATTAACCAGGTTAGGGTTGAGCTAGGTTACCCCTCAGAAAACGCAGGATTCTGTTCAGGAAAGACTGAGTTATTTCCTGAAAAAACTCATACTTATCCACTCATGCAATCCTGTTAGTTCTGAACAGGATGTCATAACATCTGTTATGACATCTGAGAAAACCTGTCTACTGATTTAGCAAAATGTGATCATTTTGCAAAATGCTCAGATACACACTTATAAACATCAGTACTTGAATTACAATATTTTTCTGCAAAGGTACCTAATGAGTCAGTACAAACTAAACTAGAATGTTATGACATCAGTCATGACATTCACACATACACTTGGGATTTACCAAAAATGCAAGCCAATACCTAAACACCTACAAACTCCCCCTTTGGCAGATTTTTGGCTAAAGACCCTAAGCAATCAGAGATAGATAGCAGCAGAAATAAGTGACAGCAGAAAAATAGAATGTCAAGTACTAATTAAGTAAGTACCAAGTACCAAAATATTCTCCCCCTCTTTAGCCACAAATGGGCCAAAGATACATGTTCATAAAATTATACAGTTATCCAAGACAAAATAATAAGAGCAGCAGCAGAAAACAACTGAATACACTTCCAAACTCCACCAGATATCAGCACCAACCAGCAACACCACCAAACAGCAATCAACCTTCAAGCACTGTCATCAGACTCAGAGGAGCTAGTTTCTTTAATGTTGAGATGTCCTTCAGCTTCTACACCTTCTTCCCTTCTGTTTTCTTCAGCTTCCTCCTTTTCTAGCCTGGCAATTAGAATTTCTAGGGTCCTTTTTCTAGCATCCAGCTCTTTGCAAGTTTCTTTTAAAACAGCTATGACATCTGATGTCTTGGACTGGGTCTTCACAGACGATGTCTCAGCTGATGTTATGACAATGTCTGGAGCATGAGATCCCTGAAACAGTTTGTAGTGCAGGCCAAGGGCAGGAGCTCTTTTGCAGACTGTATCTCTTGCCACAAGGATATCAGGGTATTGTGAAAGGATGATTCCACAAAGGAGGGAGGGAAAGGCAATTGGTCCTTTGACAGCATAACTGCCAGCATGCTTTAAAGTTTGTTCAAAGATGTACCTCCCATAGTCAAAAGCAGTCTTGGTTCCCACAACATAGATAAATCTCCCCAATCCTGTGGAGATTGTTGATTTGTGATTTGTAGGCACCCAGTTGGCTGCACCTATTTTATGCAAGATGGCAAATTTCATGCTGAGTTTACTAGCATTCAGCTTCCCTTTCAAGGGCCAGCACTTTACTTGCCTGGCTGTGATGGTTAGACAAACTTCATTGTCAGTTGCCTCTAGATCAGGACAGTCCTCATTTGTTCTTCCAAGAAACTTGTTGATTTCTGATGGAGAGAACTTGACCCTTCTTCCTCTAACAAAAACACTTTCAAAGTCAGCTGACCTTCCATCAGCACAATCATTAGACAAGTTCACTACAAACTCCTTGACCAGATTTTCATAACATTTGTTAAACTTTATCACTGTCTTCATTAGTCCAGCATTCTTGATCAGGTCCATGATGTCTTTGCACTCCAAGGCATCATTGTTGAGTTCTCTCTCTAAGGCTATTCTCTTTAAGCAAACATACTTCCATCTGTTTGCATTGTCAGGATGATGAAAAGAGATGTTGTCTGTTGGCACTTCAGGAACTCTAGCAATTTTGCTGGAGGGGAGCTTCCTTCTGATGGGAGTTTCTTCAATATCAATCTCAAATTCTGATTCCTCATCAGAATCAGAAGTTTCAGGTTCTTTACTTTTCTTAGAGATTGGTTGTCTAGCAGTATGCACCTGGGCCTTCTTCCCTTTTGTCTGAATACTTTTCTCAGCCATGCCTTCAGCCTTGGATTTCTTAGCATTAGGTTTATCATTCTGACTACTCTTTCTTTTCATCAATCTCCTAGCTATGCTAGGGTTCACATTAGCAATCAGATCATTATCTGAGTAATCCTCATCCACATCAATGATAGGTGGATCAGCAGCCTTTTCTGAGAGGTTCTGAATGTTGTCTTTCTGTGTCACAACATTCTCAGTGACATCTACATTTTCAGAAACTTCCACATTTGGACTTTCTGATTGATTTAAAGGGACAGAAATCCCCGGTACAGATTGGTTGCCACTCAGTATACTAGTAACCAGCCTAGCAATAGCTTGGTGAACTTGAACTGATCCTTCTCTATTAGGTACAGAAGACGAAGGATGAGAAGAATTACCAGAGGCTGTAGCTTGAGCTCTTCCTGCATGTCTGGTTCTGAGCTTTTTGACTTTGGCTGGGTCAGTTGCCATCTCTCTAAGAGGAGTGACCTCAAGAACTTCAGATTCTATGCATGTGGTGATAGCCCTAGAATCTTGGTCAGATGATGACGATGATGAGGATGACGAAGTTGCCATGGTTGAAGGAGATGTCTGAGACATTTTGATTGACTTTGAGTAATGGTAGCAGTTTGAGAAAGATCTTTGATTAAGAGGAGAAAACAGGTTGCAAGGACGAGAGAGGTAGAGGGTAAAAGGGAGTCTTTTCAACTTCTTAAAGATTTTGAAAGAATTGTGAAAGTATAAGATTAACCCACTAATGATATACTTAATCAAGTTAATTCCTTCAACCTTTGTTTTAAGCAAAATTAATTGCTATAATTTCTTATGTTGGTGAATACCCAACCTGCCCCTCAAATTTTCAAGTTTATTTCCAACAAGAGCCTTGGTAGAAGAATCAGTCAGCTGAAGCTTAGAGAAACTATGTTCTAGTTTAAATGACTTCTTCTCTTCAAAGTCAATAGGGTTCAAGGAAATGTTGATTGTTTTCAGATTGTCACAACACAATGTCACAACATCTTGTGTAACATTGTACTCAGGGAGCATCTGTTTTGACCAGATGTTTTGAGAACAGAATTTATTAGACTTGTTATTTCCAACATCCTTGTCAAGATGACTTAAGGTTCTGACAACACATCCTTCTTCAAGTTTATTTGCCACATCACAGATATTATCAACCTGTAGTTTTGGAGTTCTTCTGACAGCTTCCATAGAAATAGCTCTTTTCATTCTTCTTAGATGAAGGAGACCAAGCTTATGCTGCCACAGTTTCATCTCTTTTTCTTCTTTGATGATTTGACACATAGTGGAGATATCAGTGTTCTCAGGCTGCCACACGTAACAGTTATCTTTGGATCTGATTCCTCTCATTACAACTTCTAGTTTTTCATTAATTACTAGACATTCAGATCTTGAGAAGTTGACCTTGAATCCTAGATCACATAATTGACTGATACTAATGAGATTAGCAGTCAACCCTTTTACCAGCAGTACTTTATTCAGACTTGGAACTCTAGGGCAGTCCAAATTACCAACTCCTTTGACTTCACCTTTAGCACCATCTCCAAAGGTCACAATACTGGTGGTGTGAGGCATAACATTATTGAGGAGATTTTTGAATCCAGTCATGTGTCTGGAACATCCACTGTCAAAGTACCAATCTTCCTTTGCAGAGACCCTCAGGGAAGTGTGAGCTATCAGTGCAGTAGCCTTTTTCTTCCATTTAGGAGCATGTGGTACCTTTTTAGACTTAGGTTTGACACCTGAGTTCTGATTAGGATATCCATGTAGTCTGAAGCAGAAGGGCTTTATGTGACCATATCTCCCACAATGATGACATTTCCATCTTTGGTACCTTTTCTTCATATGTCTCTGTTCCTGATGTTGAGAGTTGTGTTGAGACATCTGTTTTGACATTTGCTTACCAGTACCAGATTTCTTTGCTTCCATAAATCCTAGTCCAGATTTATTTCCCACATTTTGTCCAACCTGAAGGATCTCTTCCAATTTGTCTGTTCCATTTGTCAACATCTTGACAGATTTGGTCATTTGATTCAGTTGTGAGTTCAGCAATTGAACTTCTCCTTCTAGATGACTTATAGTTTCAAGATTTTCCCTTTTTTCAGCCTCCAGCTTTATAATGAGTTTTGATTGTTTCTCATTCTGCACACAGACTTCAGCACTTCTGATACACAATTTCTTGTAGGTATCAGCCAGTTCTTCAAATGTCACTTCTTCATCACTAGTGTCACTTTCAGAAGTACAAACACTAGTTAGGGCAGTAACTAGTTTGGCAGATTCTTCTTCAGAATTACTTTCTGAATCATAGTCAGACCAAGTAACAGTCATTCCTTTCTTTTGTTTCTTAAGAAAGGTAGGACATTCAGCTCGAATATGTCCATATCCTTCACATCCATGGCATTGAATACCTCTGCCTTGGTTTCCCTTATCTTCTGACCTTGGTCTTCTGCTGGAACTGTCAATGTCAGAGGGAATGTTATGAACATTAGACCTTGACTTTGGATCCATTCTTTTGATGAGCTTGTTGAACTGTCTTCCAAGCATGGCAATAGCTTCTGATATGTTTTCTTCTTCATCCTCCTTGTATTCAACATCAGTGTTGGATACAAGTGCTATGCTTTTGTTCTTCTTGTCACCATTATCAGTGATCCCCATCTCAAAAGTCTGAAGAGACCCAATAAGTTCATCCACTTTCAACTTGCTAATGTCCTGGGCTTCCTCTATGGCAGTTACCTTCATTGCTAATCTTTTAGGCAAGGATCTGAGAATCTTCCTCACCAGTTTTTCTTCTGACATCTTTTCTCCCAGTGCTCCTGAGGTGTTGGCAATCTCCAAGATGTTCATGTGAAACTCATGAATGTTTTCATCTTCCATCATTTTTAGATTCTCAAATTTGGTAGTCAACATCTGAATCCTTGACATTTTTACTTTGGAAGTGCCCTCATGAGTAGTTTTGAGAGTGTCCCAAACTTCCTTGGCCAGTTCATATTGATGTACTAGTCTGAAAATGTTTCTATCAATTCCATTGAACAAGGCATTTAAAGCTTTTGAATTTCCCAGAGCTAACTCATCTTCTTCTTTACTCCAATCTTCCTCAGGCTTCAGACTGATTGTCCCATCTATCTCAGTTATGGTGGGATGAATCCATCCTTTGTCAGCAGCTCTCCAAGCCTTTTTGTCCAGAGATTTTAGGAAGGCAATCATACGAGGTTTCCAGTAGTCATAATTAGTTCCATCCAGAATGGGTGGTCTATTTCCAAAAACTCCTTCTTTGTCCATAGTGCCAGAAAGTGATATCCCTAGATCTCACCCAGTAATACAGGCAGGGTGCCTGCTCTGATGCCAATTGAAATTCTGGCTGCAGATACTCAATGTCACGTTCAATGTTATGACACCGTATCTGACTTACTATATGACAGTAAATACAAAAGCAATAAAGATCTATGCCAATTAATGTCATATCTTACTAGGTATATGAATATTGGACATTCATTGGAGGATCATTGTCACCTTATCATGCATAATAATGTCATATCTTCACTGAAGGATCATTTCTTCCTTACCAGACATACGAATGTTGGGCCCTCACAGAAAGATCTATGCCAAAGAAAATATGACTCAACAAACAGTTGAGGGACTTAACCCACACCACACTTTATGGAATATCCTTAAGAAATGCTTAAGGGTCTGACCTCAAGCGAGGAGTTTATTCATTTATAAAGACAAGAAAAAATAACTTCTCTAGGCAATTGAAATTACAAAGGAAGAAATCCAAATAACATAATGCAAAATCACCACGAAATCTAAAGTTTTTTTAATTAATAAGCCTTAAAGGGAGTGATTAAAAAAGGGGCCACCTAGGGTAGTGATACAATCATCAAAACATAAAAAACATTAAAGAAGTTTAATACTAAGGCTTGGACAATTCAGGTTCCTCTGGAAATCGCTCCTCTTAAGGTGAAGGAGTAGCCTCCAAAGAAGGAATATTCTCTATTTATGATTGAGGGGACGCCTCTTAATCCACAAGGTCCTTTTCATCCATCTACTGGTCTTCCTTTACAACCTCGAAAAGTTCGAGCTCACTGAGATCCATATCGAGATAGAGGAAAACCACCTGAGCCTTCTCTTTTTTGAAGGCTCTATCCTTAAAGGGTGCCATGTGATCCCTTTCATCTTTAGATAAAGGCTCGAAGATGACGTCCTCCTATTTACTGGAGACAAACCAATTCACACTATTACAAAAAGTTACTTAATAACGGTTAGAAATGATATATAATCACGCAGGTCCAGGCGTTGTTATGTAGCATGTGGTTGTGTATGTGTTACTTTCAATCACAGTTCAGTGACCGTAGTAGTAAACTTGAAAGCATGCGCCCTATAACAACGGTTGAGAGAAATAATTGTTGTGATATTTTTTTATGAATAAATCTCATTCATATCATATAAGAATTAGAGATACACCATTTGTGAATTAATATCAAAACTTGTATTACATCAAACTATACATAAGTAGGAATATCAAAGAAGGGAAAAAGATATATGAAAAGACAAGTAGATCTAATCATTCAACAACTCGAGGAATTAAAGAACCAATAATGATAAAACTTGATATGCGTGAACTCTTTTGGATTTTAGACTTTCAAGGATTAAGGAAGAGAAAGAATCATAATAAATAATATAAAATCAGAATTACTCTTTGAACCAGAACACAAAAAGAACTTCATCCAAAGAAATCGGAGAAGAAGAACCAAAATGAGTACTTTTGCTGAAGCTTCCCACAATACTGAGAGAGCTTCCAACAATGCTGAAGATGTTTCGCCTCCTCAGAATCAAGAACTGTTGAGAACCAGGAGAGTTCTTAGGCATATGAGAGCAAGAAGAAGAAGGGTGAGAAAGCAGATGATTTTTTTTCCGATTATGATGATAACGATGAATCAGATTATACTTGGTCAAACTTTCTCTAGGATAAATTATTAAGGTCTTTTGTAATGAAAGTTTATGTAATGAAATTTTAATCTTTCTGTTTAACTTTATGGATTTCTCACTCTCTTAAGGTTATCAACTTAAACTACCAGCTTAAACTATCAACTACAAAATATATCAACTAATATACACACATGTTCAAAAAGCTGAAATAACAAACAAATAACTTTAATTGAAAATTCAACAGTTTGCGATGAACTTACTCGTAATAAATTGTCTAATAGTTGCATTCCTGTCAATTTCACTACATCTGCAGTTTCAACATCAACAATGCAATTCAAACATTACTTCAACTATTACATTTCATAACAAATTAAACATTAAATATAAAAGAGACAAAAAAATATAACATCTTCAAACTTCCATAGAATCTCTCTGATTTCAGTTTGTTCTTAAAATTCTTGTTCGTCTTCTTTGAATCTTCATACATAACCTTCAAATAACCCATAACTTCCACAACTTCCAACTCTGACTTCATAACTCTTACTTCATTTTCACCTTTTTCTCCCATGCCTTCATCCCATATGAACAAATTACATGTCTCATCACTCCTCCAAAATGTACATCTCCACAAAATCCTTCCTTTATTTTGTCCCTTCTTGCATTGGTACGAAACCATACGACCATCACAACCACAAAAATTTTCAGATCAAGATTTTACAGAAGAAGAAGACATAGAAACACATTTGGATGAGTTTAATTTTGTCTTAGTGTCTAATTTTGTTGGTCTAAAAAAATTCCCGATGTTAAAACTAAAACAAAAATACACCAAATACTTAAAATAAATTGAATTATTTTCACACAATCAAACTCAAATATGGCGCTTAAAAAACTACATCAATGCATGCAAATATAGCTACACCACTCTCTCTTACAAGCAATGCAACTAACACTTGTTATTCACTCGCGTGTTTAGAGCTACCCGCTGCAGCATCATCTTGCCCATGAAGGAATTCTTCCAACAACTTGTAGTCCAACCAATCCAATTGATCAAAAGTATCATCATCTTGTTGTTGTTGATAGGAAGAAGAAGAAGAGTAGTTATGCAATATAGTATTTGAAGTTGAAGTAGTGTTTGGAATATAGTAATTAGTAGTAGAATTAGCAAAGTCATTTGGGAAGTTGAGAATGGCTTTGTGACCACGAAAATGAAAAGCAGCAGCATCATAAGCACGTGCAGCTTGTTCAGCAGTATCAAATGTTCCAAGCCAAACACGAGAACCTTTTCTTGTTGGATCACGAATTTCTGCTGCAAACTTACCCCGTGGTCTCCTTCGAATACCTCTATATCTCACCCCTGCATTATTATTAATATTATTACTCCCCTTTCCATCCATTAGTTCAGTTTTTTTTTGTTTTTTTTTGTTGTAGTAGTAGTAGTGTTTGAAATTAATTATAAGGTGGTAATCAATCTTAAGGATAACCAGTATTTATGCAAGCAGTAGTGTTTATGCTTGCTGGTAATCTTAGCTCGACATTCTCAAGGGTCGTATGTGACGGTTTGAATTTCTAACTCCATTAATATTTTATATAAATAAAGTGACCGCTGAGCTTGTGTCAGCTCTTTTTTACTTGTTTTTTATTAGACACACAAATTATATGAAGGAAAGTACACGCACGCACTACGTAAGGTCGGGGAGATCTTTGGTGTGAAAAAAATGCAATTGTGTTTTGTGCTATATTTGTATGGTTTTAAATAAAAAATTTACTATTTTTATAAAATGCAATGTTTCAAGTTCTACTCTTGAGTTTCGGAAAATTTATTATTTTAAAAAAATGCAGTGATACAATAATAGAAATTAGAATTGAATTTTAAGTGATGCAGAACTATTTCAAGAAATTATTAAGAGTGCTTTTGTTTTATGATTTAAAATTATATTTTTTTCTTAATAATATTTTCAGAATTATAGTTCTTATAAATATTATTCTTACTTATAGAAAAATTTAGATTTTTCAAGGGTAATCATAAAATTTGTTTAATCTAATTTTTTTTCTTCATAAAAGTAATAATAATTACAATAAAAACAATAACAAATCCAAGTGGTAATGAAAAATTATAATTTGTTAGAACTTATTCTCAAAGGAATGTACATTCCCACCCTTTAAGTTTTAAAATAAAACTAGATAAAAAATTATGTGTAAATAATTTTTTTGAAAATAAAATATATTTTAAAATAGTTTTTAAAACTTAAATCCAGCACGAGAATATTACATTCTCATTGTTATATTTCAAAAAATATTTTTTAAATTTTTAAACAAACACATCTGATACTTGATAAATATTAATTTTAAGAGTAAGACACTCCCAAAATTTTTATTGTTCAACATATTATTCCATCTGTTAAAATGACTATCGTTTTATTAAATAAAATTTGTTTTAAAATGATTGTCATTTTCACTTTTCAATATAGAAGTGATTGTTATTGTTTTAATTGTATCATTTAATTATTATTCTATACACTAGTTCCAAGACATTAATAAGATAATATAATATTATATTAAGTATAATATTTCATGTCAATATTATTATATTCTTTAATCTATCTACAAAAAATTTAAACGATAATCCTTTTAAAATCGAGAGAGGTGTCATACTCTAATTTTTATGTCGAAGATTCCACATCTCATATCATTAGCATCTAACCCAAGATCACAAGCATGACATCCTCCCAAGGGCAAAGTTTGGTCAACAAGTGGTCCTCAAGAGCTTTTACTTCAAGACATGGCCTATAATCTCAGGTCATATTCATGTCAAGTTTCATTCAACATTATTTCATCAAGAGAAGTTCAAGTTTGGTGCATGATTTCAAAGTTGATTCAAGTATGGTTTATGTGTTTATTTTCATGTCATCTCTATTAAATTCTCAAGCAATTATCAAGATTATTCAAGGGATAATCAAGATCCTTCATTTGGTGTTCAAGTGTTCATCATAGGACCTTTGGGTGCAAGAAAATAACAAATCACAAGTTGTGTATGTTTGGTTCACTTAAAATCAAGTATGACATGTCACTTGGTTCAAACACCATAACTCTCCTATTTCTTAATATTTTTGGAATCTACTTTGAGCCAAAAGTCACATTTGATCTCCTTTATAACATTGTTTCAAGGGTCAAACGTCAATTTTTCTTCTAAGTACCTCAATTTTGGAATTGGACAAGATGGCCATGTGTGTACAAAAGCTGGTCCAAAACTTGGCTCGACCTATTGCCTGACCTAGAATTCATGCCCTGTCATGAACTTGTCATCCATGCCATTTTCAACTCAAGAATCCTTTTGATATGTTTTTTTTTGCATTTGATTCTTCATCACGAGGAGATCATTTGACAAAAAGAACAACTCAAAATGCACAAGTGGATCTTATTTGGCCTAAGCTCCAACATGGTTTCATAGATTCTATATTTTATGCATGACCTATAATTAGAAATCACCAAATCTTCACTTGGGACCACCATCACACATGCAAACTCCTTTGTCCTTGCAAAACGCGTATAGTGGAGTACAAAATGACCTGATTTTTGCCATGCTCACACATTTTACCCTCACTCTCACACATATTGCAAAACAAAATTTTCAACTTGGTTCACACGTTTTAGATTTGAATTCGCATGTACCATGATCTCATTTCATTTTCTATAAATAGAGGACCATTTTTCCTTCATTTGCAAGCTTAGAAAGCCACTGAACCTCTGCCATTTTCACTCACGAAAAGTTTCAAAAATTAGAAATTCAGAATCACTCATTGACACCATCTGAAGCTAACTGAACTATATAGAAGTTTGCAACCTCCTGCAACCTTCAACTCGATTTCACTGTTGTTGATCTTTGAAGCTTCAACTTGAAAGGTACATACAAGTTAAATTTTTGAACAAACAAGTTACCACACTCTTCGTCTTCATTCACTGATTTAAAGCCTTTACTTACCTAAATTTTATTCTTCGTATTTGTCATTTAATTTTACTTTAAAGAACTAGGGTTTTCTATGTTCTTGGGCAAATCTCTTTGTTCAGAACAAATCAATGGTTCTAAAGCAAAGATACATGAACGATGACATGAGTAGAACATTAACCATGTGTTGTTTGAACTTGAAACTCAGAGTTCATGAACTTGCAAAAATTAGAGAAGGTTGAAGACGATGAAGCTCTTCGCGCGTTTTGACAGGAAATTCAAATTCTGGCTAATCAAGATACGCCACACAATTAGTCATTGGCCTTTCTTATTTTGTTTTTGTTTTATTTCATTTTAATTTCCTTTTTCTTTTCTGATTTATTTTAAATAGCTCCTTTGACCTTTTCGCTTTATTTTTTTTCCTAAATCACTAAAACTATTTTCTATTAGATATATTTTTTTCCAGAACTTTAAAATCATTTTTAGCATTTTTTGCTATTTTATTTTTAGTTTTCATTTAAAAATTTATTTTCATGCATTTTAAAATATTTTTTCTTTCCAACTTTTGAGATCTAATTACTTGTAATATTTATGACTTTTTTTAAAAAAAAGGCAATTTATTTGATGTATTGACGCCTCTGTGGGATTTTCCATTTAATTTCCATTTTAAATATTTTTTAAAATCATTTAAAATCATTTTTTTTACTTTTGGATCATAACTTGGTTGATCAATGCTTCATTAGTTTCCATTGGTCTTTGAAATATTCTTTGGTTGCATGAACTTTCATCATTTCAAACTTATCATTTAAATGATCATTTGATTATTTTTGATACTTTAGATTAATGATAAGTTTATCTCATTGTATTGTGAGCTTGAATGAATGAAATTGATGATAGATAATTATCATACCCCAAATTTGCCCATCATTTTCAATGGTCATATTATTTGAATACTAGTGTTATTATGGTTCTAATTTATAAAAGTATTATTTAAAATTGCTTATTTTTTGGATTTTTAGTCTAACAGGGGTTTAAAGTTTAGAGGAAGGTGCATTACTCCCAAATGGACCATCAAAATATGATGGCCCATTAAAGCGTGTGTTTAAAGGTCCGTTTTAAATGATAAGAGAGGGAGGTACACTTTTAGGGTTTATCTTTAAATGACCCATTTGCTTTTTTATTTTGAATTACAAAGGGGTACGTTTTTTTTATCATGATACATATTGAACCATTGAAATATCAAGCCCGGTTGGAGAAGTTGTTGACTAAAGTCAACATTAATTTCAGAATTATCATTTTTATTTATTATATTATTATCAATTTTATTATTATAAATATTATTATTATTATTATTATTATTATTATTATTATTATCAAGTATTATTATTTTTATTCTTGTTGACTGAAAGTCAAAGAGGGCTAAGAGAAACTCTAATTTGTCCCAGCAACATCGTTGTTCTTCATCATCAACCTTAAGCCGCTAAGCAACCCAGAATGCTAAAAAATCCCAGAAATACAGATTCGTAATTCAATAAAACCCAAATTTCCAGAACAAATCTAAATAAAAATGTAATCGAATCTCTAGAAACCAAGTACAATAACTCAACACATTGAACAAATATTAACAAAATCAAATATTTACAAATCAAATCCTAAATTATAAATGAATTTAAATCAGAATTTATTCTAACCTAAATCTTCATCTAATTCTGAAACAAATCTAAGAAATAACGATAAATTATCTGAAAAATTTCCTAATTTAATCTAACCTAAAACACTATAAAAAACCCCTAAAAAACTAAGAACAGGGGGCCGAAAATTTAAAAAAGAAAAAAGAAGAAGAAGAAGTAGAAGAGGGTTGCCGATTGCAAGCTCCAGGCCTCATCGCAAGCTTCAGGCCTTATTGCACGCCCCGCCTCATACGAATTTAAGGTTTCTGAACAGAAACCCTAAAATCATCAAGCTTCGTTACGGGTACCTGCACAAAAAAGGAAGAGAGAGGGATCAAAAACCTAAAATCGAAAGAATCAAAGATCGAGAATAAGCGATAAGAGGTAAACCACTGAACTTATATTTAAGGTTTGATATTGATTTGATTTTTTGTTTTGGAATTAAGGTTCGTAAGAAGGGTTTAGGGTCCAAATTAGGGATTTGGTTTCTGGGTTAGGGCCACCGCTGTTGAAGGTTGTTCTGGGTTCAGTTGGTGTTGTCGATGGTTTCTTTTCTGGGTAAGGGATGATGGTTGTTGTTGTTGTGTTGAAAGAAGAGAGAGACGGGAAGAAGGAGAAATAAGAGAGAGGCAGATTGAGTAATAAATGAAGAAAAAATGAATAAACGAAAAAAGATGAAAGAAATATTTCTCTCTATGATCCCCATCCTTCACGACACATGGCCAATTTGTGGCCACATGATGGATCGCTATACAACGACTCCACACCTCTCCTTTTCGTACACCCTCAATCTTCACCCTTGGATCAAGATCAAATGATCATGATACGTTAGTCTATTGTAACGCCATGCATGCCTCCATACACGATCCAAATGGATCACCATCAATATGCCTTGGGCTAAGCCCAATTCTTATCGCACCCACGTGTCTTTTTATTTTTGCTAACTAAATGTAACATACACCCCCTGCTCGCGTATGGGTCAAGCCCAATATCTGAACTTGTGCCCTTAATTTCCAGACCCCCCAGAATTACTAAGCCTGAATAGTATACACCCCCTCGTTTATTCAATTGATTTATTTTTATAATTTATTTATTTATTTATTTATTGGTTTGATTATTTATTTATTATCAATTTATCATTTTTTTGCATTAAATTATATTTATCCATTTTTAAATTTTTAATAAATACTATTGAATTAATATTAAAAATACTGATATATTTTTAATAATTAAAATAGTTATTTATTAATCAAAATTCTTTTTTAAAATACTAACCCTGATTTTTTGAATTAAATATTGTTCCATTCAAACTTATTTTCTACATTGCATCATATACTTGAAAACAACTAACCGATCAATTAATAACTGCTTTTTACTAACATAATTCAAATTTATATTTATTTTCAAAAAAAGATTATGGAAATCGATTTTATATTAACTGTGAACTGCGTCTACCATTCCGCTACTTTCAACTCAGACTTGGTTCAAGAATTAATTCAAAATGTTTCCACAGTCCATAAAGAAAACTAACCAAATACTACGAACTACAAATTGGGACTCTGATTCCTCATAAGAGGATACGTAGGCATACGACTTAAAAATTGTGGTGAGTCCCCTAATTAAAATTAAAACCCTATTCCTAAACCTTAAACTTAAACCCTAGTATCCTTGTGAACAAGGTAGATGAAAGGTGTCTAACACCTTCCCTTCGTCCAAAGTGAGTCAAGAAATTATAATCTATGTATCATCAATTAGGGTTATTTCGTTATATTCCTATATTAGAATACAAATTAATTGTGGCGAATCTATATTTTTTGTCGGTTATTATAATTGGCGACTCTGCCCAGGACTCCAACCCTAGGGTTTAAAAGCCTTTCCTTATTAGGTTTAGGTTATTGGTTAGGGTTTTATTTTTTTACTTTCCATATTTGTTTTATTTATTATTTTGTCTATTTATTTATTGTTATTTTCATTATATTATTATCATATTATGGCGGGATTTCATTTCAAAAAAATATTTTCAAAAACCTTAGAAAGAAGGTTTGTTTATTGGCCAAGGGGATATATCATCCCTATGAGTTTTTGTGACGACTTTGCCTAGAGTCGGTGGAATTCTAAAAAAGTAAAATGTGTCAAGAGGTATCCTCTTGGGGTATAGGACTTTGGAATGAAACCTATGACTTTTTGTATAACCCTAAACCAAAATCTCATGGTGAGACCTTTTACTACCTTAGAGACGAACGTTTCGGTCTACAAAGAGGCCCCGCTTAAGGGAGGCCCTTATGCCTTTACCTCTAGTGTAATCCATGACACCCTTTAAGGAAGCCACCTTTTAGGGAGGGTAGAATATCCATAGGCCGAAACTAAGAACCTACCAACTAAGGATACTTTTCATAAATCCTGTTACTATGTTGCATTCATACATCTTGCATTTCAAATATTCATTATTTTGCATTTTTTTGTTGTCTTATTCATAATATTAAAAAAAATAATCAAAGGTTTTTGGTGAGTATCTAAAAAATGGATGCCAAAGGGAAATAACTTATCCATGTTAACATTGTCAAGCCAAATATGACGAAGATAATAATCGTCAAAAAGAAACAGTCTGAAAGAGCTATGAAGATGTTTGTTCGCTATTATGGGCATACCATTGAGTTGACAAAAATAGATGTACAATTGGATGCTATCCCTACCTTGGTTCAGTTCTGCGATCCTCCGTTAATGTGTTTCACCTTTCAAAATTTTCAACTAGCAGTGACTTTGGAAGAATTTGATAGATTCTTGAATTTTTCTAAGGAAAAAGTTTATGAGGGAATTGGATAGACTATTGATGTTAAAGATTTAGCAAGAGGTTTAGGGATACTCTTTTCTGATTTGTCACCTAATTATAAAAGAGATAGTGATGTACAAGGGATTAAAAAGAAATATTTGGAAGCTAAAGCCCTTTCTTTTTCCAATAAGAAAGAATGAGAGTCTTGTGTTGCTTGTTTGGGACTGCTTGTCTTTGGTGTAATTCTATTTCCACGGACTTTGGACTATATTGACCCTGCAGCTATTAGTGTGATTTGGGGCGTGAAAGCTTTAAATGAGAACCCGACTCCTGCTTTACTTGCCGATGGTTACTATGCTCTTCACACTCGTTATGAAAAGGAGAGGGGTATGCTGAACTGTTGTATCCCGCTCTTATATTCTTGGTTTATGTCTCATCTTTATAATTGAAGACTACATGATCAAAACTTTGACACGATTTGAGTGGTCTCAAAAATTAAGGTCTCTTACTGCTGATTCTGTGTTGTGGTACACCAGTGTTGTACCCAAAAATTCGCCCTCCCTTTTTACTCAACACATGCCCATTGAGGTCCCTAACTTTTCCAAGGATGACCAAGAATTGACCAGACAAATTCTCCTCCTAAGGCAATGAACCCTCAACTAGGGTTTCAATTTTCATCAAGATGGTTGAGCTCCAAAGGTCTCAAATTCTTTCCATGGCCCTAATATGTCTTCAAGATTATCCATGCCAAATTTCATGCCTTGCACAACAAGTTTGCTCAATCAATTGCTCAAATGCTTGAAAATCAATTGTGCTAGGTCAAAAGTCAATTATGGCCTATATACAGTCAAACTTCAAGATTGTTGGTCAAAACTCCATGACTCTTTCAGGAGAAACTAACCCCATAACTGAATTTACAGACCCCAAAATAGGAGGGGTAGCCTTAAGCTCCAGCCTTGATTTTGCTTTTTCTGCAGGTTCAACATTTTAGGGTAGCTGGAGAAGGTGACCGGAGTTTGACTCCGGCACCCCTGAAACTCTGACTCGGTTGGCCCTACATGTCTCAATTCTATTGGTCCTTTTGGTCAGCGCGCATGTTTTTGGTTTTCAAATATATTTGAATTATGTTTTCTAATATAATGATGTCGTTTTGTTTTTATAAACGAATGGATAAGTGGCTGAGTGGTAAGGCATGTGTGTGTGCATGGAAAGGACATGGGTTCGATACCCAGGTCGTGTATTTTTATTTTTCTGACTATGTTCTTGTAGATCTGGTGCTTTGCCTTTCAAGCACTTATCATACGCCCTCAAACTCCAGCCAATTGATGATAAATAGATCAAGTTTAAGACATCCAAACACGTGAACCGCTATGGACAATCAGAAGCTGTCTCCACAGGATCCCAAGAAGGTCTGGGCTATCTATTGGGCCCAACATTTATTCAAACAACACACTCCCTGTTTACTTCAGACACCCGACCTAACTTCTTTCTTTTGATTTGTTTATTTGTTTTTTTATTTCTTTTAAATAATAATAAAAATAATAATAATAATTAGACTTAGGATTATTTTTAAGTTTGTAACTTAATTAGATTAATTATTTCAAATTTATTTTATTAATTTTAAAATCAATTAGACTTAGGTTATCTTCATCCAAATATTTTCTTAAATAAAAATACAAAAAAACTTTAGAACTAGGTTAATTCCCATTTAATATTTATTTTTCTCAATTAAATTTAGGGTTAATTTATTTTAAGCATATTATTTTTAATCAAAAAACAAAAAAAAAAACAACAACAAAGATTTTTATTTTACTTAGAACTTTTCTTAGGTTTTTTAGACATAATAGTTATTTCACGCGTGTTACTTTTATTCTCGCATTTTACATAAATATTGTAACTGATTATGGATGTAATAGTTTTAAATTTAAAATTCCGCACTTTACTTCTTACACTTATAATGTATCTCTCCCAAAGTCGTGTAATAGCTTAGGATTTATTTTTTTGCAATTTATTTTCTGTGCATTTATTTCTTTATTATTTTACTATATTACTGTTAGTAAATAGGCGTGTATGAAAAGACTGTAAATTAAAACGTTAGCTAACCTAACAAAAAGATAAAAAATAACTGAACCTTAACACATATGCACATATAGGGTATCCCCGCTTTGGTTGCCTTCGGAAAAACAGTCATGTCCCTCAAGAATGGGGATGCTTTAGCAAAGAGCCGTAAATCAAAAGATCATAGTCCCTCGATGACCCTTATAGTAAATGATCTTGTCCCTTAAACAATATTGCTAAAGCGTCTCCATATGTTGCCATTATGACTGTAAAAAGTCCCTTCGATTGTCCCTTAACATCCAACGATAAGGCTACCTACTCATTAATAGTAGGATAACATTGTTTAAAGGAAAAGAGGAAAAGAACGACGCTTTGTCGAGTAACAAAGTAGATAGCTGTTAGAAGTTTGCTCAAACATTTTGCACTTACACAAAAAACTACTTTCCAAAAGCAATTTCAAAACACTTTGTATACTTTCTCCACTATCCTGAGAAACATTACAAAGTTCCCCGTACTAAGGCGTTTTCAAAACATTTTTAAATACACAAAGCGCAAAGGTATTTTAAAATGAGCAAACATCTAAGAGCCCGTAGAAAACTACAGATGGAAAGGGTGCTAACACCTTCCCTTTCCATAATCTACCCTCCTTACTCGGAAAATCTCGAAAAAGGTCATTTTCTGTTCTTTTCACCCTTTCCCTTGTTGGATAAAAGAAAAGTCGGTGGCGACTCTTGCTTACCACACATTTGCAAATACAAAATGCAAACCAGCATAACAGTCGGTTCTGCCACTGTATCACAGAACTGGCGACTCTGCTGGGGAGTATTAAAAAGTGGGGTTTACCTTAGGATCTAGTTCATTTTGAAATTGCTTTCTTTGTTTGCTTTATCTTTGAGGGTTGCTTGGGTTATTGTTAAAGATCCTACACCCGGATTTGGGGCACCTTGTTAGGTAAGTAGCAATAAATCATGGAGGATGTACAGCGTAGACCGATACGGACAAAGTGGTGGCTACGTTAGCGCGATACTTTGGATTGTACTAATGTTCCTTGAGTAAGTCAAGGATAACATTAGGCTTCCTCATAGTGTCACTAAGCGCTAACTGACTTTTAGAACCTTTAATTGACTCATCCTAGCCATTAGGAAGTAGTGAGATAACCGGCTTTGATTCCGACCGAAGATTGGTTGATACTCGATACTACACTCATTGAGACTGGACCTTCGGGATTTTTTTGGCCACAATACTTTGGTGCAGAGCTGAAACAATTTATGAAGGGAAGGTCATTGATATTGTGACTCCTTAGAACCCGGTTACTATTAATAGGACAGGTTGAGCCAACTGAACATTCAAGAGGGTACTTACCTTAAAACCTCATGCAAGCCTTTGAACCTAAGGTCTATTGTGTGATTTGCTTGTGTTTATCTGTGATTTTAAGCATAATCATGACATTATAAACATCATGACATTCATATACTAATCATTTCATGGACCTGTTGGATTTACATCTGCTGTTTTGTAGGATATGAATTTAGGTCGTAGAAAAACCATCCGGATTCACTTCACAAAAGTTCCTCCCAAGCTCAAGGAATTAGTCTCGAAAGTTCCCGAGGACTCATCATTCCACAAAAGACATGGGCACTTACTCATTTTGGTTACCACCAGATTTGACGAAGGTTTGATGAGTGTCTTATTCCAGTTCTTCGACCCTAAGCACCATTGCTTCAAATTCCCTGATTATCAACTGGTGCCTACACTGGAGGAATTCTATAAGTTACTTGGTTTACCTGTATTGGAGCGAGTACCTTTCACTGGTTTAGAACAAGACCCAGCTTCTAAAGATGTTGCCGTAGCTTTGCACTTGAAGCCATCTGACATTGAGTCCGATTGGGAAAAAAGAAGTGAAGTTAAGGGTCTCCTTGCAAATTTTCTGATGAAGAAAGCTCAGATTTTCCTAGATGCTATGAGTTATCATGCCTTTGAAGATGTCTTAGCCCTATTGATCCATAGGTTGGTCCTGTTTCCTAATTCAGATTAACTTATAGATGTGAAATCCATCAACATTTTTCTTGCTCACAATCCAGTTCCTACATTGCTCGGGGACATCCTACATTCTCTCTATACTCGTACTCTGAAGAAGCGAGAAACTCTCATGTGTTGCACCCCTCTTCTATATAGGTGGTTTATTTCGCACATTCCTCGGTCAGTAATGCAGAATGATTTAGGCTTAAGGTGGAGTCAAAGATTAATGTCTCTCACTCACTCCGACATCCATTGGTGTCCTCGCTCTTAAGAAGACATCTATTTTATTAATCGCTGTGGAGAATTTCCTAATGTGACACTCCTGGGTATTAGGGGAGGCATCACCTACAATCCTTCTTTAGCACTATGTCAGTTTGGCTATGCACGGAGAGATGGTCCACCAGATATGCTCATCCATGGTATTATGTTTAATTACTCAGATGATTTTAAAAATTATCGTCAGAGGTTCATCCGCGCTTGGGGCATTATTAAGAAGACTGATAGTAAGACTTTGGGGCGCAAGAACCCCATCCCTCTGGAACCTTACCTCAAATGGGTTCCAGCTCGAGACTAAAGTCTTAAGATGCCATACGATTCCATCTTACCGGTGATCTTGGAACCTGTTGTTCAAGGGGGAGAGTTCCGTATTATTCTCCATCCTGATATGCCAACCAACTTCGAAGAGTTGCAAAAGTCTTGGATCCAGATCAAGGGAGAACGAGATACTTTTGAGGCTCAATTCTATGCAAGTGAAAAGAAGGTGCTGGAATTAACAAAACAACTTCATGAAGAGAGGAACCTCAACACCAAGAGGAAGCGTCCATGGGAGACTTAGGAATTTCCTTTCATTATTTATCCCTATGTAATCTTTTGTTTCTTTAAAAACTTGCTAATAAAAGGTTTTGTTTCTTGTTTTGTTTAAAAGAGCTTAAATCTAATAAGGTCCTTGAAAAAATTGCATAAGCATATCATGCATCTCATTGCATAAGCAGGTCTCAAAGCAGGGTTCTTATCTTCTTCGCTATTTATTTCAGCAAGTAAAGAAATGGCTCTTGAACAAAACATCAAGGATCTCCAGATGCAAAACACCCAGTTCCAGCAAATGATTGTGGCTCTAGCTAAAGGGAAAGAAGATCTGAAATCCCTCATACTGAAGGGTAAAAAGAAGAAGCCAAAGAAACCAACTGGGGTAGTGAATCTGGGAAGAAGGATCAGAGGGCCAGTGCGGCGAGCTTCTGAACTGGTAACTTCATTAAAAGAGGGAGACAACCAAGAAGAGGAAGACTCCAGTCTAAAGGAATTCAATGATGAATCTGACTATAATGAGGAGCAATATCCTCCTTCTGATGAAAAATACAAACAACTAGAGGATCGTCTGAATGCAATTGAAATCCAGAAGGTACCGGGGCTGGATTTTGAAGAACTGGGTTTGGTTTCTGGGGTTGTCATCCAGCAAAATTTCAAGGTTCCAGTGTTCGCTAAATATGATGGGGTCTCATGTCCCAAGATGCATCTCCGATCTTATGTGAGGAAGATTCAGCCTCACATGACAGACAAGGAGTTATGGGTCCACTTCTTTTAAGACAGCCTATCTGAGACTCAACTAGAATGGTTCTATCAGTAGGAGGGGACCAATATTCGTAACTGGGAAGACCTAGCCACTGCTTTCTACAAGCAATATCAGTATAATGCAGACCTTGATCCCACCCATACACAACTCCAAAGTCTGTCTATGGGTTCGAGCGAGGGTTTTAAAGACTATGCTCAGAAGTGGAGGGATTTAGCAGGAAGAGTCCAACCCCCCTGTCTGATAGGGAGTTAGTGGATATGTTTTTGGGTACCCTATCTGGTCCATTTTTTAATCGTCTGATTGGAAGCTCCTCAACTAGCTTTACTGAGTTGATTTTGTCGGGAGAAAGAGTGGAAGTTGGGATCAGAAGTGGCAAGATTCAGAAGGATACCTCTTCAAGTGCGGGAAAGAGACCTTTCGTAGGAAAAAAGGAGGTTAGTGCTGTTTACAATCAATGAAATCAAGGTAGAACTGAGCTCCGTCCAATGGTAGGGGCTATTATGATATCCAAGCCTACAGCTACTCAACAACGAAATAATCAGCCTAGAGCAGAAGACCTGTAAGACAATTCACCCGGATAAATATGACTTTGTCTCAAGTATTGCCTCATCTACTGAAATCCAATCTAGTTACCTTGAGGGAAGCTCCCAAGAATCCCAACACCGCATCTCCTCGCTACAACCCAAATGCTCGTTGTGCTTACCATTCAGAAAGTCCAGTCCATGATACAAACAACTGTTGGGCTTTGAAAAACAAGGTGCAAGACCTTATTGAAGCGAAGGAGATTGAATTTGACGCTCCTGAGATTCCCAATGTTATAACTTCTCCCATGCCTAAGCACGACCGTGGTGTTAATGCTGTTGATGATAATACATTTGTTACTTTTGCTGAGGAACTTGTTACTCCTCTCATGACTGTTAAGTGGAATTTGTTGCAAGCCAGTTTATTTCTAGGCTGTGGTGAAGATTGCCGCTTGTATTTATCTCTACCGACTGGTTGCTATTTATTGAAAGCAGATGTTCAACGCCTGATGGATGATAAAGAGATTCTATTTGAAAAGAATCCCGTCACAACTGTTTCTTGTAAGGATGTTTCAATTATAACCATTTCCTCCAATCCTCCGAGGGTCTCCACCAAAAGACCCGTCAGGATTACATCTGCTCCAAAGTTGGATCCCCTGATCATCACTATGCCAGGGCTAATCCCATACTCCTTGGACAAGGCTGTTCCCTGGAACTATGGGGCTGATGTCTATTACCATGGTGTCAAGCAAGACCTATTGGCTAGTGAAGACCAAGTTTCTGGAAATACTGATCCCGACATTGGCAACATCGTTGGGACCAGCAAAATAACAAGAAGTGGAAGAGTGTTCTCCCATTAGATTTCCCCTCCAAAATCTATTACTATTCCTGTGATAATTCCTATTGTTGTTCCTACTGATACTACCACCATAATTCCTATGATTACCCCTGTTGCCACCTTTATCACCGAGTCGGCCGAGACTCGGGGCAAAGACATATTGATTGAGCCTGTCCAGACGAAGGCACATTCATAATCTATTCCAGAGGCTTCCAAGAAGGAAATGGAGGAAATCCTAAAGATAATTAAAACGAGCGACTACAATATGGTCGAACAGCTGGGGTAGACTCCTTCTAATATTTCAATGTTAGCCTTGCTATTGTGCTCCGAAGCTCATGAAAAAGATTTGGTGAAATTCCTCAAAACCGCCCATGTGCCACAAGAAACCTCCGCTGACCAATTTGAAGAATGTGTGGCCAGTTTGATGGCTGATAACGGTTTGAGTTTTTCTGATGCTGGCCTGACATCCATAGGAAGAAAACACAATGATGCGCTGCATGTCTCGATTGAAATCAAGGGCACTACTTTGGCCCATTTTCTAGTTGATACTAGTTCGTTGTTAAACGTGCTACCCAAGAAGACTCTGGACATATTAGACTGCGAAGGTTTGACCCTGAAGCCCAAAAACATTGTAGTGAGGGCTTTCGATGGTTCAAAAATAATGGTGCACAGGGTGGTGGACATCCCCATAAAAGTTGGTTCTCATACCTTTGACTCCACCTTCTACGTGATGGATATCATACCATCTTATTCTTGTTTGTTGGGTCGCCCTTGGATCCATGGGACTGGATCTGCCACATCCACCTACATCAGATGATGAAGTATCCAGTGAAGGGAAAGATTGTCATGGTACATGGTGAAGAAGAGTACATGGTAAGTCACATGAACTCTTTCAGGTATGTGGAAATGGATGGCGAGTTCATAGAAACTCCTTATCAGAACTTCAAAGAGGTTCCCCAGACCATGGCTGCAACTGAGACTGTTATCAATCTGCCGAAGATCACCAGACCTCCCTTGAAAATGGCTTCTCTCAAGGACGCCAAAGCAGTTATTGAAGAAGGTGGGTGTACCATTTGGGGCCAACTCCCTGACATTCCATACAAATCTGATAAGTTTGGTTTGGGTTTCTCTTTAGAGGCTCAAAGGGCTATTCGTCGTGCTCGTGCTGGAGGACCTCCCCTACGTATCAACAACCATGGGGTCAATGCTTTAGAAGACAGTGATGATGACTATGACATGTATAGCTGAATCTTCCCTACTACCAACGGTGGACCCAATAACTGGACGGCTAAAGACTTTGTATCGATTATGTTTATTCAGAAGTAATTGATTTTCTTGTTTTTAGATATGTAATAATTAAACAATTTGAACTCTATGGCCATGTGTCTTACCCGGGCACAATGCTTTGTTTGTGAGAGTTATCATGTTTCAACCTCATATGTCATTAATAAAGCATTGGACGTTTTGCATACAAATTTTGCGCTCTTTGTTTTTCTTTTATGCTTTTATTTTATCAATGCAACTATGCTCTTACACACACTCACGCATCAAACTGCAGATCCATATCCACTCTGGATCCTATTGGTAACGATTATGCTATTGCCGGTTATGACTTTGAAAACCAAGCTGAGGAAGAAGGTGAGGAAGATTGTGAGGTACCAGGAGAACTTCCCAGACTGTTACAACAGGAAGAAAGGGCTATACAGCCTCATGAAGAGCCAATTGAGACAGTGAATCTGGGTACAGAAGAGGACGAAAAAGAAGTCAAGATAGGTGAAAATTTGGAGCTTAGTGTTAAACAACGGTTTATTCAGATGTTGCATGATTATATGGAGATCTTTTCCTGGTCATACAAAGACATGCGAGGAGTTGACACTGATATTGTGGTTCATCGCCTGCCGATAAAAGAGGACTGCCCTCCAGTAGAGTAGAAGCTCTGTCGTCTGTGTCCTGAAATGTCAGAAAAGATCAAGGCAGCAGTTATAAAACAATTCAACTCTGGGTTCTTAGCTGTCACCTCCTATACACAATGGGTTGCTAATGTAGTCCCGGTGCTTAAGAAGAATGGCAAGGTACGTATGTGTGTGGACTACAGAGACTTGAACAGGGCAAGCCCCAAGGATGACTTTCCGCTTCCCCACATTGACGTTCTGGTTGACAACACCGCACATCATAGAATCTTTTCCTTCATGGATGGTTTCTCTGGTTACAATCAGATCAAAATGGCACCTGAAGACATAGAGAAGACAACCTTCGTCACACAATGGGGCACTTTCTGTTACAAACTGATGCCATTTGGGTTGAAGAACGCTGGGGTAACCTATCAGCGAGCCATGGTAGCTTTGTTCCACGATATGATTCACTATGAGATAGAGGTCTATGTTGACGACATGATAGCCATATCTCAAACGGAAGAAGAGCACCTTGACCACTTGCAAAAGCTATTTGATAGACTGAAGACATAAAAGTTGAGGCTAAATCCGAACAAGTGCACCTTCGGGGTAAGGTCTGGTAAACTCCTAGGTTTCATTGTCAGTGACAAGGGAATTCAGGTAGACCCTGTAAAGGTAAAGGCTATACAAGAGATGTCGGCTCCTCGCATTGATAAAGAGGTTAGAGGTTTCTTGGGATGCCTAAATTACATTTCCAGGTTCATTTCCCATGTAACTGCTACTTGTGAGCCAATCTTCAAACTCATGAATAAATATCAAGTGGTAAAGTGGAATGACGAATGCCAGACTTCCTTCAAGAGAATCAAGGAATAACTTCAAGAGCCTCTAATTCTGATTCCTCCGATTGAAGGAAGACCTTTGATAATGTACTTAATAGTGTTAGATAATTCAATGGGGTGTGTGCTGGGGCAGCATTACGAGTTTGGTCGAAAAGAGCATGCGATATACTACCTAAGCAAAAAGTTTATCGACTGTGAAACAAGATACTCATTGCTCGAGAAAACTTGTTGTGCTTTGGCATGGGCTGCTCGCCGACTGAGACAGTATATGTTGACCCACAGTACTTTGTTGATATCTAAGATGGATCAGATCAAACACATCTTCGAGAAGCCCGCTCTCTCCGGAAGGATAACAAGATGGAAAATGGTCTTGACTGAATACGACATCCAATACACAACCCAGAAAGCAATCAAGGGAAGTGTATTAGATGATCATTTGGCTCATTTGGCTGTGGATGACTACCAATCCATGAACTTTGAATTCCCAGATGAGAATATTATGTTAGTGACTCACTGTGAAGAACCTGGACCAAATGAAGGGCCTAATAAAGGATCCCGATGGACTATGGTTTATAACGGATCTTCCAACGCACTCGGTAATGGCATTGGTGTTGTAATCATATCTCCCGAGGGCTATCATGCTCCTTTCACCACCAGACTATGTTTCAACTGTACCAACAATATGGCTGAGTATGAAGTATGCATCATGGGTCTCAAAGATTCTATTGACCTGAGGATCAAGCTCTTGAGTGTTTTCAGAGATTCGGCTTTGGTAATAAGTCAAATCAAAGGAGAGTGGAAACAAAGCACCCTAATCTCATCCCTTACAAAGAACATGTGCTGACGTTGCTTCCACACTTTGAAGAAGTTACCTTTGAACATTTTCCACGAGAAGAGAATCAGTTAGCGGACGCGCTAGCTACTACGTTATCTATGTTCAAGGTCAGGTGGGACAATGAGGCTCCTTGGATCACTATTGAGATATTAGATGAACCAGCATACTTCTATGAGATTGATACTGAAGAAGTAACAGACAAACCTTGGTTCCATGAAGTGAAAAGGTATCTCTAGGCTCAAGAATATCCTTAGGGGGCATCTGTCAATGATAAAAAATTTCTGAGAAGGTTCTTCGCAAAGTTCTTCCTCAGTAATGGAATCCTCTACAAGCGCAACCACAACTCTACTTTACTTCGGTGTGTAGACAAGAGCGAAGTAGAGAGGGTTATGGAAGATTTACACGAAGGTACTTTTGGCACCCATTCTAGTGGATACACCATGGCTAAAAAGATCCTACGGGCAGGATATTACTGGTCCACTACAGAAGCAGACTGTTATCAGTATTCACGAACTTGTCATAAATTCCAGAGCTATGCTGATAAAGTGCATGTACCTCTGGTTCCCTTGAACGTCTTGACGGCTCCTCGGCCCTTTTCAATATGGGGCATTGACATGATCGTATAGATTAGACCTACCTCTTCCAATGGGCATCGCTTCATCCTAGTGGCTATTGATTACTTCACGAAGTGGGTTGAGGATGCCTCTTTTGCTACTGTTACCAAGAATGTTGTGGCGCGGTTTATCAAGCATAACCTTATCTGTCGATATGGTGTTCCAGAAATAATCATCACAAATAATGGTACAAATCTCAACAATATGATGATCACTGAACTCTGTAAGCAATTCAAGATCCAGCATCATAACTCTTCTCCCTACCGGTCGAAGATGAATGGCGTTGTCGAGGTTGCTAACAAGAACATTAAGAAAACCATACAGAAAATGACGGTGACATACAAAGACTAGAATGAGATGTTACCATTTGCGCTTCATGGTTACCGCACCTCAACACGTACGTCAAAAGGGGCAACACATTATTCTCTGGTGTATGGTATGGAGGCTATCCTACCTGTTGAGGTCCAGATCCCTTCTTTGAGGATCATGAAGGATGCAGGTTTGAATGAAGAGGATTGGATCCAGACTCGACTTGACCAACTGAATCGGATTGATGAGAAAAGGCTTACTGCTGTCTGTCATGGCCAGATGTACCCAAAACAAATGATCAAGGCTTTAAACAAAAAGGTCAGGCGTCAGGTATATCAAGTGGGTGATCTAGTAATCAAGTGCATCATACTGCCACAAGTTGATCCCAGGGGCAAATGGACTCCCATGTATGAAGGTAATTTGTAATCAAAAGCATATTTTTCGGTGGAGCCATGATTCTGACCACTATGGATGGTGACGAACTTCCTCACCCTGTGAATGCGGACATAGTGAAAAGATACTACGCATGAATAAAGACCCGCTAGGTTGACTGGCCTAGGCAAAAATAAGGGCATCCTGGTGAACCAAAAGGGTTCGGGTAAAAATTAGGGATAAAATACAAAAAATATGTACACCCGACAAGTTGAAAACCCGAGAGGGCGGCTTGGGCAAAAAAGGGTATCCCGGTGGACCGAAAACCTAAAAGGGCGGTCTAGGAAAAAGTTAGGGATTTAAAACGTATAACTATGTCCCATTGGATCACCTTGCGACCAGACTTCAGTATCAACTATCAAGCTCAAACGATACCACTCAACCCAATCAGCTTCAGACAAGTAGCAAAGTGATGAGACGCTCAAGGACATAGGGTAATAATAGAATTTAAACTCAATGGGATTATTACACATAGTTGTTTTCTCTTTGTACACTATTTTGTATAGTTTTCATTTTTTACGGCAGCGTTCTTCTACTAGAACGTCAGTCTCTTTGTACAAAAATTCCTGTTATAGGAAAACTTTAAAATCAATGCAAATCACTTATTTGAAAGTACAAAACTATTTGTTTTCTATTTTTCTGTTTTGTTTTGCAAAAACGTCCAATAATTATTTTTGACATATGCATTTGAATATGATTATTGTTTACAAATACTTGCCTAAGAAATAGAAAGACAGTTGCTAACGACTTTAAGAAATGGGCAAAGTCTAAAAGGCCGTTTGTAGTCCCGACAATTACTCCTTCCAGCAGGTACATGGGCAAAGACGTCTTGGTACAAAGTCACCACTATATCCTTAGTATACGATCCAGTGACGTCTATGTTCCCCACATAGTAGAAACAATCAAAGTTTTGATCCCTTCTTCCCCAAGCAGGAATCACCTCCTCCTGCCAAATTCCCTCAGAGATCTGAAATCCATGCTCCCCATCTAAGTTTTTATAATCTCGAACAGTTTATAAAGCCTTATACCCTAGCGGAGTTTATTTCTCTAGCTGCAGAAGTTTATCCCCCAACAAAATTTATTTCTCTACATCGGTAAAATCTTCCGACAGAGCATCTTGCTCCCCACAAAGTCATCCTCAAACAGAAAGAGGAAATCCCCAGCAAATCATCTCCATTCATCATCCCCAGAAAAAATGAAGGAATCACTTTCCTCATCTACCAAACAGCAGTCCGGGATTCATCTTTCCAGTACTCTCCAGCAAAAGTCAGGGATTTATTTTCCCAGACTAGGAAATATCGCAACAGCATCCCATATTCATACATTATGGCCTGCACATATATATTGCACACGGCATAATCTCATTTACTTTGAGAACATCATTACATAATTAATTTCATACATCATGACATTGCATACGACTAACTCTTTACTTTTTCAGGAAATATCAAATCAACAAAGATTGTTGACTACTTACGTGACTTGGTAGTCTTCTCATAAGCTACGTCTGACGAAGGGCTATTTCAGCATTTTCCTCCAAAAAAATATTCTCAAAAGACCTTTCTCTGGTTCAGTTAAATCGATACTAAGATTTTTCTGATTTCTATTCCAATCAAAGTTGATCCAAGGCTTTTTCTGGTTCAATCAAATCGACACTAAGATTTTTCTGATTTCTATTCCAGTCAAAGTTGATCCAAGACCTTCCTCTCGTTCAGTTAAATCGATACTAAGATTTTTCTGATTTCTATTCTAGTTGAAGATAATTCAAGACTTTCCTCTGATTTAGTTAAATCGACACTAAGATTTTTTTGATTTCCATTCCAGTCAAAGTTGATCCAAGACCTTCCTATGGTTCAGTTAAATCGATACTAAGATTTTTCTTATTTCAATTCCAGTTGAAGATAATGCAAGACTTTCCTCTGGTTCAGTTAAATCGACACTAAGATTTTTCTGATTTCCATTCTAGTTAAAGTTAATTCAAGACCTCCCTCTGGTTCAGTTAAATCGATACTAAGATTTTTCTGATTTCTATTCCAGTTGAAGATAATTCAAGACCTTTCTCTGGTTCAGTTAAATCGACACTAAGATTTTTCTGATTTCTATTACAGTTAAAGTTAATTCAAGATATTTCTCTGGTTAAGTTAAATCGACCCTAAGATTTTTTTATTCTTATCCAGTTAAAGATACTGTAAAGCCTGGAGTCCGACCAGATGGCAGTTTATTAATTACTATGAAGCCTAGACCCGACCAGATGATAGTATAACCTATGACACCTAAGCCTGGACTCGACCAGATAACGGTATACCTCAGATTCAAGTTGAAGCCTGGACCCGACCAGATAATAACTTAATTTCTTCAAACCGCTGAAGCCTGGATACGACCAGATAATAGCTCGCTTTCAAGAGATAACTCCCCAATAGAGTAATGGAAAACCGAAGCTTCTAGACTCTATTCCCCTAAGACATTCCCCAACGAACTCCTCCTCGGACAGCAGGAACAGGAATCCCAACAAAGAGACTTCTTATGAAGTCAACATCTACTTTGGATGGCCTATTTAAGCACATTGTAGCGGTGAAAATTGGAGATCAAGCTATTAATTAACTTGACTCACAAAAGCAAGAGTCACCACCGCGCTTTATTATTTCCAAGGGAAAAGGGAAAAGAGCGAAATAAAACCCTAAAATATGCAATGTAAAATAATACTTAAAAGTAATAAAAATACAATGCGTTTTTGAAAAGAGATCGAGAGTTCGGGGGTTGGTTATACAATGGGAAGGTATTAGCACCCAATGCATCTGCGGTTCTCCACAGGAACCTTTTGAAATATCTGTTTTTGGTTAAAATTGTTTGTTTGATTAAAATGGTTCGTTTGGCTAAAAATAGGTGTTGGCGAGATTTTGAAAATGTGATAACCTAATGTCGAAGTTTTGATTTAAAAGGTGTGAGTTTGAAAATGGAGTCTTTTGGGAAAATTATCTTGAGTTTAGCAAAATAGTAAACAAACAAAAAAAAGAAAAAAAAGGGTATTCGCACGATCGGATGAGATGCATTTGATGACGTGAAGTCAACAAATTTAAATCTTTCCCTTGGAGTTAAAACCACAGACGGATAAATAAGCTAAGAGTATATCAAACCTTAGGTGAAAATAAATCACAAGCCGACAGCATCATCAAAAAACCTAATGTGAGATAATACTCCAAGCATCAGATAAAGCGCAAAGGCGGTGGATAAAGCTCACGGTGTCAGATAAGAATCCCTGCATCACAAGAGGTATACCGACAAAATCTAACAGCACGGGAAACTTATGTGCGTCCGCATAATTTTCAGAAGTTAGTTGGAATTAAAAATAAAATCACAATGCGATGAAAATAATATTTTCAAAAACCTGAATTTATTTACAAGTAAAATATACAGTCAAAATATTATGTACAAGTATATATTTATAGTACCAAATATTAAATCAAAATAGTAAGGTAAAAAGGGAATAAAGAAAAATTATAAATGCGCTACGCGGGAACGAACGCTTGAAATTGTTCTCGAAAACCTTCACAGTAAGCAAATTTGTTAGTAGCATAAGCGGTATACAAATTAAAATGAAACGAAATTGCAACAATTAAAATATGTGTTAGTGAGTATAAAATCAAAAATAAAATTGTATGAATACACGTGAATAAATGAATATTTACACAAATCAAAATCAAGAATTCATGAAATTATTCAATTCAAAATCGAACACGGAAAATTGATTCCAATTCAAGAATTATTCAATTAAACCAAATTTTGGACAACCACTATATCTATGCATTAAACTCCATAGTTCCCATTGAAGAAAAATTCTAAACTAATGAGGAACGAATTAATTATTAAAACTAAATTTAAATTCTCCAAAATTGACAACAAAAAAACTAAAAATGTCAACAATACCCCATTTTAACATAATTGTTTCAAAAACTCTACAATTCAACTAAAAGAAACACATCACATTAATTTCAATTCAAAATATTAATTAGAAAGGAAAATGAGTCTAAAAGAAAAGTGTTGTTGCTATTTGAAATTGAAAGAGGGCAACAAAGGAAATTGGCAAAACATTGCTACTGTTATTTACGTTCACTAAGCCTTTCCATTACCACTACGACATGTTCTTCATTTCAATTTAAAAAAAATCACCAAAGTTTCTATTTCACAATCAAAGTTCCAATTACAATCAATAATCATCATCATGTTATCAATTAAATTAGCAACCTAAAACTTACATCTCAAATTCAATAATTATAAACAAAGCCAATTTAACCGAAAACGAAACAAACATATCACTCAAAATTGAATTAACAGCACAACATCACAGTTTAAACAATCAATAATAGAATCGCGGAGTTACCGGACGACGTCGAAATTATCAAAGCAAAGGTGTTGAAGTCGCTGCAGGATTGGTGGAATAACGCTCACGTACGTAAGCTGCTACTGTTGACGGAAGATTGATGATAATGTTTGTGATGTGAAGAATACTCTCCTTTTCCATCACACCCTCAATCTTCTCTTCCATCTTCACCTCCTCATGAGAAGCCTCTCTGTGAGCATAAACCGCATCCGCCCCAACTTCCTTAGCCAATTCAACCAAAACAGCGTCCGGCTTCCCAATCACTGTTCCATTCAATCCCTGAATAGCATCCTCAGCATTCTTTCTGTCAGCAAGTTGAACAAAGCCACATCCTTTACCGATTGGAATTTTCACGGAGACAACGTCGCCATATTGCAAAAACGGTTGTCTGAGATCCTCATCGCTGATTTCAGAATCAAGCCCTCCAACAAATATAGTTGTGTTGTTAGAATCCCCTTCAGATTGGGAACCTTGGGCCACAACACCATTAGACGAGTGACCACCGCCAGCCAACACTTGTGAAGAATATTGTTGTGGATTGCCGTAAGTTTTTTGGGTGTTGCAACACCGACTCGCATAGGCCTGCTAGAACAATAAACGCCGTTCATTTCAGTCATTGCCCTTGTCCTTTCATTCTCATCACCAAACCTAACAAAACCATAGCCTTTTGAACGACCAGTATTAGAATCAATGACAACTTTAGCTCCCTTAATAGATGAGAATCTGCTAGCAAACACCTCATGCAGCATAGCATCATTAACATCTATGGCTAAATCTCCCACAAAACAGAGAGACCAGAAAGAATGCCGCTGTGTAGAACAACGCCTCTCAGCCTATGCAATTTAGCTGCCAAATGCAATGTCGGTCCACTTCCAACTGATTGCCCATATAAAATCACGTCTTCCTGACTAACACCATACTCGGTTTCAAGGCATTCGTATATCGCCTCTATGTCAGCATATGTGCTGGATTCACTAGGCTTGCCGGTAGAGGCTCCATATCCAGAGTAGTCATATCCCATGAGATTAACTCTAAGATTAACTTTGAGTTGAACAAAGAGATCATAGAGTTGACCCAAATCAGCAGCATTGCCATGAGAGTAAAGTAGAGTTAATCTTGCATAAGGGTTCTTAAGATAAAAAGCAACTATCTTATTTCCGTGTTTGGTGTCAACAAGAAGAACATCCAATGAGTTATCATCAGGGTGAGGAATCGGAGACGCCGTGGAAACCACCGTGAGCTTACCGTCGTCACGGTTTTTGAGCTGATAAGTTGGCGGTGAAGGTGGAAAAAAAAGCAAACTTTGAAGCTAACTGAGACACCATGCACCCCATTCACCAACCAACTCAAAATCAAACTCATTTGTTGCTTAAAATGATTTTGAGTTCATTTCAAACATGCCCATTTCATCCTTATGCTGTAATAATTTCTGGGCACCCTTCAAGTTTTAAACTTTTTTTGTTGGTTATGAGGCCTAGTGATGTTGTAGGTTAAGTGACGATAAAAATATGATTTTTTTTAGCCCCACAAGAAATTCGCAGAGTTTTTCAGAGAGAGAGAGGTGTGTTAATGTTGTAGCAGGTGCTAGTTATGGAAGTAGTATGAAAGTGTAGTACATTGAGAGATGTGGAGTGTAGTGGTGGCAAGAGAGAGTTTACAGTTTCTAATAGAGGGGCGATTGGTGGGTTGAAGATGATGGTGAAGGGAGGTGATGTTGAGAAGGAAACATAGGTCGAGATCGCTTTGGGTTAAGAGGGAGTTGGTGACAATTGCAGCTTGGGTAGTAGATGAAGAAAGGTGTTGTTGTGAGGAGGGTCACACAGATAAGAGAGATAGAAGCAAAAGGTTGAGAGAAATAAAGAGTGAAAGGGATTATTGTGTTGGATTTTTTGTGTTGTTCCCCCCTGTACAAAGTGATAAAGATGCCTTAAAATAGAGAAAATGAAGAGGAATATTATGATTTCAAAATAAATCCAAGCCGTTCAATATAAATTCAATCTCTATCAATCCGCAAACCATGCTTTCGACCAATGAGAATTAAGCGAAGCCTAATTAATATTTTGTGTGACCAAAAAGTCCCTGAATGACCAAAATAAAATAAAACCTGAAACTATAAAAAATAAATCAATTTAAAATAATTTTTTGAATTTTTTTTAAATAAAAAATAAGGACCCAAAGTGATTGAAAACGATAAAAAGAACGGACGAAAATTTATCCGAAAAAATAAAATGAACACGTTAAAATACTCTACATGTCACAAAGATTAAAGAAAAAATATTCAAAAAGAGTAAAAATAGGAATAAAATGATAATGAAAATACCAGGTTAAACAGACGTTTTACGGTTAAAAACGAGACTTCAAACTGTATCGAAAAAATAAAGCGAGCATACCGTCATAATCTATGCGAGATGCAGATTCATAAAATGATCGGTAAAAGGTGAAAACTTGAAATATTTTTCTCGCTAATTTTTCGTACATTGTTGAATCGCTTTTAACAGTTTGTCTATAAACCAAAATATTTTTATTATCGACATATAAACAACTTGGAGCAATGTAAGAAAATAGTAAACAGATAAAAATGCATGAAGTGAAATGTCGGGTATTTTACAACTGAAAGACGATGCAAACTTTGATTTAAACTGACTTTTCTGGTCAACTTAAATACGACTAATGATGCAAAATGTGATGAATGAAGATATTTACTAATGATTGTGACCAAATAACAAAATATGGTATGAATGTGCGACTGAAAAATTAGAGGCGAAATTAAGGGTGCAACAGTGTGCCTTGATGAATCAGTCTTCGAGAATCCACAATCAACCGTACTTCTGGCTTGGGAGACTCAAAACCTTAATTGAGGCGCGACACCTGATGCTCTTGATTCAGACCTGTCTCTGCACATGAAACAAAAGAAAACATGAACATACACCTTTGTATGCGATTAGAAATTAGTGATACATAGGCTAAAAATGTTCAAAACACTTGACAATCTTCACATAGTCAAAGCTCGAAGGTGAGAGGTTAAAACCGACCGTATTTAGTGACCTTGACTTTTGTATAAAAAATGCAAAAATGCAAGTAAGATCTTAGGTCAAAAATTAGGGTATGACACACATCTCTGACGACTCTCCGTCATATTCCTTGGATGGCATCTTTAAGCCCATCTCCGATAGTCTTCTGTCATTTTTTCCAAATGGCATCTATAATCCTATTCCTGATATTATTCACCATTAATATCACTTTAGACTAGTGCAAATTTCTGGGCACTCTAGTGTTCAATCATCTTCTACCTTCAGATCACGAAAGGCAGACAAGACAATCTACATCCTCAGGTACAAGAAGATTGAACAGGGGCAGTTGTTGTACCCCAAAATTTTCCCTACCTTTTTACTCAACACATGCCCATTGAGGTCCCCAACTTGCTCAAGGATGACCAAGAATTGACCAGACAAATTCTCCTCCTAAGGCAATGAACCCCCAACTAGGGTTTCAATTTTCATCAAGATGGTTGAGCTCCAAAGGTCTCAAATTATTTCCATGTCCCTAATATGTCTTCAAGATTATCCATGCCAAATTTCATGCCTTGCACAACAACTTTGCTCAGTCAATTGCTCAAATGCTTGAAAATCAACTATGCTAGGTCAAAAGTCAATTGTGGCCTATATACAGTAAAACTTCAAGATTTTTGGTCAAAATCAACATCTTGAAGTGATATCCATCATTTGATGAAAGGTTGACCATGATTCCTCAAGAAATGCCCCTAACTCATCAAAAGTAAAAAATGGCAAATTAGGGTTTCTATAGGAGAAGTCGACCAAACTTTGACCAGGCATAACTTTCTCATACTTTATCAAAAATTTTCCCACCAAAGCTCATTTTGAATATAATCCAATCCCTTACAACCTATCTTCATCCAACAAGTTCAAGAGATGCAACATTTGAAATATATGAGCTCAGACATTACAGGTCATTTTCAAAAAGTCAACAAAAGCCACTTTTTGCCAAGACCTTTTACATCAAGATAAAATATTCAAATGCAAAATTGATCAAAAGAGAGATTGAAGTAGACATCTTGGGATTTACAGAAAGTCACAAATCATCATCATGAGATAAAAATTGAGCAAGTTATGACTTGCCCAAGTTGGGAAAATTTTGGAAATTTCAAGAATGGTGCATTGAGCAAATTTGAATTTTTGAGTCAATGGCCTAACGTTTTAAAGTTCAAATATTTTCTTAAGCTTATGAAGGACCCCTAATATCATTTTTGCATCGCCTTACCATTTTCATCTATTTTATTCTTATTTATTTTGATTTATTTCAAATAAATACAAAATAAATTATATAAAATAAATGGAGATGGGCTTAGGCATTTAGGCTGATGCTTTGGCTTGCTTAAAGGCCCAAAGACTCGTGCATAAGTGTCCATATTCATTGAACATAAAAAATGGCATGAAATCTTAATTTTGGTAACTTTCCAAATTTGTGATCATGGCTTTAAACCATGGCATTATGGGCTGATCCTTTCCAATAAATTGTGTCTCCTCCATCTACACTATAAGTACAAACCCTGAGCAAGCCAAATGGACGTTGAAAAAGCCTGCAAGAAGCCACACGAAAATTTCTAAAAAATCATCAAATTGCCAATTTCAAAAACTGATTCTCATCCACTTTCAGTATTATCCAAGTGTTTGAGTGTGTTCCCGAAATCTCCAGGATCGTTTCCACCCTTTACACGAGCCCAATGCCCACAGGAACCCCTCATTTCAGTCACTCCAGTTGGGTAATTTTTCGTGATTTCAAACTTGCTTTACATGTAATATAAATGGTTGCTATGTGCGTACATGTATTCATACTGATGTTTGTGAATTTCTAGATCCATCACATGCAGGTTTTAGTGTGGGAATGAAGTTCTGCCATTTTTAGGGCAAAACACCAAACAATCTTCATTTTCATAGATTCAGGTTGTTTTAGGAGAAACTAACCCCATGACTGAATTTGCAGACCCCAAAATAGGAGGGGTAGCCTTAAGCTCCAGCCTTGGTTTTGCTTTTTCTGTAGGTTCAACGTTTTGGGGTAGCCGGAGAAGGTGACCGGAGTTTGACTCCGGCACCCCTAAAACTCTGACTCCGTTGGCCCTACACGTCTCAATTCTATTGGTCCTTTTGGTCAGTGCGCATTTTTAGTTTTCAAATATATTTGAATTATGTTTTCTAATATAATGATGTCATTTTGTTTTTATAAGCGAACGGATAAGTGGCTGAGTGGTAAGGCAGGTGTGTGTGCATGGGAAGGACCTGGGTTCGATACCCAGGTCGTGCATTTTGATTTTTCTGACTATTCTCTTGCAGATCCGGTGCTTTGCCTTTCAAGCACTTATCATACGTCCTCAAACTCTAGCCAATTGATGATAAAGAGATCTAGTCTAAGACATCCAAACGTGTGGACCACTATGGACACTCAGAAGTTGTCTCCACATGATCCCAAGATGGTTTGGGATATCTATTGGGCCCAACATTTTTTCAAACAGCACACCCCCTGTTTACTTCAGACACCCGAGCCAACTTCTTTCTTTTGATTTGTTTATTTGTTTTTTATATTTATTTTAAATAATAATAAAAATAATAATAATAATTAGACTTAGGATTATTTTTAAGTTTGTAATTTAATTAGTTTAATTATTTCAACTTTATTTTATTAATTTTAAAATCAATTAGACTTAAGTTATCTTCATCCAAATATTTTCTTAAATAAAAATACAAAAAAACTTTAGAACTAGGTTAACTCCCATTTAATATTTATTTTTCTCAATTAAATTTAGGGTTAATTTATTTTAAGCATCTTTTTTTTAATAAAAAAAAAACAAAAAAAAACAACAAAGATTTTTATTTTACTTAGAACTTTTCGTGCGCGTTACTTTTTAGACGTAATAGTTATTTCACGCGCGTTACTTTTACTCTCACATTTTACATAAATATTGTAAATGATTATGGATGTAATAGTTCTAGATTTAAAATTCCGTGCTTTACTTCTTGCACTTATAATGTATCTCTCCCAAAGTCGTGTAATAGCTTATGATTTATTTTTCTGCATTTTATTTTCCGCACATTTGTTGCTTTATTATTTTACTATATTACTGTTAGTAAATAGGAGTGTATGGAAAGACTGTAAATTAAAATGTTAGCTAACCTAACAAAAAGACAAAAATTAACTGAATCTCAACACATATGCACATATAGGGTATCCCCGCTTTGGTTGCCTTCAGAAAAATAGTCATGTCCCTCGAGAATGGGGACGCTTTAGCAAAGACCCGTAAATAAAAAGATCATAGTCCCTCGATGACCCTTACAGTGTTACCTTTCGGTAAATGATCCTTTCCCTTAAATAAATTTGCTAAAGCTTCTCCATATGTTTCCTTTATGACTGTAAAACGTCCCTTCGATTGTCCCTCAACATCCAACGATAAGGCTACCTACTCATTAATAGTAGGATAACATTGTCTGAAGGAAAAGAGGAAAAAAACGACCCTTTTTCGAGTAACAAAGTAGATAACTGTTAGAAGTTTGCTCAAACATTTTGCACTTACACAAAAAACTACTTTTCAAAAACAATTTCAAAACACTTTGTATACTTTCTCCACTATCCCGAGAAACATTACAAAGTTCGCCGTACTAAGGTGTTTTCAAAACATTTTCAAACACACAAAGCACAAAGGTATTTTAAAATGAGCAAACATCTAAGAGCCCGTAGAAAACTACAGATGGAAAGGGTGATAACACCTTACCTTTCTATAATCTACCCTCCTTACTCAGAAAAATCTCGAAAAAGGTCTTTTTCTGTTCTTTTCACCCTTTCCCTTGTTGGATAAAAGAAAGGTCGGTGGCGACTCTTACTTACCACATATTTATGAATACAAAATGCAAACCAGTATAACAGTCAGTTCTGCCACTGTATCATAGCCAGGAAGCTAAACATCAGAGATATCATTTACAGTTGTGAAGATTTTCCAAATGTTCCATTGATTAGGTCATGTGGTTGCATCAATTATAACACTACTTTGGCTTTGCGACAACTTGGGTACCCTTTGAAGGATAAACTCTCCGATGAATAACTTCAACAATTTATCATTCATGACATGAGAAAAAATGACCGTGAGTTGCTCAATAAGATTATCCGAGCTTGTGATAGGGTCAACAAAAGAAAGGCCAAAAGGAAGAATGTTGTGGCATGACAACCCTACGCTCAATAGGTTTTGGACATGGTTCAATTTGTTAAGCTACCATTCGAAATTAATCCTGAGTGCAAGCCAGATGTCCCAGATCCTCTTCCTATGTCCTTAGAAGACATAGACAATTTAAAGAAAGCCTTGGATCAGGCTCAAAAGGAGAAAGAGGAATTGGAGCTTAGCCTTCATAACCTTGATAAAGAGAAAAGACAGATGCAATGAGAGCTTGAGTTAAAATACCAACAAATTCAGAAAGACCGTGAAGCATTTGAAAAGGTGGGCCTAAAGCGGAAGCATTCGATCAAAGGACTATTGAGTGCTACTTTCAACTTGGATTTTCACAACCAAAGGCTAGATAATGATATGAGGGAAATTGGAAGATTGAATAGGTGGTACCAAAAAGTCTTACATGACAAAAAGGAGATGGAAGCCAATCTGAGAGCCCAAATCCAAGGTTTAGCACAAGGAGCTCTAGATTTCGAAGATCAACTCCAGTTCCTTACTACCAGTCTCCAAGAAAGTCATCAATCAGAGGTAAGATAACACCTTGGAAATATGGAAGTAGAGAACCTTCTCTCTCAAAGGATAGAAAAGTATGAACAAGTATGTCTTGAGTTAGAAGACGTCAGAAAGAATTTCCTCATACAGAGGAGACTCTATAAAAGATGAGGGCTGAAAAATAATATTGGGAAGGGCAATATGCAAATATCTCCAAATCTGAAAAGGATAACCATATGATAGTTCTGGATCTCTACAAGGAATATCGGTTCTACAAAGACAAGCATTCAAGGCTCACCTTCTTACCCAAAAATATCATTGGTGACATCCCTAGAAGTTTGAAAGATGTGGAAAGTGTGATGGTCCCTCTCCCAAAAGATGTTCAAGACTTCCTCAAGATCTGTAGGAAGATGGTTGATGACTTCAAGGTAGAGATCTGTAAGCGCACTTAGAAGGTTGATGTTTTTCTCTTTTTTATTTCTTTCATTATTTAATTTTTGGCATTTTTGGTTCGAATATTCTTCAGTATCTGAATTGTATTCTCTTTTAAGGATAATAGTTATAAAGGCACTCTTTGTTTCCATATTCAAAATTGTATATTTATTTTGAGATACTCACCAATAAAAAACAAAACCAAGAAAAATAGATAAAGGAATCCAATGTGAATAAGACAAAGGTTAAAAACTTTTAGCATATTCATACGCATTCATGCATAAGAATCACATTTAGTACATTTTCATGCATAAAACTTATCATTTTTTTTTCAAAATCATTCTCCAGTTAAATTATTGGTAAAAAATCACCGCCTCTCAGACCACCATCAAAAGAAAGTGATGGAGAAAATCGAAGAGAATCAGGACACTTTTAGAGAAGATTTAGAGAAAGTAAAGAGTAACATCGACTCAATGAAAGGAGACATGAGCCAAGTTCTTCTTGCCTTGAAGAACATCATTGAGAGACAAGATAAGATCCCAAGGGTTTCCTTTGAAGAATTTTCTCAGACTATTGGTGGATCGAGCGGTCACCAACCAAGAAGAGAACCAGAGTCAAGACCTCTAAAGTCAACTATGGCTCAGCAAGAGGCCAGGAAAGCTGATACTGAAGGATTTGTCCCACCTCCACAGAAGGTAGGGGCATCTCATACCTTGAAGATTCCACTTACCAATCCACACAACATGGATAATTACATAGTCTTGTAGTATGGAGACCATGACTTAGAAGACGTTAACCAAGTACCTCAAAGGACAACCCATACCCATGTGACTCAAAATCCCTTGGAGCTCAATCATTATAAAGCTCTTGAAGAAAGATTGAAAGCTGTGGAGGGTTACAATGCTTTCGACATTGATGCTCTCGAAATGGGCCTAGTTCCAGATGTGGTGATCCCTCCAAAATATAAAGTACCTGACTGTGGAAAATATAAAGGACTCACATGCCCAAGGAACCATCTATGCATGTATTGCAGAAAAATGCATGCTTATGCTCAAGATCAAAAGCTGATGATCCATTGTTTCCAAGACAGTTTGAGTGGGGCATCTCTAGATTGGTACATTCAATTGGAGCGAGTTTATATCCAAACATGGGAAGATCTTACCAACGCTTTCTTGAGACAATACAAGTACAATTTGGACATGGCTCATAACAGTATGAAACTCCAAAACTTATCTCAGAAAAAGGATGAGTCTTTTAAAGAGTATGCTTCAAGATGGAGGGAAATGGAAGCCCGTGTACAACCACCACTCCTGGAAAAAGAATTGGTCGATATGTTTATGGTAACTTTACAAGGGTTGTATTATGATAAAATGGTAGGAAGCGTCTCTTCCGGATTTTCTGATTTGGTAACTATTGGTGAAAGAATTGAAGCGGGCATAAAATTAGCAAGATACAAGGGGCATCATCCAATACTCCTTACAATTCAAAGAGGCATGTTCCTAACTTCTCGAAAAAGAAGTAAGGAGAAATTAATGTTGTGGCATCACATCCAAGAGCACAAAAACCATTGGTGATTCCACGAGAACAACAACAAAACAGGTTTGAAAGGCCTCCAAGAAAATTTGATCTTCTCCCCATGCCTCACAGTCAATTACTGCATCACTTACTCAAAGCATCTTTGGTGGAGCTAAAGCCATTAGCTCCTCCAATTGGGACACCCCCTCCAAAGTATGATACAAATTCCAGGTGCAAATATCATGCCAATTCTCTGGGGCATACCATAGAAAAATGTTGGGCCTTCAGACATAAGGTTCAAGATTTGTTGGATTCTAAAGATATCACTTTTGACAAGCCAAATACCATGACGAACCGCATTCCTCTGCATGGTAGGCCAATTGTGAATGAAATTGAAGTGGTCACTAACTTTGGGGCAGCCAGACGAGTAAAAGCTCTGATAGATCTCTTAAAATAATATTTGTTTGAATGTGGGTTCCTCCTGGAACACAATGAAGCTCTTGAGAAGACATTACAAAAATTGATGGACTTAGGGATAATACAATTCAGGCAATACCCTAAAGAAGAATATGCAGCTACTATCGATGGAAGTACGAAGAAGCCATTGGTAATTCCCTGCCAAGGGCCGAGTCCTGCTAAGAAAACTCTTGTGATTCCTTGGCAAGAGTCAACAGAAGCACTAATGACGATACCACGCCAGACTCTAAGAATACCAGTGATTCCAAATACTACAATGGTGATTAGGGGGCCATCCCCCGTGCCGTACAAAAGAAACAAAGCCGTACCATGGATTTATGATACTACTGTCTATTTTAATGGTTTAAGACAAGAATGTGAAGCATCCAGAAGTTAAGAACCTGCAATCACAAATATAGCAGGAATAGGGGAAATAAATCACAGTGGTCGAATCTATGGACCCGGACAACAAAAGAAGAATGATATGGTGGTTAAAGATAAGGGTAAAGCTATGGTGGACGCAAGGCACGAATAAGAACATCTGAGCAAGAATTTTACCGACCAAGAGGCGGAAGAATTTATGAAAATAATCAAGAGAAGTAATTATAGGGTGGTGGATCAACTACACCAAACCCCAGCCAAGATTGCAATACTCTCGTTGCTCCTCAACTCTGAAGTGCACTGAGACTCTCTAATGAAGGTTATAAGTTATGCTTATGTTACAAAAGAGATTACGGTAAACCAGTTTGACAATGTCGTAGCGAATCTAACATCTGCATCATATTTAGGCTTAAATGATAATGAGTTACCTCCACAAGGTAGAGCTCACAACATAGAAACAACTAACCTATCCAGGGTACTCACTGATACTGGTTCTGCTCTCAATGTGCTACCAAAATCCAGTCTAATGAGCTAACACTAGACGATGTTGTCATGAGGCCCAGTTCTACGATAGTTAAAGCTTTCGATGGATCTCAAAATTCAGTATTTGGAGAAGTGGATCTTCCAGTCAAGATTGGTCCACATATGTTTTATATTACCTTTCAAGTAATGGATATAGAGCCAGCATATACTTGTTTGCTCAAACGACCTCGGATTCATGCATCAGGGGCTGTTACTTTAACTCTACATCAGAAATTGAAGTTCCTTTTTAAAGGGAAATTGGTTATAATTGATGGAGAAGAGGACATCTTTGTGAGTCACATAGAGTCCTCTAGATATATCAGTATGGATGTAGATTGGATAGTAGCACCATTTCAAGTCTTAGAGGCTACTTTAGTGGTAACCCTACCAGTTGAGAAAACTAAGAAGTCTGTTATGGCACCATGGAGAGATTTGCAAATAGTTGTGGAAGATGGTACCTCAAACATTTTGGGTAGATTTGTGGAGATACCTGAAAAGAAAGATCATTTTGGTTTGGGCCACGAACCGTCAAAGGCTACTCTGAAAGGCAGGGTGCAGTTTCCTCTCATCCAGGAAACCTTCGCCAATAAAGGAGTAGAGCACGATGGGAAAATAGTAAAGATATCAAACAAGAGCAGCACCAAAAGAGCATCTGACTTCATCTGTGAGTGCACTCGAGGCGAAGAGCTCAATAATTGGACAGCCATGGAGATTCTAGAGATCTTTTTCTTTCCAAAGTAATTTTTCTTGTTTTTATAAGAACCTATGTCACGCCTGAGACGTAGGGGGTAGCATGTAAGGGTCCCCCTAATTTGTTTCAAACAATATTTTCAATTAATAAGAATTATATTTTACATACAGTTATGATCCCTGTCTTTCTATTGCATTTATCTCTTATGTTTAAAATGGCAATACTTTTCTTCATATGCATTTTCCAAATTCACAAACTAGGCTGCACCAAAACATGATAAAATGTGCAAATCCATATCTAAAACCACTGATAATGTTATTGATGCTATTTGATATAACTTTGATACACCAATTAACCAAGATGAAGAGGAAGATGAAGAAGATCTTGAACTCTCCAAAGAATTAGAGAGGGTATTAGAGAAAAAAGCAGACAATATACAACCATATCAAGAATCTCTTGAGATTATTAACCTTGGCACAGAAAAGGATCCGAGAGAAATCAAGATAGGTGCAAACTTAGAAGAAAGCATCAAATAATGGTTGATCAAGCTTTTAAATGAATATGTGGATATAATTTCTTGATCTTAGAGAGATATGCCAAGATTAGATACAAATATTGTGGTGCATAGACTACCTCTAACAGAAGGTTATTCTCCTGTTAGACAGAAGCTCAGAAGAACTCATCCAAACATGTCTAACAAGATTCGAGAAGAAGTCCTTAAATAATTTGATGCAGGGTTCTTAGCCGTGGTAGATTATCCACCTTGGATAACTAACATTGTTCCAGTTCCCAAGAAGGATGGTAAAGTACACATGTGCGTATATTATCGAGATCGGAAAAAAGCAAGTTCCAAAGACAATTTCTAGTTACCTCACATAGATGTTTTGGTGGACAATACAGCTCAAGCCTCGGTATTTTCATTCATGGATGGCTTCTCAGGTTATAATCAGATCAAAATGGAACCAGAGGATATGGAAAAGACTACTTTCATGGATCCTTAGGGAAATTTCTGTTACAAAGTGATGCCTTTCGGTCTAAAGAACACAAGGGAAACTCCTTTCTCTTTTGTATATGGTAGGAGGTTGTAGTCCCTGTTGAAGTGGAGATTCCCTCACTGTAAGCTCTAACAGAAACCAAGCTTGAAGAATCAGAGTGGGTTCCGACGCGACTTGATTAGCTTAACCTCCTTGAAGAAAAATTCTTAACAGCTCTGTGCCATGGTCAGTTATATCAAAAGCGGATGAAGAAGGCATTTGACAAGAAGGTTCGTCCTCAAGTGTTCAAAGGAGATTTGGTGCTCAAGAAGATTCTAAGGCCTCGACTTGATTCATATGGTAAATGAAACCCAACTACAAAGGTCCATATGTGGTTAAGATAGCATTTTCGGGTGGTGGTCTTATCCTCACAACAATGGATGAGGAAGAATTACTTCATCCGACAAACTCTAACGCAGTCAAAAAATACTATGTATAAAAATCTCGCTAAGTTGAACCTTAAAGAGAGACTTAGGCAAAAAGAGGCGTCTCGGTGGATTGAAAACCCAAAAGGGCGGTCCAGGAAAAAATTAGGGACATAAACAAAAAAAATTATCCAGGTGGATCGAAAACCCAAAAGGGCGGTCCAAGCAAAAGTTAAGGATCTTATTCAAAATAAAGAACAAATAGGATGAGATCTAAGAACCATGACTAGAACCATGAAGGAGAGGGATTAATTCAAATCATTTTACTCGGAAGCAAAGGAGATTGGAGTTATCAAAAGAACATTGGAGAAACTATCAATAACGATTATCATTTTCATTGCCATTTTCAGTTTTTGTCAAATATTTCTGTGATTACCTCTTTTTAGGAATTTCATATTGTAATCTCTCCTATTCAAGGGCATTTTTATCAATAAAACATTTACTTTTTCAATCTTTTCAATTTGTGTTTTTTATTTTCTTTTCAGACTTGTTTGCAAAATACTATGATTATTTCTTGTGAATACTGCGTTGAAATCATTTTGGAGATTTGAGAAACAAATAGAAGCATTTGATAAAACATAAAAGAGAATTTTGGTTAGAAAAAACATCGAAATAAAATTTGATCCTACGTCCACGTCTTTTTCCATGGCTACGTCCATGCCGACGTCCATATCTATGTCCACGACTACGCCTGTGCCTGCGATACAATTATCAAAATCTTGCTGATACTATTCATCTTGCTCAAATAAACTTGAAGATACCATGAAAAAGCAACATACAACATTGGGGAGTCGGTGATAAAAGAAAAAAGAGCCAATGGTTTAAAAGGAGAAAAAGATCAAAGGTATTTACAATGCATTTGGTGTATGAACATATGAAACATTTGGTTCATATACATATAAATTTGGGTTTCATATCAATTTCGGGCATCGTGCATATATGTCGTGCATGGAACTTTCAAATCTATTATGGGTAAGAATACTACCAATTTTCTTGGGGCCTATTGTTGAACTATCTTATCCTCAAAACAAATAAACACATTGGTTGAGAATAGACACAATCGGTAAACTTCGATCTTATCTTTTGTTTAGTTAACTAATTTTCGATTATGAAAACACTTTTCAAATATTTATCTCATATTATCTATCCCCTAGGTTGTGGTAGGTATGCAAATTATCAGGTTTGTGGTATTTATCCTCTAGGTCATGATAAATACACAAGCCTAACCTCATATTATCTATCCTATAGGTTGTGGTAGGTATCCAAAAATATATAGTTCATTATGTCAGTCTCTAAGCGATGATGAATTATCAGGTTTATGTTATTTATCCTCTAGGTCGTGATAAATACACAAGCCTATTCTCGTATTATCTATCCCCTTGGTTGTGGTAGGTATGCAAAAATCTATAGTTCATTGTGTCAGTCTCTAAGCGATGATGAATTATCAGGATTGTGTTATTTATCCTCTAGGTCGTGATAAATACACAAGTCTATACTCGTGTTATCTACCCCCTAGGTTGTGGTAGGTATGCGAAAAGCTATAATTCATTGTGTCAGTCTCCAAGAGATAATGAATTATCGGGTTTATGTTATTTATCCTCTAGGTCGTGATAAATACACAAGCCTAACCTCATATTATATATTCCCTAGGTTGCAGTAGATGTACAAAATCTGCGATAACTCATTGTGTTAGTCTCCATGTAGTAATGGATTATCAAACTTTGTTTTATTCATCCCCTAGGTTGCGATGAGTATACAGAATCTGCATTAAGCTTACTATGTTAGTCTCGAAATGTTAGTAGGTTTATCTTCAAGCTTGTGTTACTTACCTCCTAGGTTATGTTAAAAACGCAAAATCTACTATTACTTTTCTATGTTGATGAGTTATCTGCATCGTCGTGTCTAGGTCTACCTTACCCTTTGTTCAAACTCTGGTAGGATGATACATCATCAACTTTGCCCATTTTTTTAGACTCTTGGTAACACTGTATAGTGTATCCTTATATTTCTTGGGTCAAATTTTGGGGTCTTCTATTATTTAATAACCCTCCGATTCGAATGTGCGAGATCTTCGTTTACTCACATGCTTCAAACGAAGAGTAATTTAATAGGGGCAACTGTCATACCCCAAATTTTCCCGTCAATTTCAATGGTCATATTATTTGAATACTAGTGTTATTATGGTTCTAATTTATAAAAGTATTATTTAAAATTGCTTATTTTTTTGATTTTTAGTCTAATAGGGGTTTAAATTTTAGAGGGAGGTGCGTTACTCCCAAATGGACCATCAAAATCTGATGGCCCATTAAAGTGTGTGATTAGAGGTCCGTTTCAAACGATAAAAGGGGGAGGTATGTTTTTAGGGTTTATCTTATGATGGCCCATTTGCTTTTTGTTTTTAATTACAAAGGGGTGCATTTATTTTATCATGCTACAGATTGGCCCATTGAAATATCAAGCCCGGTTGGAGAAGTTGTTGACTAAAGTCAACATTAATTTCAGAATTATCAATTTTATTTATTATATTATTATCAATTTTATTATTATAAATAATATTATTATTATCAAGTATTATTATTTTTATTCTTGTTGACCGAAAGTAAAAGAGGGCTAAGAGAAACCCTAATTTGTCCGAGCAACATCGCAGCTATTCATCATCAACCTTAAGCCGCTAAGCAGCCCATAATGCTAAAAAAGCCCAGAAACACAAATTTGTAATTCAATCAAACCCAGATTTCCAGAACAAATCTAAATCAAAACTTAATCGAATATCCATAAATCAAGTACAATAACTTAAAACATTGAACAAATATTAACAAAATCAAATCTTTACAAATCAAATCCTAAATTACAAACGAATTTCAATCAGAATCTATTCTAACCTAAATCTTCATCTAATTCCTAAACAAATCTAAAAAATAACGACAAACCATATGAAAATTTTCCTAATTTAATCTAACCTAAAACACTATAAAAAACTAAGAACAGGGGCACCGAAAATTTAAAAAAAAAGGAAAAAGAAGGAGAATAAGCAGAAGAGAGTTGTCGATCACAAGCTCCAAGCCTCATCGCAAGCTCCAGGCCTCATCACAAGCTCAGGCCTCATCGCACGCTCCACCTCATATGAATTTAGGGTTTCAGAACATAAACCCTAAAATCATCAAGGTCAGTTACCAGTACCTGCACAATAAAGGAGGAGAAAGGGATCAAAAAATAAAAATCGGAAGAATCAGAGATCGAGAATAAGCGATAAGAGGTAAGCCGTTGAACTGAGATTTAAGGTTTGATATTGATTTGATTTTTGATTTTGAAATCAGGATTCGTAAGAAGGGTTTGGGATTTGAATTAGGGATTTGGTTTCTTGGTTAGGGTCGCTGCCATTAAGGGGTTTTCTAGGTTCAGTTGGTGTTGTCGATGATTTTTTTCAGGGTAAGGGATGATGGTTGTTATTGTTGTTATGTTGAAAGAAAAGAGAGGCGAGAAGAAGGAGAAAGAAAAAAGAGGCGAACCGAGTAATAAATGAAGAGAAAATGAATAAACGAAAAAAGATGAAAGAAATATTTCTCTCTGTTATCCCAATCTGTCACGAACATGGACAATTTCTGGCCACGTGATGGATCTCTGTACATCGACTCCACACCTCTCCTTGCCGTACACCCTCAATCTTCACCCTTGGATCAAGATCAAATGATCATAATAAGATAGTCTACCGTAACACCATGCATGCCTCCACACACGATCCAAACAGACCACCATTAGTATGCCTTGGACCAAGCGTATGTTTTTATTTTTGCTAACTAAGCGTAACATACACCCCCTGCTCGCATATGAGCCAAGCCCAATATCTGGACTTGGGCCCTTACTTTCCTGACCCCCAGAATTACTAAGACTAAATAGTATACACCCCCTAGTTTATTCAATTAATTTATTTTTATAATTAATTAATTTATTTTTTTATTGGTTTGATTATTTATTTATTATCAATTTATCATTTTTTGCATTAAATTATATTTTTGCATTTTTGAATTTTTAATAAATAATATTGAATTAATATTAAAAATATCTAATATATTTTTAATAATTAAAATAGTTATTTATTAATCAAAATTCTTTTTTAAAATACTAACCTTGATTTTTTGCATTAAATATTTTTCCATTCAAACTTATTTTCTATATTGCATCATATACTCGAAAACAGATAACCAATCAATTACTAACTGCTTTTTACTAACATAATTCAAATTTATATTTATTTCCAAAAAAGGATTGTGGAAATCTATTTTATATTAACTGCAAACTGTGTTCATGATTCCGCTACTTTCAACCCAGATTTGGTTTAAGGATTAATTCCAAATGTTTCCACAGTCCATAAATAAAACCAACCAAACACTATGAACTACGAATCAGGACTCTGATCCCTCATAAGAGGATACGTAGGCATACTAATTAAAAACCGTGGCGAGTCTCCTATTAAAATTAAAACCCTATTCCTAAACCTTAAACCTAAGCCCTAGTATCCTTGTGAAAAAGGTAGATGAAAGGTGCCTAACACCTTGCCTTTGTCAAAAGTGAGTCAAGAACTTAGAATCTTTGTATCATCAATTAGGGTTATTCCGTAATGTTCCCGTCTTAGGATAAAAATTAATGGTGGTGACTTTATATTTTTTTCCGGTTATCACAATGATCCCTTGTCACATTTCAATTGTTCTTGATCATCTCTCCATTTTCATCTGCTTATTTTTTGTTTTTGTTTTGTTCATTGTGTTACATTGTTTTAGGAGGATGATTTTATATCATCTCTCTAACATGTTTAACCCATAAATTGCTATTGATCGGCCTCACATAGATGAGACTTCTACATAAGTCCACTTACTATTGACCGACCTCATTAACACTAACATTGACATATTAATTGTGCTAACATCTAACTTTTACTTTAATGCTCTTTAATTTTATGTCATTTACATTCATGTCATTTACATTCTTTCCATTTTTATTTTTTCCTTTTACTTTTTTGCCTTTTATTTTCTTATCTCTCTTGCTTTATTATTTAAAAAAAACATGATAAAATGACTAAAACCCTAAAACTTTCATCTCATATTGTGGAATTTGTGTTACTATCTCTTGCTTGAGGAGTATTTTGGACCTTGGACCTTAAGACACAGTGTTTTCCTTTGCTTGGAGTGGTTTTGTCTGAGACTTCATGATTCATTCGGACCTTTGAACTCCAATTCAAGACTAGTCCTTGTTCTGAGAAACTTTGATCTTTACTTGAAGACTTGGCATTTATCTTTGTGGCTCTGTTACCTTGGCTTTCATCTAGATCTTTTGGTATTCATCTATTCCCTTGCTTGCTCCTGATGATTCATCTGCTTATGTACTTACTTATGTGATTTGATTATCTTTTGGCTTAATAAAAAGGGAAAGGAAGGCTTAATTTGACCAATGTCAAATGCTTTCTCCATCTTATGGTTAGTACACTAGTATGAGTACAACTTCAATATACAATGTTTTGCATGATGTCAAAACCACGAAAGATGGCACGACCATAAAATTAATTGTATCCTTTGTCTTGTGGCCCTCCTCTGCATCATAGGTCTTAGGAACCATCAAAAAGAACTTTGAAATTGACAAACTCATTGAAAAAAACACTTTCTACACGTTTTTGCCTTGCATGTGTCGACACATCTGAGTTTCAGGTCGACACATGTAACTTCGTTTTAAAGCCTGTAAGCTTCTGTAAGTCACAGGTCGACACATGCATCATATAGGTCAACACATACTGAAATATTTCTGAAATTGCATAAATTCTTATTTTATGTGTCGGCATATCCATTTTTTAGGCTGATTCATTTACTCAAGTTTTAAAGCCTATAGTTACTAATTTGTTCAAGTCGACACATAGAGCCGTTCAAGTCGACACATGCAGCCTTTTCATAAAGTATGTGTCGACACATACGATTTTGAGGTCAACACAAAAATTATGTTTTGGTCAAAATTTCATTTTCTTTTATTCCGTATTTTTCCTTTTTGCCCAAAACTTTTACAAACTATAAATACCCATTCATGCATCATTTCTAACTTGATGATACCCTATTATTAGCCTACTTTTTCTCTTCATCTTCAACCTTTCAACTATGCCTTATGTGTTTTTACTTTTTGGCTTTTACTTGCTTTCAATTTCATCAATCTTTTTATCAAATATCACTGTGATAGTATTTGAATTGTAAGAATTTTTCTCTCAAAATCTATTTTTGAAATAGGCGTAGATATAGCTTATAATCAGTTTTGATTATAAGTGGTTTTGTATATCAACACTACTCAAAGAGAAATTCTGAAAATTCACTTGCACACCAAGTGTTTGATAAAATGATCAAGTTAGTTTTTTTGATTATTTAGCCTCGAAAATAGCATTGCAAAGTGTTTGTGTTCAAAAAATAAATAAGTGCATTGTTAATTTGAGTTTGTATTGATCAATTAATCAATTTTATCTCATAGACTTATCTTTCATAATTTGCATATCCGAGTTTCCAATAAGTTGTTTTTTAGACGACTTATCCATATAATTGCTTCCGCATCAAAAAGTTTTGAAAACAATTAAATTCTAGATTTGTGTCTAGAATAAATTTTTAGCGCCTCTATTCTCCCCCTCTAGATACGCTCCATCGTCTAACAAGTGGCATCAAGAGCCCAGTTAATTCTGGCTTAAGAACATTCTTTAGAAAATGGATTACGAACCTAAGGGGGATCATAAGAGAGCTCCATTTTCACGGGAGAAAATTATACTTATTGGAAAACTTGTATGAAAATTCATATCAAATCATATGACAAAGGTGTTTGGGAAGCCATTCAAAATGGTCCAACAATTGTGACATATGATGTTGATGGTATTGAAACAACCGGCTGAACAAATCATCGAGATGAAATTAATGAAGTGACCATCGAATATTTTTTATCGCACAGGAAGGGAAAGGTAAACATCGAGTAAACCCGAGAATGGTGAAATCAAGGTCAAACAACCAAGAGATATGGGTAAGGGAGTTTGTTACTGTAGGTGTTTAGGTATTGGCTTGCATTTTTGGTAAATCCCAAGTGTATGTGTGAATGTCATGACTGATGTCATAACATTCTAGTTCAGGTTGTACTAACTCATTAGGTACCTTTGCAGAAAAATATTGTAATTCAAATACTGATGTTTATAAGTGTGTATCTGAGCATTTTTGCAAAATGATCACATTTTGCTAAATCAGTAGACAGGTTTTCTCAGATGTCATAACAGATGTTATGACATCCTGTTCTGAACTAACAGGATTGCAGGATTGGATAAGTCTGAGTTTTTTCAAGAAATAACTCAGTCCCTTCTGAACAGAATCCTGCATTTTCTGAGGGGTAACCTAGCTCAACCCTAACCTAGTTAATAAAGTCCTGTGACCTGGTCTTTAGGTCAAACGGAATTAACCCTAAGTTTTTGGAAACCCTAACTGAAGTTGCAGCTGCTATATATTCAACAGAGCTGCTGTTGTTCAAGGATCCCTGCTGATTGATTAGAAGATCAATTTGTAATCTGTATAGATTTGTTCATTGTACTCCAAGCAATTATCATTGTGATAAGTGCCTTGGAATAGGTTTCTATTTGTAAGGGTTGTGTAGCACTCAAAGCTTTGAAGCAAGAGTGTTTGAATGTTCCTTGACTAAAGCTGTGAAGCAGAGTCAAGTTAGTTGTGTACATCACTCAAAGCTGTGAAGCACGAGTGATTGTGTTGCTTGATTAAAAAGCTGTGAAGCTTAATCAAGTGTGTGTTTTTTTGAAGAGTGTCTTCATCAATTCTTAAGTCAAAATTGGTTTATGTATCACTGCTGTGATTGAGGGGGAGTGAGTAGGAACTCATGTTTAAGTTGTACTTAGATTGGAATTGCATTGGGTAGGTCTTAAGTGAAGGAGATAAACTGGTTGGTTTATTCCTGAATTAACATCTCTTATAGTGGATTCTCTCCCTGGCTTGGTAGCCCCCAGAGTAGGTGTTGTTGCACACTGAACTGGGTAAACAATTGACTGTGTTCTTTATTGCTTTTGTATTTACTGTCATATAGTAAGTCAGATACGGTGTCATAACATTGAACGTGACATTGAGTATCTGCAGCCAGAATTTCAATTGGCATCAGAGCAGGCACCCTGCCTGTATTACTGGGTGAGATCTAGGGATATCACTTTCTGGCACTATGGACAAAGAAGGAGTTTTTGGAAATAGACCACCCATTCTGGATGGAACTAATTATGACTACTGGAAACCTCGTATGATTGCCTTCCTAAAATCTCTGGACAAAAAAGCTTGGAGAGCTGCTGACAAAGGATGGATTCATCCCACCATAACTGAGATAGATGGGACAATCAGTCTGAAGCCTGAGGAAGATTGGAGTAAAGAAGAAGACGAGTTAGCTCTGGGAAATTCAAAAGCTTTAAATGCCTTGTTCAATGGAATTGATAGAAACATTTTCAGACTAGTACATCAATACGAACTGGCCAAGGAAGTTTGGGACACTCTCAAAACTACTCATGAGGGAACTTCCAAAGTAAAAATGTCAAGGCTTCAGATGTTGACCACCAAATTTGAGAATCTAAAAATGATGGAAGATGAAACCATTCATGAGTTTCACATGAACATCTTGGAGATTGCCAACACATCAGGAGCACTGGGAGAAAAAATGTCAGAAGAAAAACTGGTGAGGAAGATTCTCAGATCCTTGCCTAAAAGATTTGCAATGAAGGTAACTGCCATAGAGGAAGCCCAGGAAATTAGCAAGTTGAAAGTGGATGAACTTATTGGGTCTCTTCAGACTTTTGAGATGGGAATCACTGATAATGGTGTCAAAAAGAACAAGAGCATAGCACTTGTGTCCAACACTGATGTTGAAGAAAACATTTCAGAAGCTGTAGCCATGCTTGGAAGACAGTTCAACAAACTCATAAAAAGAATAAACCCAAAGTCAAGGTCTAATGTCCATAACATTCCCTCTAACATTGACAGTTCCAGCAGAAGACCAAGGTCAGAAGAGAAGGGAGTTCAAGGCAGAGGAATTCAATGCCATGGTTGTGAAGGATATGGGCATATTCGAGCTGAATATCCTACCTTTCTTAAGAAACAAAAAGGAATGACAGTTACTTGGTCTGACTGCGATTCAGAAAGTAATTCTGAAGAAGAGACTGCCAAACGAGTTACTGCTTTGACTGGTGTTTGTACCTCTGAAAGTGACATCAGTGATGAAGAGGTGACTTTTGAAGAACTTGCTGATACTTACAAGGAATTGTGTATCAGAAGTACTGAAGTCTGTGTGCAGAATGAGAAACAATCAAAACTCATCATAAAGATGGAGGCTGAAAAAAGGGCAAACCTTGAAACTATAAGTCAGCTAGAAGGAGAAGTTCAATTGCTGAACTCACAACTAAGTCAAATGACCAAATCTGTCAAGATGTTGACAAATGGAACAGACAAATTGGAAGAGATCCTACAGGTTGGACAAAATGTGGGAAATAAATCTGGTCTAGGATTTATGGAAGCAACGAAATCTGGTTCTGGTAAGCAAATGTTAAAACAGATGTCTCAACACAACTCTCGACATCAGGAACAGAAACATATGAGGAAAAGGTACCAAAGATGGAAATGTCATCATTGTGGTAGATATGGCCACATAAAGCCCTTCTGCTTCAGATTACATGGATACCCTAATCAGAACTCAGGTGTCAAACCTAAGTCTAAAAAGGTACCACATGCTCCTAAATGGAAGAAAAAGGCTACTGCACTGATAGCTCACACTTCCCTGAGGGTCTCTGCAAAGGAAGATTGGTACTTTGACAGTGGATGTTCCAGACATATGACTGGAATCAAGAACCTCCTCAATAATGTTAAGCCTCACACCACCAGTTTTGTGACCTTTGGAGATGGGGCTAAAGGTGAAATCAAAGGAGTTGGTGATTTGGACTGCCCTGGAGTTCCAAGTCTGAATGAAGTATTGCTGGTGAAAGGACTGACCGCTAATCTCATTAGTATCAGTCAACTGTGTGATCTAGGATTCAAGGTCAATTTCTCAAGATCTGAATGCCTTGTAATCAATGACAAACAAGAGATAGTAATGAAAGGAGTCAGATCCAAAGACAACTGTTACTTGTGGGAGGCTGAGAACACTAATTTCTCATCTGTGTGTTCCATTGCAAAAGAAGAAAAAGAAGTGAAACTGTGGCACCAAAAACTTGGCCATCTTCATCTAAGGGGTATGAAGAGGATTATCTCCTTGGAGGCAGTCAGAGGGATTCCAAAACTGCAAATTGATGAAGGAAGAGTTTGTGGTGAATGTCAGGTTGGTAAGCAGACTAGGATGTCACATCCAAAGTCAAGACATCTGACCACCTCTAAGGTTCTAGAACTCCTCCATATGGATCTGATGGGACCAATGCAAGTAGAGAGTCTTGGTGGTAAAAGATATGCCTATGTGGTTGTGGATGATTTTTCCAGATTCACCTGGATTAATTTCATTAGGGAAAAATCAGATGCATTTGAAGTTTTTAGAGAACTGTGCAAGAGAATTCAAAGAGAGAAGGAAGGATGTATTGTCAGAATCAGAAGTGATCATGGCAAGGAATTTGAAAACAACAAGTTTGATGACTTCTGTGCCTCAGAAGGAATCAGTCATGAGTTTTCTTCTCCCATAACACCTCAGCAAAATGGAGTTGTGGAAAGAAAAAACAGGACCATACAAGAATCTGCCAGAGCAATGTTACATGCCAAAAGACTTCCTATGTATTTTTGGGCTGAAGCTATGAATACAGCTTGCTATGTTCATAACAGGGTCACCTTGAGAAAGGGAACCTCATCCACCATATATGAACTCTGGAAAGGAAGAAAACCAACTGTGAAGTACTTCCATGTGTTTGGCAGCAAATGTTATATCCTGTCTGATCGTGAACAAAGAAGAAAACTGGACTCCAAAAGTGATGAAGGCATATTTCTAGGATACTCCTCAAACAGCAGAGCTTATAGAGTATTCAACTCCAGAACCAAAACCATGATGGAATCAATAAATGTTGTAATTGATGACTATCATGAAGAAATAGATGTTCCTTGTATTATTGAGACATTCTTTGAGACTTCAACCCAACAGGATGATCTACCCAACTCCACCACAACAGAATCTGAATCAAAGGAAGCTAGCAAGACTCCTTCCATCAGAATTCAGAAGGATCATCCAAAAGAGCTCATCATAGGAGATCCCAATAGTGGAGTCATCACAAGATCTAGAGAAATCATCTCAAACTCTTGTTTTGTGTCCAAAATGGAACCAAGAAATGTCAAGGAAGCCTTAACTGATGAATATTGGATTGGTGCAATGCAAGATGAACTGAACCAATTCAAGCAACATGAAGTTTGGGAACTGGTTCCTAGACCTGAAGGAACTAACATCATTGGGACAAAATGGATATTCAAGAACAAGTCAGATGCTGAAGGAGTTGTCACCAGAAATAAGGCAAGACTTGTTGCTCAAGGATACACCCAGGTTGAAGGGGTTGATTTTGATGAAACCTTTGCACCTGTAGCCAGATTGGAATCAATCAGACTCTTGTTGTCAATTGCTTGTCTTCTGAAGTTCAAGTTATTTCAGATGGATGTGAAAAGTGCCTTTCTAAATGGGTACTTAAATGAGGAAGCTTATGTGGAACAACCTAAAGGTTTTGTGGATCCAACCCATCCTGATCATGTCTACAAGTTGAGAAAAGCTCTATATGGCCTGAAACAAGCTCCTAGAGCATGGTATGACAGGTTAACAAAGTTTCTCTCAGACAAAGGCTACAGAAAAGGAGGCTTGGACAAAACTCTCTTTGTCAAAACTGAAGGAGGGAAGTTGATGGTTGCCCAAATATATGTTGATGACATAGTGTTTGGAGGAATGTCAAAACATATGGTTAAACACTTTGCTGACCAGATGCAGGCTGAATTTGAAATGAGTCTCATGGGAGAACTAACTTATTTTCTTGGACTACAAATCTCACAGATGGAGGACTCAATCTTCTTATCTCAAAGCAAGTATGCTAAGAATATTGTAAAGAAGTTTGGTATGGAGAATGCAAGTCACAAAAGTACTCCTGCTCCTACTCATCTAAAGCTTTCCAAAGATTCAAGTGGGGTTAAGGTGGATCAAAGTCTGTACAGAAGCATGATAGGAAGCTTGTTGTACTTAACTGCCAGCAGACCTGATATTGCCTTTGCAGTTGGAGTTTGTGCTAGATACCAAGCTGATCCCAAAGTCAGTCATATCAATCAAGTGAAGAGAATTTTGAAGTATGTAAGTGGTACTTACAACTATGGATTGATGTATACTCATGGCTGTGAACCAGCTCTGACTGGCTACTGTGATGCTGATTGGGCTGGTAGTGCTGATGATAGAAAAAGCACCTCTGGAGGATGTTTCTTCTTGGGAAGTAATCTGGTTTCCTGGTTCAGCAAGAAACAAAATTGTGTGTCTCTTTCCACTGCTGAAGCTGAATACATTGCAGCTGGTAGTAGCTGCTCTCAAATGATATGGATGAAACAGATGCTCACTGAGTATAATGTCACACAAGATGTTATGACATTGTACTGTGACAATCTGAGTACAATCAACATATCCAAGAATCCCATTCAGCATAGCAGGACCAAACATATTGATATACGACATCACTTTATCAGAGACCTTGTAGAAGAGAAGACAATCAAATTGGAACATGTTGCCACTGAGCTACAGCTGGCTGACATTTTTACCAAGGCTCTGGATGCAAATCAATTTGAAAACTTAAGGGGTAAGCTGGGTGTTTGCCAACATGAGGAATTGTAGCAATTAATTTTGCTTAAAACAAGGATCAAAGGATTTATGTCTGTTCTGATTGGGTTAAAATTGTATTTTCTCATTTCCTACAATTCTTTTAAGAAGTTGAATAGACACTCCTTTGCTTCCTTCCTCTCTCGTCTCCTCATCAAAACCCAGTCTCTCAATCAGAAATCTCTCCTCATTTGCTGTTGGTCCTTCAAAACTGACAAAATGTCTCAAACACCATCATCATCCAATACGACCATCTCAACCTCTTCCTCTGATCAAGATTCTGGGACAATCTCTTCCTGTCTGGACTCTGACGTTCTGGAGATCTCTTCTCATAGAAAAGTGGGAACTAACCCCACCAAGGTCAAAGAGTTGAGAACAAGACATGCAGGTAATCCATCTCATCCTTCATCTCCAGTTCCCCCTGAAATTGCAAATAGGGAAGGGACAGCCTATGTTAATCAAGCAATAGCAAAAATTGTTTCAAGAATTCTGAACGAGAACCACTCAGTTCCTGGCATTTCTGTTCCTCTGAACCAAGAAAGCCCAAATGCTGAAACAAATCCAGATGTCTCTAAGAATGTTGAGACATCAAACAAAGAGAAGAATGCTGACATTGCTCACAAAAAAAAGAAGGAAGCCTGAATCCTCTGGATCTGATGACAGTGCTTGAAGAATGATTGTTGTTTGGTGGTGTTGCTGGTTGGTGCTGAAGTGTATTCAATTGTTTGCTGCTGCTGCTCTTACTAATTTGTTTTGGATAACTGTATAATTTTATGAACATGTATCTTTGGCCCATTTGTGGCTAAAGAGGGGGAGAATATTTTGGTACTTGCTTAATTAGTACTTGACATTCTGTGTTCTATTTTTCTGCTGTCACTTATTTCTGCTGCTATCTATCTCTGATTGTTTAGGGTCTTTAGCCAAAAATCTGCCAAAGGGGGAGTTTGTAGGTGTTTAGGTATTGGCTTGCATTTTTGGTAAATCCCAAGTGTATGTGTGAATGTCATGACTGATGTCATAACATTCTAGTTCAGGTTGTACTAACTCATTAGGTACCTTTGCAGAAAAATATTGTAATTCAAATACTGATGTTTATAAGTGTGTATCTGAGCATTTTTGCAAAATGATCACATTTTGCTAAATCAGTAGACAGGTTTTCTCAGATGTCATAACAGATGTTATGACATCCTGTTCTGAACTAACAGGATTGCAGGATTGGATAAGTCTGAGTTTTTTCAGGAAATAACTCAGTCCCTTCTGAACAAAATCCTGCGTTTTCTGAGGGGTAACCTAGCTCAACCCTAACCTGGTTAATAAAGTCCTGTGACCTGGTCTTTAGGTCAAACGGAATTAACCCTAAGTTTTTGGAAACCCTAACTGAAGTTGCAGCTGCTATATATTCAACAGAGCTGCTGTTGTTCAAGGATCCCTGCTGATTGATTAGAAGATCAATTTGTAATCTGTATAGATTTGTTCATTGTACTCCAAGCAATTATCATTGTGATAAGTGCCTTGGAATAGGTTTCTATTTGTAAGGGTTGTGTAGCACTCAAAGCTTTGAAGCAAGAGTGTTTGAATGTTCCTTGACTAAAGCTGTGAAGCAGAGTCAAGTTAGTTGTGTACATCACTCAAAGCTGTGAAGCACGAGTGATTGTGTTGCTTGATTAAAAAGCTGTGAAGCTTAATCAAGTGTGTGTTTTTTTGAAGAGTGTCTTCATCAATTCTTAAGTCAAAATTGGTTTATGTATCACTGCTGTGATTGAGGGGGAGTGAGTAGGAACTCAGGTTTAAGTTGTACTTAGATTGGAATTGCATTGGGTAGGTCTTAAGTGAAGGAGATAAACTGGTTGGTTTATTCCTGAATTAACATCTCTTATAGTGGATTCTCTCCCTGGCTTGGTAGCCCCCAGAGTAGGTGTTGTTGCACACTGAACTGGGTAAACAATTGACTGTGTTCTTTATTGCTTTTGTATTTACTGTCATATAGTAAGTCAGATACGGTGTCATAACATTGAACGTGACATTGAGTATCTGCAGCCAGAATTTCAGTTACATGAGGGGAAGGTATTAGAACCCCACACGCTCGTAGTACTCTACGGTATCCACCCATGTTGTTCTAATCAAAGGGTGTGTTTCAAATCTAAGCTTAAGAGCTAAAAGAAAATACAAAGAGGGAATGCATTCAAAAGAAAAGTAAAAATGATGTAGGGAAAATAGAGTTGTGATTGTTCGGGCCCTACCCCAATGCCTACGTATCCCTTTTAAGGAATCATATAAGCTGTAACTCGGCTCAAAATTTTCTATTGGTTTGTATTTTTTAATGAACAATATTAATTTCGCCTTCTGCCGCAACTCGACCCTTGGAGACTCACGTGTCAGCACAAAAGTGAATTAACATGTTCTTTTGAAAAAAGTTTGGTAGGAAAGCCCGGAGGCGCAAAAGGTTTGTATTGGTTGATATCTTTTACCTTAAAGAAGGATTTGGAAGTTGTTAGATGTTTTATTTCTTTTTCAAGAAAAAAAAGTTTTAGTCTTAATGTAAGGATGCAAAAGAAAGAAAAACATCTAAGGGAGACTAACCTAAATCTATCCTTAATGTTATCATGCAATGATTGACCCTAACGTTGTGTTTTAAAAGGGGAATCTCTACCCTATGTTAGCATGCATGGATACCTATCCTAATGTCTAGCTCGAAAGCTACTCTAATTGAGCGATCCTAAGGGAAGCATACAAATTACTATTCTAAGGGAACATAGTATAGAAAGTAAATAAGAAAGCAAGTGATTTGGCAAAAGAAAACAAACATAAGTAGCACATACTGACTCAAAGGGATGGGGAAAACAAGAGAAATGCTTTAGCTAAGGGGAACGTATCACCCGAAGAAAATAAGCGGGAGATGGATGAAATAAAAAAATGTGACGTCCAAAGCGACTGAACACCTAACAAAGATATAGAAGATCGAGGTAGGCGAAGGAAGAAAATATGAACGATCACGGAGTTTCAGCATCGGACAATGAGAACTCCTGACAAAGCATGGGGGTTTGATTGCAAAACCCTTCCCCACTTAACAGACTCGATACACAAGATCTGCATGACTCCGAAGCGTCAACGTACAACGTGAGCTAAGGATGGCACATACTAGAATGTGCAGGAGTCGATTACGGACCCTCCCTTATTGCCTCCTTTTGAGGACTTATCATCTGTAATATAACGCGGGCACAAATGTAAACACACTTGCAGAATATCTACTTCAAAGGTAGGATTTTAAACAAACACAAATAGCATACAGAAAGCGGTGCCTGCTATAGGACTTTAAACAGCGACTTCGAGTGCATGCTCTTTATTTCCTACTTCTCATGATATCTAGAAAGCAATAAAGTTCATACTTTTCATGATATCTAGAAAATACCAAACAAATATCAATCCGTAGCAAAGCGTATCAAAACAAAGAAACCCGACGATCTTCACGAAAGCTTCACCAATCAAATAAAAGAGTCAGAAATCAAGTGCTTGGAGTAAGTGTCGAAGCATCATCGATGTGAAAATAAATCACAATCGAAATCTCAAGCATATCCGCATACCGCACAATAAGCCCGCATAAGACTCAGATCTCAACTAGCAAAGGTGAATTACAAATCTCAAATAATCGGATAATCGGGATTTAACTCCTAAAAATATCTCTGAAAATATATTATTTTTTATTATTGTTTTTGTTACATCAATATTTTCTCTTTTAATAAAAATCATCATCTAACAATTACGAAAAGAAAGAACTAAAGAAAAATTAACTAAAAATTCTACATAGAGGATGCAAGTCAGCAAATAGAGAGTAATGTCCAGAAAGTTCCAAAAGCCCAATCAGATAAGGTCCACAGGCTGTTTTTTTGTTGTGTCATCATCAATTACCAAAAGAAAATTAATGGGCCCATGAAAGCAAGAATCGATCCAAGGTAATATAAAAAAACTGTAACAGGCTAAGAGAGTGGGTATAATCCAGCTCACACCAATCCTATAATCTATTTAAATAAATAACAAAAATTAAAGGAAAATAAAAAAGAAAAACAAAGTCGTTCAGGTGCGGTCTAGGTTTCACATGTGTCTCTTCACGCTTCACAAGAAAAGTCAAATCTCTCATCCCTTCTCTCTGATTCGACTCAGACATGGCATCGCTATCCCCATATGCTCTTCTTCTCCAACCAAAAAAATGCAATGTCGCTGCAAACCCCACTTCCTCGTGTCCATCCCAACTGATCCTTCATTCTCCCCCGTATCGAACATACCATTCACCACCATTTCTTCCGGTTTCGCTCATATCGCTAACCTCCCCACCTTCTTCTGATTCATCTACTTCGACTCGAGTCTCATCTCTGTCAACGCTCATCAATTTCTTCTCAATCATTCATAGACTCAAGTGAACATTTAGCAAAAAGAGCGATGAAGAGAGGAGTATTTCTTACCTACCAGAGACTGATCTGACGCGTCTTCGATAAAGATGATGAAAAGAAAATTAGTGAATCAGGTATGCGCTCTTGGTTTTAAACTTCTCCTTCTATGCACGTTCTTCTTCTTCTTCTTCTTCTTCTTCTTCTTTGTTTTCTGCTTTCGATTCCGCTTATCTGAATCACCACATCGCTGATTGTTGCATGTTGTAACAAGGTAATGAAGATTATTAATTATGATTGAAGGTGAATATTTAGTCGCGGATGCAGAAATATCAAAGAAGATGATTGAGATTGTAGCCTGAAGATGCTGACTGGTGATTGAGAGATGAGGTTCTCGCAGAGCTTGAAGATTGAAGAACGATGAAGTTCTTTGAGGAAGATGATTATGCAATTTCAAACAGAGTGAGAATTGAGAGGATCAATGATGAAGATGGCTATGGAGCAGAGGTAAATTCAAAAGAAGCTTGCAAGTTTTAGTGAGGATTCTCCAAAAGTTGAAGAATGATGAAGATGAAGATGAGAAAAGGAGAGATGGAAGAAGAAGGTGTGATCAAGATGCGATTCAGTGAGAGAATTTTTTGTATGATTCTTTTGCAGCATCAAGAATCAATCTGAATTGGTGAGTTTTTATGTTTTTTTTCCTTTTTCCCGGAAACAGTTAGTTAGAGCTGTTAGTTATAGGGTTCTGTTATGGCAGTTAGGAAACAGTTAGAGATCAGTTATTGGTTAGGAAGCTAGGATTCTGTTAGAGTTAGTTAGGATTGAAAATTAGTTGTTTGTTCTGATTTTCTATTAATTGATGTTGAGCTGGAAGATTATGAGTTACTTATAGGTTTATGAAGTTAGTTAGAAGCTGTTAATTTCTGTTATGTTGGAATTTAATTTAGTTGGGACTTGATTTGCGATAATAGGCCTTTGTGAGTGCTTATGTATTGGGCTTTTGATATCTGTTTTTGTTATTTTTTGTGAATGAAATGTTACTGCAGTAAGTTACTTTTGTCCTTGATTTCACTGAGCTGTGATATTTTACTGCTTTTTGCTATACTAAAAATGGGCTGAGACAATGTTTATTGGACTTTCTTGATGTGTGAAATGAAATTCGTACCATTTATTTTTACTACAAACTGTGATGTTTTCTCGAGTCTTACATGTGAAGTAAATTTCCTCTTCTAAATATCTGATCTCTAACTATCTGCTTCTCGCGGTATTCAAAATAAGAAATACTCAACGCACCTACTAAGAACTAAATTATCATTGCCCAACCGAGTCCATGGACGTTTTCCAAAGCATATATGTCTCCCAAATGCTTCATGCCAGTAAAAAGTGATGCAATGCCAACGACAATTGCAGATCTGCCAACAATTATATGCAAGTATTCCTGTATAATCCTTTTATATGATGCATGCTCCCCATTTGAGTGTCTTGGTGTCGATGAACCCTCCCAATCTGGACTATGATAAATAATTCCGAGCTACTTCTGAACTGTTTCTGAACTCCACCTTGATTCCTAAACTGTGCATATGTTTCTCTATTTTCTACTGAACTTATTTTCTGATTTTTTTTGAACTGGTGCAAGTTATAGCATAGTCTCGGGTGCCATTTCTAGCAAGCAGCAACATATTTTCCTCGAGTCTTCGTATCGGTTTTGAGAGGAATTAGAAAAGATCCTGAAATTATTTTGAAGTTTATGATTGGCATGCTTGTAGAAGCTTGGTTTAGGACTTAGAAAAATTCACGTGTATGTTGTAATGATATTTCGATTTATAATGGTTTGTAAACCGAGCATCTTGTACTATTCTTGAAAGCTTTTCCTCTTTTTCTAATTGAATTCAAATTCTCCCTTTTGAATGAAATTCTTCATGTATCAAAATAAATCCAATATTGTAGCTTGTATGCTTAGAACACAATGGGTTTGTAGCTTCCACAAAAATGAACTGGATTTCATATTTTGTAACAAAGCAACCTTGTATTTAAGACCAAAGTTCTTCTTTGAACAATAATGTAACTTGCATTTGCCTTTGTAATGACACCTTGGATTCCAATTTTGTATGCTTGACATCTTAGGCAAAATGATCCTTTGGACATATTGAAAATAACTGGAGTTTATGGAATCACTTGAATCAATTTCAAAACCAAATCAACTTGCACATTCTAATTCCAAAATCCAAATCAAATAATAACAACACCTTGCACAAAATCTGAGTCCCCAACATTCTCTTTTTACCATGACTTATACTTTTCAATCCCATCCATAATTTCCTCATCCAATTCATTCTTACTTGATGATCTTAAAACAAAAACCACGTGGTAAAGAACTGATGAAGATGAGTACGGAAAAAGACATGACCATTGAAATTCTAGCATGAAAACCCTAGCCCTCTTGATTTTAAAATGATGAACATCTATCAAGCTCAAACACAAATGACAAGAAACCCTATCCACTTGCTTGCAACACACCTTGAGTGAAGAAGGTATCTTGACATATTAAACCAACCTTATCCGTTATATCCTCGATGGAACCCTAAGAAACCCTAGCACTTGAGGGAACTTTGATGAAGATAAGAACTTTGAAGCTTGATGAAGAGAATCTTAATGACCCATATTGTAACGCCCCGATATTTAATTATTTATTTAATTAAATATTTTGAGTATATTTTTTTTTTATTAATTCAAATTTTTATTGTCGAAGTCAGAATTATTTTATTAAGTTGAAATAATAATTAATCGGATTTAATTTGGTGGAATTAAGTTAAAGTGTTATTTTATTATTAAGCTTAAATATGATATTGGGCTTAATTGGTGGTGTTGTGTAGTAAAAGTGGGGTGTAGCATTTAGGCCCAATTGGATTTATTTGGATTAATATAATGATATATTATATTAGAATAGAAATAGAAGAATAGGAGAGAGTGTTGTTATCAGGAAGAGAAGAAAAAGAGGAAAATAGGGTTTGTGAGGGGAGAAGAAGAAGAAGAGGAAAAATTGCTTCTAGTGCCAAATTTCCCAAAAATTTGGTTGAAGTCTCTTAAAACTGCTCTTAATCCAAGATAAGGGTGGGGTTCTGACTCTATAATAGGGCGTATAATTAATAGTATGTGAATTTGAGTTATGAAAATTAATTCTAGTTGTGTTTGAAATTGGTATATTGATGAAATTGAGAGATGATTTAGGACCCAATATAATTAGATAATACATATATTTAAGTGCCTTAGTATATTCTTTGCAAATCCCATAGTTTGTTACTGTAGCGACAATTAGAAGTGGTACTTAGAGACAAATGCTTGTGATCCGTAACGATATTAGGATGCACCACTTAAAGGCATATGGGTTGCAATACTGTAACGCAATATTGAAATAACATCTAATAGGCATATGACTTGATTGCTGTAGCATAGAAATGAAGTACTATGTAGGGGAACTTGTCTTGTTTTTCAGTAGCGCATAAAATGAATATATTTGATGGCATATTACTTGCTTACATCCTATAGCGATGATTCAATCAATAATTGATGGCACATACTGTAGCACAATACTGTATGACACATAATTGATGGTATTTAGTAATGAAGTAGTGTTAGGATTCATGCTTGCAATACTGTAGCAGTACAAAAAATGAAGTAGCATTTGGAAGTGGTTATTTGAATAATGTAGTGCATAATTGAAGAAGCAATGAAGTGGTGTTTGACATATAACTGCATACAGTAGTGATGGAAGAAGTAGTATGTAGGAGGACTTGTTTCGCCACAATAGAGATATATTAGGAAGTAGTACATTAAAAGCATTTGTTTGCTTACTGTTGAGATACAAGGAAGAAGCAACGTTTAAAGGCACTTGTATTTGGCATACTGAGCGCATAGAATGAATTAATTTTTTATAGCAATTAATAGGCATATGGCTTACAGTAGCGCAAAGATGAAGAGTATGTAGGAGGACTTGCTGCATACTGTAGTGAAATTTGAGAATTAATATTTAATAGCAATTGCATACTGTAGCGCAAAAGGAATTAATATTTAATGGCATTTGGCATACTGTAGCTACTACGTTCCGGTTTACAAATACAAAATATTTAATAATAATGATTTAATATCTTTAATAAATAATTTTGTAGGATTTATAAAGTAGAAATAATAGAATTTTTGGCCTATAATTAATTAACCAATTTTAGCCAAAATAGTCCGAATAATTATGCGATTTATTGTAGTAATTTTGGTTGATCTGTTGGGTGGTTTTTTTGATGAAAAATGTGAATTTCTAGGTGATTTCATTGCCTCTATTGATGGGCAAAATATTAAGTTGCAGGCTTATGGCCAATGTTGAATTAAGTTGAATTATTGTTGTTGTTGTTGTTATTACGTTCATGTCGTTAATGCATACGTAGCATATCATGTTGGAGCTGATACTCGTCAAGTTGGCCTGGATTGACAAATATAAAGTTGAAGGCTTATTCCTTGTTGATGCCTCTATTTATTGGCAGATTTCTAAGTTGGGAGTTCTGCTCATTTGGTACCACATACATGTGCATAAAAACGAGTTGCATTTCATGTTGCATTCTAAGTTGTCGTGTGGATGAATTAATTATGTTGAATGCTGATAAAAAGCTGTGAAATGGTGAATTGTATGATCTAATGCTAATATATTATTTATTGTATACCCGATTATATGGTTCAATATCTCACCCCTTTTGTTTGAATGTTGCCCTCTGTTGGTAACATGCAGGTAATCAGGAAGGTTAGTTATTACCCTCGTTAGTTCAAGTCGGTGTTGTCGCTCTGATACGTAGCACTCGGGGGGATGAACACATGTTTTCTTTATTGTTTATTTTCATTATGTTGCTGAATTTTTAAGTTGTTTTCATTAAAGACTTGTTGTCTTAAAGTTGTTTTGAGTTGGATAAGATGTTATGGTATTTTCAGTTGAATTTTGTGAATCCACTGTGTAGTAATGAAAGTTGTTTTTATTTTTAAAGACTAAACTGGTTGTTATCGGTTCATCCGAAACTCATGTGTTATGTATCTAAACCATAGATGATGGAGTGTCGTGGTTTTAAGTTGAAAATGTAGCATTCCATTTGCTTGTTGGAAATTTTTATAACTCTGATTTTATTTAACTCGTTCGATAGAAATGGGGTGTTACATTAGTGGTATCAGAGCAGGTCGGTACGTCCAGTCAAGTTGTCGAGTCGTAGTTTTGTCTAAAAATTGAGTATTGTTAATCTGAATTCTAATTGTTGTTTATGTTGTAGAGATAAGTTGAGATGGCTGGAAGGAATGATGCTGCACTTGCTGCTGCTCTGCAAGCGATGACTCAGGCTATGCAGAATCAACCGAATACTGACGAGAATGCTGGATCTCGCAGTTTGGTGACTTTCTAAAGGGATAATCCGCCTACCTTCAAGGGTAAGTATGATCCTGACGGAGCGTTGGATTGGCTGAAGGAGATTGAGAGAATCTTCTGTGTGATGGACTGCACTCCAGCGCAAAAGGTTCGCTATGGTACTCATATGCTAGCGGTTGAGGCTGATGACTGGCGGTTAGAGACTTGTCAAAGATTGGAAGCTGTAGGTGAGAATGTCACTTGGGCTGTGTTATGTAGGGAATTTTTGAGAAAGTATTTTCCTGAAGACGTTCGTGGTAAGAAGGAAATTGAGTTTCTTGAGCTGAAGCAAGGGAGTATGTCGGTTGTTGAGTATGCTGCAAAGTTTTCTAAGTTGGCTAAGTTTTATCCACACTATAGTGAGGAAGATGCTGAGTTTTTGAAGTGCATCATATTCGAGAACGGGTTGCGCCCAGAGATTAAGAAGGCAATCGGATACTAGAAGATTCGTGTCTTTGCTGATTTGATTGATAGTTGCAGGATTTATGAAGAGGATAATAATGCTCACTATAAGATTATCAATGAGAAGAGGGGTAAGCACCAACAGGACCGTGGTAAGCCTTATGATGCCCCAGTTGGTAAAGGTAAACATAAAGTTTCTCAGAGTCAAAGGACTAGTGGGGGAGATGCTCCTGCTAGTGTGGTATGCTTCAAATATGGAAAACCTGGTCATAAGAGTAATGTGTGTACTGCGGAGGTGAAGAGGTGTTTCCATTGTGGTAATATTAGACATGTTGTATCTGAATGCAAGCATAAAGAGATGATTTGTTTTAACTGTGGTGAAGAAGGACACATTGGTAGTCAGTGTCGGAAACCAAAGAAGGCGCAAACCAGTGGAAAGGTGTTTGCTTTGGCGGGGACTACGTCAGCTAGTGAGGACAGACTCATCAGAGGTACATGTTTCATTAATAGTATGCCTTTAATTACTATTATTGATACCGGTGCTAATCATTGTTTTATTGCCGTTGATTGTGTTGAAAGATTGGGTCTTATGTTGTCTTCCATGTATGGAGGAATGGTCGTCAAGATTCTGGCTAAGAGATCGGTGACTACTTCTCGTGTGTGTTTGAATTGCCCTTTGTCGATCTTTGGTAAGGACTTTGCTGTTAACTTGATTTGTTTGCCATTAAGAGGATTGGATGTGATCTTGGGTATGAACTGGTTAGAGTATAACTATGTTCATATCAATTGCCATGACAAGTCTGTGAGGTTTTCTACTTCTAAAGAGGAAGGAGTTGGTTTGTTGACTGATAAACAGTTGCGGCAACTGATGAAAGACGGAGCGCAGATGTTCTCGTTGATGGCGTCGTTATCAATGGAGAACCAAGTTAGAATTGATGAGTTGCAGGTGGTGCGCGAATTTCCTAAAGTGTTTCCGGATGAAATTCCTGGTGTACCGCCAGAAAGATAAGTTGAATTTGCGATTGATCTTGTACCTGGTACCAGACCTGCTTCTATGTCACCGTACATGATGTCTGCATCTGAATTGTCTGAATTGAAGAAGCAATTAGAAGAATTTCTTGAGAAAAAGTTTGTAAGACCAAGTGTGTCACCGTGGGGAGCGCCTATGTTGTTAGTAAAGAAGAAAGATGGAAGTATGAGACTTTGTGTTGATTATAGACAGCTGAATAATGTGACAATTAAGAACAAGTACCCGTTACCGAGAATCGATAACTTGATGGATCAATTGGTGGGTGCAATTGTGTTTTCTAAGATTGATTTGAGGTCAGGATATCACCAGATTAGAGTGAAAGAAGATGATATTCAGAAGACCGCATTTAGAACTCGGTATGGATACTACGAGTATTTAGTGATGCCTTTCGGTGTGACCAATACGCCGGGAGTATTTATGGAATACATGAATCGTATCTTTCATACTTATTTGGATCGGTTTGTGGTAGTATTCATTGATGACATTCTGATTTACTCTAAATCGGAAGAAGAACATGAAGAACACCTCAGAGTTGTATTGCAAGTTTTGAAAGAGAAGAAGTTGTATGCAAAGTTGTCCAAGTGTGAGTTTTTGTTACAAGAGGTTAGTTTCCTTGGTCATGTCATTTCTAGTGGTGGCATTGCCGTGGATCCTTCTAAAGTCGATGCTGTGTTGCAATGGGAAGCTCCGAAGTCGGTTACTGAGATTAGAAGCTTCTTGGGATTAGCCGGTTACTATAGACGGTTTATCAAAGGTTTTTCTAAGTTGGCACTTCCGTTGACTAAGTTGACTTGTAAGGGTAAAGCTTTTGTGTGGGATATTCGATGTGAAGAAAGTTTTACCGAGTTGAAGAAGAGATTGACGTTGGCTCCAGTTTTGACTTTGCCAAATCCAGGAGAGCCTTTTGTTGTGTATTGTGATGCTTGTATGATGGGGTTAGGTGGTGTGCTCATGCAGAATAATAAGGTGGTTGCTTATGCGTCGAGGAAATTAAGGACTCATGAAAATAATTATACTACGCATGATTTAGAATTAGCTGCAGTTGTCTTTGTGTTGAAAATCTAGAGGAATTATCTTTATGGTTCTAGATTTTAAGTGTTTAGTAACCATAAGAGTTTGAAGTATCTTTTTGACCAGAAAGAGTTGAATATGAGGAGGCGAAGGTGGTTAGTATTGTTGAAGGATTATGATTATAGTTTGAATTATCATCTAGGAAAAGCTAATGTTGTGGCCGATGCTTTAAGTCGAAAGACTTTGCACGTGTCGGCAATGATGGTTAAGAAGTTGGAGTTGATTGAGAAATTCCGAGATTTGAGTTTGGTTTGTGAAGTGACACCGCAAAGTGTTATGTTGGGAATGTTAAAGATTAATAATGAATTTCTGGATAGTATCAGGGAAGCTCAGAAGTTAGATGTGAAGTTGGTAGGTTCGATGGTTGGGATCGATCAGTATGAGAATAGTGATTTTAAGTTAGATGCACAAGGTATGTTGAGATTTCGTGATCGGATTTGTATTCCTGATGATGCGGAGATGAAGAAAGTGATTCTTGAAGAGAGTCATAGAAGCAAGTTGAGTATTCATCCAGGAGCTACAAAGATGTATCAAGATTTGAAGAATTTGTTTTGGTGGTCTGGAATGAAGAGTGATGTGGCTCAGTTTGTGTATACATGTTTGACTTGTCAAAAGTCGAAAGTGAAACATCAGAAGCCTGCAGGGTTGATGCAACCGTTAGAGATTCCAGAATGGAAATGGGATAGCATTTCAATGGATTTTGTAACGGGATTACCTAGTACCTTGAGAGGGAATGATTCGATTTGGGTGATTGTTGATAGGCTTACGAAGTCGGCACACTTTATACCTATTAACCTCACATATCCGATTTTGAAGTTGGCAGAGATTTACACAAGTGTAATTGTGAATTTGCATGGTGTTCCTTTGTGTATTATGTCGGACAGGGATCCGAGGTTTACTTCTGATTTCTGGAAGAGTTTGCAAGAGGCGTTGGGATCTAAGTTGAGGTTGAGTTCAACGTATCATCCTCAGACGAATGGTCAGACCGAGAGGACTATTCAGTTATTAGAGGATCTGTTGAGAGCATGTGTTCTTGAGCAGGGAGGTTCGTGGGATACTTATCTTCCGTTGATTGAGTTCACTTACAAAAACAATTACCATTCTAGTATTGGGATGGCACCTTTTGAGGCGTTGTATGGTCGAAGATGTAGAACTCCTTTATGTTGGCATGAATCTGGTGAAAGTGTAATACTTGGACCTGAACTTGTTCGTGAGACTAATGAGAAGGTGAAGTTGATCTGAGAGAAGATGAAAGCTTCTCAAAGTAGACAGAAAAGTTACCATGACAAGAGAAGGAAATACTTGGAATTCCAAGCTGGTGATCATGTGTTTTTGAGAGTCAAACCTGTGACTGGTGTAGGGCGAGCTCTGAAGTCTAAGAAGCTCACTCCTCGTTTTATTGGTCCGTATCATATTTTGGAAAGAGTGGGAATGTTGCTTATAGAGTGGCTTTACCGCCTAATCTTTCGAATTTGCATGACGTGTTTCATGTGTTATAACTCCGGAAGTATATTCCTGATCCATCTCATGTGATTCAGATGGACGATATGCAAGTACGGGATAATCTCACGATGGGGATGATGCCTGTGAGAATCGCAGATCGCGAGATGAATATTCTAAGAGGAAAAGAGATTGCATTGGTGAAGGTTGTCTGGTTTGGTGCTGCTGGAGAGAGCATGACTTGGGAGTTGGAGAGCAAGATGCGAGACTCCTATCCCGAGTTATTTGAACCAGGTAAACTTTTATTTTCGAGGACGAAAATATTCTAAGTGGGGGAGAGTTGTAACGCCCCAGTATTTAATTATTTATTTAATTAAATATTTTGAGTTTTTTTTTTATTAATTCAAATTTTTATCGTCGAAGTCAGAATTATTTTATTAAGTTGGAATAATAATTAATCGGATTTAATTTGGTGGAATTAAGTTAAAGTGTTATTTTATTATTAAGCTTAAATATGATATTGGGCTTAATTGGTGGTGTTGTGTAGTAAAAGTGGGGTGTAGCATTTAGGCCCAATTGGATTTATTTGGATTAATATAATGATATATTATATTAGAATAGAAATAGAAGAATAGGAGAGAGTGTTGTTATCAGGAAGAGAAGAAAAAGAGGAAAATAAGGTTTGTGAGGGGAGAAGAAGAAGAAGAAGAGGAAAAATTGCTTCTAGTGCCAAATTTCCCAAAAATTCGGTTGAAGTCTCTTAAAGCTGCTCTTAATCCAAGGTAAGAGTGGGTTTCTGACTCTATAATAAGGTGTATAATTAATAGTATATGAATTTGGATTATGAAAATTAATTCTAGTTGTGTTTGAAATTGGTATATTGATGAAATTGTGAGATGATTTAGGACCCAATATAATTAGATAATACATATATTTAAGTGCCTTAGTATTTTCTTTGCAAATCCCATAGTTTGTTACTGTAGCGACAATTAGAAGTGGTACTTAAAGACAAATGCTTGCTATCTGTAGCGATATTAAGATGAAGCGCTTAAAGGCATATGGGTTGCAATACTGTAATACAATATTGAAATAACATCTAATAGGCATATGACTTGATTGTTGTAGCATAGAAATGATGTAGTATGTAGGGGCACTTGTCTTGTTTTTCAGTAGCGCATAAAATGAATATATTTGATGGCATATTACTTGCTTACATCATGTAGCGATGATTGAATCAATAATTGATGGCACATACTGTAGCGTAATACTGTATGGCATATAATTGATGGTATTTAGTAATGAAGTAGTGTTAGGATTCATGCTTGCAATACTATAGCGGTACAAAAAATGAAATAGCATTTGGAAGTGGTTATTTGAATACTGTAGCGCATAATTGAAGAAGCAATGAAGTGGTGTTTGGCATATAGCTGCGTACAGTAGCGATGGAAGAAGTTGTATGTAGGAGGACTTATTTCGCTACTATTGCGATATATTATGAAGTAGTACATTAAAAGCATTTGTTTGCTTACTGTAGAGATACAAGGAAGAAGAAACGTTTAAAGGCACTTGTATTTGGCATACTGAGCGCATAGAATGAATTAATTTTTTTATAGCAATTAATAGGCACATGGCTTACAGTAGCGCAAAGATGAAGAGTATGTAGGAGGACTTGTTGCATACTGTAGTGAAATTTGAGAATTAATATTTAATAGCAATTGCATACTGTAGTGCAAAAGGAATTAATATTTAATGGCATTTGGCATACTGTAGCTGCTACGTTCCGGTTTACAAATACAAAATATTTAATATCAATGATTAAATATCTTTAATAAATAATTTTGTAGGATTTATAAAGTAGAGATAATAGAATTTTTGTTCGATAATTAATTAACCGATTTTAGCCAAAATAGTCCGAATAATTATGCGGTTTACTGTAGTAATTTTGGTTGATCTGTTGGGTGGTTTTTTTGTTGAAAAATGTGAATTTGCAGGTGATTTCATTGCCTCTATTGATGGGAAAAATATTAAGTAGCAGGCTTATGGCCAATGTTGAATTAAGTTGAATTATTGTTGTTGTTGTTATTACGTTCATGTCGTTAATGCATACATAACATATCATGTTGGAGCTGATACTCGTCAAGTTGGCCTGGATTGGCAAAGATAAAGTTGAAGGCTTATGCCTTATTGATGCCTCTATTTATTGGCAGATTTCTAAGTTGGGAGTTCTGCTCCATTGGTACCACATGCATGTGCATAAAAATGAGTTGCATTTCATGTTGCATTCTGAGTTGTCGTGTGGATGAATTAATTATGTTGAATGCTGATAAAAAGCTGTGAAGTGGTGAATTATATGATATAATTCTAATATATTATTTATTTGTATATCTGATTATATGGTTCGACATCTCACCCCTTCTGTTTGAATGTTTCCCTCTATTGGTAACGTGCAAGTAATCAGGAAGGTTAGTTGTTACCCTCGTTAGTTCGAGTCGGTGTTGTCGCTCTGATACGTAGCACTCGGGAGGATGAACACATGTTTTCTTTGTTGTTGATTTTCATTATGTTGCTGAATTTTTAAGTTGTTTTCATTAAAGACTTGTTGTCTTAAAGTTGTTTTGAGTTGAATAAGATGTTATGGTATTTTCAGTTGAATTTTGTGAATCCGCTGCGTAGTAATGAAAGTTGTTTTTATTTTTAAAGACTAAGCTGGTTGTTATCGGTTCATCCGAATCTCATGTGTTATGTATCTGAACCATAGATGATTGAGTGTCGTGGTTTTAAGTTGAAAGTGTAGCATTCCACTTTCTTGTTGGAAATTTTTATAACTCTGATTTTATTTAACTTATTGGATAGAAATGGGGTGTTACACATATCAAAACCCTAATTCCACTACTCACTTCCTGAATAAGAAATCAACCTTTATTGGATACGAACACCTTAACCAGTATAAAACCCTAATATTACACGACCACTGAACTTTGAACCTCAAGCGCTTTATTGAATGCTATATTATGTTAATGACTTGATGAAATATATGCATATGAATGCAAAACGTCTAAGCCAAATGAAAGAAATTAGGAGGGCAAATTTTGGGGTGCAAAAGCTGCCCCTATTTAATCTCCTTCAACTGATGGTGAGATTGGCGCCAGCCTTTCTAACTTTCAAGATGGAAGAATATTAAATACATAAAAGAACCCGAAAGTTTACGCTCCAAAGCCAGTCAGGTATTATCATTATATTTTTTTGCTTTCTGTATTTTTTATTTTTTGCTTTTTTTGGGTCACAGTGGTTATTAGGGGTAAATGTATGTGAGACCAAGGTTAGACACACAGAAGAGAACTCGGTCATTGTAGCGGTAGAAATGTTCAAGACTAAGCCATTGGATTGACTAGACTTTGTACAAATCAAAATAAAATTCGCCACCGCGCTTTATTGTTTCCAAAGGAATGGGAAAAGAGAGAATAACCCAAAAAAAGGGGGAAAGATTCAAGGTAAGGGGGTTGGTTATGCAAAGGGAAGGTATTAGCACCCTAAACATCTACGGTACTCCGCAGGAACCTCTTTGTAAAATCTGTATATTTTGGCTATAAAAATATGTCGTATATAAAATGGATGGTGGAGGTGAGAAAAGAAATATATATTTTTATGGTTTTTTGCACCCGCCGCGGTTGCGAACCTTTAGTGCCTACGTACCACCTTTCGTGTAATAGGGGATCAGGGTACACGTAGTTCCTCTTTTAAAAGATTTGAAACATAAGTGTGTTGGTTAATTTTAAGAGATAAGACATCATCGTCATTGTCCGTGTGGAAAACATACTTACTACCCACAATCATGAGAAAGGAGAATTTGAATCATCTCAAAGTGGAGGATATGGCTTGGATTTTAAAATCAACAATGCTTCACTCAACACCCATGTGGAAAATATATCTCTTCACTATATATTGTAGAAGTATAGTTGTTTGCATCACTACAAGGATTTACAAGAGTCTAATATTTTAAGAAAAACTTTAAGGGTAAAAGACAAAGTGGCAAAATGGTTTGAAATGAGATTGGTTGACTTTTAGTCTTCTCATAAAAAATGTCAAAGTATTATTAAATTGATTGAGGTTTATTTATGAAAATGTTTTGAAAATGCTTGGACCTAAGTCCAAGTTTATTATGAAAGTGTTTAAGTTTCAAAACAAGAAGAGTTTTCAAAAGGAGGGAGAAGATTTTTGAAATTAAAGAAGATGGGAGGAGAAGAAGAGACTATCCTAAAGCATAAGGTAAAAGCTAAGGATAAGGACCATCTAACCAACAAGAAGCCAAAAATTTGACATTATGAGCCAAGGTAGAATTCCCATTATTTGAATTGAAACCAAACAATCAAAGATACTAGACCTCTTCAAGTGTATTAAGTCTTCACAAAAAATTGGGCAGAGTAACGGCTGTATGCGGGTGAATTCCAGATTACAAATAGAGAATGTAATCACAAAAACCCGCACACAAAAACAAACAAGCAACCCAATGTCTTGAGGTAAACCTCAAGAGCTTCAGACAAAATAATCAGATATGATCACAAAGTCTCCAAGATAGGCCAAGGTTTCTATTCCTAAGTCTAGAAAAGTCCACTGCTCCATAATGCCGAGGATAGTAACCAAATAGTCCAAGTGCCATTAAATTTTTTTTAGGGTTTATGTTGATTATTAAGTATCTTAGAAAAAGGAAAAAAAAGAAAAGCTGAAGTGAGCAAAGTAAAAATAACAAGGAAATAAATGATCAAATGAGCAAATATGAAAATGACATGAAATGTAAAATGCTGAAAAATAAATAATACATAAAGCATAAAATAATAAGAAGCATAAAATAAAACAAGTTAATAATTAGTGGTTAGTTGGATGACCATCTTGAAACTTGCATTTGGAACTCATTAGAGGATTGGTAGAACCAAAGCCTCCACACAACAAGTTGCATTTGCTTTTTGTCAAGTATATCATCCATTTGGAATTCTCACAAGTACCATTTAATGATCAATGATGTTTAAGTGATCTGCGTTGACCAAAGGTATTGTAGATCCATTAGAGGATTGGAAGAACCAAAGCCTCCACATAATGAATCTCAAGGTTATTGGATCAAAGAGATCAAATTAACATACTTGGGCTTGCAATCATAAGTTTGGGCCACGAATGATCATTTATTCGAATCGAGATAAAATTTAGCGCTATGTTAAGAAATCGTAAGTGGACTTATATAGAAGTCACACCTATTTTGAGGCCGGTCAATAGCAATCTATGCATCATTTGTTTTGAGACATGATATAGAGATCATGCTCCAACAACACTTAGTGCAAGAAGAACGGGATGAGATGAAGGGGAATTAGGATAAAAAAGAAAACCACATTTGAATTAATATTTAATCAAACTATTATTAAAATCATTCATCCATTTTTTGTGGAGTTAGACTCAACACCATGGATCCAATAATGTTAATAAAGCCATGACCAAAACATCAACCCAAGACATCCAGAAAATATTCACAAAATGATATTATATATATGTATTAAAGAGTTTAAAAAATGATTAAGAAAATGGAAAATAATGGGGAAAAAGTCAATTATATTCAAATTAATCAAGAAATGAAAGATAAGACCATAGAAAAATCAGAAAATAGGTCAAGTAATTATACAATTTTTTTGGGAATTTTTAAAAGTCAGAAACTATTTTTAAAAATTAAAATAAATGGGTAAAATAAACAAAAATGGTAAAAAATTGTAAAGTCAGAAGCAAAAATAAAATAAAGTCATCAATATTTGTCACAATGTCATTGTATCATCCCATAATTTTTTCAGAATTAAAAAATGTGTAAAAGTATTTTTAAACATTTTAAACAAATCAAATGAGTGTAAAATTCATAAAAAATACCAAAACACAAAAATAAATTGTGAAAAAAATAAAAATCAAAAAGAGAATAATCAAAAATATTTTTCATAATTTTTTCAGATTTGTTTTGACTAAAAATAAATTTTCTATAATTTTTTGAAATTTAAAACAATTAAAATATAAAAATCAGAAAAAGAAAATAAAAGAAAAACATGTGGACCATTGGATGAGAGTCAAAACACGTTAGTAATCAAATCGAAGGGATCTGGCGCGCTGTGCATATCATGGTCTTTACTGAATAAAACACTGAATCAAATGTTAAATCAGAAATTCAAAAAAAAAAACAAATGGCACGCTTTCATTGGTTAGAAGGTGACACGTTGGTCGTCTTCAACCTCCAGCGTCACGAATTATAGGTCTCTCAAACTGTAAAATCAGAAGCTCAGACCTATGCTATTCGATTCGTCTCTTCAAGACGAAGATAACCATACCCTCGCGCCATTTTTATATAAATTGTAACTCAAACAATTTGGAAAGAAAGTTTTGAAAGGGGATTTGAAATTTCATGGTCAAAATGTGTTTCCAGATAAAAGTAACTGTTGCGACTAGAACCAAGGAAATGAGAGCAACACAATGGTACCAAAGTTTTGAAGAATTGATGAAGGAATCTACCTATTGAAGTTGAGTTGCAAAGATCTGAAACTGGACTTATATGGAGCAATGTAGGGCACGATTCTTGAATGTAATGGCATGGTTAGGTTCAGGGAAGATCAAGGAAGGTGAATTGATGGAGAAAATGGATTGAAAAAGGCTTGAGAATAGGATTCGAAGTAGCTGAATTCTGAGTTGTGAAGCAAGTTTGGCAGGGTGGTTCTGGATATCTAAGCTTGAGAAAATGAATGGGATAGTACATGTATTTATATGAGAAGCAAATGGGATCAAAAGGAAGAGTGAATGATGCGTCTTGGAGGGAATTCGTGCAAACCTGATGCACGAGTGAAGTGTGATCCAAACTTCACAAAAACTCATCCAATTCTTGCGTTTTGATGCACTAATCCACTTGGGAAAGTTGGCTAATTATGTTTAGACCCAAAATGCGTGCTAATTTGAGGTTTAAAGGTTGTAACATGAAATTTAAATTCTGACTTGCAAGGAAACTTCAATTCCAAGTTACCACTTTTGAATCAATGGCATTTCCACCTCAGGGAGTCTTAAGGCATTATTCTTGATGCTTTGGAAAGATGAGGTAACAAACTTTGCAATGGAAAAAGAATGGAATCAATTGGAGGCTTGAGCTGAAAATTACATGGAGTCAAAGTTGGAGAAAAAGAGTTGACTTTCCATACTTAGAAATATTTCAAATTCTTCCTTAAAAAATGACCTATAATCTCTTGCATCTAAACATGGCTTTCCACTTAGAATTTTCTCTTGACCCAAAAAGATGGAATGAAGTAGATATCTTGAATGACATTTTTCAATTTGTACCACTCAAAATCTCCAAAAATTGAGCAAGTTATGACTTGTTGAAGTTGGCCAAAAATCATGAAATGACCTATAATCCTTTGCATTCTTAAGGCAACTTCCATCCATTTTATTACTTTGCACATAAAAGAAGGCATGAAGTACACATCCTTAAGATCATCATGGAAAAATAATGGGCTCAAGGTGATAAAAATTGACCAAGTTATGACAATTTGAAGTCACATATGGAAAATTAGGGATTCAACTGGATGACTTGTAATCTTTCTTCTTCACCAAGTTCCTTCCACATGAAAACTCTTTGGTACTTTTGAAGTGATTTGTTGGTAACTATTTGAAGAGAAGAATGTTTTTGGAATCACTCAAAATTAACAAAAGATGAGCAAGATATGCCTCTTTGAAGTCCAAAACCCTAGCCTCTAGATCAAGAGAATGCTTGGTGGAACTTTGCCAAGTTTGAACAAACTTTTTGTGCCAATATTCTTCCTTTGTGAATAGAAATTTGTTGAGGTTGATGATGAGGACCTATGGCTACCAAAATCAATTTCATATCAACTTCAAAACAACTTCAATGGTGAGGTTTGAATCTCTCAAGCTTTTGACTAGGGCATGGAAATAAACTCATGAACCCATGAAGCAACTTGCTAAACTTCATTGCTTTTACCTACATTATCAACAAGTAAGACAAACCAATATTGCATTTTATTAATTAGAGAGAAAAATCATAGTACAATATCTATGATCATAAAAGCAAACAAATCAAGGTGCTTGGTAACTTCTCAAAGAGCAAAGCTAAAGATAGGGAGAAGAACCAAAGTTCCTAATGTGATTTTATGGTGATTGAAACAATTTGGTATGATGAAGGGATCTTAGGGGAAAAACTTAGGGTACAACATATGCCCTTATTTAAGTTTCTTCTATCCGGATATACGAAGGTTAAAAATCTTCATGTCGACGTGATCGAAGACACTTAAATATAAAACAAACCCTGTTTTTGGCCCTAAGATGCCATGCAAATGTTTATGCATACGAATGCATATGAACAGAAGAGACACAAAGTAGAATTGGGGAGGCAACACAAAATGCAGAAGCAAAAGAGCAATCCCACCAGGAAAATAAATCACTGGTAAACCACGAGAATAGAATCAGAGAGGAGGATAACAAGCATCGACGTTCTCTGAATATATCATACCACCGCCATTCACTGACGATGAACTATCAACATTCACTGAAGATAGAAAAAAGATAAGAAACACCGACGTTCACTGCCGATGTACTACCAACATTCACTGAAGGTAGAAAGAGAAAATATCATACCACCACAGTTCACTGACGATGAACTATCAACGTTGACTGAAGATAGCAAAAAGATAAGAAACACCAACGTTCACTGCTAATGTACTACCAACGTTCACTGAAGGTAGAAAGAGAAAATATCATACCACCTCCGTTCACTGAAGATGAACTATTAACGTTCACTGAAGATAGAAAAAAGATAAGAAACACTGACGTTCACTACCAATGTACTACCAACGTTCACTGTAGGTAGAAAGAGAAAATATCATACCACAGCCGTTCACTGACGATGAACTATCAACGTTCACTGAAGATAGCAAAAAGATAAGAAACACCGACGTTCACTGCCGATGTACTACCAATATTCACTGAAGATGGCAAAAAGATAAGAAACACCGACGTTCACTGCCAATGTACTACCAACATTCACTGAAGGTAGAAAGAGAAAATATCATACCACCGCCGTTCACTGACAATGAACTATCAACATTCACTGAAGATAGAAAAAAGATAAGAAACACTGACGTTCACTGCCAATGTACTACCAACATTCACTGAAGGTATAAAGAGAAAATATCATACCACCGTCGTTCACTGACGATGAACTATCAACGTTCACTGAAGATAGCAAAAAGATAAGAAACACCAACGTTCACTGCCGATGTACTACCAACGTTCACTGAAGGTAGAAAGAGAAAATATCATACCACCGCCGTTCACTGATGATGAACCATCAGCGTTCACTGAAGATAGCAAAAAGATAAGAAACACCGACGTTCACTGCCGATGTACTACCAACGTTCACTGAAGGTAGAAAGAGAAAATATAAAGTTTCCTCAAGATTCTGGTGTTTTGTCAAGAACGGGTCTTAACTTCCTCTTTAACCAAGGAGATCTGCCTGGAAAGGGTAATATGTAACCTGTCTCAAATAAAGATACTTCCACTTATTGTCAAAGGGGAAATGCCAAGAGAAATGACTTTCTAGGGATAGAAATATGACTTCCCGGAGAAATGCCATGATATTCTCGCTGAGGGGATAAAGTCTCATTGTGCAAAATAAATGCACAAGCAAAAAATCAAAGTTTTCAGAAATCCATAATACACGACATCGTCATGCAACCACAAAATCAATTCAGAAAAATACCGCAGCAAGACGGCCAAAGCAGATTCATCCTTTGAGAAATAAACTCAAGAGGGAAGACCAAATTCAACCAAACAAATATCACTGCAGTAAAGGTCAGAAACACAATGTCCATGAGTGATGATTTTAGAAATGTATGATGCATGTACGAATGTACGAGTGCTATTGTGCATATGCTGATAAAAAGGATACGTAATCAGTGCAGAAAAACAAAACCGCCTCAGTTACTAATAACATTGGGCTAAGCCTCAATCAGAAAGATCAATCCAGGAAAGGTGAAAGCGACTGCGGAAACCAAACCAATTGCATTAACTTCACTGAGAAGAACATAACCCGACTGTAGCTTAATCAAACAGACACCGAGATAGAACACCCTGCTTCCGGTTTCATCGGAGAAACAGTTTTCCAAAAGCAACATGCCTATTGGAGATTGCAAGATCAACCTTAAATAAAGCATATTGACGTCGAAACAACCAAACTTCACTGGGGAATTCAAGCCTACCTCCCAAGAGAAAAGAAACTGCGGGTTGAAAAGTTTCACCACAAACCCTCATTCCAACAAGAGATGCCCTGGGATAAACCTCCCAGGAGATCAAGAAGACAACACTAGTGCCGATACTATAAAAAGAGAGACACCTCAGCGCACTAAGGGAATAAAACCTTTCATCATATGAGGGAAGACTTTGATGGGGAAGCTGGGACGAAGGCTTCCGAACATGCAAACCCAAAATCAAAAGCCAATCAAGACTTGACTGGGGATAATGGGATCACCAACCCAAATACCATACTTTGTACCCACTGATATCGTCTTTAACTATATGGGAAACACACAAAGATTGCGCATATACCAGCAAAATGACATGAGAAAACCTTTATGAAGGAAGTAAATCTTCTTAAAGCAACCAGAATTTGTTCATCCTTGGGATCACCATTTTTGTTGTCATTGTTTCATCACAAATCCCAAAGTAAATTGAATTGTAAAGATCTCTTTTTTTTTGAAAAGTCAGTTTTGCTTTTTAATCTCTTTGCTTTAAAAGTTATTATCAGTAATAAATGAAGTCTTTGCAAGCTAAATAAAATTAAGAATACAAAGAATTGGGTAAAAGCTCAAATTTCATTAATAGAATAGTAGTCTATGAATGCTGAGACTCCATGGATGATTACAAAGTTTGGGAAATGATAATACATAATGGAAAAGATACACCGAGATACAATGACCACCATCCTCCCTAACAACTTTTGAAATCCTAAGCAGCAGCTTTCGTTGAAGTATGGTGAGGATCCGAGAAGATTGTTGCTTCAACGATCATGTCTTGTCTGACGTAGTTACTTGCTAAGAAAGTCCCTAACTTTTGCCTAAGCTGCCCTTGCGGATTTTCAACTTAGCGGGAAATTTATCTGTTTATGTCTCTAATTTTTTCCTAGACCTCCCTTTCGGGTTTTCAGCCTACCGAGACGCTCCTTTTTGCCTAAGCTGCCCTTTCAGTTTTTCAACTTAGTGAGCTGTTCTTTTATTTCTTTAGGCGAAGTATTTCTTGACTGCGTCAGCATTCATGGGACGTGGGAACTCCTCTCCATCCATAGTTTCAAGAATTAATGCACCACCAGAGAAGACTTTCTTGACAACATACGGGCCTTCAAAATTGGGAGTCCACTTTCCCCTAGAATCAGCATTGAAAGACATGATCTTTCTGAGCACGAGGTCGCCTTCTATGAATTCACGAGGTTTGACCTTTTTATCAAATGCTTTCTTCATTCTTTTCTAATATAACTGCCCATGACACAAAGCCGTCATTCTTTTCTCTTCAATCAAATTCAATTGGTCAAACCTGTTCTGAACCCATTCAGCCTCTGACAATTTGGCTTCCATTATCACACGCAGCGAGGAAATCTCTACCTCGACAAGGAGTACGGCTTCCATTCCATACACTAGGGAAAACAGGATCGCTTCTGTTGAAGTGCGAACAAATGTTCGATATCCATGCAGAGCAAAAGGGAGCATTTCATGCAAATCCTTATAAGTGACAACCATTTTCTGGATAATTCTCTTGATATTATTATTAGCAGCTTCAACAACCCAATTCATCTTTGGCCTGTATGGAGATGAATTATGATGGACAATCTCGAATTCTTCACACAGTTCCGTCATCATATTGTTGTTCAAATTTGAGCCATTGTCAGTGATGATTCTGCTTGGCACACCGTATCAGCATATAAGATTATTTTTGATGAAATTCACCACCACCTGTTTGGTAACATTGGCATATGAAGCAGCCTCTACCCATTTGGTAAAGTAGTCAATTGCTACCAAGATGAAATAGTGTCCATTCGAAGCCTTGGGTTCTATCATCCCGATCATGTCAATACCCCACATAGAGAAAGGCCATGGGGAGGAAATCACATTGAGAAGTGTCGGAGGCACATGGATCTTATCTGCATAAATCTGGCATTTATGGCACTTCTTTGCAAATTTGTTACAATCGGATTCCATTGTCAACCAATAATATCCTGCCCTTAGCATCTTTTTAGCCATTGAATGTCCATTAGCATGAGTGGCAAATGAACCTTCATGAATCTCATGCATCAACATGTCTGCTTCGTGTCTATCCACGCATCTGAGCAAGACCATGTCAAAATTTCTCTTGTATAGCACATTTTCACTGAGGAAGAAACTGCCTGCCAATCTTCTCTGTGCCTTTCTATCTTTCTTTGACGCACCAAATGGGTATTCTTGAGTCTGAAGAAAATGTTTGATATCATAATGCCAAGGTTTTTCATCTGCTACCTCCTCTGTCGCAAACACATGAGCGGGCCTATCTAGCCGTCGAACTGTAATTCGAGGTATATCATTCCAAGCATTTACTTGGTACATGGAAGCCAGAGTTGCCAGAGCATCTTCCATTTGGTTTTCAACTCTAGGAGTGTGATGGAATTCAACTTTATTGAAGAAGGGTAGTGGTCTTCTAGCATAATCTTTGTAAGGGATCAAGCCAGGGTGACGAGTGTCCCATTCTCCTTTAATCAGATTTATTAACAAAGCTGAATCACCATACACACCTAGAATCTTGATTCTGAGATCAATAGCTTCCTCAAGACCCATGATACAAGCCTCATATTCCACCATATTATCAGTGCAATCAAATGTTAACCTCGCGGTAAAAGGAATATGCGATCCATGAGGAGTGACAATCACAACACCAATTCCTTTACCATAAGCATTCACAGCTCCATCAAATACCACACTCCAACGAGATTCAGGGTCGGGGCCCTCCTCAGGGAATGGTTCATCACAATCTTTCACTTTCAAGAACATCACATCTTCATCGGGGAATTCATATTCTGCAGGCTGATGATCTTCCACCGGATGGTGAGCAAGATAATCTTCCAACACACTATTTTTGATAGCTTTTTGAGTGCGGTATTCAATATCATATTCAGATAACAACATCTGCCAGCGGGAAATTCTCCCAGTAAGAGCAGGCTTTTCAAAAATATACTTGATTGGATCCATTTTGGAGATCAACCAAGTAGTATGATTCAACATATACTGCCGCAAACGCTTTGCCGCCCAGTCCAAAGCAAAACATGTTTTTCCTAGCATAGAATACCGTGACTCATAATCAGTGAACTTTTTGCTGAGATAATAAATGGCGAACTCTTTCTTTCCCGTTTCATCCTGTTGTCCCAAAATACAACCAATGGATTTATCTAACACTGTCAGATACATAATCAACGGTCTTCCTTCTACAGAAGGGAGCAAGATAGGAGGTTCAAGAATATACTCTTTAATACTTTCAAATGCCCTTTGGCAGTCATCTGTCCACACACAACCTTGATCTTTCTTTAACAACTTAAAGATCGGTTCACACATTGCAGTCATGTGGGAAATAAATCTGGAGATATAATTCAAACGCCCGAGGAAACCCCTGACTTGCTTTTCAGTTCTTGGCGCTGGCATTTCTTGAACTGCCTTGACTTTGTCAGGGTCAATTTCAATTACTTTATGGCTAACAATAAAACCCAACAATTTCCCCGATCTAACTCCGAAGGTGCATTTATTTGGATTCAGGCGGAGAAGATACTTCCTCAAACGCCGAAACAACTTCAATAAATCTTCTATATGCCCTTCTTCAGTTTGGGATTTGGAAATCATATCATCAACATATACTTTGATTTCCTTGTGCATCAGATTATGGAATAAGGTTGTCATAGCCCTCTGGTACGTTGCACCAACATTCTTCAACCCGAAGGGCATCACTCTGTAACAGAATGTTCCCTAGGGTGTGATAAACATTGTTTTTTCCATGTCCTCTGGAGCCATTCTTATTTGATTATACTCGGAAAATCCGTCCATGAACTAGAATACCTTGAATTTTATTGTGCTATCCACTAACATGTCAATGTGAGGCAATGGAAAATCATCTTTTGGACTAGCTTTATTTAGATCTCTGTAATCTACGCACATGTGGACTTTTCCATCTTTTTTCGGTACAGGGACAATATTGGCAATCCATTGAGGATACATTGACGTCTCAAGAAAACCAACATTAATCTGCTTTAGGACCTCCTCCTTGATCTTTACTGCCATATCTGGATGGGTTCTTCTCAACTTTTGTTTAACTGGCAGACACTCTGGCTTCAATGGCAAACGATGCTCGACAATGTCTGTATCTAGACCAGGCATATCTTGATAAGACCAAGCGAAAATATCCACGTACTCTTTCAAAATCTCAATCAACCCGCTCTTCACATCAGGATGCAACAATGCTCCAATCTCAACTTCCTTCGGATCTTCTTCTGAACCCAAATTAACCACTTCCAAAGGCTCCTTATATGGCTGAATGGTATTCTCCTCGTGCTCAAGCACCCGTGAGACCTCTTCTGGAATCTCATCATAATCTTCTTCTTCAGCCCCAAACACAGGACAATCAAAGCTGGGAGAGGGTGCAAGGTCATTGTATTCAACATGTTTTTTAATTAATCTGCACATGTAATTTATGATTGCTTTTAGAAACTGACACATATAACAAGTGATCATGCAAAATAATTTTAAGTTATTATTTATTTTGAAAGGTTTTTTTTTATTTTTTATTACCATTTCCCAAGAAAAAGGCAGAAAATAAAAGACATAATTTCGGAAGCAAAGACAACTTTTATTAATGATCTTATCAATTATAGCAAACCGATAAGCCCTACAACATTAATACTTCCACCTTGGGCAAAGTGAAAGCTTTTTAAAAGAAAGAAACAGATTAACAAAACAAATTACTTTGAAACATGTATGCAAGAAGGAACATCAATGGTGACTCAGTTCTGAACTCGGACTCCATGCGTCACATAATTAGGTGCTTCCTGCTCTGCTTCATCCTCTTCAATAGCATTAACTCCAGAACCAATCGGATGGAGGTAGCCTCCGCTGTGGAAAACATCATGATAACCGTTCAAAGAAGACTTTGACTTCAAACTTTCACTTTTGCCATTCCTCGAAGAGAAACCTGAACCTGCTCTATTTTTGTTCACGGGCGGATCCACAAGTCGTCCCCAAACTGCATTATAACCATTACGCACAACCTGCTGCGCATCCTTCAGTGAGACCACAAAATTCTCATTCTTCCTTATGTTGTCAATGGATAGGGCTTGGAACTGGGTTCCAACAACAGCCTCATCCGCTTCTACAATAATGAAAGAGTATAGGTGGGATATCAACAATGTCTGCTCCCTATTTATGATCACTACCTTCCCTTCACGCACAAACTTTAGCTTTTGATGCAAAGTTAAAGTGACAGCCCCTGCTTCGTGTATCCATGGCCGTCCTAGCAAACAACTATACGCGGGAATAATATCCATTACCTGGAAAGTTATCAAGAACAAATGTGGTCCTATATGGATGGGCAAGTCCACTTCACCGATGACGGATTTTCTCGACCCATCAAAAGCCTTCACAATGATGCCACTCGGGCGCATAGGTGTTACCTGATACTTTAACTTCATGAGGGTACTTCTTGGTATAACATTTAACACAGACCCGTTATCAATTAGCACATTAGATAGCGAGTCATTCTTGCAGTTCATGGATATGTGGAGGGCCAGGTTATGATTCCTCCCTTCGTCTGGTAACTCATCTTCGCAGAAACTCAAGTTATTACATGATATAATGTTTCCAATTACGCTGCTGAATTGATCTAACGGCATGTCATTCTCTACAAAAGCTTGGTCTAGTACTCTCATTAGTGATTCTCTATGAGCGGAGGAATTCATCAATAAAGCTAAGATGGATATCTTTGAAGGAGTCTGCAATAGCTGATCTACAATTTTGTAGTCGCTCATCTTAATTACCTTCAGGATATCATCCACTTATTTCTCTAATGTGGCTCCACTAGTCTCTCCTGCAGCCTTCTTAGGCTCATCGTTCTCAGCAATTTTCTTTCCAGCAACAACATCTTTTCGAATAATCGGCGTAAACACACGACCACTACGGGTCACCCTACCATTATCAGCTATATTCCCAACACCTGGCATTGGCTGGATGGGAACCTCCACCTCATCCTCTAAGATTGTAGCGTTGTATTTGTAAGGCACAACCTTATCTGATTTATAGGGAACATGACCTGGCAGACTAATTACCAATGGGGTAATAGCTGGTTTGCTATGGTACTCCACCTCAAGGTGAGCGGGTGCACCAAAACAAGGTACAATGACATTTACACCTTCCTCAACACAATCAACCCTCAAAAGACCATTTTCAGCCAACAAATCTTTGTCGGAAGAAAAATACTCATCCACGGAAGCATATTCTTCCTCTGACTCTTCTCCCATCAAACAAACTTTAACCATATCAATCTCGTGATAATCATCTCTCTGACCTGTGATCTTGATAGTCCCATTGTCTAACAGCAGCTGAACACCCTCTCTCACAATAGAACATCCTCGGGGGTCTCGACAGCAAACTATGCAAGACCCATATTGGTGTTCTACCTGACTAGCAGTACGACAGAAAGTAGCATGCAACTGTATGAGATCTTCATTCAAATGCTCTACTTCAAAAATTATGAATTCACCCGGACATCCAGAAACCATATTCACTTCCTCCTCATATTATGCCCTAGGCCTGATTATATGGATTAAACCTTCATCCATCATCTCCTGCAAATCATCCTTTATCTTCTCGCAACCCTGTATATTTATACTGCAAACAACACAACCGGCATGGTCATGTGTATAATAACTAAATTCACATAGATCTGCGTGCATCTTTACCAAATCCCCTCTAACCAGATTAATGTCAAAAATCCGGAAATTACGGGACAACCGGCCACCATATTCACAGCATTCACTCCCCCGTGCTTGGGTAGAGGATTATCTTTCATATTAGGTCCCATGTCCTTGAAAGATAGAATTCCATACTTCACCAACTTTTGCACTTCAGTCTTCAAAGGGTAACAATTCTCAACACTATGCCCTGGTGCTCCCTGATGAAAATCACATGCCTGGTCTGCTTTGTAATACCAAGGCAAAGGTGATGGTACTGCTGGAGGTGGTCGTGTCTGAACCAACTTCTTTTGAATCAATGCTGGTAGTAGCTCTGCATAACTCATGGGAATAAGGTCATAGCTCTCCCTTCTCTGACTATTCCCTTGGTTCCCCTGTTGGGATTGTCTTTGATAAGCAACGGTATTCGGAGCAGTATTGTTAACAGGAGTAACTGAAGAAACTTACTGGTGACGCTGATAATTCCTTCTAGGAGCATTCACTCTCCTATTTTGTATGACAGCATTGACGTCTCCTTCTTTCTTCTTGGTAAACCCATAAGTAGGCTTCTTCATACCTCTGGATCCTTCACCCTTTGTCAAACGACCTTCTCTTACTGTCTCTTCTAGGCGGACACCCATTCCTACCATCTCTGTGAAATCACTCGGGGCACTTGCTACCATTCTTTCGTAGTAGAAAGCACCTAGCGTCTTCAGAAAATTTTTAGTCATTTCTTTTTCCTCCATAGGAGGAATCACTTATGCTGCCACTTCGTGCCATCTCTGTGCATACTCTTTAAACAATTCTCTGTCTTTCTGAACCATGGCCCTAAGCTGGTCACGATCGGGTGCCATGTCCACATTGTACTTGTATTGTTTTATGAATGCTTCTCCCAAATCATTAAAGGTATGGATGTTGGCACTGTCTAAACTCATGTACCATTTCAACGCTGCGCCGGTCAGACTATCCTGGAAAAAGTGAATCAGCAGACGCTGATCATCGGTGTGGGTAGACATTCTCCTTAGATACATCACCAAGTGAGCACGAGGGCAAGTGTTTCCCTTGTACTTCTCAAACTCAGGGACCTTGAACTTAGCAGGCACTTTGACGTTCAGGACCAAACACAACTCATTCACGTTCTGCCCAAATAACTCTTTTCCCCTAAGAGCCTTCATCTCTCTTTGCATTCTATCAAACTTCTCTTGAAAATCATCCATTCTGTCATAAAGACCCAAGTCTTCACTCGGTAGAGGGAAAGGACGACACACATCTTCGAACGGAACCAAATTCACCGAAGGAGGTGCAACAGGAACAATATGAAACACAGGAGGTGCTGGAGTAACAACATTTGGAACCATTGGAGCATCTTGGTGGCCCAAATTGAAACCTTCAGATGCATGATTCTCCGACATTCCCCATGGATAACCCTGCGGCATACGGTTCTGAACAACTGTCGGAGTGGTGGATACGGGAACAACAGGAACTTCAGCATTTGCCCTTATTGGTTGAGGTTGAACACTCGGTGGATGATTCTAAGCAGCCACCAGAGCTTCCATCAGAGTAGTCAAATTGGCCAAGCCAGCCTTCAAAGCAGAAACTTCTTCGCGCAGCTCGCAATTCTCCTGTTCCAAATTGTCCATCTTCTTTTTGAAATTAGCCCGAGTATTGTAGTGATGAGTCAGCTTGCTGAACAAAGCAAAGAAGCTGGGTAAGGCACCTGGGTATGCATAATAAATGCGAGAAGTATGTGCAATATGATGCATGTCATGCAATGCACATGATTATTTTTATTCCATCATTTTAATATTTCAAGGGATTTAAGATTTATAGACATATTGCAAACATCAAAACAATAACGCATTTGAAATATTGAAATTTTTTTATTATAATAACTCCTAAATGGATTACAAGTTTCAATGATCCCAAGTACAAGACGAAGATACAATCTAAAAATCCCGAGAAAAGGAACTGATAGAGATCAATCTGTACGCTGGCGCTTCCCTGTGAGTCTGGCAATCTGAGCCCTCAACCTCTGGTTTTCTTCCACCTGTCTGATGGCAACCTCCTTCCAATCATCTGAAGCAGGAAGTGAGTAATCAGCACTTGTTTGATGCTTAGGAGAAAATAAATCCCCTTGCCTCTCCATAGACTCCACCGCTCGACTCTCAAGGATCTTGATCAAATCATCTTTCTACTTCAAGTCGGCCTTGTAGGAACTCTCTAAAGTCTGGAACTTGTTCTTCCAAGCATCCCTTTCCTGTTGCATCCTAACCAAAGTGAGCTGCAGTTCTTCTAGATCATCTAATAAAAGAGGAGTGGTCTTCACAAACAAATCATGTGTGGGTGTCTCCCGAGTATACGACATTTTCAACTGAATGGCTCTCGATCGGACCCACTAAAGATATGGCTCTAAAGAAACACCACCCCTAGGCCCCAAATCATTCCTACTCTTCTTATGAATGTGACGCCAGACCTTCGCAATCTGCTCCCTAGCTTCGTTGTGGTCTTCTCCCTCCTTCAGAAAGAAACTACTCAAATGAATACTGTTCGGTTTATCTCTCATCGGATATCTAAGCTATTGCCGTGCAAGAACAGAGTTATAGTTAATTCCTCCCTTTATACCAAGAAGAGATACATTGGGGAAACTACCACAACTGTCAATAATCTCTATATCATGATAAGCTCGATGATACCAATCAATATCTGAGTGAGTAAGTGCCATGATCTTAGGAGCCCAACTGGGTTCCTTCTTGACATCCCAAAAGGCATCAGACTGAGGCATATGAGAGATGAACCATCAGTACAACAAAGGCGTGCAACAGATAATCATTCCTCCATGATAAGAACTCCGAAGATGAACAAAGTAATAAGCATCACCCCACAGTGTAGGAATGGGGTTTCCAATCATGAAAATCCTGATAGCGTTAATGTCGAAAACTTGTCCACATTAGGAAATAAGAACAATCCATAAGCAAGTAAAGCAAAGATAGCCTCAAAAGCAACCGTACTCTTCATTCTGGAAAAGTAATGAGCTTTCTCCAATAAGAACTGAGCTGGTAATCCTCTAATCCCTCCTTTAGTAGTCATATGAGCTTCCACCTCAGACTTCCCTAGATGAATCAAAGAAGCAATCTCATTTGGTTTTGGCTCACCCTCCAAACCAGTAAAAGGAACATGATCGGTAACGGGTAAATCCAATAGATAAGAATACTCCTCCAGTGTAGGCATCAACTGATAATCGGGAAAAGTAAAGCAGTGATACACCGGATCATAGAACTGGACCAAGGTCGAGAGAAAGCCCTCCTTCATCTTCATGAGAGGAATAATGGATCCATACTTCTTCCGAAAGTCTGCAGGACACTTAATCCCTGGAATTAGACTGATCAACTCATCTATCTTGGGATCCTTGAAACTGTATTTCTCGGTCTTTCTCTTTCCAGAATCCATGGTAAAAAGTACCTGATGTATTCATAAATAGTCAACCTGTAAATCCCTTGAAATATTGTTTTCTTCAAAAGATGCTTATGAGTGCATGGATGCATGATGCAACAATCACACATAAGATCACATATATAGGGTTCATAGGTTCAACGTCACGAGCATAAGGTCGAAGTTACTACCCATAAGGTGTTGGTATAAGAGTTATCACCTGCCGAACAAGGTTCTAGATGTTCCCAGAGTCTACATCCTTCCTTCGGATATTACCAACTTCTCGATTAACTCGGTAATTAGTAATATTCTCAAGAAAGACTCGTCTGAGCGTAGTATCGCATGACAACTATTTCCGGATTACTCCGTCATAGCTTCCGCACTACCCCTAAAAGGCCAAGATGGGTTTGGTATTCTACGTTCCTCAGTTTCAGCAGGCTCCCAAGTCAAAAGCAGTACGTCTTCCCGATTACTCGGTAAACGACACTACAGTCAAAAGGGCCTCCACTGAGTGGGGGATCTCATGCCTCCTTTTTTGGGATTACTCCCTCAAAGTTAACATGACTATACTGCCCGTCCTATCTTAAAGTTTGCCCAAGTCCGAGTATAGGACTTATGAGTAATCACCAAGAACCCTGAAAACCAGGAAAAATCCAGACAAACATATATACAAATTATAACACATAAACAACAATAGCACATATACAAACATAAACAAAGATAGGTTTAACCCACTTAGGGATGGACCCGCAAGAGGTCAATCTGTCCTCAGTGAAGTCGCCATTTTTCTGTAGCGGTAGAAATGTTCAAGACTAAGCCATTGGATTGACTAGACTTTGTACAAATCAAAATAAAAATCGCCACCACGCTTTATTGTTTCCAAAGGAATGGGAAAAGAGAAAATAACCCAAAAAAGGGGGAAAGATTCAAGGTAAGGGGGTTGGTTATGCAAAGGGAAGGTATTAGCACCATAAACATCTACGGTACTCCGCAGGAACCTCTTCGTAAAATCTGTATATTTTGGCTATAAAAATGTGTCGTATATAAAATGGATGGTGGAGGTGAGAAAAGAAATATATATTTTTATGGTTTTTTGCATCCGCCGAGGTTGCGAACCTTTAGTGCCTACGTACCACCTTTCGTGCAATAGGGGATCAGGGTACACATAGTTCCTCTTTTAAAAGATTTGAAACATAAGTGTGTTGGTTAATTTTAAGAGATAAGACATCATCGTCATTGTCCGTGTGGAAAACATACTTACTACCCACAATCATGAGAAAGGAGAATTTGCATCATCTCAAAGTGGAGGATATGGCTTGGATTTTAAAAATCAACAATGCCTCACTCAACACCCAAGTGGAAAATATCTCTCTTCATTACATGTTGTATAAGTATAGTTGGTTGCATCACTACAAGGATTGACAAGAGTCTAATCTTTTAAGAAAAAGTTTAAGGGTAAAAGCCAAAGTGGCAAAATGGTTTGAAATGAGATTGGTTGACTTTTAGTCTTCTCATAAAAAAATGTCAAAGTATTATTAAATTGATTGAGGTTTATTTATGAAAATGTTTTGAATATGCATGGACCTAAGTCCAAGTTTACTATGAAAGTGTTTAAGTTTCAAAACAAGAAGAGTTTTCAAAAGGAGGGAGAAGATTTTTGAAATTAAAGAAGATGGGAGGAGAAGAAGAGACTATCATAAAGCATAAGGTAAAAGCTAAGGATAAGGACCATATAACCAACAAGAAGTAAAAAATTTGACATTATGAGCCAAGGTAGAATTCCCATTCTTTGGATTGAAACCAAGCAAGCAAAGATACTAGACCTCTTCAAGTGTATTAAGTCTTCACAAAAAATTGGGCAGAGTACCGGTTGTATGCGGGTGAATTCCAGATTAAAAACAGAGAATGTAATCACAAAAACCTGCACACAAAAACAAACAAGCAACCCAATGTATTGAGGTAAACCTCAAGAGCTCCAGACAAAATAATCAGATAAGATCACAAAGTCTCCAAGATAGGCCAAGGTTTCTATTCCTAAGTCCAGAAAAGTCCACTGCTCCATAATGCCGAGGATAGTAACCAAATAGTCCAAGTGCAATTAAAAGTTTTTTAGGGTTTATGTTGATTATTAAGTATCTTAGAAAAAGGAAAAAAAAAGAAAATCTCAAGTGAGCAAAGTAAAAATAACAAGGAAATAAATGCTCAAATGAGCAAAGATGAAAATGACATGAAATGTAAAATGCTGAAAAATAAATAATACATAAAGCATAAAATAATAAGAAGCATAAAATAAAACAAGTTAATAATTAGTGGTTAGTTGGATGACCATCTTGAAACTTGCATTTGGAACTCATTAGAGGATTGGTAGAACCAAAGCCTCCACACAACAAGTTACATTTTCTTTTTGTCAAGTATATCATCCATTTGGAATTCTCACAAGTACCATTTAATGATCAATGATGTTTAAGTGATCCGCGTTGACCAAAGGTATTGTAGATCCATTTGAGGATTGGTAGAACCAAAGCCTCCACACAATGAATCTCAAGGTTATTGGATCAAAGAGATCAAATTAACATACTTGGGCTTGCAATCATAAGTTTTGGCCACAAATGATCATTTATTCGAATCGGGATAAAATTTAGCGCTATGTTAAGCAATCGTAAGTGGACTTATATTAAAATCGCACCTATTTTGAGTCCAGTCAATAGCAATCTATGCACCATTTGTTTTGAGACATGATATAGAGATCATGCTCCAACAACACTTAGTGCAAGAAGAAGGGGATGAGATGAAGGGGAATTAGGGTAAAAAAGAAAACCACATTTGAATTAATATTTAATTAAACTATTATTAAAATCATTCATCCATTTTTTGTGGAGTTAGACTCAACACCATGGATCCAATGATGTTAATAAAGCCATGACCAAAACATCAACCCAAGACAGCCAGAAAATATTCACATAATGATATAATATATATGTATTAAAGGGTTTAAAAATGTTTAAAAAAATGGAAAATAATGGGGAAAAAGTCAATTATATTCAAATTAATCAAGAAATGAAAGATAAGACCATAGAAAAATATGAAAATAGGTCAAGTAATTATACAATTTTTTTGGGAATTTTCAAAAGTCAGAAACTATTTTTAAAAATTAAAATAAATGGGTAAAATAAAAAAATGGTAAAAAATAGTAAAGTCAGAAGCAAAAATAAAATAAAGTTACCAATATTTGTCACAATGTCATTGGATCATCCCATAATTTTTTCAGAATTAAAAATGTGTAAAAGTATTTTTAAACATTTTAAACAAATCAAATGAGTGTCAAATTCATAAAAAATACCAAAACACAAAAATAAATTGTGAAAAAAATAGAAATCAGAAAGAGAATAATCAAAAATATTTTTCATAATTTTTTCAGATTTTTTTGACTAAAAATGAATTTTCTATGATTTTTTGAAATTTAAAACAATTGAAATATAAAAATCAGAAAAAGAAAATAAAAGAAAAAGATGTGGACCATTGGATGAGAGTCAAAACGCATTAGTAATCAAATCCAAGGGATCTGGCGCACTGTGCATATCATGGTCTTTACTGAATAAAGCACCGAATCAAATGTAAAATCAGAAATTCAAAAAAATAAAAAACAAATGGCACGCTTTCATTGGTTAGAAGGTGACACGTTGGTCGTCTTCAACCTCCAGCGTCACGAATTATAGGTCTCTCAAACTGTAAAATCAGAAGCTCAGACCTATGTTATTCGATTCGTCTCTTCAAGATGAAGATAACCATACCCTCGCGCCATTTTTATATAAATTGTAACTCAAACAATTTGGAAAGAAAGTTTTGAAAGGGGATTTGAAATTTCATGGTCAAAATGTGTTTCCAGATAAAAGTAACTGTTGCGACTAGAACCAAGGAAATGAGAGCAACACAATGGTACCAAAGTTTTGAAGAATTGATGAAGGAATCTACCTATTGAAGTTGAGTTGCAAAGCTCTGAAACTGGACTTATATGGAGCAATGTAGGGCACGATTCTTGAATGTAATGGTATGGTTAGGTTCAGGGAAGATCAAGGAAGGTGAATTGATGGAGAAAATGGATTGAAAAAGGCTTGAGAATAGGATTCGAAGTAGCTAAATTCTGAGTTGTGAAGCAAGTTTGGCAGGGTGGTTCTGGCTATCTAAGCTTGAAAAAATGAATGGGATAGTACATGTATTTATATGAGAAGCAAATTGGATCAAAAGGAAGAGTAAATGATGCGTCTTGGAGGGAATTCGTGCAAACCTGATGCACGAGTGAAGTGTGATCCAAACTTCACAAAAACTCATCCAATTCTTGCGTTTTGATGCACTAATCCACTTGGGAAAGTTGGCTAATCATGTTTAGACCCAAAATGCGTGCTAATTTGAGGTTTAAAGGTTGTAACATGAAATTTAAATTCTGACTTGCAAGGAAACTTCAATTCCAAGTTACCACTTTTGAATCAATGGCATTTCCACCTCAGGGAGTCTTAAGGCATTATTCTTGATGCTTTGGAAAGATGAGGTAACAAACTTTGCAATGGAAAAAGAATGGAATCAATTGGAGGATTGAGCTGAAAATTACATGGAGTCAAAGTTGGAGAAAAAGAGTTGACTTTCCATACTTAGAAATATTTCAAATTCTTCCTTAAAAAATGACCTATAATCTCTTACATCCAAACATGGATTTCCACTTAGAATTTGATATTGACCCAAAAAGATGGAATGAAGTAGATCTCTTGAATGAAATTTTGCAATTTGAACCAGTTAAAATCTCCAAAAATTGAGCAAGTTATGACTTGTTGTAGTTGTCCAAAAATCATGAAATGACCTATAATCTTTTGCATTCTTAAGGCAACTTCGATCCATTTTCTTACTTTACACATAAACGAAGCCATGAAGTACACATACTTAAGATCATCATGGAAAAATAATGGGCTCAAGGTGATAAAAATTGACCAAGTTATGACAATTTGAAGTCAGATATGGAAAATTAGGGATTCAACTTGATGACTTGTAATCTTTCTTCTTCACCAAGTTCCTTCCACATGAAAACTCTTTGGAACTTTTGAAGTGATTTGTTGGTAACTCTTTGAAGAGAAGAATGTTTTTGGAATCACTCAAAAATAAAAATAAAAGATGAGCAAGATATGCCTCTTTGAAGTCTAAAACCTTAGCCTCTAGATCAAGAGAATGCTTGGTGGAACTTTGCCAAGTTTGTGTTAGAACAATGTTTGAATCTAGTACCCTATATTTCAGTTTTGATGATAACAAAGTGAAAAGATATAGTAGTTAAACATTTCATGATTGAATTATATGCTGCCTAAAATTACTATGCTCTGACTTGCAGATATGCTGATTAAAATAAGCAAGATCACTCATTCAGCATCAGGACTTGATTTGATACACCAGCATCAGAAGTTGCTGAATCAGAACGTGAAGATCAGATGATCAACTCACGCACATGCCGAAGCTTGATGAACAGAACTGCGCGTAAACCACTCTGATACAGAATCAAATAGTTCATCAGCAGCGAAGCAGAATCAGAATGAGCCAAGCCAGATCGTGCATTGAAGAAGCAACGGTACTGTGCATTAAACGGTAATCAATTCCAACGGCCTCATTCCAGACAAGATCTGCTCAAAAAGGAAAGCTTGTTATTAGCATTGAATCAAGAATATTTGCTTCAACGTTCATCTTCTCAAGTGCTATATAAACCAAGCTTTGAAGATTATCATGGCTAATGCTTCCAAACTCTCTACACGCACAAAGCTGAACAATAATCTTCACTCTACAAGTTTTGCTAAACCAACAAACTCTGATACTTTATTAGCGTTTAGCAACCTAGTATTCTAAGCTTAATTTGTGTATACATCACAGTTGTGATATAGTTTTTGTAGAAAACATTCACACACATTTGCTTATATCTTTGTAAGAAAGTGTTGCCTTGACAAACCGGATTGTGGTTTGAATCAAGAAGGTTTTAGCAGTTGCTAAAGCAGATTTGTATTCAGTTGAATATAGTGAATTAAGACCTCGTTGGAGAGAGGCGAAATCACCTTGACGGGTGGACTGGAGTAGTTTGAGATCAAACGAACCAGGATAAAAATACCTTGTCATTTGCTTTAAGATTCCAGTTTTTCAATTCAACCCCCCCTTCTTGTGTTTTTCACCCCTTCAATTGGCATCAGAGCGCCTGGTTCTGAGCTAAAACACTTAACCGTGTTAGTACAAGATCCAGCGTCAGAAAAACACAATGGCAGGAAACAACTCTCATTTCAGCAATGACACCAATGAGGACAGAGACAGATTCAGCGGCAAACCTCCAGTCTTTGATGGAGAAAACTTTGATTACTGGAAAGACAGAATTGAAAGCTTCTTTCTAGCACATGATGCTGATCTGTGGGATATGGTGACAGATGGATACACGCACCCTGTGAATGCAACTGGTCAGAAGATTGAAAGAAAATCAATGACTGATCAACAAAAGCGTGATTTCAAGAATCACCATAAGGCCAGAACCATCCTACTCAGTGCCATCTCCTATACTGAGTATGAGAAGATCTCCAACAGAGACACTGCTAAGAACATCTTTGATTCTCTCAGAATGACGCATGAGGGCAACGTTCAAGTCAAGGAAACAAAAGCTCTGGCGCTCATTCAGAAGTATGAGGCGTTTAAAATGGAAGAATCTGAATCCATTGAAACTATGTTCTCTAGATTCCAGATTCTGGTAGCTGGTCTCAAAGTTCTGGACAAGGGATACTCTACTGCTGACCATGTCAAGAAGATAATCAGAAGTTTACCCAAGCAGTGGAGGCCTATGGTTACTGCTCTGAAGCTGGCGAAAGATCTCAACAAAATCACTCTGGAGGAACTTATAAGCTCCCTCAGAAGCCATGAGATAGAGCTGGAAGCTGACGAGCCTCAGAAGCAAGGTAAGCCTATAGCTTTAAAATCTAACAGAAAATCTGAATCTAAAGTTTTGCAGGCAGTTGAAGAAACATCTGATGGATCCTCATCAGAAGAAGACGAGCTTTCCCTTCTCTCCAGAAGAGTAAATCAACTGTGGAAGCAAAGACAAAGGAAGTTCAGGAATCCCAGAAGATCTGATCAGAACGAGTCTTCTTCCAGATACAGAAGGACAGATTCTTCCTCTGGATACAGAAGATCTGAAGGCTCCTCAGGTAGCAAGAAGCCAAATACAAAAGACATCATCTGCTACGAGTGCAATGAGCAAGGACACTACAAGAGTGACTGCCCAAAGCTTCAGAGGGAAAAGCCCAAAAAGAAGTTTGGAAGAGAAAAGAAGAAAAGTCTCATGGCCACATGGGATGACTCTGACTCGTCTGAAGCTGACTCAGAATCAGATGATGAAAGGGCGAACATAGCGCTCATGGCTAACATTCCAGATGACAGTGAAGCTTCTGACTCAGACTCAGAATCAGACACAGAAGAGGTATTCCCTAACTTCGCTGTTAATTTTACAAAGGCTGAACTTGCTGAAAGCCTCAATGAAATTCTGGAACGTTATCAGCAGATTAGAGCGAAATTCAGAGACCTGAAAAGGACTCTTGAATCTGACTCTAATAAGTCTGAGAGTCTCAAATTGGAAAACTCTGAGCTGAGAGATAAAATTTTAAAATTAGAAAACTCTTTACAAAACTCTCAGAAGGAACCAATTGCTGAAACTCCCAGCAATGCTGATGAGATCATCAAGGAGTATGATCATAGTTTCCAGAAGTTCCTTGCTAAAAGCATAGATAGAAGCAGAATGGCTTCAATGATCTATGGAGTTAGCAGAAACGGCAGGAAAGGAATAGGATACCTAGGTAAGGTTCCTACACCTAAAAATGTCATGGATTTAACCATCAAACACACTCCTCTAAATTCACACTTTGTGTATGGTCACACACATGACATCAAATATACTAGTAGTAATCACTTTGTGAAACCAAAATTCAACCAGAGTTTTGGTAAAACTAACAAATCAGGACCCAAGAAGATCTGGGTACCTAAGGATAAAATAATACATGTTGCAGATATCTTTAGCAGCAAATCAGAAACACCAGTCATGGTACCTGGACTCTGGCTGCTCACGTCACATGACGGGAAGAAGGCATATGTTCCAAAGCCTGGAACTTAAGCCTGGAGGCCACGTTGGCTTTGGAGGCAATCAGAGGGGAAAGATAATTGGCTCTGGAACTGTAGGTAACGGAAATCTTCCCTCTATTAATAATGTTCTGCTTGTTGATGGATTGATGCATAACCTGTTATCCATAAGTCAATTAAGTGATAACGGTTATGATATAATCTTTAATCAAAAATCATGTAAAGCTGTTAGTCAGAAAGATGGGACTATCCTATTTAATGGTAAGAGGAAAAACAACATTTACAAAATCAAACTTTCTGAACTAAAGAGTCAGAACGTAAAATGTCTTCTGTCTGTTAACAACGAGTAGTGGATCTGGCACAGAAGATTGGGGCATGTTAGTATGAGAAGAATATCTCAGATTAACAAACTCAATCTGGTCAGAGGACTTCCAAATTTGAAGTTCAATTCAGATGCTCTGTGTGAAGCATGTCAGAAAGGCAAATTTGTAAAACCTTCTTTTAAATCCAAAAATGTTGTTTCTACCTCTAAGCCATTAGAACTTCTGCACATTGACTTATTTGGACCAGTTAAAACTGCTTCTGTCAGTGGCAAGAAGTATGGGTTAGTAATCGTAGATGACTATAGCAGATGGACATGGGTAAAGTTCTTAAGACACAAGGACGAGTCACACTCTGTGTTTGTTACCTTCTGTAACCAAGTTCAGAATGAAAAAGATCTTAGAATCGTTAAAGTCAGAAGTGATCATGGTGGAGAATTTGAAAATAAAGATTTTGAGTCATTCTTTAATGACAAAGGCATTCTGCATGATTTCTCTTGTCCTAGAACTCCCCAACAAAATGGAGTTGTAGAACGAAAGAACAGAACATTGCAAGAAATGGCCAGAACCATGATCAACGAGACAAACGTTGCTAAGACTTTCTGGGCAGAGGCAATAAACACAGCGTGCTACATTCAGAATAGAATCTCAATAAGACCTATTCTGGAAAAGACTCCATATGAATTGTGGAAGAACAGAAAGCCCAACATTTCGTATTTTCATCCATTTGGATGTACTTGCTATATGTTAAACACTAAGAATTATTTGAACAAGTTTGATTCTAAGGCACAGAAGTGTATTATGTTAGGATACTCTGAACGCTCAAGAGGGTACAGAGTATACAATACAGAAACACAGATTGTGGAAGAATCAATCAGTGTTCGTTTTGATGACAAGCTTGACTCTGAAAAGTCAAAGCAGAATGAAAATCTTGCAGGTATAGAAATTGAATTTGCAGGTTCTGAAGACAAGTCATCAGAAGCTCTCAACACAGACATTCCTTCAACGTCTGAAAGAAGCAATGCTAGAAATCCTACAACTGCTGCTGATCAACCTCAGAAGAGATTACCCAGAAGCAGTTTGGATCACCCAGAAGAGACTATTCTAGGAAGAAAGGAAGATCCAATCAGAACAAGAGCAAGCTTCAGAAACTCTGAAGAAACTCTGATGGGACTTGTGTCTCTGATTGAACCTTCTTCTATTGATGAAGCACTTCTGGATAATGACTGGATTCTGGCAATGCAAGAAGAGCTGAATCAATTCACCAGAAACGACGTATGGGATCTCGTTCCAAGACCAAAAGGATTCAACGTCATTGGAACAAGATGGGTGTTCAGAAACAAGCTTAATGAACAAGGTGAAGTCGTCAGAAACAAGGCACGACTGGTTGCACAAGGTTATAGTCAGCAAGAGGGGATAGACTATACAGAAACCTTTGCCCCAGTCGCCAGGTTAGAATCTATCAGACTTTTAATCTCATTTGCTGTTAATAGAGGCATCACTCTGTATCAGATGGATGTCAAAAGTGCATTCTTAAATGGTTATATAGAAGAAGAAGTATATGTTCACCAACCCCCAGGTTTTGAAAATACAAAACACCCAGAACATGTTTTCAAACTGAAAAAGTCACTGTATGGTCTGAAACAAGCTCCCAGAGCTTGGTATGAAAGGCTGAGTAACTTTCTGCTTGAAAATGAATTCACCAGAGGGAAAATGGACACTACTCTATTCTGTAAAACAGTTAAGAGTGACATTTTAGTCTGTCAAATTTATGTTGATGATATTATTTTTGGTTCTACTAATCCTTCTCTTGGAAGAAAATTTGCTAAGTGTATGCAGGCAGAATTTGAGATGAGCCTCATGGGGGAACTGAAATTCTTTCTAGGAATTCAGATCAATCAAACTCCAGAGGGAACTTACATTCATCAGAGTAAATACATCAGAGATCTTCTGAAGAAATTTGACCTCTCAGAATGTAAGCCATCAAAGATTCCAATGCATCCCACGTGCATTCTGGAAAGAGAAGAGGTAAGCAAAAGCGTAGAACAGAAAGTCTACAGAGGTATGATTGGCTCTCTCCTTTATCTGACTGCTTCAAGACCTGATATTTTATTCAGCGTATGCATTTGTGCTAGATTCCAATCAGATCCTAGAGAATCTCACTTAACAGCTGTTAAGCGAATTTTCAAGTATCTGAAAGGTACTACTAATCTGGGTTTGTTTTATAGAAAATCTAGTGATTACAGCTTAGTAGGCTACTGTGATGCTGATTTTGCTGGAGACAGAGTGGAACGAAAAAGTACTTCTGGAAGCTGCCAGTTTCTGGGAGAAAATCTGATCTCGTGGTCCAGCAAAAGGCAATCAACTATTGCTCTGTCAACAGCAGAAGCTGAGTACATAGCAGCAGCAGGATGTAGCACACAAATGCTCTGGATGAAAAGTCAGCTTGAAGACTTCCAGATTTTTGAGAGTAACATTCCTATTCTTTGTGATAATACTTCTGCTATTTGCTTAAGTAAGAATCCTATTTTACATTCTAGAGCTAAGCATATAGAAATAAAACATCATTTCATTAGGGACTATATTCAGAAAGGAATTTTAAACTTGAAATTTATAGATACAGACCATCAATGGGCTGATATCTTTACTAAACCCCTTTCAGAAGATAGGTTTAATTTCATTCTGAAACATCTCAGCATGAAAGTATGCCCAGAATGAAAATGTTTTAATTCCATGTATTTATCTTCAGAATGTAATTATATTACTGTGAACTTCTGATCAATCTTCTTTCAGAAAGATAGAACATGCAGATTGTATCAGATGCAAATCTAAAGATCTGAGAGTCTAATCTCAAAGACAGACGTGCTGATCACTATATCAAACAAGTGTCATCCAATCATCAGCAAATCCCTGAAGCAGAACGCGTGCACGTTTCTGAGAAGGCAAAGCGCTGATTGGGTGCATTGAGACACATGTCTGGTAACCGTTTTTAAGTATCTTTCTCAAATCCCCCAAAATCAGCAAGCATTTAATGCAAAAGTAATCACGCTTGTTAATGGCAATCATTATTTTCTTCTCTCTCTTAAAAAACGTTTAATTTTTCAAAATAATTTTTTTTTTTGAAACCTTTATTTAAGCACATCATTCTTCATGTTTATTCTTTACGCTTACTCATAATCTCTCAAGTATTTTCTGCATATCTCCTTCAAAAACCTTTTTTTTCTTCAAATCACTCTCAAGCTTTTGTGTGAGAACAATGGCATCCTCCAGCATTTCTGCAGGAAATCAGAAGAAAGAAACCTCTGAGCAGTATCAGGTGCCTACCAGAACTCTTCTCACACCGGTAAAGAATCTTGAGGTTCTCTCTGAGTTAATCATCGATTTCGAAAGTTTGAAAGAAAATGGATTTGACCTAACTGAGGAAATCAAAGCTCAAAAGTGGGAGAGGTATTTTGATAGATTGGTCGGACCAACCTTCCCAGAGCTTGTCAAGGAATTTTGGATTCACGCCAAGATTCATAAACATCTAGTCATCTCTTCTGTCATGGGAAAGAAGATAATAATTTCTGAAGACCTCATTGCTAGGTTAATCGGTCAAAGTGGTGGTGGAGTCCGTTGTGTGGACATGGCCGATAGATGCCCTGATATAGGTGTGGTAGCCAACTGCATTTTCACTCTTGGTTTTCCCAGCAGCAAAATTAAGGATCTGAAGGATCACTGCAGAGTGTGGGCCAAGATTGTTCTGGGCTGTTTCAATCACAGGAAGCCAACAAGCTCTCCTGACTATATAAATGTGGATCAGCAATTTCTGATCTACTTTATTGATCAGAGGGTGAAGATCAATCTGGCACACTTCCTGTTCAACCATCTGAAGACTAGTGTGAAAGAGACTAGAGAAGAAGAAAGGACCAAAAGAGACTGGATACCGTTTGGGAGGCTCATATCAGATATTCTGACAGAGAATAAGCTGATAGATTATCTGAGCGAAGCTAAAGTACTGGGCAATTTTGAACCAACTGTTGGAAAACCGCTGAACGCTAAGAACCTGAAAAAGATGAAGCTGATAGAAAATATCAGGAAGGAACCCAGAGCTTCTTCAACTGCTGACATCTCCAGAAGAAGAGTGCCTCTGAGTGATTTCCCAAGATTTTCTGAAATGGAATCCCAACCTGATATGTTTCTCAAGTATCCAGATTCATACAAGGAAGAAGATGCAGGTTCAAAGCTGAAGATCAAAGATCTGAGTCAAGTTCAACCTGAAGTGATTCAGAAGAAGACAAAGAAGAGGAAAGCAGAAGGATCATCTCATCAGACTCCAAAGAAACGAGGTAATTCATCTGCTGCCCCTATTTCAATTTCATCTACTATTCCAACATCTGTTGCCCCTCCCCAAACCTCTCACAGAATATCCATTCCAATCCCCACTATTGATGAAACCATACCAGAAGACCCTTCTGAGGCCTTACAACTCAGAAGAACCAGAATTAAAATTCCCATTAAAATTACCAAACAATCAACTGTTTCAACAACACCAGCACTTGATAGAGTGCTAGCTGATATTGAGCGTGAGCATGCTTCTGTTCAACCTCACTCTGAACCACCAAATATTCCTCCTCCACAACCTGAACCAGAAATTCAACCTGAACCAGAAATACAACCAGAACATCAACCAGAACCAGAACCACAATCTCAACAACCAATCACAGAAGAACCTCTGATCCCTGAGCAATCAGAGATTCCACCTCCTCAACCAGAAAACAATCCACCCTCACCACAAACAGAGTTTCACCGCTATGAAACCCCATCTCCTCATCATTCTGATCCCCACTCACCTCAACCTTCACCGCTGGCAATACAGTTGCCATGTGGAACCACCATTGTCAGACCCCAGTTACCATTATCAGAGGAATCAACACCTCCAAAAACTCCAACCACTCCAATAGATATATCCTCTGACTCTGATAACCATCCACCAAAACAAACAGCACCTCAGCACACCTCTGAAAACCAATCCTCTGAAAACCCCAGCAAAACCTTCATTGACTTAACAAGTCTTGAACGTCTCGCTGATTTAAGACACAAATTGGCCATTCCCAAACCAAAGCAACTAGATGTTGGCTCTGGTATTTTGGACTTTGAAACAGGTATGCTGCAATGGATTGCTTCTTTGAAGCAAGTCTGTCCGGGGATGATCGACCCAGCTGCTTCTGATCAGCTATGGTCACAGTTCAAAGTATGGGTACGTGCTGAAGCACTCAAGCTGCAGGACGTCAACTATGAGCAGGCTCAACAGAACTTTAGCAAGCTGCTGAAGGAAGTTGAGAGTCAGCTGCCTCAAGAAGTTGTGCTCCCTCTGGACAGTGAATCCTGGTCTGAGAAAGAGCAAGCTGCACAGGTGCAACCATCAGAAGAAGACAAGACCCTTCAGGAAGATAATCAAGCAGAAGATGTAGCTGAAAGTTCTGAGAAGCTTCCTCCTGCTGAAAGTTCTCAAGCTGCCTTGGACAGGCAGGCTCTGGAAGAACTCAGGCTGAATGACTTGCGTCTACAGCAGCGGATGGAAGAGAATGATCAGAAGATGGAAGCAAGAATGAATGCTCAGGACAGCAAGATTGACACTGTGGTCACCATGGTTCAGAAGCAGAATGAAACTTCTGAAAAGATTCAAGCAATGCTGGAAAGCCTGTTCTCACGCATGCCCCCACAACCTTAAAATTTTTTTTGTCATGCATAATTTTTTTTGTTTTCTTCATTTTCTGTTGTGCTATTTTGGCTATGTTTGTGTAATGCTCTTGTGATCTGAACCTTTTTAATATAACTTGTTTTTCTGATCTAAATTGTTTTAGCACATCACTAACACTTTTTGATTGCTGACAAAAAGGGGGAGAACAAGAATGATATTTAAAATCAATAACGGCTAACTAGACAGAAATTCTCAAACATTCTAACTCTATTACTTGAAATGTTTTTCTGTTTTGTTGTTAAGTCTACAGGCACAAGGAAGCTCCAAACACTATGAAGACTAAGAACTAGAAGCTCTGATCAAAATGTAAAAGCTCATGTTGCTCTGAACAAATATGAAGTTCTGATATATGAAGCTCTGATCGTCCTAACACTCTGATCCGAAGCAAAGCTCTGACAGGAAAAGCTCTGAAGCTCTGCTCTCTGATAAGTCAAAGACCTATAATCTGATGCTCAAAGATAGAAAAAGATCTGACTCTGAAGAACACGCATATCAAAGGGAAGTAACAAACTCAGGGGGAGTATCTCTTAAACTCTGATTTCTCCTTATGTTCTTATCTCTGATACATTTCCCAGATACTTTTCACGTTATTTTTTATTTAAAATATCTAGTTTTTGTCATCATCAAAAAGGGGGAGATTGTTAGAACAATGTTTGAATCTAGTACCCTATATTTCAGTTTTGATGATAACAAAGTGAAAAGATATAGTAGTTAAACATTTCATGATTGAATTATATGCTGCCTAAAATTACTATGCTCTGACTTGCAGATATGCTGATTAAAATAAGCAAGATCACTCATTCAGCATCAGAACTTGATTTGATACACCAGCATCAGAAGTTGCTGAATCAGAACGTGAAGATCAGATGATCAACTCACGCACATGCTGAAGCTTGATGAACAGAACTGCGCGTAAACCACTCTGATACAGAATCAAATAGTTCATCAGCAGCGAAGCAGAATCAGAATGAGCCAAGCCAGATCGTGCATTGAAGAAGCAACGGTACTGTGCATTAAACGGTAATCAATTCCAACGGCCTCATTCCAGACAAGATCTGCTCAAAAAGGAAAGCTTGTTATTAGCATTGAATCAAGAATATTTGCTTCAACGTTCATCTTCTCAAGTGCTATATAAACCAAGCTTTGAAGATTATCATGGCTAATGCTTCCAAACTCTCTACACGCACAAAGCTGAACAATAATCTTCACTCTACAAGTTTTGCTAAACCAACAAACTCTGATACTTTATTAGCGTTTAGCAACCTAGTATTCTAAGCTTAATTTGTGTATACATCACAGTTGTGATATAGTTTTTGTAGAAAACATTCACACACATTTGCTTATATCTTTGTAAGAAAGTGTTGCCTTGACAAACCGGATTGTGGTTTGAATCAAGAAGGTTTTAGCAGTTGCTAAAGCAGATTTGTATTCAGTTGAATATAGTGAATTAAGACCTCGTTGGAGAGAGGCGAAATCACCTTGACGGGTGGACTGGAGTAGTTTGAGATCAAACGAACCAGGATAAAAATACCTTGTCATTTGCTTTAAGATTCCAGTTTTTCAATTCAACCCCCCCTTCTTGTGTTTTTCACCCCTTCAGTTTGAACAAACTTTTTGTGCCAATATTCTTCCATTGTGAATAGAAATTTGTTGAGGATGATGATGAGGACCTATGGCTACCAAAACCAATTTCATATCAACTTCAAAATAACTTCAATGGTGAGGTTTGAATCTCTCAAGCTTTTGACTAGGGCATAGAAATAAACTCATGAACCCATGAAGCAACTGGCTAAACCTCATTGCTTTTACCTACATTTTCAACAAGTAAGACAAAATAATATTGCATTTTATTAATTAGAGAGAAAAATCAGAATACAATATCTATGATCACAAAAGCAAACAAATCAAGGTGCTTGGTAACTTTTCAAAGAGCAAAGCTAAAGATAGGGAGAAGAACCAAAGTTCCTAATGTGATTTTCTGGTGATTGAAACAATGTGGTATGATGAAGGGATCTTAGGGGAAAAAATTGGGGTACAACAGTCATCAAGGAATGTTTGTTCATAATTGGTAGCGAACACGTGACAAGAAAGATATCAAAAGTACATATTTGGGGTTGATAACAAACACATACGAGAAAAATATCAAAGATATATGTTCGGGGTTAGTAGCGAACACACGAAAGAGATAGACCGAATAAAGCTCTAACAAAGATATCAAGAAGACATGTCTGGAGTTGGTGGCAAACACATATGAAAGATATAAAAAATATATGCCTTGATTGGTAGCGGACATATGAAAAGATATAAAAGATACATATCCGGCGTTGGTAGCAGATGCATACGAAAGAGACAGACCGAAGAAAGCTCTTTTAAAGATATCAATAAAACATGTATGGGGTTGGTAGCAGGCACATATATAAGATATCAAAGATGGAAGAGATCCAATAAAGTGATATCGACCAGATATATCAAGAGAGGAAGAAATCGAACACAATGATTTAAACCAAAGATATCAAAGAACACATTGATTCAATTCAAAGGGTCTACTTCATTTCATATTCAAGGATCAATATCAAATTTTGAGTGGAAGGGCATGTAACTTTGACGAACATTATAGGTCATTTTGAGGCTCCATACTTAGAATTTTTCTGTGTCAAATACCCATGTGTTTTTATTGATTTCAAACATGAATAACTATTATCTCAGAGCACCAAATGCTTCCTTTCTTCGCACATTATAAAGGTTTTTATGAGATCTTTACAATGCAAACAGAATGAGATCATAAAGCCTCTTGAGCTGCTTGCCCCATGGTTTTGAAGTGAGCATCATGAAAACTGATTTTTAAGCTTTGGTCAGAATCGAAACTCCAATTACAAGCCCTTTAAACATGTGTTTTTGTTTCAAATCATCATCATCAAGTTTCCAGAAGTTATTAGACACATAAAATGCACAATTAGAGTGAGTTTTGAGCATGTGCAAGTCACACATTTCACATCTTGCAGATTAGCTTGGTTTGCACGATTTGAGCACCATTCCTCTCAATTATCATCACCATTCTCTTTCTTATAAATAGAGGGACACATTCCACTCATTTCCCCAAGCTTGAACAACCAAAATCGCCCTGTAAAACTCTCTTCATATCTCTCTTTTATGATTTTTTGATTTCTCATTTCCTTCACTTCCAGCTCTTATTTCTTGATTGATTCTTCATCACTGAACTCTACGGAAACTAACAGAAGAAGACCCAAGCCTTGAAGTTCTCTAAATCGTGCTAGCCAAGTCAAGTTTCAGAGAAAAATTCTCAAATTACTGGAATGGTTTATGATGTTCATTGATGCATGTTGATGGTTTAATTTTTGTTAATTGATGCATTTGATGCATCTGTTTTTGAATTCAAAATTTTAAAAACTCTGATTTTTTCCAAATCGAGTGAGCTACACTTTAAATAAATTTTTTGTGAGCATATGGTTAGGATCATTTGGATGAGACGAATCCAACGATACCACTCTAAGCTTCTAACGTTTCAATTTGAATAAATCTTGTCCTTGCCCTATTTGCAGATGGTTGGAGGTTGTAAACGACCTATGTGTCACTCTTTAACCAATGATCTTAAGCCATTTGTTTTAATTTGATTGGTTGGAGATTTTTGTGTTGCCTGCGCACGTTTCAGTGATGATCACCATACATCCTAGCTTCAGTGCCTTTGGATCTGACACGGTGAATACGTGAGTTGAATCCAATGCCTTATGTTTTTTCTGGTTTAATTTTATTATACAAAATTGTTTTATTTTTAAAAATTAATAACTCTCTAATTTTAATTCTGAAAAATACTAAAGTTGTGAAGATTATTGGTAGTTGTGGTGTTTTTCCCAATGTGCCTCTTCTTGGTACAAAGGGAGAAATTAACTACAATCATGTTCTTGTATGCCGCCAACTTGGATATCAAATGAGAGACAAGCCAAACAACATTCACCTGAATGGTTTCTTTCTCAAAGAAGGATACGATCACAAGGTAGCTAAGGAAGAGATTGAAAAGGCTTGGAGCAATATTCATAGGAAGGGTAGAAAAGATTTGGGACCAAAAGGAGTTGTTTCATTAGAGCCTCATCTTCAGTGGGTACAAGCAAGGGCAATTCAATTGAAGATCCTTATTCTCGTGAAGAACCCATACCTGATATGTTTATGATGACTACTCCTCCTATCTTAGATGATGTGGAAGAACTTCAGCTTGCTTTAGTTAGAATGCAGCAAGATAAGGAGGCATGGAAGAATAAGTACCAGACTTTAGAGGTTTCATACTCAACAAAATTGAAAGAGAAGGATGACTTTATTGAGATTCTTAAGAGACATGTTATGGAGATGATGGAGAAGCAGGAGGATTTATTTTCCTCTAGAGTTTAGTCAGGTCCTAGTTACCCATTTTCTGATTCTGGTGGACGGAAAGTAGTTGTCGACAAGGATGTAGAAGATAACAAGCAATTGAAGGCTTAGATAGCAAGACTCAAGGGAAAATGTCAGTGTGTGGAAAGATCTTCATCAACTTTGGCTCCTTAGGATTTTTTAAATTCTACCTTTATTCTCTTGTACTTAGGATTATTAAAACTTATACTAAAAGTTATAATCCACTCCAAAGTTATTATTAAAATACTCAGGATAATTCTAGAAAGAAGATGGAAAACCATGAACAAGAGAATTGTGAGTTGCACGAAGAAGTTACTGCTTGAGAGCCGGTATGGCTGATCTGAATGCTTTGGTAGAATCGTTCGTGGCTGCTCAGAATCAGCCACCACCTCCTTCTCCTATGTCTCCTCATGTTACTCAATCACAATAGATGACCGTTATTTCAGAGGTCCTATCAATTCCCATCTCTGTTACTCTGGTTACTATTACTCAATATCGTATGCCACAGTTACCCGTGGGGAATGCCTGGGAATTTCATACCAGAAGGTTACAATCTCGCTGCTCAAGTTACTCCATTTATTCAAATTGTTGTTGTTTCTGAACCTCATGTGGTGCACGCTACTCATGTTGCTAATAATGAGATTCATCATGTTGCACTTTCTGCGGTGAATGCAGTCCCTACTATTAATGATGAGGTATATCATCATGCTCCTCCACCAAGTCAAAGTTTGGGCTTTTATGACTGAATGGATGACTTTTAGGATCAATTCAATGAAATTCATAAATAAGTGAAGGCTCTCAGAGGGAAAGAGTTATTCAAACATAATGTTAATGACCTCTTCTTGGTTCCTAATGTGAAAGTTCCAGCAAAGTTTAAAGTAACAGAATTTGGAAGTACAATGGCAACTCTTGTCCCCGCGACCACCTGGTGATCTATACCAGAAGGATGTCCACTCATACCGATGATCAACGCTTTCTTATTCATTTCTTCCAGGATAGTTTAACGGGTGCTGCCTTGAAATTGTATATGGGATTGGACAATAGCAACATCCATACATTCAATGACTTGGGTGAAGCTTTCGTGAAGTAGTATAAGTACAACATGTTTATGGCACCAGACCGTGACTAATTGAGAGCAATGGCTCAAAAAGATAAGGAATCATTTAAATAGTATATGCAGTGTTTGCGTGAGGTTGTTGTCCAAGTGGTATCCCCAATGGGAGAGAAAGAAATGATTAAGGTCTTCCTAAAAACACTTGGTTCATTTTACTATGAAAGAATGGTTGCAAGTGCACCGTGTGATTTCACAGAGATGGTAAGTATGGGTGTCCGTCTAGAGGAAGCCGTCAGGGAAGGATGGTTGTCAAAATATGAAGGTTCTAGTGGAACAAATAAATAATAATATGGGTTTTCTAAAAATAAAGAAGGAGAAACGAATGATTTTGTTCAAGAAAGAAGAATTAGACCTCTAAGAAAATGTCATCAACATCAACAATAGATTGCTTCCGTAACTTCGGTCGTCAATATAGCTCTGATTGGTGTTTCCTATCAGAGAGCACCTCAACAAGGTAATCAAGGGCAAGGTCAGAAGAAGGTAGCTTTTGATCTTATTACGATGATTTATACATAATTGTTTTCGGCTTTGATTCAGAAGAACCTGATGCAGACTAGGCCTCCTCCTACTATACCTCCAACTTTGCCATGGTATTATAAGGCGTGTCAGACTTGTACTTTTCATCAGGGAGCCCCTGCGCATAGTATTGAGAATTGTTATCCGTTGAAGGCCGAAGTGCAAAAGATGGTGATATCTGTGTTGTTATCTTTTAAAGATATGAGTCCAAATGTGAAGGCTAATCCACTACCTAAACATGGAGGTGGAGGTGATTTGAATATGGTTTCTGGTTGTCCTTTGGATTTCAGGATTTTTTATATCAACCTGGTTAGAGGTGATTTAGTGAAGATGCATGCCGGCCTTTGTGAGTTTAGCTATTATACACATGACCATGCAGCTTGTAGTATTTGCAGTGCAGACGTTCATGAATGTGATAAAGTGAGAAGTGACCTCCAAGAGATGATGGATGAAGGTATTCTTTATATAATCATACCAAGGAATTAATATGAATATGTTAATATAATTGAATACTATGATGTTGATTTTGAGATTCCTGATGAGTTATTTCCTTCAGATGAATTTTTGTCAGAAGATGAGTATGCTTCTGCTGATGAGTTTGATTCTGATAATGAGTTTGTGTCTTCTGATGAGTTCTCTTATGATGATGAGTTTGTGATTATAGATGCCCGTGTTCCAATCTCTGCTAAAGCATATGCTAGGTATGTCAAGGAACATATGATTGAAGAGCTCAATACTGTGACTCCTAGAGAGATACATAAAAAATGGTTTCAAAGAAGGATGATTGATTTTAGTTATTATTGTTGTCCAGAATGTGCAAAGAAACCGTGGGGTTGTGTTGCTTTAAGGGGTGATCTCGAGATAATAAAAAGCTCAGGTTTGTTTAAAGAAGGAGCGATAGCTATTCTCACTAATAGAAAGAAGATTGATGACAAGTTGCATGCTCACTTGTCAACCTTGGAAGGGACTTCTAAGATAGAGAATGAGATCATTGTTTATAAAGGAGTAGTTAAACCGCTGGTCAAGCATGTATGAACTTTGGTGAGCTTGATTGAAGGATTCCCTGGAGTTTAAGGATGATTAGCCTTCTCAGTTTATTAGTAATTTTACCGCTTTCTCATTTGTAATTTTTCTTATTTATCATCACACGATTTGCATGTAGGAACTTGTTTGCATTTGAATAATTATCTTAATACAATGGATATGTTTGTCTTGAAGAAACCCATTCATTTCACTTGTATTTGTTTTCAATTGTAAATAGATTTTGCATTATGATACCAACTTGTTACCCATTCTCTTGCCTAAGCAGAGATTGGAGGGAGGATGACAATATTTGAAAACGCAAAAATCTTGTTCGTATGTTTTTTAACAAAACCCTCCTGACAATGTACATGAATTGTTTCAAATCTCCAAACACCCGAGATATAAGGGAGTGAAACCCTCGTTAACCCCTTTGAGACTTGAAGTAGGAGTTTCTTTTTTGTTTAAAAAAAACCTTATTTTTTAACCTAGGGGCAATGTAGTGTTTAGTTAACCGGACCGAGGGTTCAAAAATCATCAATAGTGTGCATCCAAGGATACAACAATGGTTATCCCTCCAAAAGGTTGAGGAAATTCAAAACCGCAATGGTCAATCTTCGCCTATCATTAGTGTGCATCAAACGAATATGATACCACAATGGTTATCTCTCGCACATTAAGAGGTCAACAAAGGACGATACCACAATAGTTATCCCTCATCCACCAAGGGCTCAGGAAGTCACAATTACTTCCAACAAATCAAAGACAATGCAAGATCACATAACTTGTTCAAAAAAAGGGATGATGAAAGTAAAGTAAGAACGGAGTTGTGTGATAGTAAATCATAGGAATAACAAAGTGAGTGACCGGCATGTCAAGAGAAAACCTCGGTTGGTTCCTCAACCGTCTTGAAATTTCTTTTGAGATATGAGTGTTTGGTCAAGTTACTATGTTTCCCCAAGCCAAGAATCTTCCTCAAGCAAGACTATTTCTCATGATCTGCCTTATAGATGTATGCACGATTTCCTCTATAGTTGTTGTTTGGTTAGTGGGTTGCCTCCAGATTGTGGTGTGGTGTTTGGTTCGTGATCCCATTTTCACTAGTTAAGTTTTGGTTACCAGTTGATATATGGTGTTGGTTTGGGTGCTTTAATACCTCTATCCCATATTCCCCAGTCAGGTCTTGATACAGATTTCTTTAGTTAGGTGTGATTCTCTCCTCAGGTGGGTTGTGATCAAACGGAGATTGTAAAGTTATGAAGCCTTTTCTCATTGGTTGGAGTCCTTCTCCCTTTGTATGTTAAGAGTTGATAAAGAATCTCTGGCAGAGCATTACTCTCTCTGATTATAACAATGTTGTTATTGTGAACTCCCCAAGAAGCTAGACAAGAGCATTATCTTTTTTGAGAAGTGTTGAGACAACTGTCAAATTTTTTGGGTTTTCTCTCACCGTGTGTTTAGTTTGATTTAAAATCCGTATAATTTTGACTTCTTGATGTGATGTTAACTTCTTAACTCCCCATATGAATCAAGGATGATGTTTCCCTTTAAATTTGAATATCCTCATAAGTTTTCTCTAACTTCCCCATAAAAGTTTACACAACCACTACTCTTGATATTGAATAATGTATTTGAGCTCCCCTCGACGATGTGGAATTATCTTCCCTAGTTAAATCAGTATGGCATCCCCAGTTGAATTCTAGACGATGTGGCATTTTCTTTCCTAACAAAGTTTGTATGATATTCCCCGATAAAGCCTAGAGGAGTTTATTATATCATTGCAACTGTATTAGTTCATCGCTATCAGATTTTGCTTTGATTATTTTCAAGCCATGTTTCTTCCCAGAGAAGTTAAGCCTTGAAGTAGGACTTTGTTTCCTCAGTTGGTTCTTACTCTCTTATGGAACTTTCATACTGTATGTGATTTAGCCAAGTTTTGTCTTTACCCAAGTTGGTTTTGTCTAGTTATCCCCAATGCAGTATGTTTGTTTTGTCAGCATATACATGATAACATTCATACACTCATACATACATCATGCATAGCTGAATTAAAACGTATGGTTCATTGCACTCTTTGATGTTTTTGTTGGCATATTATCCTCTTTGCAGAGTTATGTTATCCTCTCTCCAATAGAGTATTAACCTTAAGTAAACAGTGTATATCCTTTCAATTTACCCACCGAGTTATCTCTCGTAGAAGAATTTTGCTTTAGCCTTCCTACCCAGCTCATTACCTGGATGGAATTAATCCCCATTTGAGTTTACTCCTTATTGGATGGTGTCTTAGTTAACTGTTTCACTCAAGTTTGTTCCTGGTTTGAATTTGCAGTCCCTGACAGCAATATTATTTTGATCCCTATAGGATATGAGTCGTGGATTGAGAATGTGAATTTATTTTGCACGTGAAGAATTTATCCTCTCAACAGGAATGTGTTGGTATTTCTCCATGAAATCAAAATTCATTACCCAACAGTGTTATTGGAATCCTTCTCATAACAGTAAGTGGCAGTCTCTTTATTTGAGCAACCTTTACATTCCCAGTAAGTTTGTTAATGCTAGAGAAGATGATTTTACTCCGATGAATGGTAGTCTCTACATTACGGGAGATAGTTTATTTTTGAGGTTGGCTTTACTTCAATGATAAAGAAATTTTGTTGAAAGATCCTTACAGCAGTTATTACCCTTTTCAAGTGACACCTTGATTAAAGAAGAGACTCTTACCGTTCTCGGTAAAATCCAGAAGTTGGTAAAATTTGTTACCCTTTCCAGGCGGAATGCCTCAGTTAAGAAGAAGCTGAGACCCATTCTAGGTGGAATGCCATAATTTTGGGAAACTTGTTATTGTGTAAGTTTTTCTACCTTCACCCATTAGTTGGTAGTTCACTGTCATTCATTAGTCAATATTTATCTCTTTCTCCTCATTGGACCTCATCCCAATAGAGTTGAGTTTTCCCAACTGTTGTACCCCAAAATTTGCCCTCTCATTTCTCAAAGGATCATCCTGGACCCTCAGGTTGGCTTCTATCATGTTTCAAGTCCTGAATTACAACTTTTCAAGAAAATCATTCACAAAGGAAAAATGGTCAAAAGCATACTGAAAAGTCAAACTTTGACTTTTAGATCAAAAATCAAGTTTTAACAATTATATTTCATCAAGACATGAAATTGGTTCATCAAAAAAATCAGAAGTCAAAAATTACTTTGAAAAATCAAATTTCTAAACATTTAGAAAATTTTCTAAGTGTTAAGAGAATATGATACTTCAGAACTTCTGAGCCAACCTCCACGCAAGTGCAGTCAGAAGTTGCAAACATGGTTCAGAATATAGTTCTTCAATTAGAACATGACTCTTCAGCATATGCTTCGATCAGAGCATCACCCTTCGAGTTTCATTCTGGTCTTCTTTGATCAGAACATCACAAAGCCCCAAAACCTTGTTTGAACAGCCTGCTGCACTGCTATAGCACAGTCCTGCAACCAGCTGCCACAACACTCCAAATTGCTGTTGATCTAGTCCATGCCTGCATTTTTCTCAAACCCTATATTTTCACCAAATTAGCATACAAAAATGTGATTAAAAAGCAATGGAACAGTATACCAAAAGGGTTTAAATCCCATTTGTTTTTCCCCCCAAAACCACAGCAAACCCATCTATAAATAATTGGATCCATCACACGTTCAAGGGGCTGGCGTTTGGAGAGAGAGAATCATCAAAAGAGAGGAAAGAAAACTGTGAAACCTTCGTAAAAAATCCAGAATTCCCAAACAGAAAACCAAACCTTTGTTCTTCCCTTTGAATCAAGAACTTAGCATTTTCTCTTCCGTTGTTCTTGCTGACTCCAGAACATCTGAAGGTAGTAGTACAAGTTCCAAGCACACGCTCCAGGTTCAAGGTAAGTCTTTCTAACTTCGCATCTTTTCATTCAGAACATCATTAAAATATGTAAATATCACAATATTAAAGTTTTCCATATCATTGCATAAGTAGGAAAACAGTGGATCAGAACTTCTTGTTTAGGGCTAGGCTCATATTAGAGATTTGAACTTCTATAAAATGTTGTGATTTTATTCTTCTGATCTGTTGTTTATTAAAGACTGAATAAATTGCTGATGTGCTGATTAATATGAGGAAAGAGTTGAAATGTGGCACAGAACCTCTGATTTTCACTCACTGTTTTAGCGCAGCACATAACTTCTGAGTTCTTCTTACTGTTAAACACACTAAATTTCTAATATTTCCACTCGCTGTGTTAACACTCAGAATTTCTGATTTTCACACGCTGATAACACACTGAACTTTTGATGTTCACTCACTGGTTTTAGCACAACACAGAACTTCTGACTTTTGGCTCACTGTCTGAATACCACCCAAAACCTTTGTTTCCTTTCCCTCTAACGTTTCTTGCAGGACCTCAGAGTGTACTAATCCAGAACTTCTGATTTTCACTTACTTTTCTTTCTGAGTCACAACACGCCTGGCATCATAACTTCTGACCCCTTTTGTTTTTCTTTCAGCAGCATGCTAACCCTATCTCATTTATTTTCTTTTTTATCATTTTCAATATTAATACTCTTTTTATTAATATAAAAAAGACATAAAAATATTTTTCTTTTCACTAACTAATTTATTTCTTTTTTTGCCTCTTAATTCATTAAGACAAAAAACCATTTTCTAAACAAGTTCCTTTTTCTTTCTTGCATTGTACATTTAAATATGGTTATAATAGTTAAATAGGATTTAAATTCTTGCAACCCCCCATTTGTAAAATATGTACCCCCCATCCCTAAAATATTGTAATAGCGTAGGACTTTTATATTTCCGCAGTTTATCGCTTTTCAAATATAAATGCTAGTAATTAGGATGTGTATGGCAAGATATGAAATCAACAAATAGATAACCCTAATCAAGACTAAAATGCTTGCAATAAAACACACTTGCACACTAGCACCATTAGGGTAATCCCACTTTATTACCTTTCGGAAAATAGTCATGTCCCTCGAACATGAGCGTTTTAGCAAAAGACCCTAAATAAAAGATCGTAGTCCCTCGATGACCCTCGATGTTGCCTTCGGTAACCGATCTAGTCCCTAAAACGACATTGCTAAAACGTCCCATAAGTTTCCTTCTATGACTATACAAAAACGTCTCGTGCCCGTCCCTTCACATCCAGCGATAGGGCTTCTTACCAAATCAATGGTAAGATAGCAACATCTAAAGGAGGAGGAAAAGAACATCTAAGACCTTTTGAGTAGGAAGATTTTCTCCTAGTTGCTCGCTTGCTCACAACAAAAACATTTTTATACACCCACATTCTCATTTTGAAACATTTTTTTCAAACGAACACTTTGTACGCGTTTTTATAGAGACGAGAACCATTACAAAGAAGTTTTCAAAATACTTTAAAAACCCACACCACAAATACATTTAAACAAAAGCAAGTGATCTAGCAAGTAACTAAGAGCCCATGGAAAACCATGTGTGAAAAGGGTGTTAATACCTTCCCTTTTCATAATCTACCCCCCGAACTCAAGAAACAATCTCAAAGGTCTTTCCTGTGCTTTTTCACCTTTCCTTTTGGATAAAATAAAAGTCGGTGGAGACTCTTGTTAACCGCAACATTTGTGATAAAACGCAAAACGACCAAGTCAGTTCTCTCTCCGTATCACAGAACTGACGAATCTGCTGGGGGAAAATTTGAAAGTGGGGTTACCTTAGATCACATTTGTTTGATTTCACTTGTTTGACTTATATTATTTGTATTTTTGGTTCTTTGTTTGGGTTTGAATCCTCCACCCGGATTTGGGATACCTTATAAGTAAGTAGTAATACGTTATGGAAACTGTGCAGGGTATACCTACACGGTCTAAGCAATAGCTACATTAGTGTGACATATTTGTGGGTACCAGTAGCCCTTGAGTAGTCAAGGAGAATATGGGGCTGCTGAGTGATGTCATGAAGCACTAATTGACTTTTAGAACCTTTACTTGACCAGCTTGGCCATTAGGACGTGGTGAGATGATCGACTTTGGTGCAGTCCGAAGTTGGTAGATACTCGATACTACACTCATTGAGGTTTGGTTTTTGGGATATTTCGGTCGCCATTAAAGAGGCTTGCGCTGAAACAATGACCAAAGAAACAAACCAGTGATATTGAGTTCCTTAGAACCCGGTTACTATTGCTAGGACAGGTTTAAGCCAACTAAACTTCAAGAGGGTACTTACCTATGAGACCCCATGCAAGCCTAAACCTAAGGACTTGTTTGTTTTGTTTATATTTACTTATACATAACATTATGAACATCATAACATCATGCTCCTACTCACTAACCATTTCAAGGATTTTTTAGATTTATCTTTGTTTCTGTTTTGTAGGACATGGATTCTATTCGCAGGAAAACCATTCAAGTCAATCTCGTAAGGATTCCTCCTCAACTCAAAGAGTTAGCATCAAGGATTCCTGAGAATTCTCCATTTACCGAAAGACATGGTCGCCTCCTAAACTTGGTTACCTCCAAAATTGATGAAGATATGATGAAGGTGCTCTTCCAATTCTTTGATCCTCTACACCATTGGTTCACATTTCCCGATTATCAACTTGTGCCAACTTTGGAAGAATTCTACCAACTCTTGAGGATTCCCATCCTTAATCAACTATCTTTCAACGGTACGGAAAGAGATCCAAAGCCCGAAGAGATGGCTTAAGCTCTACACTTGCAACCATCTGATATCACAACTAATTGGGAGACAAGGAGTGGTGTCAAGGGTTTCCTAGCAAAGTTCTTGTTTGAGAAAGCCAAAAATTGTTGGAACTCCTTGGATTTGCAAGATTTTGAGGAAATTGTGGCTCTCCTCATCTATGGTATGGTTTTGTTTCCAAATCCTGACCAACTCATAGATGTGAACACCGTCAAAATCTTCATGTCTCATAACCAAATGCCTACTTTGCTAGGAGACATCCTACATTCCTTTCACACTCGCAATATGAGGAGAAGAGGTATCCTTATGTGTTGCACCCATCTCTTGGCAAGATGGTTTATTTCGCATCTTCTCTAACCTGTATTGAATAACGAGCAAGGTTCAAGGTGGTCACAAAGGTTAATGACGCTCAAACATTCAGACATCCATTGGTGTTCCTAATCTATAGAGAATGTTATCATCGTCGACCATTATGGAGAATTCCCTAATGTCCCCTTACTTGGCATTAGGGGAGGTATCACCTATAACCCCTGCTTAGCTTTAAGACAGTTTGGTTATGCCCGAAAGGATGGTCCACATGAGATGTTGATTCAAGGGTTAGTATTTGACTTCGAGAGTGACAATAAGGGTTATCGCCAGAGGTTTATCCGGGCATGGAGGATGTTGAACAATGTAGATAGAAAGACATTGGGGCACAAGAATTCCATCCCTCTTGAGCCTTACCTTAAATGGGTACGAGCTCGTGCTTAAAGTCTTATGATGCCTTATCCCTCCATTCTCCCGGTAATCATAGAGCCTGTTGTGGAAGGAGATGTTCTATACACTATTCTACATCCTGACATGCCCACCTCTCTTGAATACTTGAAAATGGATTGGATACAACTTAAGGGGGAACGAGACACTTTCGAGGCCCAATTCTACTCCAGCGAGAAGAAGAATCTGGAGCTCACCAAACAACTTCATGAGGAGCGGACTCTAAACGCCTACATCGCACCAAAGAGGATGCGTACAACCTTTTATCTTAACGTGTGTTTCATTTTTGTCTAAAGAAAATTTGAATCTCTAATTTCCTTGAAATCATTGCATATGCATATCATCCATAACATTGCATAAGCAAGTACCATTACAGGTTTCTCATCTCCTTCGCTGTTTATTTTAGGAAAAATGTATTCTGAACAAAGCATAAAAAATCTTCAGGCACAAAATACCCAATTTCAACAGATATTTATAACTCTGGAGAAAGGGCAGGAGGATCTGAAGGCCCTCATCCTGAAAGAGAAGAAGAAGAAGAAGCTCGTTGGTGCCCTCAATATGGACAGAAGACTTGGAGGGCCGCTAAAGCAACCAGTCGATCTAACCTCCTCGTCTAAAGAAGGGGAGAAAGAAGAGAGGGAGACAAGGGAGGAGAACCCTAGTCCTGAAGTCTCTGACACTGATACAGACTACAATAATGAGCAGTATCCTCCCACTGAGGATATGTACAAGCAGTTAGAGGATCGGTTAAGCGCCATGGAAATCCAAAGAATACTAGGGCTGGATTTTGAAGAGCTGGGATTGGTGTATGGGGTAGTCACCCCACAAAAGTTTAAAGCTCTGATTTTCGCAAAATATGATGGGATGTCTTGTCCCAAGCTTCATTTTCGTTCCTATGTGAGGAAGATTCATCCTCACACTGCTGATAGGAACTTGTGGGTTCACTTATTTCAAGAAAGTCTGCCAGGGACTCAGCTTGAATGGTTCTACCAGTTGGAGGGAACCAATGTTCGAAACTGGGAGGATTTGGCTGCTGCTTTTTATAAGCAGTATCAATACAACGCCGACCTTGCCCCTACCCGTACTCAGCTTCAGAGTATGTCTATGGGTGCAGGTGAAGGCTTTAAGGACTATGCGCAGAAGTGGAGAGATTTGGCTGGGAGAGTCCAACCCCTTTTGTCTGATAGGGAGTTGGTCAACGTGTTTTTTGGGACGCTGTCTGGTCCATTCTTCAACCATTTGATCAGTAGCTCATCAGCTGGTTTTATTGAGCTGATATTAACGGGAGAGAGGGTGGAAGCTGGGATCCGGAGCGGTAAAATACAGAAAGATACCTCGTCAAGTTCAGCAAAGAAGCCCTTCACGGCTAAGAAGGAGGTCAGTTTCGTTTATGGCCCAAGAGGTCAAAGCCGAACTGACTACCGTTCAACAGTAGGTACTGTGATGATACCTAGGCGTGCGGCTACCCCACAATAAAACAATCAGCAAAGGGTAGAAAGACCACAAAGGCAGTTTACCCGGATTAACATGACATTGACTGAGATTCTACCCCATCTGCTAAGATCCAACTTGGCAACCTTGAAAGAGGCTCCCAAGAATCCTAATACCACATCTCCTTGGTACAATCCAAACGCTCGGTGCGCCTATCATTCTGAGAGTCCTGGTCACGATACAAATGATTGTTGGGCTCTAAGAAACAAAGTACAAGATCTGATTGAAGCCAAGGAGATTGATTTTGATGCTCCAGAGAAGCCCAATGTCATAACTGCTCCCATGCCTAAGCACAACCATGGAGTTAACGTTGTTGATACCGATCTGTTCGTGACCTCAGTTAATAAAGAAGAATTTGTTGTTGACCGGTTTATTTCCGGGTTGTGGCGAAGGTTACCACATGTGTTAATCTCTGCCTTCTGGTTGCTATTTGCTGAAAACATGTGTCCAACGCCTGATTCCAACTATTTCGTGTGAAGATATTGCTATTATAACCATTTCCGCCAATCCTTCCAAGGCCTCCTCGAGAAGACCTGTTAGGATTACACCTGCTCCAAGAGTCGCTTCATTAATAATCACTAGTCCCGGTCCTTTCCCATACGCCTCAGACAAAGCTGTCCCTTGGCAGTATGGTGCCAAGATTTACTATCATGGCATTAAAAAAGATTTGAAGAATACAGAGGCTGATCCTGATGTCAGTAACATTGTCGGGACCAGCAAGATTACCATAAGTGAAAGGGTTTTCTCTCCCGAGATTTCCCCAAAGGCTGTCAATAAGCCTGTTGTTATTCCATCTGTTGTTCCTGCTAATACTTCAGCTACTACTCCCGTTCTTACTCCATTTGTTACCCATGTCGAAGAGTAATCTGGGACTCGAGGCAAAGAAGCTATAGGTGAGCCTGCCCAGATGGAGGAATCTAGAAAAGTCGTTGTTGAATCCTCTAAGAAAGAGATAGAGGAAATCTTAAAAATAATAAAAAAAGCGACTACAGTGTGGTCGAGCAGCTGGGGCATACCCCTTCGAAGATATCGATGTTGTCTTTGTTGTTATGTTCTGAGGCCCATGCGAAGGCTTTGATTGCATTCCTCAAGATTGCGCATGTGCCGCAAGAAACCTCAGCCGATCAATTCAAAGACTGTGTGTCCAGCTTGACTGTTGACAATGGGATGGGTTTTTCAGATGTCGACTTGACACCGAAAGGGAGGAAGCATAATGATGCTTTGCATGTCTCGATTGAATGCAGGGGCACCACTATGGCTCATGTGCTGGTGGATACTGGGTCCTCACTGAATGTCCTGCCTAAGAAGGCTCTCTATCGACTAGATTGTGAAGGCTTGACCCTAAAGCCCAGTAACATTATGGTAAGGGCTTTTGACGGGTCGAAGAGAATGGTGCATGAGGAGGTGGACATCCCTGTCAAGGTATCCTCTCAGACCTTTGAGTCCACCTTCTATGTGATGGACATCAGGCTATCGTACTCCTGTTTGTTGGGTCGTCCTTGGATCCATGAAGCTGGGGCTGTTACTCCTACACTGCACCAAATTTTGAAATATCCGGTAAAGGGGAAGATTGTCACTGTGCATGGCGAAGAGGAGTATATGGTGAGTCACCTAAACTCCTTCAGGTATGTATAGATGGATGGGGAATTCATAGAGACTCCTTGTCAAAACATCGAAGAGGTTCCCCATATTTTGGCATCAACCGAGACTACCACCAGCACCAAACCTCCTCTGAAGATGGCTTCTCTCAAGGACACCAGAGCAGTGGTCAAAGAAGGTGGGTGTACCAATTGGGGACAGCTCCCTGATTTTACTCAGAAAATTAACAAATTTGGTTTGGGCTTTACTTCAGGGGCTCAAAGGGCTGTTCGACACGCTCGGGCTGGAGGACCTCCCCTACGCATCAACGATTGTAAGGTCAACGCTATTGAAGATAGTGAGGAAGACTCTGACATTGACAGCTGGATATACCCGACTACCAACGGTGGACCGAGTAATTGGACGGCTAGGGATTTTATACCAATTTCTTTTATTCTGCAGTAATTGTCTTACTTGTGCACTGGATTTATAATGAACAATTTTTAACTTTTTGGCCTTGTGCCTTACTCGAGGCACAATGGTCCCATCTGCGAGGGTTATTATATGTCATTTCATATGTCATCAATAAAGCATTGGACGTTCCTTGTATAAAAATTTTGCATTCTCTATTTTTCTTTTCTGTTTTTACTTTATTAATACAGCTATGCTCTTACACACACTTACGTATCAAACTGCAGATCCATATCCACTTTGGATCCCATTGATAACAATTCTGCTACTGCCAGTTATGATTTCAAAAATCTGATCAACCAAGCCGAGAACGAAGGTGAGGACGATTGTGAAGTTCCTGGAGAACTGGCTACACTGTTGCAACAGGAAGAGAGGGCTATACAGCCTCATGGAGAGCCAGTTGAGACGATCGACTTGGGCACAGAGGTGGACATAAAAGAAGTCAAGATCGATGCAAATCTGGAAGCTAAGATCAAACAGAGGTTGATACAGATGTTGCAGACTATGTTGAGATCTTTGCCTGGTCATATGAAGACATGTCTGGTTTAGACACTGACATCGTGGTACACCGACTGCCAACTAAAGAGGATTGTTCTCCGGTTAAACAGAAGGTCCTCCATATGCGCCCTGAAATGTCAGAGAAGATCAAGGTAGAGGTCATGAAGCAGTTCGACGCAGGGTTCTTAACTGTTACCTCCTATCCGCAGTGGGTTGCTAACGTCGTTCCGGTGCCTAAGAAGGATGGCAAGGTACAAATGTGCATGGATTACAAAGATCTGAACAGGGCAAGCCCCAAGGATGACTTCCCGCTTCCTCACGTTGATGTTCTGGTCGACAAAATTGCGCAACATAAAATCTTCTCCTTCATGGATGGTTTCTCTGGCTACAACCAGATCAAGATGGCTCCTGAAGACATGGAGAAGACAACCTTCGTCACACAGTAGGGCACCTTCTGTTACAAGGTGATGCCTTTTGGGTTGAATAATGTTGGGGAAACTTATCAGCGAGCCATGGTCGCTTTTTTCATGATATGATTCACCATGAGATCGAAGTTTATGTTGATGACATGATAGCCCGGTCTCAAACCAAAGAGGAACATCTTGATTGTCTACAAAAGTTCTTCAATAGGTTGAAGACATACAAGCTGAGGATGAATTCGAACAAGTGCACCTTTGGGGTAAGATCTGGTAAGCTTCTGGGTTTCGTCGTCAGTGACAAAGATATTCAGGTAGACCCTAAAAAGGTAAAGGCCATACAAGAGATTTCGGCTCCTCGTACTGTGAAGGAAGTTAAAGGTTTCTTGGGACGCTTTAATTATATCGCCATGTTAATTTCACATCTCACTACTACTTGTGAGCCCATCTTCAAGCTTCTGAAGAAAGATCAAGTGGTAAAGTGGAATGGCGAATTCCAGACTGCCTTCGAAAGAATCAAAGAATATATTCAAGAACCGCCAATTCTAATGCCTCCGGTTGAAGGAAGACCTTTGATATTATACTTAACGGTGCTAGACAATTCAGTGGGGTGTGTGCTTGGGCAGCATGACAAGTCTGGTCGAAAAGAGCACGCAATATACTACCTTAGCAAAAAGTTTACCGACTCTGAGACACGATACTCACTGCTCGAGAAAACTTGTTGTGCTTTGGTATGGGCTGCTCACCAACTAAGACAGTATATGCTGACTGTGATATGGTGGGAGAATTGACTTGATTGTTTTGCATTTTATCGCAAATGATGCGGTTAGCAAGAGTCGCCACCGACTTTTCTTTTATCCAAAAGGAAAGGTTAAAAATTACAAGAAAGACCTTTGAGATTGTTCCTTGAGTTCGGGGGTAGATTATGAAAAGGGGAGGTATTAGCACCCTATTCATCCATGGTTTTCCACCGGCTCTTAGTTACTTTCTAGATCACTTTCTTTTGTTTTAAATTGTGCTTTGTGTGGTTTTTGAAAGTATTTTGTAAAAGAGGCCATCGTTTAGGCAATCTTTGTAATGATTCTCGTTAATAAGAATGTATACAAAGATGTTTGTCTTTTTGAAAAATGTTTTCAATGTTTGCAAGATGCTTGGAAATGTGGGTGTTTGTTTTGAAAATAGCAAGGATATTTGTTTGAAATGGAGCAAGTAACTAAAAGTAATCTACCTACTCAAATGTATTTCTTGTTTATCTTCTTTTCCTTTGATATTATTGTCTTACCATTGATTTGGTAAGCAACCCTATCTTTGGATGTAAACGGGACGGGTGTGGGTCATCGTATAACCATGATTAGCAATGTTTGTAAGGTATCTTAGCATTCTTTTTTTGAGGGACTAAGATCATTTTTGTAAGGCAACTTTGAATAGCGTCATCGAGGGACTATGATCTTGTATTTGTTTATTTTTGCTAAGACACTTTACATGCGTAATATGGCCATTTTGTATAGGGCAACCAAGTGGAGTAACCCTAGAGGTGCTTGTGTGCAAGTGTGCCAATTTCATGCTTGATTTTGTCTTGGATTAGGTTTTTCTATTTGATTGATTTTATCTTTCCATACAAACCCTAATTACTAGCATGTTATATAAAAGCGATGATTTGTGAAATTTAAAGATTACTACGCTATTACAACACTTTGTGGGAGGGGGTATACAAATTTATGAATGGGGATTGCAATAATATAAACCTAATTAATCTATTACAACCAAATTGAATATGTACTAATATTGGAATAAATAATATACAAGATAAATTAAATATGAAAAGATGCATGAATGCAAATAAGGATTTGGTTTGGTTTTTTATGTGGAAAAAGTGTTAACCTAAACCTAATAAATAAATCAAGATTAAACTCAAATTAATTAGGAAAAGAAATTATTTTTAGAAAATATTTTGACTAAACCCTAATTACTTGATTAAAAGAAAATAAATTTCTTTAAGAAAAAGTAAGTATTTTTGCATTTTTTGTCTTGAAAATAATATATGGTATTTATGAGGTATTTTGGTCTTTTTGTATTAAAATAATATGTTTAATAAATATATAAAAAAATATGTATATCAAACTAATAATTTAATTTACAAGGTTATTAAAAAAGATAGTATATAACTTAAATAAAAAAATATTTTTTTATGAGAAAATAAAATAAAATAAAACAAAATATAATATTTATCATTTTTATATTTTTTTATGATTTTTTATTATTAAGAAAATATCATTAGGAAAATAAAATGAAAACAAAATAAATAAATAAATGATAATGGGCCAGGGGTGCTGCGAGCAAATGGGAGGCAGGAGGTTAGCAAAAAACCATAAGGCCCAAAGTCTGAAGGCCACGCTGCAAAAACAACAAAAAAAAGTGGAAAAATATGAAAAATTGCAAAAGGCAGCGCCAAGGCTCGAACCCATGACCTATGGTATTTTTGCATGCTGCCTTACCACTGAGGTGGATGTACATCCGTTTATAGAAACACAAAGATGAATATATATTAGAAAATGCCCGCTGAAGGCAACTTCATCTTCAACCTTGAGTCATGGCCGGACAACTTGTATCTCTCTCATTTCTCCAAGAAAATAGAAAGTCCAAACATGAAAATGATAGGGTTTCTTACCACGAGTTCAACCATATAACTTATGTAAACTAACAATCAAAGATCAAAGTTTATTTTGCTTGCCCTAATTTGAAACCTAATTTTTACGGAAAATTCAAATCCAAAATTCTCTATACACAGTGAATATAAATGAAATCTATGAACATGGTTGGTTTTAGTGCAAGGATATCTACATTTTGTTTTCACAAATCAAGACCAGAGGATGCTTGTATGAAGAGATAGAAGTTTGAGTTTTTACCTCTTTCATTTGAGATTGTGAATGAAGTTTGAGAAAGTTTTGAGAAGGCATGAGGATCTGTTTAACTTGCCTGGACCTCCCTGAGTGTGTTTCAATCCTTACTTTACCTTGAAAGTTCCTGAATCTCCCGAGTTCAGTCAACCTGCAAGCTTGATATGTAAAAATTGCATATGGAGAAGGAGGAGTTACAGTGATGGAACATGGGTCTGGAACACTTAAATATGATGTATATTAAGTGTTTAGGTGGTTAAAACTCAAAACGCACTAGTGGTTTTTGAGATTGCTATGTAAGGTGCAAAACTGCAAGTTATGGCAGATTTTTAGTGATAGAGTGTTTGGGAGAGTTTCTGAGCTTTAGCAATCGTGTTCTAGGTTGAAATACCCTTGTGTATTAGTATGGAAGAGGTTTTGCATCAAGCTTTCTCAATATTTCTGAGTTATAGCCTTCTGGCTATATTGCTTGCTTTTGAAGAAAAGTGAGGAGACAAGTCCCTAAGTGTTGTACAAGCATGGTCTGGTTTGGTATAGGTTTCAGGCACATTGCTTTTGGTCTATAGGGTTTGTGTGTGCAGAAAGAACAAGTGCAAAGCTCAGGGAGTTGACAATTGCAAAAGTTGTGCTTTATCAAAATGGAAATGGCACCTTTGTGCCAAAAATGGAATTATTCTTCTAAAATGCATTCAATGCTTGGCCTAAAGCTTCCAACATATGTGAAATCATTTAATTATGGAGTGAGAAATAAGTTTGAGGCCTGCAAAGTAAGATTTGTTCAGCATGCTTGAGGATTTGAATTTTTGTTCTTCATGAAATGGCTTGAAATCAAAGTGAGAAATTGCCAACTTCATCTCTTCGATTCTCCCTACTCAAGAATGATCTCAAGGAGTTCTTGCATATTTTAGAAAGCTTGCAATGTGCACTACAACCCATCTTTGAAATTATTTTATAAATCCCCATTGGAACTATGTGAAAAATTGGCATGAAGTTAGGTAAAAAATCTGCCTAATTAGGGCAAAATTTCACTAAGTTATTTTAGTTCATGAGCATGTATTCACAAAATTATATATTTATATCCAAGCTTCTTTAGGATAAATTGTGTGAAGCAAAGTTGTAGATTTCATGGAGATCTAAAACTTTCATTTTGGAAGTTTCCTTTCAATCATCTTGCATCATGGTGAAAATTTGACTTAAAGTTGAGAAAAACAAGAAATTTTCTATACTTCGAAAAATTTCTAAGTTAAAAATTTCAACTTTTCAAAACTAAAACTCAAACCCTTGCTTTCTTGATGAACAAGTTTCACATTTTGATATTTTTTGATGAATTATGATCTTTGGCACTTGATTTTGACCAAAAAGTCAAAGTTTGACTTTTCAGTGTACAGTTGACTTTTGATCAGTTGACTGCAAAATTCATCTGTTAATCCAATGGATTTGTAATGTTTTGGGCCATATCATTAGGTCAAGATGATGCAATTGAACTCTTGAAATCATGCTTCAAACCATTTGATCATTTTCTAGGTTAAAAATCAGAAATTGCCCCTTCTTAGTCAAAACCCTAATTTTGACCATTTTGCCCTTTTGATGATTTGATCAAATTTCTTGAGGAATTGTGATCCAAACTTGATCAAATGATACATATGGGTCTAATATGTTGATGTGGATAAAAATTATGAAGTTTGACTGTAAATTGGCCATGGTTGACTTTTTCCCTAATACAGTTGATTTTTAGGTCAACTGTCCAATTGACTGATCAAAAGTGTGATTCAAAGCTTGAAACTTGACATGAATAATCTTAGGGGTCCATAATGATCCTTGAAAGTGATATGAAGCATTGATAGTCCAAAAATCCTTGTGCAAATTCAAACCCTAATTTTGGTCATCAGTGCATGAGGAGATGTCTTGAGCTGGTCAAACCCTAATCCAGTCTTGAGTCAAAGAGATCTTGTGAGAAAAATCTTGATAAGTGAGAGGGAAAATTTTGGGGTACAACAGCTGCCCCTGTTCAATCTTCTTAAACCTGAAGAGTTAGACTGGCGAGTTTTTCCATTCGTGACTCGAAGGTGGAAGATGATTGGACACTAGAGTGCCCATAAATTTGCACTTGATGATGTGATGATAGAAGGAATGGGCTTACATATTCCATTTGGAGAGGTGATAGAAAGTTGTAAGAGATGGTATTAAAGATGCCATCAAAGGTGATTGTTGAATTATAATTTATAAGTTGAAAGAATGAGTATCAGAATGGCGTCCGTGTCTAGAGCATATCTGTACTGTATTTGGAAGAGGCTTTGATTAAATATCAGAATGGCATCTGCGTCTGTAGCGTATCTGTTCTGCACTTGAAAGTTGAATCAGAATGGCGTCCGTGTCTGGAGCGTGTCTGTACTGTATCTGAAGTCTGAATCTGAATGAGTATCAGAATGGCATCCGTGTCTGGAGCGTATCTGAACTGTATCAAAAGTTGGGTCTGAATAAGTGTTAGGATTGCATCCGCGTCTGGAGTGTATCTGAATTGTATCAAAAGTTGAATCTGAATGAGTATCAGGATGGCATTCGCGTCTGGAGCGTATCTGAACTGTATCAGTTTTTTAATATTATAAATGGTAGTTGTTAATCTTATCCTGAAAAGGGTAAAATGGTAGCTAAAACATAATGTTTATGTTGTATGAAATTCATAGTATAATGCATTCGTGTTATCAATGTTTATGATATATGGATGTAATGTATGCGTATATGAGCTAGTTTGTTGCACTGCTATTGGGTTGAGGAAAATAAACCCCTGTCTGCTGCTGAGGATATGTAAGTCTTCATGTCTTGAAGTCGAACTGTTGATGAATTTCGCTTTGAGAAATAAACTTTGTTGTAAGGAAAACACTGTGTACTGCTTGTAGAATCCTGTTGGGGAATCCTGAGAAATTTGACGACTTCTACTGGGGATTCACAATTTGAAACTTTGTTCCGCTGGGGATTTAAATGACGTACTGTAGAGGTTTACTTATGGAATAGCTTAGAGATATTTTTATATCCTTTCAATCTATCAGTAATTGTCTCTCCTATTTTGTTTTATTTGTAAACAGTAATTATGTTCAAATGCATATGCTCAACAATGAATCATTGGACGTTTTTGTAAACAAAACACAAGTGTAAAGAAAAGACAAATAGTTTTTGCACTTTCAAAGGAATATTTTTATTGACTTTGAGTAAGTATTTTAGTACAAGGAGACAAACATTCTAGTAAGAGAATTCTGTCGTAAAAAAAAGAAAATTTTGATACAAAGAAAAGATAGCTATGTGTGACAATCCCATGGGGTTTCCATTCTACTATAGCCTTCGTATCTCCGAGCGTCTTGTCTATTTGTTGCCTTATCCGAAGCTGATTGAATTAATCAGAAACTATGAGTTTATCAGTGGAAGTCAAAGTTTGTCCATAAAGTGATCCAACGGGACATAATCATACACTTTAATTCCCTAAATTTTTCCTGGACTGCCCTTTCGGGTTTTCAGTCCACCGGGAAACCCTTTTTTGCCCAAATTGCCCTTTTGGGTTTTCAACTTTCCGGGTGTAAAGATTTTTTGTTTTATCCCTAATTTTTTCCCAAACCTTTTTGGTTCGCCGGGATGCCCTTGTTTTGCCTAGGTATGTCAACCTAGCGGGTCTCTTATGCGTAGTATCTTTTGACTATGTCCGCGTTTGCAGGGTGTGACAGGTCGTCGCCATCCATGGTGGTCAAGATCATTGCACCACCAGAAAAAATGTTTTTGATTATAAATGGTCCTTCATAGGTAGGGGTCCATTTGACCCTGGGATCACCTTGTGGCAAGATGATGCGTTTGATCACTAGATCCCCAACTCGATACACTTGGCGTCTGACTTTCTTGTTGAAAGCCTTGATCATCCGTTTTTGATACATTTGACCATGGCAAACAGTAGTAAGTCTCTTTTCATTAATCAAATTCAGTTGATCAAGTCGAGTCTGTATCCAATTGTCTTCGTTCAACCCTGCATCCTTCATAATCCTCAAAGAGGGGATCTGAAATTTGATAGGCATGACATCCTCCATGCCGTAAACCAGAGAATAGGGTGTTGCCCCGGTTGATGTGCGAGCCGTGGTACGATACCTGTGGAGAGCGAATTGTAACATCTCATGCCAGTATTTGTATGTGACTGTCATTTTCTGTATGATCTTTTTAATGTTTTTATTTGCAGCTTCTATAACACCATTCATATTCTACCAATAGGGAGAAGAATTGTGATGTTGAATCTTAAATTGCTCGCACAATGTAGTGATCATAGTGTTGTTGAGATTGGTACCGTTGTCAGTGATGATCCTTTCGGGGATACCGTACCGGTAAATGAGATTTTTCTTGATGAAACAGGCAATAACATTCTTGGTAACGGAGGCGAAGGAGGTTGCTTCAACCCACTTTGTAAAATAGTCAATGGCCACTAGGATGAAGCAGTGTCCATTAGAAGTTGTCGGCTTGATCTCCCCAATCATATCAATCCCCCACATAGCAAAGGGCCAAGGAGCCATTAAAACATTCAGAGGAACCTGGGGTACATGCACTTTGTCAGCATAAATTTGACACTTATGGAAGGTTCAAGAGTGTTGATAGCAATCTGCTTCCATGGTAGACCAGTAATAGCCTGCCCGCAGGATTTTCTTTGCCATCGTATGCCCGCTGGAATGGGTGCCAAAAGTGCCTTCATGTAATTCAGCCATGATCTTTTCAGCTTCAACCTTGTCTACACACCGAAGCAACATAAAGTCATGATCGCGTTTGTACAGGATGCCATTACTAAGGAAGAACTTAGCAGAAAATCTCCTTAAGAACTTCTTATCATTGATTGAAGCTCCTTCAAAATATTCTCGAGCCTCGAGATACCTCTGGACTTCGTGAAACCAAGGCTGTTCCACTACTTCTTCAGTATTAATCTCGTGACAGTGTGCTGGTTTATCCATTCGCTCAATGGTGATTTGGGGAGCTTCGCTATGCCAATTAAGTTTAAACATAGATGACATTGTGGCTAGAGCGTCTGCTAGTTGATTTTCTTCTCGCGGGAAATGCTCGAAGATAATCTTCTCAAAATGTGGTAACAATGCCAAAAGATGTTCTTTATAAGGGATAAGGTTAGGGTGTTTGGTGTCCCATTCCCATTTGATGTGACTGATGACCAAAGCTGAATCTCCAAACACATCTAAGGATTTGATTCCCAAGTATATGGCAGCTCTGAGACCGAAGATGCACGCTTCGTATTCCGCCATGTTGTTTGTATAATTGAAGCAAAGTCTGGCAGTAAAGGGAGTATGATACCCTTCCAGAGATATGAGTAAAACACCAATACCATTGCCAAGCGCATTGGATGCTCCATCAAAGAATAGGGTCCATTGGGATCCTTGTTCAGGTCTGTCATATGGCCTGAATTCTTCACAGTTGTCTAATGTCATGATGTCTTCATCCGGAAATTCGAATTTCATGGACTGGTAGTCTTCTACAGCTTGGTGAGAGAGGTGATCAGCTAGTACACTCCCCTTTATAACTTTATGGGTAGTATACTGTATGTTGTATTCTGTCAGGATCATCTGCCATCTCGCTATTCTCCCAGAAAGAGCAGGCTTCTTAAAGATGTATTTTATCGAATCCATCTTAGATATCAACAAGGTAGTATGAGTCAGCATATATTGTCTTAGCCGGGGAGAAGCCTATGCCAGAGCGCAACAAGTTTTCTCGAGCAGTGAATATCTGGTTTCACAGTCAGTAAACTTTTTGCTCAGGTAGTAAATAGCGTGCTATTTTCTGCCAGACTTGTCATGCTGCCCCAATACACACCCCATTGAGTTTTCTAAAACAGTCAGATACATAATCAATGGTCTTCCCTCGATTGGTGCATCAACACAGGAGGCTCTTGTAAGTATTCTTTGATTTTGTCAAAAGTAACTTGGCATTCATCATTCCATTTGACTACTTGATCTTTCTTCAATAGTTTGAAGATTGGATCACAAGTAGCTATTAGGTGAGAAATGAATCTGGCGATATAGTTCAAACGCCCCAAGAATCCTCTGACTTCCTTCTCAGTATGAGGAGCAAGCATCTCTTGTATTGCTTTAACTTTGGAAGGATCGACCTTGATACCCTTGTTGATGACGATATAGCCTAAAAGTTTACCAGACCATACCCCAAACATGCATTTGTTTGGATTCAACCTCATCTTGTACTTCTTCAGTCTCTCAAATAGATTTTGTAAGTGATCAATATGCTCTTCTTCTGTTTGTGATCTGGCTATCATATCGTCCACGTAGACTTCTATTTCATGATGTATCATGTCGTGAAATAAAGCTACCATGGCACGTTTATAGGTTACCCCAGCATTCTTCAGTCTGAATGGCATCACCTTGTAACAGAATGTGCCCCACTGTATGACAAATTTGTTTTCTCCATGTCCTCAGGTGCCATTTTGATTTGGTTGTAACCTGAGAATATGTCCATGAAGGAAAACACTTTGTGTTGTGCCGTATTGTCAACTAGGATATCAATGCGGGGGAGTGGAAAATCATCCTTAGGGATTGCCCTATTCAAATCTCTGTAGTCCACACACATTCGCACTTTGCCGTCCTTTTTGGGCACGAGAACAACATTGGAAACCCATTGGGGGTAAGAGGTGACAACCAAGAATCCAGTGTTGAATTGCTTCATGACCTCTACTTTAATCTTTTATGACATATCAGGCTTCATTCAACAAACCTTTTGTTTTACTGGCGGACAATCCTCACTCATAGGTAGACGATGTACTATAATATCTTCATCAAGTCCTGGCATGTCTTCATATGACCAAGTAAAGACTTCGACATAATCATGTAACAACTGAATCAGACGCTTCTTGACACTGGGTTCCAAATTGGCACCCACTTTGACCTCTTTTTTATCTTCTTCAGTACCTAGGTTGATCATATCCACGGGTTCCTCGTGAGGCTGAATGGTTCTCTCTTCTTATTGTAGCATTCTAGAAAGTTCCCCTGGTACTTCATAATCTTCCCCACCTTCATCTTCGGCTTGGTAGATTAAATTCTCAGAGTCACAAGGAGAAAAGATCCTACCACTTCGGGTAACTTTGCTAGTTCTGGCAATATTACTGACGTTGGAGTCTTCTTTCTCGAAATTTATCTCTTCAGCGGCCGGTCAGTCTTGCTTGATGCCATGGTAGTAAACGTCCCCTCCGTAATTCCACAACACGGTTTTGTCTGATTCATACGGGACTGGGACTGGCATTGTGATTATTAGAGGAGCTGCTTTCAGAATTGATGTAATTCTAACGGGTCTTTTGGTGGAGACCCTGGAAGAATTGGCGGAAATGGTAATGATAGAAACATCTTCAACAGGAATAGGTGAAACATGAGTCTTTTCAAACAAAATCTCTTTGTTATCTATCAAGCACTGAATGCTTGCCTTCAACAAAGGACAACTAGTTGATGATGATAAGCAGACTTCATTACAGCCCGGGAACACACCGACTTTCAACAAGTTTATCTTAATGGTCAGAAGTGGGGTCATGAGTTCATCAACTGTGGTAACAAACAAATCTTCTTCAATGGCATTTATATTATGGCCATGTCTGGGGATAGGAGCATAAATGACATTTGGCTTCTCGGGCGCATCAAACCCAATTTCTTTTGCTTCGATGAGGTCTTGTATTTTGTTCTTCAAGGCCCAACAGTTATTAGTATCGTGACCAGGACATTCAGAGTGATATGCGCAACGGGCATTGGGATGATAATGAGGGGATGTTGTATTGGGGTTCTTCGGAGCTTCTTTCAAGGTCACCAAATTGGATCTTAGTAGATGCGGTAGAACTTGAGACAGAGTCATGTTAATTATGGTAAACTACCTGATTGTCCTTTCTACCCTTGGTTGATTATTTCTCTGTTGATCAGATGCAGGCTTTGGGATCATAACAACCCCCACCATTGGTCGGCATTCGGCCCTATCTTGGTTTCTTTACGGATATGCGGCAACTATCTCTTTCTTCCAGATGAAAGGCTTCCTTACAGCTGTAGAAGAAGATGAATCCTTCTGAATCTTTCCACTTTTTATGCCATCTTCCACCCTCTCTCCGGTCAATATTAGTTCAGTAAAGCCTGCAGATGAACTTCTGATTAAATGGTTGAAAAAGGGACCAGATAAGGTGTCTAAGAACATGTCTACCAATTCCTTTTCTGACAGAGGGGGTTGAACTCTTCCAGCCAAATCTCTCCATTTTTGTGTGTAATCCTTGAAACCTTCATTGAAAGCCATGGACATACTCTGGAGTTGAGTACGGGTAGGCGCCAAATCAGCATTGTATTGATATTGCTTGTAGAAAGCTGCAACAAGATCTTCCCAATTGTGAACATTGGCTCTTTCTAATTGGTAGAACCAGTCAAGTTGTGTTCCAGACAGACTGTCTTGGAAAAAGTGCACCCATAAGTCTTTATCAGCGGTATGGGGTTGAATTTTCCCCACATATGATCGGAGATGCATTTTAGGGCATGACAGTCCATCATATTTGGAAAATATAGGCACTTTGAATTTCGAAGGAATCATAATCCCCGACAGTAGTCCCAATTCCTCAAAGTCTAAGCCTGACACCTTTTGGATTTCCATCGCGCTCAACTGCTCTTCAAGGTGTTTATACTTATCATCAGCTGGAGGGTACTGTTCCTCAGAGTAATCCTCTTCTTCCGATTTTGACGGGACAACTGTTTCATTGCCTTTCCCCTCTCCTTCACTGGATGTTGTTGCAAAGTCCAAAGTCCTTCTTGTCTGCCCATGAAATCTTCTTCCCATGTTTAAGACTCCGGTTACCTTCTTTGTTTTATTTTTCCTCTCTTCAGCTAACAGAGTCTTCAATTCTTCCTGCCCCTTGGCTAGGGTCATGAACAACTGTTGAAACTGCGTATTCTGAGCTTGGAGATCTTTCATTGTTTTCTCGAGATCCATCTTACTGAAATAAATAGTAGAGAGATGAGGAGACTTGTTGCAAAAGACCTGCTTATGTTATGATGAATGATATATGCATATGCAATGTTTTCAAGGAATTCAAAGATTCAAATTTGTTTTAGACAAAAAGGAAACACACGTTATATTAATAAGATAAAGTTTGAGTACATCAATGCCCCTCGGGCAAAATAATACTAAACTATAAGATAGAAAAGTAGTGCGCATCCTCTTCGGTGCAATGTAGGCATTCAGAGTCTGCTCCTCATGAAGTAGCCTAGTGAGTTCCAAAATCTTCTTCTCGCTTGCGTAGAATTGGGCTTCGAAATTATCTCGCTCTCCTTTGAGTTGTATCTAATCCTTTTGGAGGTCTTCAAGAGAGGTGGGCATGTCAGGATGTAGGATAGTGTATGGAACGTCTCCTTCCATGATAGGCTCAATGATTACCGGGAGAATGGAAGGGTAAGGTATCATAAGACTCTGAGCACGAGTTCATACCCATTTGAGGTCAGGCTCAAGAGGGATGGAATTCTTGTGCCCCAAAGTCTTGCTATCCACCTTTTTTAGCATCCTCCAAGCTCGGATAAATCTTTGGCGAAGACCTTGATTGTCGTTGTCGTAGTCGAATACCAAACCTTGAATCAGCATCTCGTGTGGGCCATCCCTTCGGGCCTAACAAAATTGTCTTAAGGCTAAACATGGGTTATAGGTGATGCCTCCCCTAATGCCAAGTAAAGGGACATTAGAAAATTTTCCACAACGGTCGAAAATGATAACATTCTCTTTGGAACTGGAGCACCAATGAATGTCTGAATGTTTGAGCGTCATCAACCATTGTGACCACCTTGAACTTTGCTTATTCTTTAAGACTGATTGGGGAAGATGAGAAATAAACCATCTTGCCAAGAGAGGAGTGCAACACATGAGGACACCTCTTTTCCTTATTATACGAGTGTGAAAAGAGTGTAGGATATTCCCTAGCAATGTAGACATCGGGTTGCGTGATATGAAGATTTTGACGGCGTTGACATCTATGAGTTGGTCAGGATTTGGAAACAAAACCATCCCATAGATGAGGAGAGCCACAATTTCCCCAAAGGCTTACAAGTCTAAGGAATTCCAAAATCGTTGGGCTTTCTCAAACAGGAACTTTGCTAAGAAGCCTTTGACACCACTCCTTGTTTCCTAATGGGTTGTGACATCAGATGAGTGCAAGTGTAGAGCTTGAGCAATCTCTTCTGGATTTGGGTCTCTTTCCGTACCGTTGAAAGGTGGTTGATTGAGAATGGGAATCCTCAAGAGTTGGGAGAATTCTTCCAAAGTAGACACAAGTTGATAGACGAGGAATGTGAAGCAATGGTGCAAAGGATCAAAGAACTGAAAGAGCACCTTCATCATATCCTCATTTGTGTTGGAGGTGACAAAGTTGAGTAGACGACCATGTATCTCGGTGAATGGAGAGTTTTCAGGAATCCTTGAAGCTAGCTCCTTTAGTTGTAGAGGGATTCTCACAAGGTTGACTTGAATAATTTTCCTGCGAAGTGAATCCATATCCTACAAAACAAGAACAAAGATGAATCCCAAAATCCTTGAAATGGTTAGTGGATGTATATGATGTTCATGATGTCCATGATGTTATGTACAAGTATGCATATACAAGTAAAGCAAGCAAGTCCTTAGTTTAGGCTTGCATGGAGTTTTATAGGTAAGTACCCTCTTGAAGTTTAGTTGGCTTAAACCTGTCCTAGTAATAGTAACCGGGTTCTAAGGAGCTTAATATCAATGGATTGTTTCCTTGTTCATTGTTTCATCTCAAGCCTCTTTAATGGCGACCGAAATATCCCAAGAAACCAAACCTCAATCAGTGTAGTATAGAGTATCTACCAACTTTGGACTGCACCAAAGCCGGTCATCTCACTACATCCTAAAGGCCAAGTTGGTCAAGTAAAGGTTATAGAAGTTCATTAGTGCTTCATGACATCACTCAGCGTCCCCGTATTCTCTTTGATTAACTCAAAGGCTACTGGTACCCACAAATATGTCGCACTAACATAGTTATTGCTTAGACCATGTTGGTATACCCCACACAGTTTCCACAACATATTGCTACTTACCTATAATGCATCCCAAATCCGTGTAGAGGATTCAAATCCAAACAAAGAACCATAATGTAAAGCATACAAGTCAAACAATGTAAGCAAGTAAATGTGATCTAAACCCTAAGGTAACCCCACTATTAAAATTTTCCCCAGCAGAGTCGCCAGTTCTGTGATACGGTGGGAGAACTGACTTGATTGTTTTGCATTTTATCCCAAATGTTGCAGTTAGCAAGAGTCGCCACCGACTTTTCTTTTATCCAAAAGGAAAGGTGAAAAAGCACAGGAAAGACCTTTGAGATTGTTTCTTGAGTTCGGGGGGTAGATTATGAAAAGGGAAGGTATTAGCCCCCTTTTCACCCATGATTTTCCATGGGCTCTTATTTACTTGCTAGACCACTTGCTTTTGTTTTAAATTGTGCTTTGTGTGGTTTTTGAAAGTATTTTGTAAAAGAGGCCATCGTTTAGGCAATCTTTGTAATGATTCTCGTTCGTAAGAATGTATACAAATATGTTTGTCTTTTTGAAAAATGTTTTCAATTTTTGCAAGATGTTTGGAAATGTGGGTGTTTGTTTTGAAAATAGAAAGGATATTTGTTTGAAATGGAGCAAGTAACTAAAAGTAATCTACCTACTCAAATGTCTTTATTGTTTATCTTCTTTTCCTTTGATATTGTTGTCTTACTATTGATTTGGTAAGCAACCCTATCTTTGGATGTAAATGGGACAGGCGTGGGTCATCGTATAGCCATGATTAGTAATGTTTGTAAGGTATCTTAGCATTCTTTTTTTGAGGGACTAAGATCATTTTTGTAAGGCAACTTTGAATAACGTCATCGAGGGACTATGATCTTGTATTTGTTTGTTTTTGCTAATACACTTTACATGCGTAATATGGCCATTTTGTATAGGGCAACCAAGTGGAGTAACCCTAGAGGTGCTTGTGTGCAAGTGTGCCATTTTCATGCTTGATTTTGTCTTGGATTAGGTTTTTCTATTTGATTGATTTTATCTTGCCATACAAACCCTAATTACTAGCATGTTATATAAAAGTGATAAATTTGCGAAATTTAAAGATTACTATGCTATTACAACACTTTGTGGGAGGGGTATACAAATTTATGAATGGGGATTTAAATAATATAAACCTAATTAATCTATTACAACCAAATTGAATATGTACAAATATTGGAATAAATAATATACAAGATAAATTAAATATGCAAAGATACATGAATGCAAAGAAGATTTTGTTTGGTTTTTTATGTGGAAAAAGTTTTAACCCAAACCTAATAAATAAATCAAGATTAAACTAATATTAATTAGGAAAAGAAATTATTTTTAGAAAAGATTTTGACTAAACCTTAATTACTTGATTAAAAGAAAATAAATTTCTTTAAGAAAAAGTAAGTATTTTTGCATTTTTTGTCTTGAAAATAATATATGGTATTTATGAGGTATTTTGGTCTTTTTGTATTAGAATAATATGTTTAATAAATATATAAAAAATATGTATATCAAACTAATTATAATTTAATTTACAAGTTTATTAAAAAAGATAGTATATCACTTAAATAAAAAAAATATTTTTTATGAGAAAATAAAATAAAATAAAATAAAATAAAACAAAATATAATATTTATCATTTTTATGATTTTTTATGATTTTTTATTATTAAGAAAATATTATTAGGGAAATAAAATGAAAACAAAATAAATAAATAAATGATAATGGGCCAGGGGTGCTACAAGCAAATGGGAGGCAGGAGGTTAGCAAAAAAACATAAGGCACAAAGTCTGATGCCCACGCTGCAAAAACAACAAAAAAAAAATGCAAAAATATGAAAATTTGCAAAAGGCAGCGCCAAGGCTTGAACCCATGACCTATGGCATTTTTGCGCGCTACCTTACCACTGGGGTGGCTGTACATCTGTTTATAGAAACACAAAGATGAATATATATTAGAAAACGCCCCCTGAAGGCAACTTCATCTTCAACCTTGAGCCTTGGCCGGACCACCTGTATCTCTCTCATTTCTCCAAGAAAATAGAAAGTACAAACATGAAAATGATAGGGTTTCTTCCCACGAGTTCAACCATCTAACTTATGTAAACTAATATTCAAAGATCAAAGTTAATTTTGCTTGCCCTAATTTGAAACCTAATTTTTACAGAAAATTAAAATCCAAAATTCTCTATACACAATGAATATAAATGAAATCTATGAACATGGTTGGTTTTAGTGCAAGGATATCTACATTTTGTTTTCACAAATCAAGACCAAAGGATGCCTGTATGAAGAGATAGAAGTTTGAGTTTTTACCTCTTTCAGTTGAGATCGTGAATGGAGTTTGAGCAAGTTTTGAGAAGGCCTAAGGATCTATTTAGCTTGCCTGGACCTCCCTGAGTGTGTTCCAATCCTTACTTTGCCTTGAAAGTTCCTGAATCTCCCTAGTCAAGTCAACCTGCAAGCTTGATATGTAAAAATGGCAGATGGAGAAGGAGTAGTTACAGTGAGGGAACAGGGGTCTGGAACACTTAGATGTGATGTATATTAAGTGTTTAGGTGGTTAAAACTCAAAACACACGAGTGGTTTTTGAGATTGTTATGTAAGGTGCAAAACTGCAAGTTATGGCAGATTTTTAGTGATAGAGTGTTTGGGAGAGTTTATGAGCTTTAGCAATCGTGTTCTAGGTTTCAATACCCTTGTGTATTAGTATGGAAGAGGTTTTGCATCAAGCTTTCTCAAGATTTCTGAGTTATAGCCTTTTGGCTCTATTACTTGCTTTTGAAGAAAAGTGAGGAGACAAGTCCCTAAATGTTGTACAAACATGGTCTGGTTTGGTAGAGGTTTCAGGCACATTGCTTTTGGTCTATAGGGTTTGTGTGTGAAAAAAGAACAAGTGCAAAGCTCAAGGAGTTGACAATTGCAAAAGTTGTGCTTTATCAAAATGGAAATGGCACCCTTATGCCAAAAATGGAATTATTCTTATACAATGCATTCAATGCTTGGCCTAAAGCTTCCAACATCTGTAAAATCATTTAATTATGGAGTGAGAAACAAGTTTGAGGCCTGCAAAGTAAGATTTGTTCAGCATGCTTGAGGATTTGAATTTTTGTTCTTCATGAAATGGCTTGAAATCAAAGTGAGAAATTGCCAACTTCATCTCTTTGATTCTCCCTACTCAAGAATTATCTCAAGAAGTTATTGGACATTTTGGAAAGCTTGCACTGTTCACTACAACCCATATTTGAAATGCTTTTGGAAATTCCCCTTGGAACTATGTGAAAAATTGGCATGAAGTTAGGTCAAAAATCTGCCTAATTAGGGCCAAATTTCACTAAGTTATTTTAGTTCATGAGCATGTATTCACAAAATTATATCTTGAGATCCAAGCATCTTTAGGAGAAATTGTGTGAAGAAAAGTTGTAGATTTCATGGAGATCTACAACTTTCATGTTGGAAGTTTCCTTTGAATCATCTTGCATCATTGTGAAAATTTGGCTTAAAGTTGAGAAAAACAAGAAATTTTCTATACTTAGAAAAATTTCTAAGTTAAAAATGTCAACTTTTCGAAACTAAAACTTAAACCCTTGCTTTCTTAATGAACAAGTTTCACATTTTGACATGTTTTGATGAATTATGATCTTTGGCACTTGATTTTGACTAAAAAGTCAAAGTTTGACTTTTCAGTGTACAGTTGACTTTTGATCAGTTGACTGCAAAATTCATCTGTTAATCCAATGGATTTGTAATGTTTTGGGCCATGTCATTAGGTCAAAATGATGCAATTGAACTCTTTAAATCATGCTTAAAACCATTTGATCATTTTTTAGGTCAAAAATCAGAAATTGCCCCTTTTTAGTCAAAACCCTAATTTTGAGCATTTTGCCCTTTTGATGATTTGATCAAATTTCTTGAGGAATTATGGTCCAAACTTGATAAAATGATACATATGGGTCTAAGATGTTGATGTGGATCAAAAAATTTGAAGTTTGACTATTAATTGGCCATGGTTGACTTTTTCCCCAATACAACTGATTTTTAGGTCAATTGTCCAATTGACTGATCAAAAGTGTGATTCAAAGCTTGAAACTTGACATGAATAATCTTGAGGGTCCATAATGATCCTTGAAAGTGATATGAAGCATTGATAGTAAAAAAATCCTTGTGCAAATTCAAACCCTAATTTTGGTCATCGGTGCATGATGAGATATCTTGAGCTGGTCAAACCCTAATCCAGTCTTGAGTCAAAGAGATCTTGTGAGAAAAATCTTGATAAGTGAAAGGGAAAATTTTGGGGTACAACACTGACCCACACTACTCTGTTGCTATCTAAGATGGATCCAATTAAATACATCTTCGAGAAGTCCGCCCTCTCTGGAAGAATAGCGAGATGACAGATGATGTTAACTGAATACGATATACAATATACAACCCAGAATGCAATCAATGGAAGTGTATTGGCTGATCACTTGGCTCACCAGGCCATGGATGACTACCTGTCCATGAATTTTGAGTTCCCGAATGAGAATATCATGCTAGTGGCTGATTACGGAGAACCTGGACTGGACGAAGGACCCGATGAGGGATCCCGATGGACTATGGTTTTTGACGGAGCTTCGAACGCACTCGGTAATGGCATTAACGCTGTAATCATATCTCCTGAGGACTATCATACTCCTTTCACTGCCCGATTATGTTTAAACTGCACTAACAACATGGCGGAGTATGAAGCTTGCATCATGGTTCTCAAAGCCGCCATTGACTTCGGGATCAAGTTCTTAAATGTCTTCGAGGATTCAGCCTTGGTGATAAGTAAGATCAAAGGCGAATGGGACAAGAAGCATCCGAGCCTCATCCCATATAAAGAGCATGTACTGACATTGCTCCCACACTTTGAGGAGGTAACCTTTGAACATTTCCCACGAGAGGAGAATCAGTTAGAGTATGTGCTAGCTACCATGTCTTCTATGTTTAAAGTCAGGTGGGACAATGAAGCTCCCCGAATCACCATTGAAGATTAGACGAACCAGCACACTGCTGTGAGATTGATACGGAAGAGGTAGCAGACTAACCCTGGTTTCATGAAGTGAAGAAGCACCTCGAGACGCAAGAGTATCCCGAAGGGGCATCTGTCAATGATAAGAAATTTATGAGAAGGTTCGCCGTGAAATTCTTCCTCAGTAATGGAATCCTCTACAAGCACAATCATGACTCTACCTTACTGCGGTGTGTAGATAATAGCGAAGCAGAGAGGATTATGACAGATCTACATGAAGGTACCTTCGGAACCCATTCAAGTGGACATAGCATGGCTAAGAAGATTATATGGGCAGGATATTACTGGTCCACTTTGGAAGCAGATTGTTATCAACACTCCCGAACCTGCCATAAGTGCCAAATCTATGTTGATAAAGTGCATGTGCCTCCGGTTCCTTTGAACGTCTTGGCGGCTCCTTGGCCCTTTGCAATGTGGGGCATTGATATAATCGAAGAAATCATACCTACCGCTTCCAATGGGCATTGCTTCATCCTGGTGGCCATTGATTACTTCACAAAATGGGTTGAGGCAGCCTCTTTTGCTACTGTGACCAAGAACGTCGTGGTATGGTTCATCAAGCATAATCTAATTTGTCATTATGGTGTGCCAGAGAGAATTATCACTGACAATGGTACGAATCTCAATAACATGATGATCACCGAGCTCTGTAAGCAATTCAAGATACAACATCATAAATCTTCTCCCTATCGGCCAAAGATGAATGGTGTTGTTGAAGTGGCTAACAAGAACATCAAGAAGATTATACAGAAGATGACGATGACATACAAAGACTGGCATGAGATGTTACCATTCACTCTTCATGGGTACTGTACCTCAGCACGGACATCGACAGGGGAAACACCCTACTCTCTGGTATATGGCATGGAGGCAGTCCTACCCATTGAGGTCCAGATTCCTTCTCTAAGGATTATGAAGGACACGGGTTTGAACGAAGACGACTGGATCCATACTCGACTTGATCAACTAAATTTGATTGACGAGAAGAGACTTACTGCTGTCTGTCATGGTCAGACGTATCAAAAGCGGATGATTAAGGCTTTCAACAAAAAATTCAGACGTCAAGAGTATCAAGTCAGGGATCTAGTAATCAAGTGCATCATATTACCGCAAGGTGATCCAAGGGGCAAATGGAGTCCCACCTACGAAGGGTCATTTGTGATTTAAAACATTTTCTCGAGTGGAGCCATGATTCTACCCACCATGGACGATGACGACCTTCCTCACCCTATCAATGCGAACATAGTGAAAAGATAGTAAGCATGATAAAATATCCGCTAGGTTGACTGGCCTACGAAAAAACAAGGGCTTCCCGGCGAACCCAAAAGTGTTTGGGAAAATATAAGGGATGAAAATAGAAAAAAATTTGTACACCCGGCGAGTCGAAAACCTGAAAAGGCGGCTTGGGCAAAAAAGGGGTATCCCGATGGACTGAAAATCTGAAAGGGAAGTCCAGGAAAAAATTAGGGATGTAAAGCGTATCACTATGTCCCATTGGATCATCTTGCGACCAGGCCTCAGTATCAACTATCAAGCTCGAACGACATTGATCTACCTAATCAGCTTCGGACAAGCGTCAAAGTGATGAGACGCTCGAAGACATAGCGGCATTAGCAGAATTGAAACTCAATGGAATTGTTGTACATAGCTGCTTTCTTTTACACAATATTGTATAGTTTCTATTTTTACGGAAGCGTTCTCTTACTAGAGCGCCCGCCTCTTTGTACAAAAACGCCTATTATAGGCCAACTTCGAAAATCAATGCAAATCATTTTTACAAAAACTTTATGTTTTCCCTTTTCTGTTTTGTCTTGCAAGAACTTACAATGGTTTATTATTGACATATGAATTTGAATATGATTACTACTCACAAACATTTACATAAGAAACGAAAAGACAAATTGCTCGGGGGAAAAATATGTCAAACCTGACAGTTACTCTGTCCAGCAGGTACCGGGGCAGAGGCATCTTTGAAACAAAATCATCAGCACATACGACCTCATAACATCTGTATTCCCCATAGACTAAAGGTAATCAAAGCATTGATATCAGTTCTCTCAGAACGAGAAGTAACCTCCCTAGCCAGGATCGTCCAAAAACCTGACATCTATATCCTTCAACCAAATTTCATTATCGTGAGCGGATTATCATAAATTTTTATCTCCCTAAGCAGAGTTTATTTTTCTGGATACAGAAGCTCAATCCCCAACAAATCTTGTTACTTCAGCTACGGAAGTCCACCTTCCAACAGAGTCATTCCCCTGCAGAGCTATTCTCATACAAAGTCTCTCCCTGGCAGAATATTCACAAATAACAAAGAGAAAATATCTGGCACAATCATTTTTGTTCTCCATCCCCAACGCAATGAGAAGAATCACAGTTCTCTACAACAGTCAGGAATGTTATGCTCTCCAGCAGCAGTCAAAGATTTATTTTCCCAAACTCGGACATGTCACAATAGCATTTCATGTTCATACATCATGACGTGCACATACATATTGCATATAGCATAATCTCATTTATTTTGAGAATATCATCACACAATGCATTTCATGCATCGCATATAATTAACCCTGTTATCTTTTCAGGGAAGACAATTATCACCAACGATTCCAGCAGTTATACATGTCATATTTGCAGACAACTATTAAAAAAAACCAGTTCACGAAACCAAACAGGTAAACTAATCTACATGATCAATTTAAGTAACCTTACCATCCAGGTTCTTTCTCATAGCCCTACTATCTAGGCTTTCATCTCGAAGTAACCCTATGACCCAGGTTCCTTCTCCTAGCCCTACTATCCAAGCTTTCATCTTGAAGTAACCCTACTACCCAGGTTCCTTCTCATAGCCCTACTATCCAGGCTTTCATCTCGAAGTAACCCTACTACCCAGGTTCCTTCCCATAAGCCTAACTATCCAGGCTTTCATCTCTAAGTAACCCTACTACCCAGGTTCCTTCTCATAGCCCTATTATCCAGGCTTTCACATTGAAGTAACCCTACGACCCAGGTTCCATCTCATATCCCTACTATCCATGCTTTCATCTCAAAGTAACCCTACTATCAAGGTTCCTTCCCATAAGCCCTACCATCCAAGCTTTCATCTCGAAGTACCCCTACTACCCAGGTTCCTTCTCATAGCCCTACTATCTAGGTTTTCATCTCGAAGTAACCCTAAGACCCAGGTTCCTTCTCATAGCCCTACTATCCAGGCTTTCATCTCGAAGTAACCCTACTATCCAGGTTCCTTCTCCCTTATCTCCAAACAACGATTTACAACACTATAAGGCCCGAACCCGACTAGATACGGTCGATTTCACATTTCCCCAGTAAGTCGCTGTACAGCCTGGACCCTAACCATATATGCATTCGACCTTTCCTCCTCAATCAAGAGTTAATTCCCCAGTAGAGTAATGGCCAACCGAAGCTCCTAAACTCTACTTCCCATGACATAAATCAATATTCCCCAACGAAGTCCTTCTCAACAGTAGGTATAGGAATTCTCGCCAAGGAATCTCTTATGCAGCCGATCTTTTCTGGATGACATCTTTAAGCCCATCTATGACGATTCTCCGTCGCCTTCCAAATGGCATGTGGAAGCCCATTCTCGATATCTCCAATCAGTATTACTTCATGCGAGTGAAAATTTTTGGGCACTTTAGTGTTCAATCATCTTCCTCCTTCAGATTCCGAAAGGCGGACCAGCCAATCCACATCCTCAGGTTTAAGAAGATTGAACAGGGGCAGCTGTTGTACCCAAAAATTTGCCCTTTCATTTCTCAAAGGATCATCCTGGAACCTCAGGTTTGCTTCTATCAAGTTTCAAGTCCTGAATTACAACTTTTCAAGAAAATCATTCACAAGGGCAAAATGGTCAAAAGCATACTGAAAAGTCAAACTTTGACTTTTAGATCAAAAATCAAGTTTCAACAATTATATTTCATCAAGACATGAAATTGGTTCATCAAAAAAATCATAAGTCAGAAATTACTTTAAAAAATAAAATTTCTAAACATTTAGAAAATTTTCTAAGTGTTAAGAGAATATGATACTTCAGAACTTCTAAGCCAGCCTCCACGCAAGTGTAGTAAGAAGTTGCAAACATGGTTCAGAACATAGTTCTTCAATCATAACATGACTCTTCAGCATATGCTTCAATCAGAGCATCACCCTTCGAGTTTCATTCTGGTCTTCTTTGATCAAAACATCACAAAGCCCCAAAACCTTGTTTGAACAACCTGCTGCACTGCTATAGCATAATCCTACAACCAGCTGCCACAACACTCCAAATTGTTGTTGATCTAGTCCATGCCTGCATTTTTCTCAAACCCTATATTTGCCCCAAATTAGCATACAAAAGTTGTGATTAAAAAGCAATGGAACAGTATACCAAAAGGGTTTAAATCCCATTTGTTTTTCCCCCCAAAACCACAAGAAACCCATCTATAAATAATTGGCTCCATCACACGTTCAAGGGGTTGGCGTTTGGAGAGAGAGAATCATCAAAAGAGAGGAAATAAAACTATGAAACCTTCGTAAAAAATCCAGAATTCCCAAACAGAAAACCAAACCTTTGTTCTTCCCTTTGAATCAAGAACTTAGCATTTTCTCTTCCATTGCTCTTGATGACTCCAGAATATCTGAAGGTAGCAGTTCAAGTTCCAAGCAAACGCTCCAGATTCAAGGTAAGTCTTTCTAACTTCGCATTTTTTCATTCAGAACAACATTAAAATATGTAAATATCACAATATTAATGTTGTCCATATCATTGCATAAGTAGGAAAACTGTGGATCATAACTTCTTGATTAGGGCTAGGCTCAGATTAGAGATTTGAACTTCTATAAACTATTGTGCTTTTATTCTTCTGATCTGCTGTTTGTTAAAGACTGAATAAATTGTTGATATGCTGATTAATATGAGGAAAGAGTTGAAATGTGGCACATAACCTATGATTTTCACTCACTGTTTTAGCGCAACACATAACTTCTGAGTTCTCCTTACTGTTAAACACACTGAATTTCTAATGTTTCCACTCGCTGTTTTAACACTCACAATTTCTGATTTTCACACGCTGATAACACACTGAACATCTGATGTTCACTCACTGGTTTTAGCCCAACACAGAACTTCTGACTTTTGGTTCATTGTCTGAATACCACCCAGAACCTCTTTTTCCTTTCCCTCTAACGTTTCTTACAAGACCTCAGAGTGTACAATCCAGAAATTCGGATTTTCACTGACGTTTCTTTCTTAGTCACAGCACGCTTGGCATCAGAACTTCTGACCCCCTTTGTTTTGCTTTCAGAAGCATGCTAACCCTATCTCATTTATTTTCCTTTTAATCATTTTCAATATTAATACTCTTTTTATTAATATAAAAATACATAAAAATATTTTTATTTTTACTAACTAATTTATTTCTTTTTTTCCTCTTAATTAATTAAGACAAAAAAACATTTTCTAAACAACTTCTTTTTTCTTTCTTGCATTGTACATTTCAATATGGTTGTAATAGTTAAATATGATTTAAATTCTTGCAACCTCCCATTTGTAAAATAAGTATCCCCCATCCCTAAAATATTGTAATAGCATATGACTTTTATATTTCCGCAATTTATCGCTTTTCAAATATAAATGCTAGTAATTAGGATGTGTATGGAAAGATATGAAATCAACAAATAGATAACCCTAATCAAGACTAAAATGCATGCAATCAAACACACTTTCACACTAGCACCCTTAGGGTAATGCCACTTTATTGCCTTTTGGAAAATAGTCATGTCCCTCGAACATGAGCATTTTAGCAAAAGACCCTCGATAAAAGATCGTAGTCCCTCGATGTTGCCTTCGGTAAACGATCTAGTCGCTAAAACGAAATTGCTAAAACGTCCCATAAGTTGCCTTCTATGACTATACAAAAACGTCCCGTGCCCGTCCCTTCACATCCAACGACAGGGCTTCTTACCAAATCAATGGTAAGATATCAACATCTAAAGGAGGAGGAAAAGAACATCTAAGACCTTTTAAGTAGGTAGATTTGCTCCTAGTTGCTCGCTTGCTCAAAACAAAAACATTTTTATACACCCACATTCTAATTTTGATACATTTTTTTCAAATGAACACTTTGTACGCGTTCTTATAGAGACGAGAACCATTCCAAAGACGTTTTCAAAATAATTTCAAAACCCACACCACAAACACATTCAAACAAAAGCAAGTGATCTAGCAAGTAACTAAGAGCCCATGGAAAACCATGGGTGAAAAGGGTGCTAATACCTTCCCTTTTCATAATCTACCCCCCGATTTCAAGAAACAATCTCAAAGGTCTTTCCTGTGCTTTTTCACCTTTCCTTTTGGATAAAAGAAAAGTCGGTGGTGACTCTTGCTAACCGCGACATTTGCGATAAAACGCAAAACAACCAAGTCAGTTCTCCCGCCGTATCACACCAACCATAAGCGCTGGCGTTAAACAATTGTTCACAGTCATAAATACTGATGTCAATCATTTGATCCTAGTCATAAGTATTGATGTCAATATTTGTTACCAGTCATAAGCACTAATGTGACTCTTTGTTACCATCCATAAGTACTGATGTCAATCTTTGTTCCTAGTCATAAGTATTAATGTCAATCATTTGTTCCCAGTCATAAGTATTGATATCAATCCTTTGTTACCAATCATAAGTGTTGATATCAACCTTTTGTTCCCAGCCATAAGCGCTGATATCAACCCTTTGTTCCCAGCCATAAGTACTAATGCCAATCATTTGTTCCCAGTCATAAGTGTTAATGTCAAACCCTTGTTTCCATTCATAAGTATTGATGTCAATCATTTTTTCCCAGTCATAATTAATGATGTCAACATTTGTTACCAGTCATAAGCATTGATGTCACTCTTTGTTACCAGTCATAAGTAGTGATGTCAATTTTTGTTCCCAGTCATAAGTACTGATGTCAATCTTTATTCCCAGTCATAAGTACTAATGTCAAACCTTTGTTACCAGTCATAAGTATTGATGTCAACTCTTTGTTCCCATTCATAAGTGTTGATGTCAAGCCTTTGTTCCCAGTCATAAGTGGTGATGTCAAACCCTTGTTTCCAGTTATAAGTAGTGATCCTAATAATTTGTTCTCAGTCATAAGTACTGACATTAATCCTTTGTTCCCAGTCATAAGTATTTATTTCAATCTCTTTGTTACCGGTCATGAGTACTGATGTCAAACCTTTGTTCCCATCCATAAGCGCTGATGTCAACCAATCATTCTCAGTCATAAGCATTGATGTCGATCATTTATTCCCAGCCATAAGCGCTGATGTCAACCATTTATTCCCAGTCATTAGTGTTTATGTCAATCCTTTGTTCCCAGTCATAATTATTGATGCAAATCATTCGTTTACTAGTCTCGAGGCTGATGTTTACCGTCATCTCTAAGTCATTATTATGTTATTTGTTCTACCTTCAACTATGAATGGGTAGTTTACGATCCCCTGTGAGTCGGTGTTACTCTCTTTTTACTATCTCCTCTATGAGTGGGTAGTTCATAGTTATCTATCAGTCGTTGTTATCCATTGCTTTTTCCTTATTTATTAATTTGATGATACTTTGTCTCCTCTTTGGGATTTACCCCAATAGATTTGAGTCTTCTTTTCCCTAGAGGAGTTGATTGTCCTCCAATGGAGTTGAGTTTATTTCCTCCAGTCGAGCCGGTAATCCTTTCTTAATGGTTACCTCCATGGTACCTTATTGCTTACATTGTTAAGAATTTCCTTTGTTGGAATCTTACTATGCATTTGCTTTTTTTAATCGTGATTTTAGCTTTGCCTATTTATAGTCATCCTCAAAGTCGTGTTGTTCCCCAGTGATTTATTTTCCTGGTCAAACTCTCTTTTTGGTTCGTTGGTTTTATTTTCTGCTTCCATATTGGTGTTTTGTGTCACCTATGGAGTTGATCGTTTGCATTCATAATCATAAGCATTTTGCATGGAATCTTAGGGCCAAAAATAGGGTTTGTTTTGTATTTAAGTATCTTTAACACCGAGAAGAAGATTTTAACCTTCGTATCTTTGGATAGAAGACACTTAAATAAGGGTGGCTGTTATACCCCAGTTTCCCCCTAAGATCTCTCATTATCTCATATTATCAATATATTAAGATCACACATTAGGGTTGGTTCTCTCTTCTACTTCATCTTATCTTTAAGTTTGCTCTTGAAGGATCACCAAACACCTTGAATTGTGTATATTGCAAATGTGTTTTTTTAGATGGATTAAATTTTAACTAACATCAAAATATGTATATATGTTTCTTTAGATGTTCATATTGTAGGTGATGAAACAACTGCATCAATCTCACCATCTAACCTAGGGTTTTGAGGGATAGTCCTCAGTCAAATGGTTCTCCAATGGATTTCAAGAGCTTAAGCTTCAAGGCTATGTCAAAGATATCAAATTTTTTTGGTTCAAAGAGCTCTCCCCCTTTATTTAGGTCAAGTTTTCCTCAAGGTTGGTAGTAGTATCTGTGATACGGTGGCAGAACCGACTGTTATACTGGTTTGCATTTTATATTCGCAAATGTTACGGTAAGCAAGAGTCGCCATCGACTTTTGTTTCATCCAACTAAGGAAAGGAAAAATAACAGAAAAAACCTTTTTTCAAGATATTTCTGAGTACAGGGGGTAGATTATAGAAAGGGAAGGTGTTAACACCCTTTCTATTCGTGGTTTTCTACGGGCTCTTAGGTACTTGCTCATTTTTAAATTGCTTCCATGTGCTTGTTTTGAAAAAGTTTTACTTAGTGATGACTCTTGTATCAGTCCTCAAGAGTGTGATGAAGTTGTTTTGAAAACTATTTTGAAAAGTGTTTGTGTGAAAAGTTTTGTTTGAGCAAGTACTTAGGAACTAATCTACCTACTCGAAAAAGTATGTTCGTTTTCCTTTAGACAACGATATCCTATTATTAAGGAATGGGTAGCACCATCGTTGGAGTTTTAAAAGGGACGTTCGAAGGGACGAAATGGTCTCTGAAGGAAACAAGTAAGGATACGATAGTATTTCGAAGGGACTATCATCATAAAATCAATTCGTAGGCAACTCGAGGGACAAGTAGGGACCATGATCTTTATGACGATTTTGAATCGCAGGTCATTACTAAGGTATCCCTACATTCGAGGGACACGACCATTATTTCCGAGGCAACCAAGTGGGGCAATCCCTAGGAGTGAACATGTGCAAGTGTATTTTTTCTACTGTTTTAATTTCAATTTGTCTTTCCATACAATCCTATACATACATCTAAGCAGTTTATAGTTTGCGGAAATTAAAATGTAAGAAACGAAAGTCCTAATTATTACATGGCTTTGGGCAGATACATAATTATTTTTAACTGAAAATAAAATGCAGAATTAAAACCCTATTTAAATCTATTACAAACTCGGAGCAGTTACAAATAATAATAAAAAAAGAAGATTAAGAGCGCGCTGTAAATTAAATGCGAGAAATAATTAGATGACCTAAAAATATAATTTGAGAATACGTTTATGTTGTTTTTTGAGGAAAAATTAGGTTAAGTATTAGGTTAAACCCTAATTATAATTATTTTGAATTATAATAAAAAGACATTAAATTACCCTTATTTAATTAAACTAATTAATTAATTAAAAAAATCATGAAAAAAAGATTTTTGATGTTTTTATGATTTTTTTATTAAAAAAATGATTTTTTTTGGTGTTATTAAAAAAAACATAATTAATAAATAATAAGAAAAAATAATTAAAATAAAAAAGGTGAGAATTTGGGCCTGTATGATGAGCACATGGAGGGTGTATTTCTGAATTTTCAAGGCCCATTATGGCTGAGCCCTACTCCTGCGCCAGATCCAGTGTAGCTGCCTTCTGATGGTCTATCGTGGATGTTTGGATCTTGACCGTTTGATCCAGATTGAGGGTGATCAAACCATCTGAAGGTGAGGATGTATGATGCACTCAGGAACGTGTTGGACATTTGATCTGTAGAAAAGACATGCTGAAAAAATAAAACCAAGGCCTGGGGATCGAACCCAGGCCCTCCATCTTCACGATCACGTGCCTTACCACTACACCAACCTGCTTATTCATACATATATCCAGACACAAATAATAAAAGGGAAATCAAGTGTTAAACCCAGTCAATTAAAAAAACGCACACGTCAGCTTGTATGGACCAATCATGTTATAAGGACAAGTCACGCCAACAATCAAACTGCCTTCAAACTTTGACTCACCAGAGAAGCGCCGGAGCCCTAGCTTCGGTCGTCTTCTCATGCCATCTCCTTCATCCAACTCACGCAAACCTGCAAAAATAAAGATCAATTGGACCCTACCCCCCTAATTCGAGGGCTGCGGATCCAATGGTGACCTCCTCTTGTCCTGGAACAGCTTGCAAACAACATTATGAGAAAAAATTGTGAGACGATGGTCATTAATGGCAAAGGATACTCCTGGGTATTAGCTTCACATGTCACACGTCCAAACACTCATAATCATTCATAGAAACATATGTATGCAGTCAATATGGATTTAAATTAGGTTTTTTGCAAGTTTAAGATCCAAGAAATCTTACCCATAAGTGAGGCACAAATTTGATGATTTTTGATGCTATGGGATTGCTCACGAGTTGGGTTGAGTCCCTTGATGCTACAGGAGTACGATTGGAGGCTTAGAATCAATGGAGAATGGTTGGATCGTGGGATCTCCAATTGCACCAAGATTAAATATTGTTGAAACTTTTTTCTTGGTATTGAGGCTACCTTCCCTGTGTCCTTATTGTTTGGAATGGCTGTCCTTATGTATGGTAGCATACTAGGTCAACATAAGTGGAGAAAATCCCATGCTTTGATGATAAAATATTCTCCTTTCAAGTTTTTTATTTTGTTTATTTTTGGAACAAATCCACTCTTTACTCTCCTTCCATGATTTTCCTTGATCTTGCAAGCTTTTGTTTATTTCCAATTGATGATAAAAAGATTTGTAATAAAATCTTTTATTGTTTAGATGATTCGTTTGATTAACTTTGATTTTTAAAGGATAAAAATCAAAATAAATTAAATAAATAAAGATAATAACATGTGAAAGGATGTTTGGGTTGTGGACCATGCTGGAAGTGAGGTGCAAGCCTAAAAAGTTAAGCCCATTTGCCAAAAAAAATGCAATTTTGGGAACATTTGACTTTTGTCAATTTTCCAAAAATGGTCAACTTTGACAATGCATAACTCTTCCAATTTTAACCCTAGATAGGTGTTCTTGGAATTTTTAGAAAGCTTAGTATGTCCCCTAAACAATATTTTGGTTTTATTTCAATTGGGTCTTCCATGTTCATGTAAGAAGCTTTGACCCAAAAGGTGTTTTTGTTGACTTTTCAAAAGGACCTATAATGTAGAAATTCATATATTTTCATGAGTGTATTTTTTGAACTTGAGGGCTGAATATGAGTTATAGGGAATTGGATTCTCTTCAAAATGAGCCTTGGATAAGAAATTTCTGATAATGTATGAGAAAGTTATGCTTGGTCAAAGTTTGGTTGACTTTTTCCTAAGAAACCCTAATTTAGCAACTTTTGAGTTTTGATGAATTAGGGATATTCCTTGTGGAATCATGATCACCCCTTGATCAAATGATGAATATCACTTAAAAATGTTGATGTTGACTAAAAATCTTGAAGTTTGACTCTATGTGGGTCACAGTTGACTTTTGACCTAATACAGTCGATTCTCAAGCATCTAAGCAGTTGACTGAGCAAACTTCTTGTGCAAGGCTTGAAATTTGACATGGATGATCATAAGGACATATTAGGACTGTGGAGAGCATATGAGGCCTTTGGAACTCACCCAACTTGATGAAAATGGAAACCCTAGTTGGAGGTTCATTGCTTTAGGAGAGAGTTTGTTTGGTCAACTCTTGGGCATCCTTGAGCAAGTTAATGATCTCCATGAACATATGTTGAGTAAAATGGAAGGGAAAATTTTGGGGTACAACAGCTGCCTCTGTTTAAACTTCTTACACCTGAGGATGTAGAATGGCTTGTCTGCTTTTCGTGATCTGAAGGTGGAAGATGATTGAACACTAGAGTGCCCAGAAATTTGCACTCGCATGCAGTGCCTGGTGATTGGTGATATCGGGAATGGGCTTACAGATGCCATTTGGAAGTTGACAAAGAATTGTTGGAGATGGGCTTAAAGATGCCATACAGAAAAGATACCGCTTGTATAAAAGATTCCTTCGCGAGAATTCCTGTACCAGCCATTGAGGAGGACTTCATCGGGGAATGTTGATTTATGTCTTGGGAAATAGAGTATAGGATCTTCGGTTGTCCATTACTCTACTGGGGAATTAATTATTGATTGAGGAGCTAGAAGTGAACTGCATATCTGGTCAGGGTCCAGGAGGCACAGTGACTTACTGGGGAAATATGAAATTGACCGTAACTTGTCGGGTCTAGGTCTTACACTGTTGTAAACTGTTGTCTGGGGATAAAAGAGAAGGAACCTGGATAGTAGGGTTGCTTCTAGGTGAAAGCCTAGATAATAGGGTTGTGAGAAGGAACCTGGATATTAGGGTTACTTCGGGATGACATCCTGGATAGTAGGGCTATGAGAAGGAACCTGGATGGTAGGGTTACTTTGGGATGAGAGCCTGGATAGTAGGGCTATGAGAAGGAACCTGGGTAGTAGGGTTACTTCGGGATGAGAGCCTGGATATTAGGGCTGTGAGAAGGAACCTGGGTCATACGGTTACTTCGGGGTGAAAGCCTGGATAATAGGGTTGTGAGAAGGAACCTGGGTAGTAGGGTTACTTCGGGATGAGATCCTGGATAGTGGGGATGTGAGAAGGAATCTGGGTTGTAGTGTTACTTCGGGGTGAAAGCCTGGATAGTAGGGTTGTGAGAAGGAACCTGGTTCATAGGGTTACTTCGGGGTGAAAGCCTGGATAGTAGGGCTGTGAGAAGGAACCTGGATAGTTGGGTTACTTCGGGGTGAAAGCTTGGATAGTAGGGATGTGAGAAGGAACCTGGATAGTAGGGTTACTTCGGGGTGTAATCCTAGATAGTAGGGCTATGAGAAGGAACCTGGGTAGTAGGGTTACTTCGGGATGAGAGCCTAGATAGTAAGGCTGTGAGAAGGAACCTGGGTAGTAGGGTTACTTCGGAATGAGAGCCTGGATAGTAGGGTTGTGAGAAGGAACCTGGATAGTAGGGTAACTTCAAGGCGATAGTGTAGATTAGTTGACCCGTTTGGTTTTGGGAACTAAGTTTCCATTAGTCGTCTATAGATGTGACCTGTATAACTGCTGGATTTGTTGAAGCTAATCGTCTTTCCTAAAAAGATATCAGGGTTAATTATATGCGATGCATGAAATGCATGGTGGGATGATGTTCTCAAAATAGATGAGATTATGCTATATATGATATGTGGGCGCATGTCATGATGTATGTACATGAAATGCTATCGGGGCATGTCCGAGTCTGGGAAAATAAATCCCTGACTACTGCTGGAGATTTATGAATATTCTGTCAAGAAGAGATTCTGCTTGAGAATAAACTCTACGGGGAACAAACTGGAAAGTGAATTTCTGTAGCTGAAGTAAAGAGTTTTGTCGGGGATTGAGCTTCTGCATCCGGAGAAGTAAAATCTTCTCGGGAGGTGCGATTATGAAATTCAGTTGGGGGATATAGCTGTCGAGTTTCTGAATGACCTTGGCTGGGGAGGTTACTTCGTGTTTCTGGAAAGCCGGCAATAATGCTTTTGAATATTTTTACTTTGTAGGGAGCGTATGTACTGATGATTGTACTCCAAAGCTGTCTTTGTCCCAATACCTGCTGGGTAGAGTAACTGTTGGGTTTGACACTTCTTGTTTTTGCCCTTGTTTCTGGAATTACGAGTAACTGTCTTTTTGTTTCTTTATGTAAGTACTAATGAGCAGCAATCATATTCAAATGCATATGTCAAGAATAAATCATTGGACGTTCTCGTAAAAGAAAACAGAAAAAAGGAAAAAACTCAAAGCTTCTTGTGAAAATGATTTTATATTGATTTTTGAAGTTGGCCTGTAATAGGAGTTTTCGTACAAGGAGGATGATGTTCTAGTAAGAGAACGCCACCATAAAAATAGAAGCTATACAAATTTGTGTAAAAGAAAACAGCTATATGAAATAATCCCATTGAGTTCCAACTCTGCTATTGCCCCTATGTCTTCGAGCGTCCCATCACTTTGTTGTTTGTCTGAAGTTGATTAGGTTGATCGGTGTCGTCCGAGCTTGATAGTCGATACTGAAGTCTGATCACAAGGTGATCCAATGGGACATAGTGATATGCTTTACATCCCTAACTTTTGCCTGGACTGCCCTTTCGGGTTTTCAGTCCACCGGGATACCCTTTCTTGCCCAAGCCGCCTTTTCAGGTTTTTGGCTTACCGGGTGTAGAGATTTTTTTCATTTTCATCCCTTACTTCTGCTCGAACCCTTTTGGTTTGTCGGGAAGCCCTTATTTTTGCCTAGGCCAGTCAACCTAGCGGGTCTTTTGATTAGGCGTAGTATCTTTTCACTATGTCTGCATTAACAGGGTGAGGAAGGTAGTCACCGTCCATGGTAGTTAGAATCATAGCTCCACCCGAGAAAATGTTCTTAACCACAAATGGCCCTTCATACGTGGGAGTCCATTTTCCCCTGGGATCACCTTGCGGCAGTATGATGCGCTTGATCACTAAATCTCCGACTTGATATTCTTGACGTCTGACTTTCTTGTTAAAAGCCTTGATCATTCGCTTTTGATATGTCTGACCATGAAAGATAGCAGTAAGTCTCTTCTCATCGATTAGATTTAGCTAATCAAGTCGAGTTTAGATCCAGTCGTCTTTGTTCAAACCTGCATCCTTCATAATCCTGAGAGAAGGTATCTGGACTTCGATGGGTAGGACTGCATCCATGCCATATACCAAAGAGTAGGGTGTTTCCCCTCTCGACGTTCGTGCTGAGGTACGGTATCCATGAAGAGAAAATGGTAACATCTCATGCCAGTCTTCGTATGTCATCGTCATCTTCTGTAAAATTTTCTTAATGTTCTTGTTAGCTGCTTCAATAATGCCATTCATCTTCGGCCGGTAGGCAGAAGAATTATGATGTTGTATCTTGAACTGTTTACAGAGATCAGTGATCATTGTGTTGTTGAGATTCATACCATTGTCAGTAATAATTCTCTCTGGCACACCATACCGATAGATTAGATTATGTCGGATAAACCGCACCACCACGTTCTTAGTTACAGTAGCAAAAAAGGCCGCCTCAACCCACTTCTTGAAGTAATCAATGGCCACTAGAATGAAGCGATGTCCATTGGAAGTAGTGGGCCTGATTTCTCTAATCATGTCGATGCCCCACATTGCAAAGGGCCACGGAGCTATCAAGACGTTTAAGGGAACCAGAGGCACATGCACCTTATCATCGTAGATTTGGCACTTATGACAAGTTCGAGAGTGTTGATAACAATCGACTTCCATAGTGGAGCAGTAGTATCCTTCCCGTAGGATCTTCTTAGCCATGGTATGTCCATTGGAATGGGTTCTGAAGGTACCTTCATGTAGATATGTCATAATCCTCTCTGCTTCGCTCTTTCCTACACACTGCAGTAAGGTAGAGTCATGATTGCGCTTGTAAAGGATTCCATTACCGAGGAAGAACTTCGTAGAGAACCTTCTCAGAAACTTCTTATCATTGACAGATGCCCCTTTGGGATACTTTTGAGCCTCGAGATACATTTTGACTTCGTGAAACCAAGGTTTGTCTACCACTTCTTCGGTATCAATTTCACAGTAGTGTGCTGGCTCATCCAGCCTCTCAATGGTGATTTGGGGAGCTTCGTTGTCCCACCTGACTTTGAACATAGAAGACATGGTAGCTAGCGCGTCCTCTAACTAGTTATCCTCTCACGGGAAATGTTTAAAAGTTACCTCCTCAAAGTGTGGGAGCAATGTCAACACGTACTCTTTGTATTGGATGAGATTCAAATGTTTCGTATCCCATTCGCCTTTGACATGGCTTATCACTAAGGCTGAATCCCCGAAGACGTCCAAGAACTTGATCCTCAGGAGATATGATTACTGCGCCAATGCCATTACCCAGTGTGTTCGAAGCTCTGTCAAAAAACATAGTCCATTGGGATCCCTCCTCGGGTCCTTCATCTGGTCCAGGTTCTTCGTAGTCAGTCACCAGCATAATATTCTCATTCGGGAATTCAAAATTCATGGACTAGTAGTCATCCATGGCCTGATGAGCCAAATGATCATCCAATACACTCCCATTGATTGCTTTCTAGGTTGTATATTGTATATCGTACTCGGTTAAGATCATCTGCCATCTTGCTATTCTTCCAGAGAGAGCAGGTTTCTCGAAGATGTATTTGATCGGATCCATCTTACATATCAACAAAGTAGTGTAGGTTAGCATATACTGTCTTAGTCGGAAATCAGCCCATGCCAAAGTGCAACAAGTTTTCTTGAGCAGTGAGTATCTTGTCTCACAGTCGGTAAACTTTTTGCTAAGGTAGTATATTGCGTGCTCTTTTCGACCAGACTCGTCATGCTGCCCCATCACACATCCCATTGAATTGTCTAGCACTGTTAAGTACAATATCAAAGGTCTTCCTGCAACCGGAGGCATCGGAATTGGTGGTTCTTGTAGGTATTCCCTGATTCTTTCGAAAGCGGTATGGCATTCATCATTCCACTTTACCACTTGATCTTTCTTCAGAAGCTTGAAGATGTGCTCATAAGTAGCAGTCAGATGTGAAATGAACCTGGCAATATAATTCAAACATCCCAAGAAACCTCTAACCTCCTTCTCAACACAATTCAAATCGATTACATACATACCAATCATTCAACACTTCGCGATATAATCGGTACTAGCATCTCAACTACTTCGCCATAATCTGACATACCAACATTTTAAAGTAGCAATAACTATAACACACTTATACTTGAACATACGTCGTCTCAATATCATCTTAACACCTTTTTCAACCTCTAAACACATACACAATTTCATTCCCGTACGTCAATTATCAACAAAATATCAACAAATTTGTTCACATCATCGTATAACTCTTATAGTGACATCAACATAGCCAACATAATCGACTTCGTCATATTATGAAATATTATTCCTTTACTTACGGTAACCAACAATAACATCACTGCAATGGGAACCAAATCATCACAACATCAACTTGATTGTATAAATCAACAATTATACGCACAACTCACCATCAACTAACAACCATAATTATTTATGTCAAACATATGGTTTGCAAGTTTCAATCTAGTTTCGGACTTTCCTCAACATCCACCATAAAACCATTGTTCACTTGATATTCTCAATCTTTTACATTTGCAACGTTAGCTTGCATATAACTCGATACTCCGACTTGTTCCACGATATAAAATCAAACACTTTACACACCATTAAGATAGCACAACAAATCTATATCACCCAACATGGTCTCATCTATTATCAACAATAGATTAAGGGTGATCAGCTCCTCAATTTGTCAATAGATAGCCGACAATCATAATGGAGTATAAACTATCGTTACTAACTATAATAGTGTTCCTTTATAACTTGCACTCAAGACACCTAAAGCAGCATAATCCAATAATTTCCAATGAGGTTTACAAATACTCCCACAATTTCCCTTTCATTCCAATCATACTCTCAACAATATCATCTCATCTAAAAACATTTCATTTATATCTACACCTCAAACAACTACGTTAGTAATCATCCAAGCTCAACAAGCTACTAACCTCTATAACAGGTTTCTTCATTATCCAACTTAGAACTGCATCCACCTTGAATGGATCTGCATACAATTTCACTTGGAACTAAAATTACTCAAGAGAACTCTTCTCCAAAAACTATAACATACATCCTAACAACTTAGCATAAATCTTCCTCCTTTTCGACACTGTAAATTCCATACAACTTCGCACTATCGTCTTTCGTTCTAACTAATAACACCAAATCTTTCCAAATTATACCTTTGATTTCAAAAATTACATTAAATAAATATTCCAATTGGTCCTTTAATTCACCCAACTCGGACGCTGATGTCCCGTACAACACTGAAGAACAAGCCTAGTCCCAAAGACAAGCTTAACAACAAACTTCACTTTCTCCCAATATCATCACGTGATAAATGAATCTATTACAGCTACTGGAACAATTTTTTAAAATGAATCTGATTTCGTTGGCTTTTCAACGCTTCAAATGGAACTCAAATCGGATACCCGGAACTCTAGTTATGAATTTTCGAAGTCGCATAACAATTCTGCAGTTTCCTGCGATTCGCTTACGGAAATTCCACTCCGAAACTCATTTGTCTTTAACTTAAACATATTCCCAACAACTCTTAACGTATCTCGTGCTCCTAAACTTCTTATAACTCAAGAGATGCATTCCTCCACCAAAGTTCAGGTTCCAAACTACTAGGACAACAATTCCTTCCGCAACGCTACTCACTTCTTCAAGTCTCGACTCAGACTCGTGATCCACAACTACTTATCAATGTCAACTACTTCCGACAACCACTTATGTGATCCCAACATAAAAGTTACCGCAACTTTATTACTCCATCATTGTTCAACCATTGACTTCTTACACTTGCTTCGTAAATCAACAATTCTTGCATTGTCACCGTCGGCAGTACATCAAATTAACACCTTTCAATTGAACATATCTGAGAAGCAAAGCTTCTCCCCCACTTATCTTCAACCAACTTCCTGCATACAACTCGATTAGAAAAACAACAAGCACCGACAGTGTTTCACACACTTGTGGCGCACTAAGGAATAAACGACATTAGATAACATGGTCGGACGGACCGACCTGCTCTGATACCACTATTGTAACACCCCAAATTCTACCCAGTAGTTATAACGAAAAATCAGAGTATTTAAAAATTTCCAACACATTTGGGATATCACAATTCAGCATGTTACAACACATAAACAAATACATAACACTCTAGTTTCGGAGGATCATATAACAACTTGCATCAGCTTTTAAAACAAAACCACTTCTTTTATTAATAACGCAGCTGAATCATTACAACTTCAAGTAGCATCATATGTTTCATTCAACTAAAACAACTTGAGAGGCAAAATATTATTTCATATAATTAAACTTATGATTCCACAACTAAAACAATTTCAACAAGTAAACAACTATTTGTTCATTTCCCTCTGAGTGTTACGTATCAGAGCGACCAACCGACTTTGAACTAATAAGGCTAAGCAAATCTTCATTCTTTAATACCTGCACATTACCAACAGAGGACAACATTCAAACAATAATGGGTGAGATATCGGATAATATAATAAGTTGTATGATAAATAATATATTAGATATGATCATATAAAATCACCATTTCTCAACTTATACACAACAACTATTACAACCAAGCCTCAACAGGACATAACGACTAATTCACAGCCTTTAGAAAATACCTGTCACAACAAGTCAATAATATAAAGCAGCAACAAATCTATCTCCAACACAACTCAAGATGCAACATCAAATGCGACTCAATTACAATGCACATGCATGTGGTACCATTGGAGCAAAACTCCCAACTTAAAAATTTCCAATTAATAGAGGCATCAACAAGGCATAAGCCTTCAACTTAGCATTTTGCCAATTTAGGCCAATGTGGTGCCAATCCAGGCCAACTTAATAATGCAAATGTATGTGACTCAATGAATACTACAATCACATACAACAACAACAATCACTGTCACAAAGGCATATGCCCATATCATCACTTTACCAATAATTAGAGGTACTCATCATCGCTTCAACACTGGCCATAGGCCTACAACTTAATCAACTTATCAATCACAACATATAAACAACGACATATTCGATGTATTCGACAATCACAATAACACAACATCTCAACATTAGCCATAGGCCTATAACTTTACATTGTCAATAAATGGAGGCAACATAACGACAACAGCAACAAAATTAACAACAACATAAACACAACTATTCAACTTTGGCGACAAGCCCACCATTTGATTCTTGCCAATAGTTAGAGGCAATGCAACAAATTCACCACCTACAACTTCATAATTAACCACAACAATTGTTTCGTATAATTATTTGGAAAAATTGAACAAATCCTACAAATTAATTAATTGTCCATTGTTATTTTATTACTAATAACCTTCTATTACTAATTTACATCTTAGTCCCTACCTTACAACAACTTATACAATCCACCGTCTCAACCGTAATATTTTTCAAACACTCGACGTAATAATTCGGACAATTCAACTATATCCGACTAAATAATCCTCTACTAAAATTTCTAGTAATTCAACTCTGTACTGTTACTAAATTTCCATACTATTAACATATATTAATTACTATGTCTCTGCTATATGTAATATTACTTCTCTACTAGTTTAGTAAATCTATTGTTCTTATTACTACTAAATTTATACACTGTTAATATCTAACCATTCACTAAGTATTTCTGCAACCAAAACCATCACTGCTATTTTGTTTATCTTTACTGTTAAGGTCCTTCTACTAATTTTCTGCTAAGCTTATTTTCCATACAACACTGCTACTAATGAGTATAATTATGTTCCTGTTAAAAATTACCTACTGCTACTTGAACACTAATTTTGCTAAATGAATTGAATAAGAAATGATGCTATCCTATTTCTTTCTCTCTAGTACACCATATAAATTTCAGGTATGGTTGGCACCAAGCATCATGCCCCTCGGCACACATTTCCCACTTTCTTCTAGGGTGCCGATCGGCACCCCCCTTCTCCACATGTTCCTTTCGGCATAATACTTTGCCGGTCGTCACTCCTTCTCACTCTTATCTCAACAACCATGCCGTTCGGCGTGGCACCACAATCCTCAAGATTTCTGCTCGGCACACACACTTTTTTTCTTAGTTTTCTTCCTAATTTCTAGATTGCCTCTCGGCACACACACTTTTATTTTTGTTTTCTTCCTAATTTCTTCTGTCTGCTACAAACCAATACGGTATCACATTCAGCAACACAACATAGTATCACATCAATGTAAAATTATACGAATTGAAACAGTAATTCTCAACCAATTTGGTGACAACAACCACATCTCAGTATCAAATTACAACAATTAAACACAACAGAGGTAGTTTTACTAACCCAATCCTACATAGAATTTTTCATATAACCCATTAGATAGTCAGAACCCCACCCTTACCCTGTATTGACGGTTCTCTATAATTTCTGATTGCACCATGTTGCTGCCATAGCTCCAAACCTTTCTTCTTCTTCTTCTTCTCCACTTAAAACCCTATTCCTCTTTCTCTTCTCTTTCTGATAACACTAACTCTCTTTCCTTTTTCTTATTTTCTAATAAAAATATATATTATTCTATTAATCCAAATAAATCCAATTGGGCCTAAATGTTACACCCCGCTTTTACTTCTTGACGCCATAACATAAGCCCATTATCATTTTTAAGGTTAATAATAAAAATAATACCTCAACTTAATTCCACCAAAATTAAATCCGATTATTTAATATTGCAAATTAATAAAATAATTTCGACTGGACGATAAAATTCAATTAATATAAAATATTCAAAATAATATTCAATTAAATAAATAATTAAATATTGGGGCGTTACAACTCTCCCCCACTTAGAATACTTTCGTCCTCGAAAATCTATTCGATACTACCACCATTAACGCGAAGTTCACATCCAACTTTTTTATCTCTGAGTCGCGTTTGGCAACACTTCGACCACTACTTAACCAACATAACAATAACTCAACACAATTCAAATCGATTACACACATACCAATCATTCAACACTTCGTGATATAATCGGTACTAGCATCTCAACTACTTCGCCATAATCTGACATACCAACATTTTAAAGTAGCAATAATTATAACACACTTATACTTGAACATACGTCGTCTCAATATCATCTTAACACCTTTTTCAACCTCTAAGCACATACACAATTTCATTCTCGTACGTCAATTATCAACAAAATATCAACAAATTTGTTCACATCATCGTATAACTCTTATAGTGACATCAACATAGCTAACATAATCGACTTCGTCATATTATGAAATATTATTCCTTTACTTAAGGTAACCAACAACAACATCATGACAATGGGAACCAAATCATCACAACATCAACTTGATTGTATAAATCAACAATTATACGCACAACTCACCATCAACTAACAACCACAATAATTTTTGTCAAACGTATGGTTTGCAAGTTTCAATCTAGTTTCGGACTTTCCTCAACATCCACCATAAGACCATTGTTCACTTGATATTCTCAATCTTTCACATTTGGAACGTTAGCTTGCATATAACTCGATACTCCGACTTGTTCCACGATATAAAATCAACCACTTTACACACCATTTAGATAGCACAACAAATCTATATCACCCAACATGGTCTAGTCTATTATCAACAATAGATTAAGGGTGATTAGCTCCTCAATTTGTCAATAGATAGCCGACAATCATAATGGAGTATAAACTATCTTTACTAACTATAATAGTGTTATTTTAGAACTTGCACTCAAGTCACCTAAAGCAGCATAATCCAATAATTTCCAATGAGGTTTACAAATACTCCCACAATTTCCCTTTCATTCCAATCATACTCTCAACAATATCATCTCATCTAAAAACATTTCATTTATATCTACACCTCAAACAACTACGTTAGTAATCATCCAAGCTCAACAAGCTACTAACCTCTATAACAGGTTTCGTCATTATCCAACTTAGAACTGTATCCACCTTGAATGGATCTACATACACTTTCTCTTGGAAATAAAATTACTCAAGAGAACTCTTCTCGCAAAACTATAATATACATCCTGACAACTTAGCATAAATCTTCCTCCTTTTCGACACTGTAAATTCCACACAACTTCGCACTATCGTCTTTCGTTCTAATTAATAACACCAAATCTTTCCAAATGATATCTTTGATTTCACAAATTACTTTAAATAAATCTTCCAATTGCTCCTTTAATTCACCCAACTCGGACGCTGACGTCCCGTACAACACTGAAGAACAAGCCTAGTCTCAAAGACAAGATTAACAATAAACTGCACTTTCTCCCAATATCATCACATGATAAATTAATCTATTACAGCTATTGGAACCATTTTTGAAATCAATCTTATTTCGTTAGCTTTTCAACACTTCAAACGAAACTCAAATCAGATACCCGGAACTCTAGTTATGAATTTTCGAAGTCCCACAACAATTATGCAGTTTCCTGCGATTCGCTTACGGAAATTCCACTCCAAAACTCATTTGTCTTCAACTTAGACATATTCCCAACAACTCTTAACGTATCTCGTGCTCCAAAACTTCTTTAACTCGAGAGATGCATTCCTCCGCCAAAGTTCAGGTTCCAAAACACCAGGACAACAATTCCTTCCGCAACGCTACTCACTTCTTCAAGTCTCGACTCAGACTCGCGATCGATAACTACTTATCAACGTCAACTACTTCCAACAACCACTTATGTGATCCCAACATAAAAGTTACCGCAACTTTATTACTCCATCATTGTTCAAACATCAATTTCTTACACTTGCTTCGTAAATCAACAATTCTTGCATTGTCGCCATCGGCAGTACACCGAATTAACACCTTTCAATTGAACATATCTGAGAAGCAAAGCTTCTTCCCCACTTATCTTCAACCAACTTCCTGCATACAACTCGATTAGAAAAACAACAAGCACCGACAGTGTTTCACACACTTGTGGCGCACTAAGGAATAAACGACATTAGATAACATGGTCGGACGGACCCACCTGCTCTGATACTACTATTGTAACACCCCAAATTCTACCCAGTAGTTATAACGAAAAATCAGAGTATTTAAAAATTTCCAACGCATTTGGGATATCACAATTCAACATGTTACAACACATAAACAAATACATAACACTCTAGTTTCGGAGGATCATATAACAACTTGCATCAGCTTTTAAAACAAAACCACTTCTTTTATTAATAACGCAGCAGAATCATAATTACAACTTCAAGTAGCATCATATGTTTCATTCAACTAAAATAACTTGTGAGGCAACATATTATTTCATGTAATTAAACTTATGATTCTATAACTAAAAAAAGTTCAACAAGTAAACAACTATTTGTTCATTTCCCCCGAGTACTACGTATCAGAGCGACCAACCGACTTTGAACTAATAAGGCTAAGCAAATCTTCATTCTTTAATACCTACACGTTACCAACAGAGGGAAACATTCAAACAGTAAGGGGTGAGATATCGGATAATATAATAAGTCGTATGATAAATAATATATTAGATCTGATCATATAAAATCACCATTTCTCAACTTATACACAACAACTATTACAACCAAGCCTCAACACGACATAACGACTAATTCACAGCGTTTAGATAATACCTGTCACAACAAGTCAACAATATAAAGAAACAACAAATCTATCTTCACCACAACTCAAGATGCAGTATCTAATGCGACTCAATTATAATGCACATGCATGTGGTACCATTGGAGCAGAACTCCCAACTTAAAAATTGCCAATTAATAGAGGCGTCAACAAGGCATAAGCCTTTAACTTAATATTTTTCCAATCCAGGCCAACGTGGTGCCAATCCAGGCCAACTTAATAATGAAAATATACGTGACTCAATGAATACAACAATCACATACAACAACAATCACTATCACAAAGGTATACGCCCATATCGTTACTTTACCAATAATTAGAGGTACTCATCATCGCTTCAACACTGGCCATAGGCCTACAACTTAATCAACTTATCAATCACAATATATAAACAACGACATATTCGATGTATTCGACAATCACAACAACACAACATCTCAACATTAGCCATAGGCCTATAACTTTTCATTGTCAATAAATGGAGGCAACATAACGACAACAACAACAAAGTTAACAACAACATAAACACAACTATTCAACTTTGGCGACAAGCCCACAATTTGGTTCTTGCCAATAGTTAGAGGCAATGCAAAAAATTCACCACCTACAACTTCATAATTAACCACAACAATTGTTTCATATAATTATTCGGAAAAATCCACCAAATCCTACAAATTAATTAATTGTCCACTGTTATTTTATTTCTAATAACCTTTTATTACTAATTAACATCTTAGTCCCTACCTTACAACAACTTATACAATCCGCCGTCTCAACCGTACTATTTTACATACATTCCACATAATAATTTGGACAATTCAACTATATCCGGCTAAATAATCCTCTACTAAAATTTCTAGTAATTCAACTCTGTACTGTTACTAAATTTCCATACTATTAACATATATTAATTACAATGTCTCTGCTATATGTAATATTACTTCTCTACTAATTTAGTAAATCTACTGTTCTTATTACTACTACATTTCTACACTGTTAACATCTAACCATTCACTAAGTATTTCTGCAACCAAAACCATCACTGCTATTTTGTTTATCTTTACTGTTAAGATCCTTTTACTAATTTTCTTCTAGGGTGCCGATCAGAACACATTTCCCACTTTCTTATAGGGTACCGATCAGAACCCCCCCTTCTCCACATGTGCCTTTCTTCATAATACTTTGTCGGTCATCACTCCTTCTCACTCTTATCTCAACAACCATGCCGTTTCGGCGTGACACCATAATCCTCAAGATTTCCGCTCGACACACACACTTTTATTTCTTTGTTTTCTTCCTAATTTCTAGATTGCTGCTCGGCACACACACTTTTATTTCTTTGTTTTCTTCCTAATTTCTTCTGTCTGCTACGAACCAATATGTTATCACATTCAACAACACAACATAGTATCACATTAATATAAAATTATACGTATCGACACACTAATTCTCAACCAATTTGGTGACAGCAACCACATCTCAGCATCAAATTACAACAATTAAACACAACAGAGGCAGTTTTACAAACCCAATCCCACATAGAATTTTTCATACATCCCATTAGATAGTCAGAACCCCACCCTTACCATGGATTGACAGTTCTCTATAATTTCCGATTGCACCATGCTGCTGCCATAGCTCCAAACCTTTCTTCTTCTTCTTCTCCACTCAAAACCATATTCCTCTTTCTCTTCTCTTTCTGATAACACTAACTCTCTTCCTTTTTCTTATTTTCTAATAAAAATATATATTATTCTATTAATCCAAATAAATCCAATTGGGCCTAAATGTTACACCCCGCTTTTACTTCTTGACACCATAACATAAGCCCATTATCATTTTTAAGCTTAATAATAAAAATAATACCTCAACTTAATTCCACCAAATTAAATCCGATTATTTAATATTCCAACTTAATAAAATAATTCCGACTTGACGATAAAATTCAATTAATATAAAATATTCAAAATAATATTCAATTAAATAAATAATTAAATATCGGGGCGTTACACTCACAAACAAAGCCACTGTGCTTCGGGTAAGACACAAAGTTGTAGAGTTTAAATTATTTATTACAAATCTCAAAACAAGTAAGACAATTACTGGGGAATAAAAGAAACTGGTATAAAGTCCTTAGCCGTCTAATTACTTGGTTAACTGTTGGCAGTTTGGTAGATCCAGCTGTCAATGTCAGAGTCTTCCTCGCTGTCTTCAATGGCATTAATTCCCCGATTGCTGATGCGGAGGGGAGCTCTTCCAGCCCGAGCGCGTCGAACAACCCTTTGAGCTCCTGAAGTAAATCCCAAACCAAACTTGTCAATTTTTTAAGTAAAATCAGGGAGTTGTCCCAAATTGGTATACCCACCTTCTTCAATCACTGCTCTGGCGTCTTAGAGGGAAGCCATCTTTAGAGGAGGTTTGCTGGTAGTAGTTTCAGCCGATGCCAAGATCTTGGGAACCTCTTCAAAGTTTTGGCAAGGAGTCTCTATGAATTCCCCGTCCATCTCTACATACCTGAAGGAATTAAGGTGGCTCACCATATACTCCTCCTCACCATGCACAGTGACAATCTTCCCTTTTACTGGGTACTTCAGCATTTGGTGCAGTGTAGAAGTAACTGCCCCAGCTTCATGGATCCAAGGACGACCCAACAAATACGAGTATGACGGCCGGATGTCCATTACATAGAAAGTGGACTCAAAAGTCTGGGAACCTACTATGACGGGGATGTCCATTTCCCCATGCACCATTCTATTCGATCCATTGAAATCCCTCACCATAATGTTACTAGGCTTTAAAGTCAAGCCCTCACAGTCTAACCGATCCAATGCCTTATTAGGCAGAACATTCAGCGAAGACCCAATATCTACCAACACATGAGCCATAGTGGTGCCCCTACATTCAATCGAGACATGCAGAGCATCATTATGCTTCCTCCCCTTCGGTGTCAAGTCTGCATCTGAAAAACCCACCCCAATGTCAGCCGTCAGGCTGGCCATACAATCCTTGAATTGATCAGCTGAGGTCTCTTGCGGCACATGCGCAGTCTTGAGGAGTGCAATCAAAGCCTTCACATGGGCCTCGGAGCACAACAGCAGGGAAAACATGGATATCTTTGAGGGGGTCTTCCCCAGCTGCTCGACTATATTGTAGTCGCTCTTTTTGATTATTTTTAGTATTTCCTTTATCTCTTGCTTTGAGGCTTCCACGACAATTTTTCTAGGCGCCTCCGTTCGGGTAGGCTCACCTATAACTTCTTTGCCTCGGGTCTCAGATGACTCGACGAAGGGAGTGATAATTGGAGTAAGCACAGGAGTAGTAGTTGATGTACCAACAGGAGTAGTAGATGGAATAACAATAGGCCTATTAACAGTCTTCGGGGATATCTCGGGAGAGAAAACCCTTCCACTTCAGGTAACCTTGCTGGTCCCGACAATGTTACTGACATTAGGATCAACCTCTTCATTTTTCAAATCTTGTTTGATGCCATGATAGTACACATCGGCACCATAATGCCAGGGGACAACTTTGTCCGAGGCATACAGGACAGGACCAGGAACAGTGATTATTAGCATACCAACTCTTGGAACAAATGTAATCCTAACAGGTCTTCTCGAGGAGACCTTGGAAGGATTTGCAGAAATGGTTATAATAGCAACGTCTTCAAATGGAACAACGGGAATCAAAGTTTTCTCGAACAAAATTTCTTTGCTGTCCATCAGGCGCTGAACACCTAACTTCAGCAAATGGCAACCAAAAGGTAGAAAGGAACACATGTGACAACCTTCACCACAACCTGGAAATAAACCGGATGACAACAAATTATTCTTAACCGTTATAAGAGGAGTAGAAACTTCATCTACTAAGGTTACAAACAGATCGGTATCCATAGCATTAACTCCACGACCGTGCTTAGGCATGGGAGCAGTTATGAAGTTGGGCTTTTCCGGAGTATCGAACTCAATCTCCTTATCTTTGATCAGATCTTGTACCTTATTTCTCAGAGCCCAGCATCGTTGGTGTTGTGGCCAAGACTCTCAGAATGATAGGCACACCGAGAATTTGGATTATATCGGGGAGATGTGATGTTCGGATTCTTGGGAGCCTCTTTCAAGGTCGCCAGGTTGGATCTCGGAAGATGGGGTAGAACTTCAGCCAACATCATGTTGATCCTGGTAAACTGTCGTTGTGGTCTTTCCTCCCTTTGTTGGTTGTTGTGTTATGGAGCAACTACAGGCCTAGGTATCATTACGGCACTTACTGTGTGACGGTGTCGAGCTCTACTTTGACCTCTCGGACTATAGATGGCACTGGCCTCCTTCTTACCAATAAAAGGCTTCTTTATCGAACTCGAAGAGGCATCCTTTTGTATTTTACCGCTCCGAATCCCAGCTTCTACTCTATCTCCAGTTAGGATTAGCTCGGTGAAACCAGCTGAAAAGCTGCCGATAATATGATTAAACAATGGACCAGATAGTGTCCCCAGAAACATATCGACCAACTCCCTATCAAACAACGGGGGTTGAACTCTTCCAGCCAACTCTCTTCACTTCTGCGCATAGTCCTTAAATCCTTCACTTGCACCCATAGACATACTCTAGAGTTGAGTACGAGTAGGAGCAAGGTCGGCTTTCTACTGATACTGCTTTTAAAAATCAGCAGCCATGTCTTCCCAATTTTGGACATTGGCTCTCTCCAGTTGGTAGAACCATTCAAGCTGAGTCCCTGACATACTGTCTTGAAAGAAGTGAACCCCCAAATTTCTATCAGCGGTGTAGGGATGGATCTTTCTGACGTAGGAACAGAGATGGAGTTTTGGGCAAGACACCCCATCATACTTAGCAAAATTTGGACCCTTGAACTTCTGCGGGATTACCACTCCCGACACCAATCCCAATTCTTTGAAACCCAACCCAGGTATCCTCTGGACTTCCATAGCAGTCAGACGGTCTTCCAACTGCTTGTATCCATCCTCCATAGGAGGATACTGCTCATCATTATAATATGTATCATTGTCAGAAACTTTAGGACTGGGGTCCTTTTCCCTTGTCTCTTGTTCTTGATTCTCCCCTTCTTTGGATGAAGAGGTCAGATCAACTTGCTGCTTCAACGGCCTCCTGAACCTTCTGCCCATATTCAGAATACCAGCGGCCTTCTTCTTTTTCTTTTTCTCTTTCAGGTTGAGGGCCTTCAGATCCTCCTGCCCTTTTGCTAGATTTATGAACATCTGTTGGAACTAGGCATTTTGTGCCTGAAGATCCTTGCTGAAATAAACAGCTAAGAAGATGAGAAACCTGTAATGGTACTTGTTTATGTGATGCTATGAATGGGATGTGTATGTAATGATTTCAAGGATTCTTAAAGGCTCAAATTTGTTTAACCAAAAGAAACACACGTTAATTAAATTAATAAGTTCGAATTGATACAAAGAATGCCTTTTAGGCTTACAATTAAACGAAACAAAACTTAAAGCAAAAAAAGAGACTAGGTCTCCCAGGAGCAAATCCTCTTTGGTGCGATGTAGGCGTTTATGTTTCTTTCTTCATGAAGTAGCCTAGTGATCTCCATGACCTTCTTCTCGTTAGCATAGAACTGAGCTTCAAACGTATCCCTCTCCTCTTTGAGTTGAGCCCAGTACTTCTGTAACTCTTCATGATCGATTGGCATGTCAGGATGATGACCAAGTGAAGTAGTATCTCCTTCAATAACTGGCTTCAGAGTTACTGGTAGGACAACAGGGTAAGGAATCATAAGGCTTTGGGCGCGAGCTCGTACCCACCGTAGATAAGGCTCAAGCGGAATGGAATTCTTGTGCCCTAGAGTCTTGATATCAATTTTATGCACCATGCCCTAAGCTTTTGTGAACCTCCTACGGTACCCCTGAGCATCGTTCTCATAGTTAAAGGTGATTCCTTGGATAAGCGTGTTGTGAGGACCGTCTCTTCTTGCATAACCAAACTGACGCAGTGCCAAACAAGGGTTGTAAGTGATTCCTCCCCTAATGCCTAAGAGAGGGACATTAGGGAATTCACCACAGCGATCGATGATGGTAACATCTTCCGAGAACCATGAACCTCAATGGATGTCTGAATGCTTGAGGGACATCAGCCTACGAGACCATTTCAAACCCTGTTCATTCTTCAAAACAGACTTGGGTAGGTGTGAAATAAACCACCTAGCCAATAGATGAGTGCAACACAGGAGGGTCCCCCTTCTCTTTAGAGTGCGAGCATGCAAAAAGTATAGAATATCCCCTATTAATGTAGGCATTGGATTATGAGACAGAAAAACCTTAATAGTGCTCACATCTACGAGTTGATCCACATTAGGGAAAAGTACCGTCCCGTAAACGAGAAGTTCCAGCACCTCTTCGAAAGCTTGTAAATCTAAAGTATCCCAAAAATGGTAAGCCTTCTCAAATAGAAACTTAATCGGAATTCCTTGGACACTCCCTCTAGTTTCCCAATTTGTCACTATGTCAGACCGTTGTAAGGACAAAGCTCTAGAAATCTCTTCAGGCTTTCGATGTTCTTCCATACTATTGAAAGGTAACTGATCAAGAATGGGTACCCCCAAAAACTGAGAAAATTCCTCCAAAGTAGGTACTAGCTGGTAATCCAGGAAGGTGAAACAATGGTGCACAGGATCGAAGAACTGAAAGAGAACTTTTAATAATTCTTCATCGGGTTTTGCAGTGACCAAATTGAGCAACTGACCATGCTTTTTAGTGAAATGAGAAATTTCAAGAACCCTTAATTCCAGGTCTTTTAGTTGGAGAGACACTTTCACAAGGTTGATCTGTATAGTGTTCCTACGGGAGGATACCATGTCCTACAAAACAAAGCAAAAATGAGCCCTAGGAAATCCTTGAAATGGTTAGCCATGATATGCCATGCTTATGATGTCATGATTATGTTAGAAAATCAGGTATAGCAAACAACAAACAAGTCACACCAAGTCCTTGGGTTTAAGGATTGCATGAGTTTTAAGGTCATACCCTCTTGAAGTTGGATTGGTTCAACATGTCCTATAAATAGTAACCGAATTCTAAGGGATCTCAATATCACCGATCTTTCCACCAGCTTCGTTCAATAGGCGATTGACTCGTAACTGAACAAAACTCAAGAGTTAAACCTCAATGAGTGTAGCATCGAGTATCTGTCGACCTTGGGAATACACCAAGGCTGGCCACCTCGCTATGTCCTACTGGCCAAGTTGTGCGATTAAAGGTTCTAAGGTCAGTTGATGCTTCATGACACCACGCGGCGGCCCCGTACTCTCCCTGATTGACTCAAGGGATACTGGTAACAACCAAAGTGCCACATTAATGTAGCTACTGCTTCAACCGTGTCGGTATACCCCACACAGTTCCCTCACAGTTTATTGCTACTTACCTAAAAGTGTTCCCCAAATCCGGATATAGGATCTATAGTAACCCAAACAATCCCTTAAAAGTAAAGCAATCAAGACAAGTAAGAGAAACAATTAAATGACCTAGATCCTAAGGTATACCCCACTTATTAAACTCCCCAACAGAGTCGCCAGTTCTGTGATACGGTGGCAGAACCGACTGTTATATTGGTTTTCATTTTGTATTCGCAAATGTTGCGGTAAGCAAGAGTCACCACCGACTTTTATTTCATCCAACTAAGGAAAGGAAAAAGAACAAAAAAAACCTTTTTTGAGATATTTCTGAGTACGGGGGGTGGGGGGGGGGGGGGGGGGGGTAGATTATAGAAAGGGAAGGTGTTAGTACCCTTTCTATCCGTGGTTTTCCACGGGCTCTTAGGTACTTGCTCATTTTTAAATTGCTTGTGTGTGCTTGTTTTGAAAAAGTTTTACTTCGTGATGACTCTTGTATTAGTCCTCAAGAGTGTGACGAAGTTGTTTTGAAAACTATTTTGAAAAGTGTTTGTGTGAAAAGTTTTGTTTGAGCAAGTACTTAGGAACTAATCTACCTACTCGAAAAAAGTATGTTTGTTTTCTTTTAGACAGCGCTATCCTATTATTAAGGAATGGGTAGCACCGTCGTTGGAGTTTTAAAAGGGACGAAATGGTCTCTGAAGGAAACAAGTAAGGATACCTTAGCATTTCGAAGGGACTATCGTCATAAGATCAATTCGTAGGAAACTCGAGGGACAAGTAGGGACCATGATCTTTATGTCGATTTTGAATCATGGGTCATTGCTAAGGTTTCCCTACATTCGAGGGACACAACCATTATTACCGAGGCAACCAAGTGGGGCAAACCCTAGGAGTGAACATGTCCAAGTGTATTTTTTCAGTTAATTATCTTTGCACAATTAGGGTTTTCTATTGTTTTAATTTCAATTTGTCTTTCCATACAATCCTGTACATACATCTAAGTAGTTTATAGTTTGCGGAAATTAAAATACAAGAAACTAAAGTCCTAATTATTACATGGCTTTGGGCAGATACATAATTATTTTTGACTGAAAATAAAATGCAGAATTAAAACCCTATTTAAATCTATTACAAACTCAGAGCAGTTACAAATAATAATAAAAAAAGATGATTAAGAGCACGCAGTAAATTAAATGCGAGAAATAATTAGACGACCTAAAAATCTAATTTGAGAAAAAACGTTTATGTTGTTTTTTGAGGAAAAATTAGGTTAAGTACTAGGTTACACCCTAATTCTAATTATTTTGAATTATAATAAAAAGACATTAAATTATCCTAATTTAATTAAACTAATTAATTAATAAAAAATTTATGAAAAAAAGATTTTTTTATGTTTTTATGATTTTTTGATTAAATAAAAAATGATATTTTTTGTGTTATTAAAAAAAACATAATTAATAAATAATAAGAAAAAAGAATTAAAATAAAAAGGTGAGAATTTGGGCATGTATGATAAGCACATGGGGGGTGTATTTCTGAATTTTCAAGGCCCGTTATGGCTGAGCCCTACTCCTGCGCCAGATCCAGTGTAGCTTCCTTCTGATGGTCTATCGTAGATGTTTGGATCTTGACTGTTTGATCCAGATTGAGGGTGATTAAACCATCTGAAGGTGAGGACGTATGATGCACTCAGGAACATGTTGGACACCTGATCTGTAGAAAACACATGCTGAAAAAATAAAACCAAGGCCTGGGGATCGAACCCAGGCCCTCCAGCTTCACAATCATGCACCTTACCACTACACCAACCTGCTTATTCATACATATATCCAGACGCAAATAATAAAAGGGAAATCATGTGTTAAACCCAGACAATTAAACAAATGCACACGTCAGTTTGTATGGACCAATCATGTTATAAGGACAAGCCACGCTAGCAGTCAAGCTGCCTTCAAACTTTGACTTGCCGGAGATGCACTGGAGCCCTAGCTCTGGTCATCTTCTCCTGTCATCTCCTTCATCCAACTCATGCAAACCTGCAAAAACAAAGATCAATTGGACCCTACCCCCCTAATTCAAGGGTTGCGGATCGAATGGTGACCTCTTCTTGTCCTGAAACAACTTGCAAACAATGTTATGAGAAAAAACTGTGAGACGACGGTCATTAATGGCAAAGGATGCTCCTGGGTATTGGCTTCACATGTCACACATCCAAACACTCACAATCATTCATAGAAACATATGTATGCAGTCAATATGGATTTAAATTAGGTTTTGTGCAAGTTTAAGATCCAAGAAATCTTACCCAAAAGTGAGGCATGGATTTGCAGATTTTTTATGCTATGGGATTGCTCACGAGTTGGGTTGAGTCCCTTGATGCTGCAGGAGTACGATTGGAGGCTTAGAATCAGTGGAGAATGGCTGGATCGTGGGATCTCCAATTGCACCAAGCTTGAATATTTTTTAAACTTTTTTCTTGGTCTTGAGGTAGCCTTCCCCATGTCCTTGTTGTTTGGAATGGTTGTCCTTATGTATGGTAGCATACTAGGTCAACATAAGTGGAGAAAATCCCATGGTTTGATGACAAAATATTCTCCTTTCAAGTTTTTTATTTTTTTTTATTTTTGGAACAAATCCACTCTTTACTCTCCTTCCACGATTTGCCTTGATCTTGCCAGCTTTTGTTTATTGCCAATTGATGATAAAAATATTTTTAATAAAATCTTTTATTGTTTAGATGATTTATTTGATTTACTTTGATTTTTAAAGGATAAAAATAAAAATAAATTAAAAAAATAAAGCTAATAACATGTGGAAGGGTGTTTGGGTCGTGGTCCATGCTGGAAGTGAGGTGCATGCCTAAAAAGTTAAGCCCATTTGCCAAAAAATGCAATTTTGGGCACATTTGACTCTTGGCAATTTTCCAAAAATGGTCAACTTTGACAATGCATAAATCTTCCAATTTTAACCCTAGAGAGGTTTTTTTGGACTTTTTATAAAGCTTAGGATGTCCCCTAAACAATATTTTTGGTTTTATCTCAATTGGGTCTTCCATGTCCAGGTAAGAAGTTTTGACCCAAAACGTGTTTTTATTGACTTTTCAAAAGGACCTATAATGTAGAAATTCATATCTTTTCATGAGTGTATTTTTTGAACTTGAGGGCTGAAGATGAGTTATAGGTAATTGGATTCTCTTCAAAATGAGCCTTGGATAATAAATTTCTAATAAAGTATGAGAAAATTATGGTTGGTCAAAGTTTGGTTGACTTTTTCCTAAGAAACCCAAATTTAGCAACTTTTGAGTTTTGATGAATTAGGGGTATTCCTTGAGGAATCATGATCAACCCTTGATCAAATGATGAATATAATTTCAAAATGTTGATTTTGACCAAAAATATTGAAGTTTTACTGTATGTGGGCCACAGTTGACTTTTGACCTAATATAGTCGATTCTCAAGCATTTGAGCAGTTGACTGAGCAAACTTCTTGTGCAAGGCTTGAAATTTGACATGGATGATCTTGAGGACATATTAGGACTGTGGAGAGCATATGAGGACTTTGGAACTCACCCAACTTGATTAAAATGGAAACCCTAGTTGGAGGTTCATTGCTTTAGGAGAGAGTTTGTTTGGTCAACTCTTGGGCATCCTTGAGCAAGTTGAGGATCTCCATGAACATATGTTGATTAAAATTGGAGGTCAAATTTTGGGGTACAACATTATCCATCAAGAAGATTCATAGGTTCATGTGTTTATTTGTATGCCTTCTTCAATAAATTTCATTGAGATTCAAGCTTCATGTTTGATTTTGCTTCAAGATAACATCATTTCAAGGTCTAATGTGATCCATCATGCTCTATTTTGCAAATAAAGTTCAAAAGATTCAAGGTTGATTCAACAAGTTTTACCTATTTGAGCAAGTACTTGATTTAGTGATCACAAGTGCACAACTTTCTCAATTTTCAATATTTTTAGTTGTTTCTTTTTGCTATGAGTTCTTATCATCATCTACAACAACTTCTCTTCACATGACAAGATCCAATTGTGCAAGAAAAATGATCAAAATTTAAAAAGGGGTTCCAAGTCATTTTGACACTCTCTAAGCTAGGTTCTGCTGACTTCCAAGGACCATATATTGCTCATTTTTTGAGATTTTTGATTGGTTACAAAGCCATGATTCTCTTTGAAGATTCCTTAACAAGTTCTCTTCAAGTATATAAGGCTAATTTTGAGTGGAAGATCACTAATGATTGGGAAATATTACAAGTCCTTTGGGAATGCTAACAAATTCTCTCATGGTACTTCAAAGGATCACAACTTTGTTTCAATATGCAAGACTTGAAAATGTTTGGAAAGTCATTAAAGAATTGAAAAGATTATAGGTTTTTTGTAAATTTCCCCAAATTTGTTCATCATCTTCCGAAGACCATAACTCTTTCAATTTTTATGATTTTTGAATGACCTCAATTCCAAAATTCAATTCAAAGGGTCTATTTCATTTCATCTTCAAGGATCAGGATCAAATTTTGAGTGGAAGGGCATGTAGCTTTGAAGAACATTATAGGTCATTTTGAGGCTCCATACTTAGAATTTTTCCAAGTGTCAAATACCCGTATTTTTTTCTTGATTTCAAACATGAATAAATTTTAGATCATATAACCAAATTCTACCTTTCTTGGCATATTGTAAAGGTTGTGATGAAATGTTTACAATATAAAAGGAATGAGATCATAAATCCTCTTGAGCTGCTGGCCCCCTGGTTTTGAAGTGAGCACCATGAAAACTTATTTTGAATTTTGGTCAGAATCGAAACTTCCATTACAAGCCCTTTAAACGTGTGTTTTGTTTCTAATCATCATTAGCAAGTTTCCAGAAGTTATTTGACACATAAAACACACGGTTAGAGTGAGTTTTGAGCATGTGCAAGTCACACAACTAACACCTTTAGGATTAGCATTGTTCGCACGATTTAAGCATCATTCCTCTCAATTCTTATCACCATTCTATTTCTTATAAATAGAGGGACACATTCAACTCATTTCCCCAAGATTGAACAACCAAAATCACCCAGTCAAACTCTTTCCATCTCTCTCTTTTCTGAGTTTTCGATTTCTCATTTCCTTCGCTTCTAGCTCTTATTTATTGATTGATTCTTCATCATTGAACTCTACTAAAGCTAACAGAAGAAGAACCAAGCCTTGAAGTGCTCCAAATCGTGCTACCTAAGTTGAGTTTCGGAGCAAAATTCCCAGACCTCTTTCAGGTAGTTTAAGGCATCAAATCTTCTAACTCAAATTACTAGAATGGTCTATGATGATCATTGATGCCTGCTGATGGTTTAGTTTTGGTTAATTGATGCATTTGATGCATCTGTTTTTGATTTCAAAATTTTCAAAAATCTCTGGTTTTTTCCAAATCGAGTGAGCTACACTTTAAAAACATTTTTCACGAGCATGTGGTTAGGATCGTTTGGGTGAGAGGAATCCAATGATACCACTATGAGCTTCTAACGTTTCTGTTTGAAGCATCTCATCCTTGCTCTATTTGCAGATGGCTGGAGGTTGAAGACGACCTACGTGTCAATCTTCAACCAATGATCTTAAGCCATTTGTTTTAATCTGATTGGTTGTAGCCTTTTGTGTTTCCTGCACGTGTTTAAGTGATGATTACCATACATCCTAGCTTCAGCGCCTTTAGACCTGACACGGTGGATAAGTGAGTTGAATCCAACCCCTTATGCTTTTTCTGATTTAATTTTGTTTTACAAAATTGTTTTATTTTTAAAAATTAATAACTCTCTGATTTTAATTCTGAAAAATACCAAAGTTTTTGCTAAAATTTTATTTTATTTTTCTCTTTCTGATTTATATTTTTTCAGAATTTTATTTTTGATTTTACTATTTTTCTTAATTTTTTCCTTGTTTACTTGCTTTTAATTGGTTAAAAAATAGTTTTAGGTTTATGAAAATTACCAAATCTTTTTCTAAAAATCTTAAATAGTTTTTATAATTTTATGATGGTCTTATTTGAAATTTATTTGGTGTGTCGATGCTCTATGAGTGTTTCATGAATAATTTCTTATTATTTGGCCAAATAAAAATTATTTTTAAATGATTTTAATTGAGGTTTTATTTCTCTTTGGATTGGTTCTGACTTTGGTTATAATAGGTGATACCTTGGTTCAACTTCATTAATATAATTAGATCTAGGATATTGATAGATTTGAAAGAACCAAGTCCATTAAATTAGATGAATGCTATTAATGATAGTTTAACCTAATTTTATGATTTATGTGGACTTGTGGTTCTATCTTGACCATCCCCTCCATCTTCATATTATCCCTTTCTTGCTTTTAATTATGCTACAATTCTTTGGAGAATGATCTACATATCATTTCCCTAACATGTATGCTACATAGATTGCTATTTACCGGCCTCAAAATAGGTGTGGCTTCTACATAAGTCCAGTTACGATTGCTTAACATAGTGCTAAATTTTTCCCAATTCGAAAAAAGATCATCCGTGGCCCAAACCTATGTTTGCAAGCCCAAGTATATTTAATTTGAAACCTTGGATCCAATAACTTTGAATTTCATTGTTAGGAGACTGTGATTATATCAATCCTCTAATAAACTTCATGAATTTTTGTCTAAGCGAATCATTTGAACATCATTGATCATATGTGGTTTCCTTGAGTACTTGAAATGAATGATATACTTGACAAAAAGCAAATGAAATTTGTTGTTGACAGGATTTGATTTTATCAATCTTCTAATGAGTTTTCAAAAGCAAGATTCAAGATGGCCATTCAACTAACTGTTTTTACATGACCTCTAACTTCTAATTCACTAAAAATTAACTTTACTTTGTGCCTTTATTTTATGCCTTTACTTTTATGTACCATTTATTTTTTTAGCATTTACATTTCATGACATTTTTCTTTTTCTCACTTGAGCTTTCTTTTCTTTTAAAAGAGACTTAATAATCAACTTGAACCTTAAAATACTTATTTCTTTGTGGACTACTTGGTTACTATCCTTGGCATTATGGAGTTGTGGATCTCTCAGACTTAGGATTAGAAGCTTTGATACTTGAGACCTTGGAATTATGTGATCTTTGGTTGATATTTTTATGAAGACCTTCTGAAAACCTTGGGGTTTACTCAAAGAAATTGGTTCGAATTTTTTGTGTGCAGGATATTCTAATTTTCATGCTTCGTATGTAATTGAGAATTCCTCTGTATACAATCGCTACTCTAGCCAATTTTTGTCAATGAAGACTTTTCTTGGTTCTTAATTCATCTAAAGCTTGGTATTCCTTAGAGGTTTAGTATTTTTGCTTGCTTGGTTTTAATCCAAAGCATGGGAATTCTACATTGTCTTCTTATGTCAAGTGTTGGCTTCTTGTTGGTTAAATAGTTCTTTTCCTTAGCTTTTACCTTATGCTTTAGGATAGTCCCTTCATATCCTCATATCTTCTTTAATTTCAAAAACCTACTCCCTCATTTTCAAAAATCTTCTTATTTTCTAACTTGAACCGCTTTCATAATAAACTTAGACTTAGGTCTATACACTTTCAAAATATTTTCTTAATCAAACATTAATCAATTTAATTTTACTTTGACATCTTTTTAGAAGACTACAAGTCATTAGCATCATTCAAACCATTTTGCCACTTTGTATTTTTAGTTTAAAACTTTTCTCAAAAGATTAGACTCTTGTCGGTTATTGAAGTGACGCAAGCTACTATAATTCTATGATATGTAGTGAAGAGAGCTATTTTCCACTTGGGTGTTGAGTGATGGATTTTAAATCCAAGTTATATCCTCCACTTTGAGATGACACAAATGCTCATTTCTAATGATTGTGGGTAGTAAGTATGTTTTCCACTCGAATATGACGATGATGTCTCTTCTCTTAAAATTAACCAACACACATGTGTTTTAAATTTTTTGAGGTGAAATACGAGTACCCTGATCCCCTATTGCATGGAAGGTGGTACATAGGCACTAACGATTCACAACCGTGGCAGGTGCAAAAATTGTAAAAACCACTTCTTTTCTCATCTCCACCATTTTATTTTGTATACACCTTTTATAGACAAAATACACAGATTTTCAAAGAGGTTCCTGCATAGTACCGTAGATATTTAAGGGGATAATACCTTCCCTTTGCATAACCAACCCCTGTACCTAGATTCTCCCCCTCTTTTTTGGGTTTATTCTCTCTTTTCCCATTTCCTTTGGAAACAATAAAGCGCAATGGTGATTTTTATTTGATTTGTACGAGTTAAGTCAATCCAATGGCTTAGTCTCAACATTTCTACCGCTACAACATCCACCCAAAAAAGAAACAGAGCTAGCACAATAGCAGTATATGTAAAGAAGTGAAAACGATATGCAAACATATGTACGAAAGCATGTAAATAAAGCAGCAAAAAAGTAATAACACACAAAACAACCAAAGACAAGAAAACAAGCAAAAGCTAGGATTAACTTGTATAGGATGGACCATCAATTGGTCAACCTATCCCTAGTAGAGTCTCCAACTATCGCACCACGAAAAAACACGGAGTCGCCACTGAACTCTTTTTATCCTGAAGGAATGGAAGATATCGAGATAACTCCAAACAAATGGATAAGATGGTCTTGTAACCAAGAGAAAAGTTGCCAAAGTCGGTTACACGAGGGGAATGTATTAGCACCCCTCACATCTGTGGTACTCCACGGGATCAACTTTTGTTTGCTCTAATCTAAGGGTGTGTAAAAATCTATTTCTAAAGCTTAATGCTAAAAAGGAATGCATGTGAAAGAAAAAATGGGGAAAAGAAGGAATATTTAAGAAGTTTTGCTCGCATAGGCCCCGTGACCTAATGCCTACGTATCACTTTCGAGGAATCATAGCGTCGTAGTCCAGCTCACATGTTTCGGTTTGTTGTATGTTTTTACCTTGAAAAGTGGTTTTAAAAGAAAGGCCAAACGGAAAAACGAAATTTGAATTGGTTGGTGTTTTTTACCTTGAAAAGGGGTTTTTTGTATTATTAGAGTGTTTTGAAGTTGAAAGAAAAACAGAAAAGAAAAAAAAGAATTTTTAGTTTTAATGCAAATGCGAAAGAGAAAGAAAAAGATCTAAGGGAGGCTAGACAAGTAAGTATAGAGTTATCATGCATGATTTGCAACCTAAATTTTATCTCAATTCGCTTCCTATGATTGAATCGAGAAATTCTACAAGAGCATGTAATCATGAAATATAAAGTAAAGACACAAAGCTTGAGGAGTATCCACTCACTCAAGTAGCACACGCCTAATCGAAGTATCAAGTTACCAAGGAAGGAAAAGGAGAGGGATCATGCATGACCAGGATATCGTATCATCGAGGTAGGACAAGGGAGAAGGGACACATAACCAAGATATCGAGTCATCAAGGTAGGATAAAGGGGATGCTTAACCAAGACATCAAGTTATCGAAGGAAGCAAGAATGGTGTAATAGGAAATTTTTAACCATGATATCATGTCATCAAGGAAAGAAGAATAGGGATGTCGACTCTTAACCAAGATATTGTATCATCTAGGAAAGAGAAGAATGAGAGTGAATCGTCTCAGGCAACTAAATGCCTAACCAAGATATTACATCATCGAGGTAGGATATGGAAGGTAATAGTGAGATCCCATCAAAGTGTCAACGTGCATAGCACGCGAGCTAATGAAAAAGCGTGGGGGATGATTGTGAACCCTTCTCCACTTGGCCGATTTGATACAAGAACAACATGATTCGTAGCATTGATGTACGGTACGAGTTATGAATGACCCGTGGATTAGAAATTGTGGGGGTCGATTGTGAATCCTTTTCCACTTGCTTTCTTTGAGGACTTATTAATGGGGAATGGGAATGGGAATGGGAATGGGACGCCTTCATCAAGGTCTTTAGAACAAATGTAAACACACAGAATTGTAAATAAACAAGCACAAGTAGGAATTGCCTTCTAAAAATCTTTTAAAACAACATTGCCCACCTAAAGTAGAGACTCTCAGTCATGCATCTCTATTCCTACTTCTCATGGCAAGGAAAAGAAAATACAATGCGGAAATTTAAACCAAAATTGAAATAATACCAAACGATCAAGACTTCATAGCAAGAAAGAAAAGCAGAGAAACCAGGAAAATTTCGTGCAAGCTTCACCAATCAAAGAAAAGAGCCAGAAATCAAATGCTCGGAATAAGCGTCGAAGCATCAATGATGTGAAAATAAATCATAATCGAAAACTCAAGCATATTTTCATATCACACAATAAACATGCATAGGACTCAAATCTCGACAAACAAAAGTGAATCATAAGTCTCAATTAATCTAATAATCATGAATTAATTTCTAAAATCAAATAAAAAATCTAACCAATTTTTATTGATTTTATAATATTTTATCATGTGGAGAAAATTCAAACAAATCTGAACAATTAACAAAATCATTCCAAAAAAATTGTAAATAGAATAAACCCAGGGGGTGCAAGCCAACAAACAGAGATTGTGGTAGCAAATCTAGGCGCTAAGCCCAGACTACAAGATCCAGAGTCAATTTTTTTTGTAAAATCAAGTTTCAGCTTTCAAAAAAATAGTGATGGGCCTAAGGACCAAAAATTAGCGACATGGTCCAGGGGGTAAGATGATTCAGTCCATCAACACCAATCTCACTTCATTTATTATCTTTTTTATTAATAAGATTAAATTAACAAATGAAAAAAATAGATAAAAGAGAATCTAAACGAGTGAAACGCTGCGTTAGAGTTAGGTTTGTGCCTCTCAGACTCCACAAGAAAAATAGTGACTCTCTTCTTCTTTGCGGGGCCGCAAAAACTCTTCTTATCGTAGCACCGCCGTAGCGCCATCGTTTCAACTGGTTCTGCTTATCTCGCCAAACTCCCCGTCGTTCGTTTCTGCTTCCCTTTCATCAATCTGAATGATATAATCAAAAGGAAATCTCAACACCATACGACGAAACGCAGTACTGATACGCGGTCTCAAGGCCAAGTTGATTCAAACATCATCACATCATGAAAGAAAAATGCAAAAGAATGGCGAGAAAGGGAAGGCATTCAAACTTACCTACCGGAAGCAAACTCTGGTGGTCCTTCAACCGTGACATTGTCGACGATGATAAAATATCTTCAACAATTCAGGTTTCTCTTCGTGTCTGTTACTTCCTTCTCCTACTCTTTCTTTGATTTCAATTTATGCTTCTATGTATCGCTTTTCTATGACGTTGTTGTTTGCAGATTGTTATTGTTGATTGCAGAATTAAGCTCGTTAAAATTGCCATGATTTGCTGATGTAGTGATGTTATCGTGATAGAGGAAGATGCGTGAACGCAGAAGCTTGAGAGAGAGAGAGAGAGAGTGATTTCAATTTATGCTTCTATGTATCGCTTTTCTATGACGTTGTTGTTTGCAGATTGTTATTGTTGATTGCAGAATTAAGCTCGTTAAAATTGCCATGATTTGCTGATGTAGTGATGTTATCGTGATAGAGGAAGATGCGTGAAC